>CM056744.1:101429337-102115595 GCA_029851415.1 Eretmocerus hayati
ATTTTGGAGGTTGATACAATTTCTTGGAACTCTCCCGGAAACAGTGATCGAAATTTCGAAACAGTCTGGGAATTTCATATACAACCAAATGAATGATCTTAACGACAGTCTCCAGATGAAATTTTCATGATCATAACTTTAACCTTCACAATAAGATTCTTGACGAATATCTGACTCTGACAGGAGAGCAATTCGGAAAGGATCTTCATCTTCTTCGACTACTTTTGTAATACAAGTTAACTTTGAGGCTTGCAGCTCGGTTTCCAAATTGACTTTCACATCAAAATTCAACACTGAGTCTTTGAAGTTTGCAGTAAAGAGAGAAAAGACGGACAAGCACTGCACCATTTTACAAGTAGAATTATGTTGACGCACTGTATCCATTTCGACTTTTATTACGAGACCAGACGTTATTTTGATATCCGAAGCAACCATGTGAATGTTGCCCATCTGTACAACTTCTAGAGATTCCATCAGAATCAACGAAATAGCAGTTTTTTTCTTTAATTCTATTCGAGTAATTCATAAGTCGGACTATACGAAGAAGATTTTGAAGATATTCTGATTACTCCAGGAATTCCATGAGTTTACACAATATCAGAAATTTCGGAGAATTTCAGATTATTGCTCCAATATCAGGTGCTTTGCTTGGACTGAAATGAAATGGAATACCATCAAAACCGCTCTCTTCGATCACTTGTGCAAAACTCATTGAATCGAATCGATTACAAAAAGAGTTCGTCGGAAGAGAGTAGCATCACGGTTAAAACACACTCCAATTCAGCCACATACCACTTTGATTATAGAACGAATGCGCGGGAATGACGAAGAATTTTTCGTCGAATAAAAATTGTCGACGACCGAGAGTAGAGAGAAAAACACAGAGGCGCCAGCCGATGAAATCGAGAAAATGAAGAGTTGAAAAACGCCGCGACCCGCATCGTATTGAGTGGTATTGGCGTGTGCAAAGCGTAAAGCGTACTCCTCTTTCATTTGTTCTGTAGCCCTTTGTTCGATTTCACTGCAAATTAAGCCCAATTAAGATCTGAAGCCGCATTATCGTATCCGATTCATTGATAAAAGTGTCGGCTAATTCGGCGATTCGTCCATTGCTACGTACAGCTATTCTGAATTTTGTTCGTTTTAAATTACTTTTTTCAAGCTAATTGAGAATGCTTTGAAGTTATTCGATCCCTACGTGAAATTGGTCGTCGACATGTTTGAGATTGGTGCGAATTTTTAACTTCGAGCACATCTGTAAGAATTGGATAGGTTTTCGGAGAATCAAAATGCAAAGCCATGTTCTACGAAATAAAAGTTCAACCTTGTTATCGGAACCGAAATTTGTGTAAAGATATGAGTAACATCACCTCCACATCCACGTGGTGAAGTATTTCCAGTACTTTTATTCATGTCAAGGTGTCATCGATTCACATTATTTATGTCAAAAAATTATGTAAAGTATGGAAAAGAGTTCCAAATGATATGTTTATCAGCTTCTACTTATTGCTGACTATTATTAATATGGTAAAATTACAGAGCTGAAGTTACATTCGATGCGAGAAAACACTATCTAATAGAAACAACAACTTCTTATCCTAAAAAATAATAGAAGCATTTGTGTATTGTACAAGGCTAAAAGACGGGAAAATCGATTTTGAGCTCTACCGTCTTTGAATATTTAGGTGCCCACACGTCAAAGAGCATATCAAAGTAAGTCGATCGTTTGAGATTCTGGAAAGAACTTTTCTTTCATTCATAATTTGATGGCAACAAGAATTATGCTCCGAATTGACGTTTGGTTCCAAAAGTCACCATGAATCCTAGTGAGCTTTCTTACCTTCTACTATCTGCGTATGTACACTGGACTTCGATAACATTTCAAAGATAAAATTATGAAATTCACCATTTTCTTTTGTCCAAAGTAGAAAATAAGAATCTTCCAATCGTAAATTTGAGGCCAAACCCAGTAAATTCAACTATGGCGGCCATGTGCTTCGATACAACTTTCACCCAGATGCTATTATAAATTAGCCCTAACGCGCATATTCAACTCCACGTTTAACATTTTTCCACCACCCCTGCGCATGTAACAAACTGTACTGATGCTAATGAACGTCCTCAATACATCCACGACCCTATGAGACCTATCACCTTTTACTCGACACGTAAAAGAAAAATTGGACCCTTCTCCAATCCCGTTATCGCACCCGTGAAAGTCGTATACATGGAGCAATCCATATCGATGCGCTATCGGCCACTCGAGAACCGGGCATCAGGATGCGCTAATTCAACCGCGTGTTTTATAGTGGCCCCATCTATTTTGGTTCTAGCGCGTACATATATATTTTTTGCCCACAACTCTGCGAGGCAATATAAGAGCACGCGTTCATCACCCAACTTTCGTAGAGGCCTATGCGCGTGGATGTTATCGAGGACCTTGCAATTTATATGCCTCCCGATGCAGACTTGGCTGCAAGCATAGCCTCGTTTTTTCTGCGCTCTTTCGTAAATCTCCTATACGAGCGCTAATGCTCCGATGCGATGTCTACCTTCGATCATGATTCCCGTGTCTCTTGTAAACCGACGAGTGAGGGTGATAAGTCGTCGTCGGCGAACTGCAGCAGCAACACCTGTCTCTGTCGGCCTCGGTTATTTTCGTTGTAGCTATGAGCTGGAGTTACGAGCCCTAGAGATTGATCGCGATTTGTCAGGATTTTGCAATGTTTCGAGACTGTGGAAATTTCGTATCGCGCTAGTTGGACATGTGTAATCGGTTTTCATTCATTGAGCATTTACAAGATAGCAAACCCTTCAATTGCTGCTGATAACACCGGCCTCCAATCTGAAATGAAAGTTAATTTTCAGAACACTTGATCCGCGCGTCCAACGTAATCATGCAGTTCTAAAGATGCCATCAGTTTCATTCCATTACGTCATAATTTTAACAAAATTGCCCAAGAAGTTGGAAGGGCGGAAATTTTCAATTTTTTGACCTCGGATTCAGAAAAGATGGACTATTTTACGTTGAGATTTTGATTCCTGAGAATCTTCTTTTGCTTCTTCAATGGAAAAGCCTCAGTGTTCTACGGAGACTTGTGATTGAGTACTCGATTATAATTTTTGAGTCGAGTACTCTGCTACGAGTCTCAGCAAGAGTACTCGAGGTCCTAGTTCGAGTACTCAAACGCGAGTATTGACTTCAGTATTTGATCAGGACTAATGATACTAGCACTCAACCATGAGTCTCGGCTCTCGTACTTGATCACGACTCATCACACAAGTACTTGATTCTGATTGGAGTGTTAAATAGATCGAGCCCCTAGCAGTCTCAAATCCAGCTCTTGATTACGAGTCCCGATTCAATTATTTGATCTCAAGCCTTGGCTTGGGGATTTATCCCCAAATATTGATGGTGTACTCTATCACGAGGTTTGGATCGAGTATGTCACGGCTGCTTAGTGAAAGACTTGGTAGAAAGTTTCAGACCAAACACTCGATCACGAGTCTTGGCTGAAGATCTTCATCGAGACTCTCAACGCAAGTACTCTGTCACAAGGCCTGGCTGGGAAACTTGACCACGAGTCTTGACACAAGTACTTCATCCTAAATCTTGGCTGGGGCGTTCAATCACGAGTCTCAGTTCGAATACTCAGTCACGATTATTAACTTGAGATTTTGACACCGAGTCTCCGCTCGATCAACTATCTTGACTTCAATGTCCGGTCACGACTGCTAGCTCTTATTCTTAGTAAGTCCAGCTTCGGTACACACGCAATTCATCGAGCAGCCTGCGTAACTTGACCTTTCGCCGACAGATGGCTGTGTACAATACACCACTCGTGAGCAAAACACCTAACAGTTTTAATGTACACCCGACTACCGCCTCGCTAGAATGACCCCGCAAGGGAGATCTTCGGATCTTGGGAGAGTAACGACTCCCCGGCCCCAGTGAGGGTCCTTAGTTGGTCCTTAGTTGATCCTGGGAGACAGACGCACTTCTCCCCTGCAGTCCTCCGGCAAGGGAGATCTTAGTATCTCGGGAGCACACGACGACTCCCCCGCCTTCAGTCTTCAGCCCCAGCACCCATGTGTGTGCTATCACCACCTCGTCCGCCTCAGTGCGTATGAACCCTGAGTGGCATCTTGGACTACTTCAGGGCTCCCGCTTCTTCGCAAGCCCCCTGTACCTTCCATCTTCTCTCTACTCTCTGTTCCTTCCTTCTTTCTTCTGGGACTCTAACCTGCGGGTTGGCGCCCTCCGGGGAGGGTCTTTAGTCGGTAGGTGCTCGAGTTTTCTCGGGTGAATCCGACACTTCCCACACTCTTGTGGGTGTCTATGAAGATTTTCCCTTCCCGGTCTACCAGAAGAAAAAACCGCTACAATTAGTGTGTATCGAGCAGCAGCCTAACAAGCACAACAATAACTTGAAGATTACTCCAAGTTTCTTGCGTAAAGCCTGAATATACGTTCGAAATAAGCCGCAACGATAACTTTAAGTAAACTTTAAGTAATCTAAGTACCCTTCAGCGTTTCTTCGAAGAATTCTTAAATTTATCTTCAAGGTCTCTACGGAGTATAAATTGAGGGAAGTCTAAGTCAATATCAAGGGTAGCCCTAGTTATGAAAAACGCACAGTTTATTTTAGTCATGTAGAAACAACTCGTAGGGTGATAAAGTCACAAAACATGAAATAGTCACACGTATGCACATAAAACGTATTTTACAGTAAAAGAATGTACAAATATACATACGCCAAATATATTAGTTGCAGTGATTAGGAATGAGCGCCAGGAATCAACAAATATTGAAAAATATTCATCTTCGCAATTGTTGCGGGCGCGTTTCTGAGCTCTCCTTGCAGATTTTCTTAATTTATTGTCAATACGGTCAGAAGTTCGCTGGAACCACTCTTTGCGAGCATTCTCAATAATTTGCTTCATATTACTTTGAATAACTCGCACAGCATCTGAAAAAAACAGGTGATAATAAAGATGAATATTAAATATCATCAAATACCATTCGTTCTGAAACATCTGACGATTTTCGCGGATCCACTTTATGCCAATGAAGAAGAATAATCCTTACCTATAAGAACGGCGAAAAATGTTGGCTGCATTGTGGTTCTATAATTTTTTTCTTCCAACCATGATGCATTTTTTGCGGCCTTGTTTGTGAAAATATGAGGCAGTATATTTTTTATCATTTTACTTTGGGTCTTTTCAGACAAATCCAAGAGACAGTACTTCTCGTTTCTGGAAGAATCCAAATTCAATTTTGTTCATATGGTCTATCTAATATTGAGTAAATTCTGTTTAATAACTCGAGTTTCGTACTCATAAGTTGTTGCTTTGCTTGATCTCGTTCTCTATGAGTGTTTAGTAATTCCTCGAAGGCTGAAAACTGTGCAATATCTTCGAGAGAAAGATATGGAATCAAATTTTCCACAACAGGTTGAAAAATTACGTTAGGCTTTTCTCCCGTCGCGTAGGATTCTTCAAGATATCGTGGAGAACTCTGAGGAAGACTTCTTCACGATATCTTCAGCAAGAAAAAATCAAGACAATAGTCAAATAACCCCCGTCGTGATGGTATCATCAAGAATTTGTCAAGTGAACTCTTTAAGATATCGCCATGAAGATGTAATGATGGATTACTCAAGATATCATTTGCTAGCTGGGGGTATCTCGCCCTTCGCTTGGCACCAGGACAGGAACCTTGGTTCAAGGACTGGCTCTGAAATTGCACAGCTAGCAACCCCTTGTTGTTCTTACGAGCTCTTAAGTCAGATGAGACCATCCAGAGTTTGTCTCGTGGCAGCGTATATCATCGACTGCACGTAGCGCGCGACCTTCCAATCATCGTCTAGGGGATTTTGATCTCCGAAATATGACTGATAGTGTGCGTGCCCGCGGTCGAGATATGTTTTTGTTGATTCTATCAATGCATAATACAAGATCAAAAGATCCCAGACGGTGAGTGGCGAGTCTTCCGCTTCGTGCGGTCAACGATATGACATTAAGGTCAAACATGGTGGCCGCATACCCGAATTCGACCCGAGTTTGGTACTACACAGCACCATATACGGCGAGGCGGGAATTTCGGCATACCCCATAAAATAACATGAATGTCACATCTCAATACGCTACCACGGTATACTGCCAGTAGATGCCTCCTTGGGAGTGACAAGAGTCACACCAGTCCACGACCGCGATACCGTCACCCGGACTCACCGGCATCGGTTTCCTGAGAGCTCAAAGATCCAAACCCTACACACCAGCTACCACCCTGCGTATTGCCCGAAGAGAGCTGCTCCGTAGCTATAACATCATTAACAGTCTCGCAATCTGTTACAATCGTACGTTTGGACTAGACCACATTTTGTTATACGCCACATCAGTAATGAATATCAGATTCCTCTTGCATGTTTCTCACTCATCTGAATAATTGATACATGATATCATATGGTTTCAATATATATTTCTTTTGATTTAATTGAAGTCACTAAATGGTCCGAAACCCTAATTCTTCGTCTCTAGGAAATTCGTCGGTTACAATGCCGAGTCTCAGCTAGACCATACCATCATATACAGCCTGAGCTGTCACGACTTCTAACTCGAGTACTTGATCATGAGTCTTGGTTTAAGTGTACTGTAACGAGTTTGAGCTGAGGCATTCGATCACGAGTCTTCGCTTAAATACTCAACACTGTGTTTGGAATGGAGTACTCAACCTTGACTACTACCTCTGAACTGGAGCATTTGATTACGAGTCTTTCTTGAACTTCGATGTCGCTTCGTTGGAGGGACCATATAGCATTCACATTGGTCAGGATTTGACAGTTTTCTAAGTCAATATCTGAACGTGAATTGCTCGATCTCTCAAGCCCAACGTTTGATATTGCCACGCCAAAAATATTTCTGGCGATAGGTTCAAAATTGTTTTTTTTTTCTTTATTTATTTAAAGACGCTTTTCAGCACACGAGGCGCTATTTAACGTCAAGTTTCAAAATTGTGACGCGATGAGATGGATATGATGAGAATTAAAAAATTCCTCTCGTCCTAATGAATTAATTCAGTGATATGAAATAGGGTCAGATCAATACGTCCTCCTGCTCCTCCTTCAAAACTCGATTGGTGCCCGGCCAAGAAACATTCAGTCATTAAAATAATTTTTCACTCATAATTTTTCTCCGTCAGCTTTTTCATTTTCCACGATACCTAGTCCGTAAACGATATCAAAAATACTCCAATCGGTCAACAAAATCAAAATTATTCTAATAAAAGAATAAATAAAAAAAAAACATACAAAACAGAAAGTCACATCTCCCGAAAAATTCACGTGCAAGACCAGTCATACCCCAGTCACATACTATACTTTCTTCCAATTTCCAAAATGAATCGTCTTCTCATCTCGAATATCGTGTACAGACTATATATCGAAACATCGCCGAGATTGAAAGACACGGAAACGAAAGATAGTCGAGACACGACGGTGCCATCGCGATTAATAGCCGTTTATAATCCCGTAATATAATCGCCGTTACGTCAACTTTGCGGCGAAAGGAGAAGTGAGAACCCGTTGGCTGCTAGTATATAGTCATTTAGCACACGCCGAGACTTGCGAAAAGAAAAACGCAAAGAGGCTATACATTTTATCATTCCAATCCGCGAGGATCGAGGTACATGTGAAAGTGAGCGTGTCCCTCGCGCAAGCTCGATGACCGTGTCAGGCCGTCTGTCTGGTTTTGCAGCGTACTTATATATATCTATAGAAGCGAGACACCATTTCGCCGCCGGCGGCCGATCTCCGATAAGAGAAATCGAAGGGTTATAATTGCAGCTCGTGCCAACTCTGTGCTCTTCATTTATTCAGAGGCGAAAGCATATAGTGGTGGTGGCGGTGGCGGTGCTTGCAAATCGTTCTCATTGACAGGATCGTCCTGCTGCGTCGTCGTTATGTATCACCCCCTCGATATATGAATGTTCCCATACGACGAATGGGATATGGAAGCTAATGGGATTCAGTTATTGCCTGTTGATACTCGTGCGATTCCTCGTGCTCTGCGTATCCTTATGAAGTTGTTGCGCGAGAGCTGACAGTGTGAACTCGGTGTGAACGTTCTTAATTATATGAGACTGTATTAGATAAACTATTGATGGTACTTAGATTTGTACCAAATCTAAGTACTTTTGGAGGTTATCTTGAATTATTCATTGTGCTTAATGTGATGTTATGAGGTACCTTACATTTATTTCAGGTGAAATTTACTAATCTTGAGAGCGTATGAGTCTTTGAATTTTACTTACTCGCCTGTAACTTCTGTTGGGGCATGGGCGTGGGATTCAGAATCGACACGAGTGTGGCGGCCATTGGAACTTTTGATAGAGATTCCACAAAGAATATCATATCTACTGTGAATCAGTCAGAAAATAGTATTTCTGTTGGGAATGATTTGGGATTAGATAACACCGTTAGAATTAATAGATTGCCGCGCCATGTCCATGAAAAAGAAATCAACTGGACACACTTGGTGTTACTCAAGATTTGGTTACCGTAAACCGGGGTTACTTTGAACAGACGGGGTAACTTTGAACACTTTTTGAACTCTCGAAATCAGCAAAATCAGGATACGAAAGGGTTCTTATACTAACTTGCTTCATAGTTGCATGCGTGGAGAACATTTTGCTACGACGAAGGAGTCCCTGTCAGCTGTGTGTGGCTGGAAAGTATGATTTTTGAGCGAGAATACTGGAAAACGTTCTTCTTTTGCTCTAAAATCATGCTCTTCAGCCACAAACAGCTTATATAAAGGACTCGTCCACCGGTGCAAAATGTTCTTCACACATGCAACTATCAAGCAAATTAGTAGTAGAACTCTTGCGCATCTCTATTTTGCTGATTTCGAGGATTTAAACGAAAGTTCAAAGTTACCCCGTCTGTTCAAAGTAACCCTGGCTGACGGTGCCTACTCAAAGCTTTGTCACTTCAAGGTGCAATAATATATTCCATCATTGAATCATAGGAGTACTTTCCTTTCCTAAATTCTATACGCCATCGTCGGATTTCTGACTCGTGTCGGTCAAATGGTTCGACTTTGCCTTTGCAACCTCATGATTTATCACACACAATTAGCCCGTAATCTTCAATTTTATAAAGTACTACAAAGAGAGCAAATTGACGATGCTCATGATACACAGATGTATAGTCTGTTTGCGCATTTCTTTTACTTTCGCATGTACATATTGCTCTGCACGCTTTATAATTATGTCAAATTACTGTCTGATGATACGTGAGCACGCCATTGTACCACCACGTTCAATTACCTTTCGATTGCGTACAGTCATAAGTTAAATTACAGCGTCAGCTGTTGAAGCGGGACAGGCGTAATCATCTCATTGGCAAAGAAAACAAGAAGAACTGGGTCTGCAAGGTATTTTCTATGCCTACACAATGCATTAACTGGACTATCGGTGTATTTGTTTTTGTAATCAATAATTTTTAGCAACATCACTCACGTGTACAGTCGATTTTTCAGGAATATGCATGTCACATGGGGAAAATGATCGCTACCGATACATATTAATTTAGTGTGTCTTCATCCGACTCACAATATTTTGTGAATCCATTAATCAGTCTTAGGTGACGAGAAGCTAGTGTAATACAGTCGGATGCTTAAATATATGATCAAATGAGCTCATATCAGTGCATGCCAAATTAAGATGAAACTGCTAGATGAGATGAAGCTGAAAGAACTGAGTAGATTAAGGTGGAGTTCATCAACTATGTTGTGACTTCACTGAACACGGGCAAACCGTATCTTCCTTGTGCATTTCGGATGAATGTGAACCTACGAGATTTGCCAATCAAACTGTGGTCCCAAGATTCATGACCAAAGCTTGCCATAGTGCAAGCCGAATGAAAATATGAGGCTGATGATAGTTTGAAAAATCAGTCGTGACTATAGACATCCAATGTTCCTACCGCTAAAACTCCAAATCAACCTGTATCTGCTCAATGCCGTCAACTGCGAGTACACCTAACCTCAATTGTTGTAAATTTTGCGCATACTAATGATCAGAAACCTTGGAGACATGATTTTGAACCACTGTTGCGAAATTTCACACATTTAGGTGAGCATTTAGGTCTCGTTTACAACCATATGCATAAACTCGTATGATCTCGCAAGTGGCCAAGCATGTGACACTCATCCTTAGACTTTGCCATTATTAATTACCCAACATATTTCGCACAAGCTAGGAAAACGCAAGAAGAGAGTGTTCATTGCGCAACAGACACACATACAATAATAAACATGTATATATAGCCAGCGCCTCACACACCTGACTCTCGAGAATGGCGGTGACAACGAAGAGACGAAGCAGACGACGCCAGTGAGGCGCCCATGTATGCTCGCAACGCGCACATTGCGTAACATACACTCAGCGCATTGGCTTCTTGAGGCCTACTCTGTGCTATAACTGCAGATGAGCTGTATAATATGCTTCACCACTTTGGCCTCTAGATTCGCCATGTGTGTCTCAAACACACATGTTGTCAGCTGGTCTTGTAATGATAGAGTGTTCTGAAAGAAATGTCTTACTGCATATGATATGTATTTGATAGTACTTTATGTACGGACCATAGAGTTTGACACGAAATTGATTTTAAATTCCATTTCATTTCGTATCGGGGGGTCAAACTTCTGTGATGATTTTTTAATCGTTTACCATTGACCTTCATGCACAGTGTCGAACGATCGAATGCATCCCCGAAATTATTACTAAAATGTTAACCCTTCGATACGAAAGTATAATTTAGTTCCGTGTCAAACTCTGGTACAGACCCTTCTGGACATCAGTGTCTGGATATTTTGAGGTCGTCAGTTTTCTAGAATTTTTCAAAGAAGAATTTGAGTGTACTGAGTTTTAACAACTTTTGCTTCAAAATATCATAGGTTTGGTTATGCAGGTCTCAACTCCGTTCAATTTTGATGTTGATTTTTCCAATATCTTTGGACAGTGTACACAATTCTGGTGCATGCTGCTATAAGAGATAAAAAGCATAGTTTCAATGTCTCTAGAATTCGTGTGATATGGAACCTCAGTATTTTCGGAACCCACCAAATGGTCTCGAAAAACTAGTCGATCACCTTTTCTATTGTTATTCTAATCGCAAAATCGTGTAGAATCGGTTACACCTTCATGAATTTGAATTGATAGGGCGATTTTTTTCTGAAATATGCCACAAGTTTGTTATTGACAGTCTTTTTGTCACCATAGCGATGCTCTGACCTTTCGACTAATTAATATTCATCCTGGCGATTGTATTGACTCAACAGCTTTTATAAGTTCTTTCACCCGCAAAACAATTTCGATCTTTTCTTGGGGGCTCAGAATTCCAGATCGGTCTATTTTTCAGAGCGGTCAGAGTACTCCAAGAGTATAAAGATACCTCAAAGTAGAAACTTGGCACACCGAGGATTGTATTTCACTTTGTAAAACTTGTCGTTAATATCTGTGCGAGCAACTTAATTATACCAGGGTGTCGAAGTGAACGACCCTCTGACCGCAGTTCTCTATAGCATCGGTAGACGCGTTAATGAGATGGAGTCAGAGTTCTAAGCTTTCGGTCTACTTGACGTTGGAAGTCGAGCGGAAATGAGCTTTGGAGTGAACCTGCCAATTTTCTGAAGACGATGACATACGAAAAGATGAAAGAATTCGACGAGTCACCTATTTCTGTATAATAATAGGAAATGGGTTCTGTGAGATAGCCAATTTTAGCTGTCAGTAATGTGCAACAATGTAACTTATGTGTAAGATCATACAATTATAGAGGAAATGATGTCTGTTCGGTGATCGGTGGATTCTTCAACATGTACAAGAGATTCTCGCAGTTATGGCGTAATTCGGGAGTTGGTCGACTCTTTTGAGAGTATTCATGAGGAGGAAACCTATTTTCCATAGATGTTCCATCAGCTTCATATTCCACGTCGAATTTGAAAGGATTTTCTGAAGCTCTATTGAATTGGATAGCTTTTGCAAAAATCTTGGGTTAATTATGTATGGAAGGTCTCCTATAGCCTGACAAGCTCCTGATGTACTTTGACGCAAATAACTTGTATGGATGGAATATGAAGTAAGCTCTGCCTCACACAAGTTTTAAATGTGCTGATCCCAGAACTGTCGACGATATCTGAAGTCATCCCTTAATTTTCAATCAAACACTATCATCGTTAATTCCAAACCTGTGGCTATGTTTCTTAGAATATTTTCGTGCTGAGAATCTAGACATTTTCCATTGAAAAATATAAACCCTCCGCTTTCCGAAAATGCACTCCAACTAAAAATACAGTTTCATAATTTTACAACATCATGTACTAATTGAATGTTCTCTTCATTTTACAGATTGGCATCAATCCAGGATTATTTGCTGCCTACAAAGGTCATCACTACGCTGGTCCTGGCAACCATTTTTGTAAGTACTTTATAAAGACCTATCATCTCACACATTTTAAATTTTTTTCACCACCTCTGGTATTAATTTTCTATCCAATAGAACTTATCCTGTATTTTGCAATTCTAAAGTAAAACCCAGACAGTTTCAAGCGTTTTATCATTTCATCAAAAAGAATAAATAGCAAAACTACTAAGGTGTGATGTGAA
Organism: Eretmocerus hayati; assembly: GCA_029851415.1. Classification (NCBI taxonomy): domain Eukaryota; kingdom Metazoa; phylum Arthropoda; class Insecta; order Hymenoptera; family Aphelinidae; genus Eretmocerus; species Eretmocerus hayati. Next base: position 101,442,008 of record CM056744.1, read on the forward strand.
CGTTGAGTGATGGACGTGAGCGATTAGTAACTATACAACAAAGACCATGGATGCTGTTCTTTCTTTTAAATCTATCTTTACAAGAATTACCAACCACAGACCGATGTTAGAAACTCTCTAAGAGACTATTCATATCTTGAAAATGTTGGAAATTCTTGTCAGAGTGTGCAATGCTAGAGTGGAGATTAGACCACTCCCGAGTTTCGATTAGCGTTCACATTCGTATTACGTTTGCATCAACTGATGATGGCACTAGATTGATTATAGCTGCTTTGGGGGAGGGGGGTGGGATATCACGATGATGTCTATGAATATTGAGGATTAGAAAAGTTAAGTGTGCTGTGAATTGGGTATAGGATAATTGAAGGTGTACTGAAGATCGCACCTCACTATCATGTTTTTCTCTAATGTATTATTGCTACAAGCATTAGTTGATCAATCATATCCTTCTTACCTAGATTCTTAGCAGCCATCTAAAACTTCATCCTCAATACCGGATGAAATCACTGAGAAAATTCTTACAATTCTTTTGGTACAGGAAATGGTACAAACCACAGAGCCCATCATATTGATGTAACCTGAATGTTAGAAATACATTTTTTGAGGTCCAGAGCTTGCAGTAGTGAATGAGCTAACAAAGAGAGCATCAGATCTGCGGAACATGGATCTTGATGAAACTCTGGGGATCATCTTGTTTTGGTGAAAAATGAAGGTATCTCCAAGGGTTTAATCCCACGAGCCTCCTATTTCGAGATACAGCTACAGAGATTAGCATTGTTAGTGTATCTATATATGTGTATTTTTAAGATGGGTTTATATGGACAATGCTAACCCCCATAGCTGTATCTCAGAATAGGAGGCCCGTTGGACTTAACCTTTGGAGAAACTTTCACTTTTCACCAAAATAAGATGATTCCCAGATTTTCATCAAGATCCGTGTTTCGCAGACCTGATGCTCTCCTCGTGAGTACACAAGTGAAATGGACATATAACAAGCTGTGCAACATTTTTATTAATCCAATGTGCGGTAAAATTCATTTTTTGATAGATCAATGAGAAATACAAGTTCTGATGAAAGGTGATCGAAACTAATACGCCATCAATACTTATTTGAAGAATTATTCATCGCAAAATGACAGGACAAGTTCAAAGTGAGCTTCAAGTTCCATTTTTTCGCTGCTTCAATTTATCTATATTTTCACGATGCGTTCGTCACGTCATAAAAAATTCAATGCGTACTCTACACACCTGAGCTAATTCCTGCTTTTTATATATGCCCGAACTGATACTCAACACGTAATAATATTGAAAGAAGCGGTGCCGTTGAGTATCTCGTCATTATAGATTTATGTTAACGTATATATATATATATATATAACATTAACAAACGACTACCTATGGCTATACAATTTCTACTCAATTTACGCGAAATCAATACGTGGTACACCACAATATTTCTTTTCTTACCCCTAAACACGACATTCGATACAATTCTAACTATAGCTCACCGTAAGTCAAGATCTTGAAATATAAGTTTCTCATGAGACATTATTGATCATCTCTTTTTCCTACTTTTTTTTGTACAGACTCATGCACAGTCAATTTAAGTATCAAAGCCAAGTACACCCCTTGATTCTTGAAAAAATCTCCCGATAAACTACACCAGATATGACTGTACTTTCGATTGTACACTCTGGGGATCAGCTGAACTGTCATGGTGCTATTTTCACGATCTTAGTGTCTCACTTTTTTCCCTACCTTAATCAATGAGTGCGAATGAGACAGCGAGATGTCAGGTTCGAGCATTTCATCTAACCCCCGAGTGTACACACCGATCAAAGAATAATTCTCTTATTTTCAACACACGTACATGGATTCGAGTGTTCAAAATCGTCGCGCCGCGCCGTAGACGACAATCGACGAAAAAAAAAGAAAAAAAAAAAACAAATTGCCACGAGTATATGGCCTGATGTATACATCCACGCGATATGAAATACGGGCGTCGATTAACCGATTTCACCACAGTATGCAGAATTATCTCTATCCGCGCGTCTCTCTTTTCAATCGTCGTCGACATTGGACAAACAAAATATAAGTAGAAAAAAACACTATATCGAGTGTAGAATGAATATGGGGGCGAAAAATGTGTATACGAGGCAAATGTGGGTCGTCACGTTGAAAAAAAAAAGGGAATAATATTCATCGTCGAGAGGGTTCGTTCATATACAGCAATACTCGGGGTCGTCGTCGTGGTCGTCCCCATCGTCTACTGTCGTCTCGTCTCGTATAAGTGAATATACCGATGAATGAAACTTGCTGAATGAATTTATTGCGCTCACGAATATAAGGGGCGCTGAGATACGAGAGATGCAGAGCCTGTGCTACTATAACTGCTACGATGAATGAAACGGATTTATTGGCTTGGCGGCTCTCGATTATGTCTAGCCGGTCTGTTAGAGCTTTAAAGTTGCGACGGCGATACTTTCGACAATGCGGCTATGTGATCGGACAAAAATTCACTTTTCTGAGTAGTGATGTTGGGGACAAGTTTTTTCCTTATCAAGTTCTTAGAAATGAAAAATGAATGAGGGGATCTTTATGGTTTTTTGGGTTAAACGGGTCGATGATTTCAAATCCCGAAATTAGTTAAGTTATTCTGATTTGCCTCGTCTGTTATTACGATTTTTTGAAAATTGCGAGACCTGTTAAACATTTTCAGTGCTAGAAGTGTGGCTTGGATATATCCGCATCAGACTTGTAGGACAAAGTTAATCCATTATAAGCCCGAAATTCGACACCACCAACTCGCAACTCATTTTGAAGTTTAACGCGATTACAGTAAGTGGTACGACGGCACGATGTAAACTACAAAGCTCAAGGGAATCAACTCGTATTCTTTAGCCCTAAGGAAACGTGAAATTTACTCCGTGCACTTGTCAAACTTATAACTTGTTGTACTTAATAATCCAAATTTCACTCAAATCGATGTGAATTTCAAGTTTTTGTTCGAATTCTGATAGCTGAAATCGTTTACTTCAAATAGAGGTTTTTCGTGTATTATTCTAATCAGAATCCTGACTCACACTTGTAAAAATCGAGAAAATGTTCGTGTACATTTGCTAATTTTAAATTATTCATATTTGTTTGTTGAATTTTGAATATTTTTTGTATGATAGACACTTTCAAATTTATCGTCTTGAAAATGAACGTAGTTGTGAGTTTATAGTTTCAAACCGCTTATCCGTGCTAATTTTAAGTTGAGGTTGTGAAATAATTATTCATCGTATTTCAGGCGAGTGCTCTAACAGCTGAGTGAATATCGATGAATACTTCCTCCTTCATCGTTCCTCCATGTTTCGATTTTTGATTCAACGGAGGATGAATTTCATACTTCCTATGAATTGATTTCCAATTTTCATTGATTACCTAACCAATCAACAGTCCTGTGATGCTAGGATCAAATGTTTCATCAATTAGTTCTGATCAAGTTTCGTGATGAATAAAAAGCTTCTTTGACAATGGAATCAAACCGTTTCTGTGTGAAAGTAAGACAAACTATCATTTCCAACTCAATTTCCTCTTTGAATTGACTTTTTCTAACCAAGCTATCACAGTAAATCACGTCTACGAACTTCAGGCTAGGTCATTGAGAACAAAGTTTGAAGAGGCTCGACTTAGATACTCTTGTTGGAAGTTTCAAGTTTGTTGCTTGTTTTGTACTCAATTGCTGTGGTAAAGTACAATCTAACAGGTGGAATATAATGAATGAATGAGACCACAACAACACTCGTCCATTCTCAAAGCATGGCATTTTCCTATGCAAACATTCCGCCATGATTCAACCCAGTCACTCATGATGTCGTTGGTGTAGTAAATTTTACATCATCCTCTAGGACAGTTATAGGATTATTTACAAATTCAGAAACGGCATTTTCTTCTACCCATCAGCATGAAATAATCTTAACGCTACTCTGGTTTGTTTTAACCTTTCGTTTTTCCAGAGTATATAATGAATCTGGTAAAAATAGTAATACCAAAATTGGATATTTTAAGGAAATTGTAACAAGTTTGTGTTTGTAGTATCTCTAGGATTCAAGATATCAGCACTTTCTCGATTGTTAATTGTTTCTTGGATACCCAGATATTTAAGGCTTCCAATAATTCTAGGTATTTTGATGCTTGGATTATAACAAAGTAGTAGGCTTCGATCGTTTGGAAAGTCAAAATTTGATAAAAACTATTTCAAAATATGCAAACTCTGACTCTGCATGTTGCACATAACATAAATCCAACAGGGGCAACAAGCTACACATATATCGGCCTTGCAAGCTCTCGTCCATCGGCTCGCATAATCCGTGCTTGCAAGTTCTGTCGGCCGTACATCCGTTTCATGTACGCTTCACACGCACAACCCCCTTTTAACCTCCTCCCTCTTTTTATATACATCTATTTTTAATGCAACGGCGCACATCCGCTCGCTCACTCACAGTTCCGATCAGAGGTAAAGAGAGAGAGAGATAGAGAAGCTTTAATGAACATTTTTGCGCGCCAATGAGCAGCCAGCAGCATCCGGATTCTATATATATATATATTAAACCCTCTTTACCAACCCCCTCTGCGTATATGTGGGTATACCAGCCGCCGCCGGGCATCCATAACGCGCCAGTCGTACGCACACCCTACATGTATAGGTTATGTTAGCTCTCGTTGCATTTTCCAGGATTTTCCCGGGGGCACGTACATTTACTCACACAATCTTACACACATCTATATATTTATATATATATGAAACCCCTCTGAGAGGGTTTATGTATGTACGTGCTTTCGAAAGCGCGACAAGGCTTGATACGTGTGTGCGTATACAGGGGGTTGCAGAGCCATCAGGGTGTGGTGAGAAAGAGAGGGAAAGAGTCGAGGGGGTTTTGCGGTGTTGGACGGAGGGTTGGGGTTAATACAGGGTGAAAGAGAAAGAGAGAAAGAGAGTGAGAGAGAGAGTGAGAGGCTATAATGAGTGGTACGCGAAGAGAATATATGTATAGATGTAGAAGAGGGGGGTTGGGGGGTTTGCTTGTCGAGAGGGAGCCAGGATAAAAAGGGGGTGGTGCTGCGGTGAGGGGGTGGTGTGCGGGGTAAAAAGCTCTGGTAGAGCCGTGATGGCAACTGTGCTGCTGCCGGTGGGTTGGAAATGGGGTGGGTTGGTTTCGCTAGAGGGCGAAAAAGAGAGAGAGGGTGTATGTGTATTTCACTGATGTATACATATATATAGATATTGAAGTGAACTGGTGCGGGTGGCACATAGAGCGAAATGAGAGCCATTGAGGGCGCAAGAGAGGACGGGGGTTTTATATATATATTATAATAATATATGTATATACGTATAGATAGTGCTATAAAGGGTATATATAGTGGGCTCCGGTATACCGAGAGCTGCTCTGAAGGGTCGGTAAAGCCAGCTCTACTGCTATATGTACGAGCTAACACACACACACACACACACATACTTGTACAGCGTTACAGCTGCCCTGTTCTTTGGATATTTTCTACATGTACGTATATATGTATATGTGTAAATGTGTGAGGGAGCTTGAGCTTGCGAGATAGTGTGGAATACCACGATAAAAGAGAAAAAGGGGCGGGATTCTACCCGAGCTATGGGTGAGATGAATTTCCGGAGTGAAAGGAAACGGACGGGTTTTGGAAGGAGAGAAAGAGGAAGGGCCAAAGGGCTAGCAAAGCTCGACTGCCGTTGGGTCCCACTTTGCCCTGGAACATGGGCGAGCTAAAGAGAGATTCGAGCTTGCAACATTGTGCGGGTTTATATAGGAAGAGTATTCCAAAGAGAGAGAGAGAGAGAGCTTCGTGTACCAATTTGGACCAGCCCGGATCCTGGACGATGGATATACTTATAGCGAGCTCGGATGGGCTTGGTTGGCAATGGTTACATAATATCTTTTCAAAATGGAAGCTTCAAAAGGAATTGGAAGAGTGGATGTATGCAATGATTTTAGGAAACATACGTATGGTTCTGAAAATTGATTTGACATAGTTATCACAAAAAATGGTTTGAAAATCATGATGAATGGGGAATTTGACTATTTGAAAGACTTTCCGTCACTCTTATCAATTATTTAAGCTTATTCTAAGTCAAAAACTGTTCATGAGAGTTGCGGCAAGCGGTTTTAGACTGAATTCATTCATTTTGTATAGGATAGTTTCGGTGATTCGTCCTCTGTGACATCCAAAAATGTACATAAATTATGATTTTCGTAAAGAGAATTCCATGCATAGGTGCGTCTAGACAAAATGCAAGAAAATATCACTTACACCAAAGTCAGACTGAGCTAATAAACAAAAATCTTCTGAAGATTAATCCAAGTACCTCCGCCATCTTAGATACTCAGAATCAATGAACCACCCTCAATTTACACAACAAAAAGAAATCCTTAAACTCAGATTGCTTTCGTGCTTAGAGCAAGATGCAACAAATCCCAGATGAAAAGTCTTCAGAATAAGCGAGTGCTGCATCTGAATCGAGATTTGATCTTACAGCAATCAATATTTATGGCTGAACTTTAGGACGCTTAATCTCACCGATGCAGATTTGTTACGTTCAATGAATAGGTTAGATTCATACCTCTATATTCGCGAGTCATGGGGAAAGAATTGCATCCATTAGGATTTCTTTTTGTAGTGTTATTAAATTTCCAACGTCCACTCGAAGTGCATCATCTTCACGCTTATACGAAGAGGTAGGTCAGTTCTTTGCGGATATCTCAAACATATATACAGATATATATAAATGCCACATCCCGTGGGACACTTGAGAGCAACTTTTTCTTCCTTCTCTGTGAACTATATAACCAGGGCTACCGTGCCACTGCTTCGCGTCTGCTCAACATTTCTCAAGGCCGCGTTGCAAGCTCAGTTCTCTATTTCTATACCCCATATCTCCATTCTGCACTCGGGTAGAAGTCGACGAACGATTGAGATGAGAAAAGCAAGGTATACTATCTTCTCCTATAGGGTATTTATGAGTTTCGAAAGGACTTTCGCTTCGTTTCTACTACGGTTAACACAGAATATATATCTATAGATATACCAATGAGATATGTAACTAGCTATCGACGACCCGAAAGCTTTCTGAGAGTCAGCTATACTCGCGAAGTAAAGTTTGAGCTCGATTTCGATTTCACCCTCGGGTAAAAGCGAATTTGCCAAACTTTCTCGCGAATTCAGCATGCTGCAGCGACCTATCGTTGTCGTCGACTTCGTCTTCTTTGCATTCGCTTCGGAGAACAACTGGTCTATCGAATTTCAGCAGATCGGTTCTGCATGGTCTGAATCTCATAATTTTTGTTTGAAGTTCTGAATTAGTATGAAAATTTTCCTGTCATCTGAGTAGAAAAAATTAGAATACTTTGCAATAACCTTGATGGGTTTGAAGATACGATAATAATTTTTGCCAACGGTCTACAACCTTAACTTGATTGCTGTGACGGGACACACCGATGGCTCCCGACCGTCCTTCTCTGAAAATTCGAAATTTTTGTCTTATGGTATTAAACAATGCACCAGATCAACCGGTAGGTTCCGCTCACGGAGGAAATGGGAGTGCGATTCTCGGTTCCGCGGCGAACGTGTGAATAATGATAAATTATACATTTTGAGGCCGATAAAGATTATTTCCCTAAAATAAGCTCATTGTCAGCCCTCATTGATTTTTGAACAATAAATATTACACTCAATATCTTCCAACGAGTTATTTTAATTTTTGATCAAATTATAGCTTTTTTTGTTAGAACGCCAGGCTGATCATGAATAAACCGTACTGAGAACTTATCATTTCGTTACTGAAAAAATAAAACTCATTTGAAATATTTGTCCCGGAACACACCCTATTTTTGGAAAATTCGACGAAATTAGTTTAGAATTCAATCAGGCTATTGATTGTTTCACTATATATCGAATTTCTATTTGCTAATCCAGATATAAATGTATTCAAATTCGCGTGACTCTATATACCTAAGGATATATATTATTTGAATTATATCAAAAGGCTGAATTTCAATAAAATGTACTTTCGCTACAAAATGAATGCGTCTTGCAAATTACTGAACTTTGTCCTGGAATGAAACATTTTCAAATTCTATGTACATTTTATTTGAGGATGATTGATCTCATGAATTCGTGGTATATGCTGCGCCTCAGAAATATTTTACCATTTATCTGTAAACTAATCTTTCGTTTGTCTAAGTTTCAAATAGAATGATTCTCAATATTTGTGTTCTTTGATCAATTTGATTTGACAATCAAATGAAAGTCAACCATGGCTCAAACAATCGATAATATAGCCCCATTCCGGAAAATTTGCCGTTTTTTTTTCATTTCGCACCTTCCAGTTCTATTCACTATCCACACAGTTTGTCAACTTTGTATAAACTTTGATTCTAATCTTTTAATGTTTCAGCTCTGTAAATGCTTGTATGAAATGCAATTTTTTCGTTCTTTATCCAAACAAATGACGAGAAAAAGTTCAAATTAGACACTAAGATAAGATTTTCTGTGGTGAATTCAAACATTTTGAGCTTCAAGATCGTTTTACATGCGGCAATTTGCCTTGATATGTAAATTTTGTGCATAATCCAAAAACCTCATCCGCGTTCTTCCAAAATTCAAATTTCACCAACCCATCAGAATTTATAGCTTGATCATGAATAAAATTCACCGTTGAAAAAGAAAACAACACCGGTACCGTTTACTTTTGATTTTGCAAAAGTGTCAAAAGTCACCTTCGAAAATAACAGTAATCTCTCTTGTAGAGATTTTAATAAATAATAATATCAAAGAATACCAAACTCTTTGTAACGACTCATAAATGTGATACAAATGTATATTAAGGTAACAAAACAAATTCTATAATAATTGGAGAGTATTGTACATGATTTTATAATAATAATTATTTCCAGCTTGATAAGGGCTATAGAAAATAGCCGAAACGTTGCACTAAGGTGTAAAATAAAAAAATTGGCAGGAAAAACCGATAGTTATCGAATCATTGAAAATAACAGTAATCGCAAAACTCGCACACAACGAGAAAAAAAGAAAAAAAAAGGACCAGACATGTCGTTCAAACACTATATTCCACGTTGGACATCATCGCACATGGCATTTCTCCTTGCGGCAAAGACGTGTCTCTCTCGTGTCTTTTTGATGCGAGATGGACGTGACTGGTAAAAGTTGATCGCCCAGAAAAGACGATGCAGTATACATACATACATACAACGACCATGGGGTGCCTTGATTGGCGTCTATATACGCCACTGAGTTCTGTGTCGTAATTCTCGTCGACCTTCAAGCTCAAACTAAATATATACCATCTCTTGTTGTACATTTACTTTCTGCAAACGGTATATAATAAGAATCTTCCTTGCGGCTGCGATTGCGTAATGTGTAAAACCCATATAGGCTTTTTGCACTTGGAATCAACACTAGACCGCGAAAGTAGGTTTGAATTATATAGACAACGAGTTTACAAGCTTTTTTTGCCCGCGAAGTTTGAACGAAAATGTGTACAACTCTGTCAATGATCCCTGAGCGTCGGTCATTTCTTTTTTGCGCTTGATCTTACTGCTTCTGATGGTAATGATGATGATTATGTTTTTGTATTGTGTGCTGCAACTGCCACGTGTTTTCATGCCATAATTTAATTGATTGATGGATCAGACGTGGCTGCAACCCCATCAGAAAGCTTTTTGTGAGTCTTCTTTGAGCGATCTTGGTGAACTGTTTTTTAGTGCGAAAGGGTGTGAAAAGGTAGCTATTGAGTTCGGTCTAAATAGCTTACAGAAAGTTATGAAGTCATTCATCATGGGAGCGTATCGGAAATGTGGCTTAACTTTTTGTGAGATTTTTTCTCGGTATCGTGGATTATTCCTGTCAATTTACCATTTGCAGAATCAATTGAAGTACATAATATCACGATAATAGTGAGTTTATTGCACCGCGTCACTCCGTGAATAGTATTAAGGCATATTTTTAATTAAAAATGAGGTCAAATTTAGAGGTAGATTCAATTGAATTAGAAATGATAGCAAACTTGAAATGTATTATTTTTGAAAGTTAAAGCCTGACAGCTGCTTTCACATATGTACAAAGTGAACACGCTTATCGTTTCTTATCTTTCCAAAAGTTTTGTGATTTGAATGAGAATTGCGAACTTGGAGTGAAATTTAAAACAAGTGGTATTGATTCTTCTTCAGGAAGTTGGTAGAGGTTGATGGACTATCTAAAAAGAAAAGAAACCCTGATTACTGATACCTATTATATTGACTATAGTCATGAATATCTAAATCTGTCAAAACATGTTTGTCACACGAGGAACTATCTCTAAAAGTTCATAATATCAATGCTCCTTTGACTTTTGCTGATATATTATTATTACCTATACATATGACGGAGTGTATAAGAGACATGCAAATTACGAAGAATTAAACGTGATAAGCTCATTCAAACTCGGAAAAATTTACAATTGATGAGTCACCTGACTGCGTGTTCCAGCTGCAATACCGATCCATTATTACTCGTAAAGCTGTCGTTTAAAACGTGATCGTTATTTAAAATTTCACCTTCCGCCAAAATTCATATTTTTATCTTCAATTCCTGATGTACTTCCTCGTTGCTTCAACATATAAGCGTGTAAATGTAATGTATGTCCAAGTGATGAAATGTATTGACGCTTTGATCGAACGACAACTTGATTTATTAGTCCCGGAATTTTTATTTTCGCGTGTTAACTTACTTGTAAAAACGACAAAAAATACGAGGGATTACGCACATCGCGATTAATCATATCTTGTATTTGTACAAATTGTGCGATTTGTTCCAGATTCAGGATGCTTTTGTCAAGCACAAAGTCTTTGCGAAAAATTTCTTGGAAATATGTGGTAGTAGAAGTGAAAAGTCCTGAATCCTTTTCCACGGTGTTCTAGAAGAATAACTAAATTTTTCAAGGATGCGATGATTTTCTTCTGAGCTTTACTCTTCGACGATGAATCACTGAAAAATTGCAATAAGGTAAGTGTGCCCAACTTGCCTCTGTACCCATTTTGCCTCCATATGCCAATCTCAGAAATGGGCGCTCGTTGACCTTCCCGCATTTTTTTCCGTTTGTTATATTAGAATATGAGAAAGTAAGTCGTTTGCATCGGCCCCAAATCATATCTGCGTTCTCCAAAAGATTTAAAGCGATTTTTCCATTTTTCGTGTTTGGACGGCTGAGAAATCACCGAGGAAATTGCGTCCACTAAAACCGGTGCAGATTTATTCTTATCTGACCAATCTCAACGTATTTCAGCGCATTTGTGGGTTTCCATGGAACTTTTAACTATTGACCCTCCGAAATAGAAAAAAAAAATTTTCCATCGCACACGTTTGGAATGGTTTCTATGTGATACTAAGACCTCGAAAACATGTAAAAAGAGTGGTGCCACTCTCTTCCACGTCAAGGTATCTGGTTCAGAAGGACAAGTACGGAATCCCACTCTTGAAACATTTGTGAATCAACTCCAATCAAGTAGATTCGATTCAAAACATTGTCTAGACGATTGATAGGGATTGGATTTCGCCTGACTTGACTTAAAGATGAATTCTATCATTGATTTTTCCAAAATTCGATGTAAACTTTCAAAACAGTATGGCTCCAGTTAGACCAAATTGAATGTATTTCAATTCATTTTGAACATCTTGAGACAAGCTTTAAAATGAGCTGAGGTACGTTGGAAAATATTGAGATGGGCTAGAGTCATTAAGAAAATGGCTTAATGAGGGCAAGTTGGGTACACTTACCTTATTCCGGTTGTTGTCAATTGGCTTTATCCAAAAGTTTCAGTCAGTTACCTAATCTTCAGGATCTACATAAATATGTTTCTTTTTGTGTACGCACACGTTTTCGTCAGAAGGATTCACTTCTCAGTGTAAAAAAAGTGTCAAGTTTTACTAAACTATTTCGGGCAACTTTTCTACAGGAAAATCTACGCCATCAATCTATTCTGTAAAGACTATTCCTCATTAGAGTACCATAAATGCGTTTCTATATCGATAGTTTTCTTGACTGACTATATTGGTAGACAATACCTCCAATGAATCATAATAGAATATTTCCTAAGCTTAAGGTTTGAGGAAGCATTTTTCGAAAAATGTCATCTTTAAAATCATCGCTGTCATCATCAAGTTCCAATGACAGTCTCATCTTCAGTTCGTCGTTGACCACAACGACTACAGCACTATCATCGTCATCGTACATCGATGATCTTTGTCAACCCTCTGCCATCAAGATTCTCCAGCATCATCATTGTCGTCGTTGTCGTCTAGCCTCAAGAGTAGCACGTTGTTACCTACGTAGAATCTCAAGAAGGGTCGGGCCTCTCGGGCTTTTCAGCTAGAACACGAAGATGAAGAGTAAGAGGTTAGGTAAGGGAGCATAAAATCTAGAGGAGCAGGAGAATAAGAGGAAGAAGAAGAAGAAGGAGAATATGACGATGACGACGACGAAGCAGTAGAAGAAGATGGGTTGCGAGGTCGTAGTCAAGGGGCTGTGCTGCGAAGTACCTTTCCACTTCACAAGGAAACTGTATATATACATGTCATATACTCTTAAGAACGAGTCTCCATCTTGCCACCCCTCGATTCTAAGGGCTTCCTTTTCTGTGCATTCACCTACATACACTGCAACGCCTGCAGCAATGGTTACAACCACGACTACGACGCCAACGACGACGACGACGACAACGACGATGTCAGGAAAGATTCTCGAAGCCGGATAAACGCCAGCATGTAAAAGGGATGCGGGAAGCACTCCCACCGCTAGTGGTATATAGTGAGGTTAGGGGGTGAAAGAGCTACAGAGTGTATGTACCGGAGAGATTTCAGCCCCCCCCCCTCATCCCCCAATCATTCCATCTATACTCTACTTCCTCGTTGCCATCAGCTTCTTCTTCATCTTGCTCTTCTATTCTGGCACCAACATCGTCGAGTATAAGGGCGCAAAGGACGAAGGGCCGAATCCAGCCACAGAAGAGTGTGTATGTATGTCTATGTATGCCTTTGTATGAGAGGTTGGGTATAGAGCCGAGAGGATGGGTAAAAGGGTGAAGAGGGTGAGTACCAAGGGTTAGCGCAGGGTTGGTGTCAGGAGGTGGTAACTATAATGAGTGGCGACCGCGGGTGAGACGTCGAGAGGGAAAGAGAGTATAGCGAACACGCGCGGGAAAACGTGTAGCAAGGGAGCTCACTTTTGCGCCATCCCACCCAACTGCCACCATAATCCTATATATACGTTTCAGGCACACTATAGTGGCGCGCTTGTGCTTTATATATAGAGCTCTTACGCATACATACACAGATTGATTCGGGCACATGGCTGTTGTCGGGACAGCTCACTAGATGGCGCGCATACTGACGAGTTCACTTAGGTGAGTAGAGGGAGGGGGAGCGCTAGGCAAGGGGAGAGGAGGGTGGGGGGAGCCGTGTCGCTCGATAGCGGCTTTACACAGTCCACGCACGTTTTCACGATGCCGAGCTGGGGTACAACCTAAACGCATGGCATAGCATTTCGTGCCGTATCTTTTGTGGCCCTACCGAGTTTCTTGACCTCTGGCAGTAGATATAACAATACTAGGGATTTGATGGTAATATAAATGCTACTGCTTCTACTGCTCTGTCTTTGAAAATTGTATCTTGTAACTTATAGGATGTCCTGGTTTTGTTAAAAGAGACAATTGTTTGTCGATTTGGCCGCTTCGTGAAGAGAGAGAGAGAGAGAGGTATCTTTCTCGTTATATAGTAGTTCTGGAGCTTGGAGTAATTATAGAGTCTAACCTCGCTTAACCTTGAATTTCACTCGCTCAGCTTGGCCACGGTATGCTGGTATTCTACTTGGCGGGGGAGTAACCGACCGGCGCGGTGGCGTAGCGTCGTCGTAGTTGCTCCCGCAATCAATTAGCTAGAGAGCAGTTTTCCACCCCGGCTATCATCGTGAAACTTTGTAAATGGGCCAGTGCCGATCTGGCACAGTACTTGAAGGCCAAGTTCAATTTCTCTGGCAGAGTTATTGCTCGAGAGTATCGCTGAAGGTCTTGCTGGAAAGTGAATTGAGAATGCGTTGCACTTCCTGATACTTTTTCTGTATTATGGATAGTTGATTCTTGAGGATCAAGGATAGAAAATTTCCCTGAAGCTACCATGCCGATGCTGCAAACTGAGTGTAATCCTTCATTCTGTGATGTAATTTTGTTTTGCCTCCTACTCAAGATGGAATTATTTTAATGTTTAGGGATAATTTCTTTTGCACTTTATTTTATATCAAATATTTAGTTTGAATACTGACAGTGTACTTCAACAGAGATAACGCATTGAGCTTCATTATTTACTTAATTCTCCAAATTCATACTCATTGATGATGATGATTCTTACATGAGACGAAGTCCGAATGAATTTCAGGTGCAATTATGATTGAAGATCAACAGAAGAAATAGGATCTTTCCAGTAATATTTCCCAAGTTTTTGATGCGAACACAGATTTAACAGATAGTTATTGAGAATGATTCAATTTATGACAGATCAGAATAGTAATTCATTGTTAGCTTTTTTTTTCGTACGGGAACACTCAGAGAACCCACATGGCAACCCTAGCGTTGAGCTATACTACTACCAACCGCGACACATATTTCCGAACATCTTTACGTTTTTTGAAGTCTAATCTTGCTAACAATTCTTTTCCCTCCAGAAGGCTACGTTCCTTGAATGTTTTTTAATCCATCGAAAGTACTATGTCAATAAAGTCTGCCTAAGGACACTAATAGTTGAACGAGTTCTTACAATATATAGCTTTTCAACATTATCATCATCCTTATATGACTTGATAAATTTTTCACTTTGTACTGTCTTTCACCATAAGTTCCATTTTCATGATCATCATTGGATCAATTCTCAAATTCTCCATATGGATCATGCAAACTCTGTAAATACAAGTTCACCAACCCAAAATCGACATATCTCTGCGAAGACGATAACCTCGTAGAGATAAATCTTTCGTAGACACTTATCTTTCCAGTCTGCAAAACAAACTTCTTTATCGTCATCAGCTCTTATTGCAATATCCAATTCTCTTGCTCACTTTCAGTCAACACTATAATCTATCGCCATTTTTGTGGCCAGATTAAAATTTTCATCAAACAGACACATGGAAGCTATGTTCGCATCAAGTCCACGCAACGCCAAAATTCTATATTATGAGCCCTCAAAGTGCGTGTACATTGTGTCCGAGCTTGGTATCTCAATATATCCTGAATCTACCAACATCGAGTACCTATATATATCTCTTTTAGAATATATATATATATATATATATGCTCCATTAGGTATACACATGATGGAAATTGATTTTCCATGGCTCGTGTAGTTCCATGTAGCACATCTCTTCATATCAACATTTACCATGACTCCATACGCACATTCTCATATATAAGCACACTCACACATAGACAGCTCGTGTCTGGCAGGTTGCATCGATTTGGACCAAACGCCCCCGTCCCTCCTCCTTCTTCCTCTCTTTTCCTCTCTTTCGACCCGTCGCGCTTGCGTTACTTCGTATGCAGCCCTCCCAAAGAGGACGTATGTACCAAGCTCTGGTTGAACGTAAACTGCATCAGCTCACTCACACACATACATTGAGGCAGGACTGTGTGTATATATATTTAAAAATTCGAATGCACCAGAGGTAGCGAAACGAGAGGTGGAAGTTCTGCACATGCACAGGCTTTTACCACATCTCTCTCCCTCTCTCTCACTCTCTCTTTCTCTCTCATGTGTTGCAGAGGGATAGAGAGGTATATGTACATCGAGGGAGGGAACGAAAGAGATAACGGGCCAAACCGGGTGCTTTTGGTTTCGCATATATGTATTCATAGATATAATATATATTGGGTTCATTTGGTCATTACATGCCTATAATACGTATATTACTGTAAGAAAATTTCAATCAACTGGTTCAAGTTTTGATTAAATCAGCTGTTTAGAATGTTGGTTGAAAAATCAACCAATTTTTTACATATTAGTACATACACTAGCACTCGATAGGAGATCAGAGAAACTGCTACAAAGGAACAATATAGAAGAGGAAAGAAGGAAGAAAATTATGGAATCAAGATTAACAAGAGAATATTAGAGGTGGCTGTTGGAAGAAAGACCAAATTACCTAGACACTACATGACACAAAAAAATGGACAAAATGATAGCAAGGTTTAGATGCGGTTATGAATGTCGAGGAAGAAAATATTGGGAAACATAAGAGAATAAAAGGTGCAGGGTATGGAAATGGAGATAAGAAACGTGGAAATACATCAAAGAAGAGTGTTCAACAAGGGCCGAGCTAACAGAACAAGAAATTATGTCAAGAGGAGGAAAAGGAGTTTAATGGATGCAACAAGTCTATAAATGAAGAAAAAAATGAAATGTTGATAAAAATGACACAAGCCACCAAGAAATGTGAAGAGCAAGAAAGAAGAGAGGAGAATCATTATAAACTTTGTCAAATTTATATGTAATGAGAATAGAATTTTCCATGTTTTTATTTTTGACGTTAGCAAATGATATTGAATGGAAGTGAGATGGAGTCAAACTAACCTATGTATCCCAGTTTTGTGAATTATTACCGGTAGAATACAATAAAAAAAGAATGATATATATACTACGAAGATGAGGGTACAGCTACATGTATATGAGGGTATCCCCAATATTTTTCCTTGACTCTTTTACTCACTCAGAGGCCCTCCTCACGGAGGAAAGAACTCTGAATATGAGCAAGAAAAATTGTAACCCCTCCCCCCTGTAGAACGATCTTTAGTAACATTCGGGCCGAATTTTTCCATGAGTTATTGTCCTTTTCTGCTCATGCGAGTGGTTCAATACCTTTGAAAGTATATTTAATTGGTATTTGACAAAATTTTCATCAAAATCACCCCTGATAAAATTAATTTGGTGCTCGGCAAGCAGAGCCGTGAATGGTTAGTCCGACGGATTAAATCTGTGGGTCGAACAGTTGTTGTCTACCATCCCTGACCTGACCGATTTGACACCTTGAATCTTTTCACTATTCAAATCTTGTCACAGCTCTGGTTGTAGTGCACTAAATCAACTTTATCAGGGAGTAATTTTGAAGGAAATTGTGTGAATTATCGATCTAGAAGACTTGTAGTGTCATTGAAATACGCGCATACGCACGAAAAGCCAATAACTGGTGAAGAAATTCCTTATAAAATTACTAAAAATGGCTCAATAAGGGAGGGGGGGGGGGGAAAGGGGTCGAAACTTTTTTTGCTAGTACTCGAAGTTTTTTTCCTTCATTTTCAAGGAGGCCCTCTAGGGGGTGAAGGAGTCTATATAAAATATTGGAAAATAACGGTCACCATAATATGAAGATAAAAAAAAAAATTTTGTTATGTATGAATGGGTGACCCATGCATGTAGAAATTCAGTGCGCGCATGTACGTGCCGCGGAAGTGAGATAGCCGTATGTAATATAAGTATATAGTACGATGGTATACCCTGCTGCAGTTCGAAAAAGATAGCGTGCACTCTCAGAGAGGTGTACGTGTATTTTATATATATAATATGAGCGCAGGATAGCGCGAGGGCTGTAGTGAGGTATATGTATAAATTTATGTATATATATATTGTTAGTGAGGGAGGAGGTGGGGCCAGGCACTCTCTCTCTTTCTCACTCTGGCTTTTGCACGCTCACATAGAGGAGGGGATGATAAAAAGAGAAAGAGAGATGTATATACCAAAGCGGAGGGATAGATAGCGCGCCGGTACATTCAGGCATCAGGGCGCACATAGAAAGAGAGAGAGAGAGTATGTGGGTCGTCAGTTGTTTTGTCGTTCAATGCGTCGATCTGTTCTACTGGGATTCGGTTCAGACCACGTTCTGAAGATTTTTTAAACTCTCATATCCTGAAGTATACAAATATCACATACTATAAGTAATTTTGCTAGTCATTCTGGTCGTACTGTCTTAAAATTTTTTTTCAAACATCAGAAGGTTATTTGGCTCTTGAAGATGATGGTTGTTGGTGGTGTGAAGCTACTGCAGTAGTATCAGGTCGACCGAAAATTTTAACTTTGGAAGTGGTGCTAGTTAGGGCTTTTCTGGATTTTTCAACGTGCCCGGAAATCGCCTGCGCCCGGGCTTTTTCGGCCGCGACAGTGAGTTTTACCCTCTCTCTCTCTCACTCTCTTTCCCTATGCTGCAGCTGACGCTATACCGCTGCTGCTGCTGCTGCTGCTGCTGTTGCTATACTATACTACTGCTCTGCCACTGCGATTCCGAAATTTTGCCAGTTGTTCGGGAGTAGTGCGAGCTGTAGCATATAAAGCTCTCTGTGTTTCAAACAAAAGTATTTCCAAAATATTTTGAATGTTCTGAGGTTTGAATACGTGTTTTTTTTTGTGATATTGAAATTTAGTGAGATTGATGAGTTCAATTTTGGATAGAGATTGTGATATATACAGAAATTTTAGGTTACAAAAATGGCGCGTGTGATATTATCAAAGTTTTTCGTGTCTTTGAGGTGTGATCAACACGTGGAGATGTCGTGGAGATTAAGCACCGAGTGTTGAAGAACTATTCCAAGAAGGCCTTTGTTTATTCATGTAAAAGAGGTATGGCTCTGTGTGCATCAAGTATGTATTGTAGATTTAATGAGTTACAGTAGGTTCCGCTTAATTTGATCAGGGATGATGAAATTATTTTTTTATGTGATCATTGTGATCAGAATCGCTGGTTGCAATTAGTTTTATATGACAGAATGTGATCCTGTTACCCGGTTGTTAGAATCAAATTCTCTCGTCTCGATGATGTGATCACATTAATGAGGAGAATCTGTTGTATTTTGTGATGATTCCGTTGACTGCGTGGAGAATAAATTTCGAGAATGATTCGAAGGATATAATTGAATGAATGACAATATATCGATGCCTCCTGATACAAGGAGTAACACATCCGCTCACAAGCGCGGAAATAATACATTCTGTTAACGACACGAAGATAAGCACTCACTCCTTAAGAGGATGTCGGATACCGACATTGTCGATTTTCCAGATTTCTCGACGGATTTTCGAGATATCGGGATTTTACTAAGTAACGTCGATTCTATTTGGCTCATAGAATCGGCGTTACTTGTTAGATTTTTGATAGCTCAAAAATTCATCGAGAAATCCGAAAACTCGACCATGTCGGTAACTGTACAATATTGATAGGACTCCGACACCCCCTTAACTACAAGAAGCTCAACACTTAATTCCCTAACGGTACGAAGATTATTACTTACTCCTTAATGACACAAAAGTCAACACTAACTCCCTTAACGGCAAGAAGATCAACACTTACCCCCTTGATGGCACAAAGATTAGCACTTACTCTTTAACTACACGGAAGTCAACACTTACTCGCTTAACGGCACGAAAATTAGTACTAACTCCTTAACGATACGAAGATCAAGAATTCCCCTTATGGACACGAAAATCAGTACTTAATCCTTAACGATACGGAGATAACACTTACTCCCTTAATGACACGAAGATTAGCACTTACTTTTTTAACGGCACGAAAATTAATACTAACTCCTTAATGACACGAAAGTCAACACTTACTCCCTTAACGGCACGAAGATCAACACTTACCCCCTTGATGGCACAAAGATTAGCACTTACTCTTTAACTACACGGCAATCAACACTTACTCGCTTAACGGCACGAAAATTAATACTCACTCCTTAACAACACTCCCCTTAAGGACACGAAAATCACTACTTACTCCCTTAATGCCACGAAGATAAACACTTACTCCTTGACTACAGGAAGATCAACACTGAATCCCTTAATGGCACGAAGATTAGCGCTTACTCCCCAACGACACGAAAATCAACACTTCCCTTAACGGCACGAAAATTAGTACTTACTCTTTAATGATACGGAAATCAACACTTACTCCCTTAATGGCACAAAGATCATCACTCACTCCATAATGACACGAAAAACAACTGTTACTCCTCTAACGGCACGAAGATTAGCACTTACTCCTTACCGACACGAAAATCAACACTTACTTCCTTAACGACACAAAAACTATCGCTTACTCATTAGGGGCACGATAACTAACCTCCTCGAACACATTCGTCCCAACGGTACAAAGACTGACATTTTTGTCTCGACGGCACGAAAAGTAACACGTTCTCCTTAGCGGCACGTGAACTGACACATTTGTCTCATCGGGGCGAATTAGATGAATGTGTTGGTCTCTGGGGCCGTTCTTATGCCGATAACGAAAAAACGTTAAACTTCATCTACCACAAGCGATGATGTGTTACTGTTCGTAGGAGGCATCGATATGTTCTGGATGTGATTTTTGGGAACGAAATCGTGCATTTCTGTTTGTTTGAATATGCGATTGCCGGGTGCGAGGATAGTCCATCTTTTGAGTGAAGCAAGGGTAATAAGCCTTCAGTCGACGAAACCAAAACACAATACTGATATAATTATTCATTTTGAGGTTAGAATAGTAACCTTTTGAGGTTAGAATAGTTAGGCTTAGCAGAGTCGCCACAAAATTCTCTATTTCTCTGATTGTATCTGACAAGTAGTACTTTCATGCCTGAATAAGTCTTGCGGGTATGTACACTTGGAGTCAATGGATATTTTCCAAATTATATAGATGAGAGGCCTTGCCTCAATTATAGAGTTAGCCAATGCAAACAAATTAAAACTGAGGCAAGGATTCGCATAAAATTCAGAGTATTCAGAAAATATTCATTGACTCCAAGTGTACATATACTTGAAATATGAATTCATTACCTCGAAAGTGTTTACAGCGCTGTGCAGCATAGTAGATTATTGTAGATTCAAAATGGTGATACTCCACCCCTCTCTACTATGAAACATGAAACTCTGTATTTGCTCGTGGATATACGGTATTTCCCAACCTGCAATTGTGATTTCTGATTTTGACGATAAGAAAAAAATGAATAAACTAGGTTAAATCTAGAAAAAGCTTGAAACTTGAAATGGTGTTTTTTGATGAAAACCAGAGTGCCGTTTGCTCAATGTAATTTCTCACGCCGATGTGCGGTAACACAGGGTCGAAATTCGGAGGCTTCTGCACTACAATGGCTTTGTTATGTGGATAGCGAGGGGATAATGAATGAAAAAATCGGTCCGCAAATGATGAGAATTTTATACATATTCAAATGGTCTTACCCGCGCTGAATGGTGAACCAATTCAATATAAAAATGGAGTTTGAGCAGCTTCAAATGAATACAATAAATTCCGGCAGTTTTCCAGCGAACGGTTCGTTTTTCATTTTGCAGGGAATGTACAACCATTACATGACAGAGAATGATTACTTCACGAATTAATGATGGAAATCATTCCAAAGAATGAATTAATTTCGTGAGGTCAATTTCATTAATGGGCCAAAAATTTTGCAAGATATCACTAGATGAAAAGTAGTTTGCTGTATGGAGGAAGTTTTGAAAGGAACAAAATGTTTACTCGTAGTTGCTGAACTACATGTCACATCAAAATCTCGGAATTGATAGAATCACTCTTATCATAAATATTGGACTATGAAAATCGCATGAGCAAGAATTACTCAAAACTCATGGATTAGCTTGAAGCAAGTGTCATATCACATACCGAACTTTCGTTTGAAACAAGTCACGGACATCAATCCGGAGCTCACGCGTATTTCACCTGGATCTCCATATCACATTCACATTCATCGAAAGCCGTTCATAAGCTTTCGCAATTTCATCGTCTATACAGAATTATCGGCCTTATTCATAATGCAATTACACAAAATCATCTTCAACGAACTAAGAAAAGTCAATCCAATCGTACGGAAAGTTTCGAAGTTCATTGCCTCTGTCAAAATACCAAATAAGAATTATCACCAAGACCAACGAAATCAAACAGCCAACGCCAAGATTGCGATATTTTTTCAGTTATAGGTCAAATTCTCAGACTGGCCCAGATAACCTCATGATACCAAATGATAAAGAATCTTACTCGATTACAGTGAAACCTCCCTCAACCGGCATCTCTCAATACCGGATACCTCTCTTCTGAACGGGCAATTTTTGTGCGGTGGGCAGAAATACATGAAGTCTTGGGGGGAAGGGGGGGGGGAGGAGGGTGCACCTCTTATCAGTGGAAACTCTCAAAAGTGGACATCTTCCTAGTGGACAGCTCTCACACGATTCGACGGGCAAGAATTCATGGGTTTTCATGGGTCAAACGCTTCTGAATAGCAAACACCCTCTGAACAGCGAAATACTCTTCATGCGACCTTATCTGACCATTACTTTATAGATTGACTCATACTTCATCGTGATGTGGTTAGAATATTGGATTTTGAAATTCCGGAAATAGGCGTATGATCAGTAGAAGCCATCGATGTGAATGAGAAACCTTGAGAAAAACCATCGGTTTGATATAAAAATATTCTTCGATGACAAAGGTTATGGAAAAAATTTCCGATTAATGAAAAATGTCTCGAAAAATTTGCGGAGTAATTTCGAATGTAAATTGTTCAGATGCCCAAGAAAATAATTATGAATTTCGGCCCATTCGTACATTTTAGATTGAACTACAAAATATCAAACTTTCGTACATGTGATTCAGAAGTGGTTAGTTAATCTTTCAATAACTAATTTCAGTTGAATTATATCGATCAATTTCATTCCACACACGGTTTGGATATTACACGTGATAATTGTACTATGGATAACATTCTCCATGATCACAAATCTCAAAAATCCACCCCTCTCAAAAGTGGACTTCTCTCTACAACGTACAAACTTCATGCGACCTTCTCGAGTGGCTGCTAAAGTGTTCACTGTATCATAATCTACCAACCCTCTCCGTATTAATCAGTGGGAGGTCACCAAACTCCAGTGTATTTCGGTTCAACTTGGACTGATGACTACAGTGTATTCACACTTGAATTACATTGTGCATACCCTGAAGTCATCAGTGGGAGGGCTGGAACTTTAGTGATCTCCGGGGTTGTACGGGTTCACGTTACTGGAGTTTTGGTAAACAACATTGATGATGGATCAGCAAGACAATTCACTGAAATTTTAGTGCTTCAAAGGTCAGATCGTATTCACTGAAGTTTCAGTGAGCATCACTGATGTTTGAAGGGTGCCAACTGATTCGACAGTGAGACACGCCTAAATTTCAGTGAATACGATGTGCGAAGCACTGAAATTTCAGTGATATACCTTACTAAACCAGCAGTGATGCTCACTAAAACTTCAGTGAATACAGTATGATTTTTGAAGCACTGAAACTTCAGTGAATACAATATGACTTTTGAAGCACTGAAATTTCAGTCAACTATCTGACGTTCATTGGAAATTCAGCGATAAGGTTTCGTCATCACCCAAGGGTCACTGACTTTTCAGCCCTCCCACTGATTACTTTCAAGGTATGTCTACTGAATTACAGTGTGTAAACACTGGAGCCACCAGTCAAAGTTCACTTGAAATGCACTTGAGGTCAGTGACTTCCCACTGATTGACACGAAGAGAGAATATCTATCTCAAGTTAGTACCCTGGTAGAAATTCAGTGGCCAAAAAATGACTATTATTTAGCAAGTTGGCTTAGAACTAGCCATTTTATGGACATGAATATCTGACATTAGAACGAATTTTTACCCCAGGGTTGTCCCAAGACTCACCAGGAGAGGTCATCACATCCGGATCACGGATTTGACTGACACTTTGGGAATGGTCTTATTTTAGTGCCAAAAGATGAAACCCAAAATTATAGACCCTAACGCTCAAGCGTTTCTGAGCTACAGCCACGGACATTAGCATTGTAGGTATACCTATATGTATGATTTTTAACACGGACCTATTTGGGCAATGCTAATGTTCTTGGCTGTAGCTCAGAAACGCTTGAGCGTTAGGGTCTACAATTTTGGGTTTCATCTTATGGCACTAAAAGGAGATCATTCCCAAAGTTTCAGCCAAATCCGTGATCCGGATGTGATGACCTCTCCTGGTCAGTAATATCATCCTTTACCCATCCCCAGTTCACTCCAAATTTCATGTCTACCCAGCCAATTTCTCAGAATACCTATATACATAAATTTTAAATATAGATGCATCAATTAGTGCTCGGGGTTAGTGTCTCCTCGACAGCAAAATACATTTCAGATCTGAGATAGTGTTAAAGGTCACGCGCTCAGGGGCCACTGATAAACTTTGTTCGATTGGTCACACCGCCACCGGCAAGAGGCCGTTCATCTTCTTATCCACCTATACTAACATTCTATGCTTTTCTGGCATTAAGTGTATTATATATAGAGAGAGAACGCTCAGCCAACTTTGTTCGCAAGTTTCGCGAGTAGCAAACTCCGACGTCGCTGCTTGCAGCATCCAAGCTCTGTCAAGGTCGACTCGCTCAGTAGGTCGCCAACACCGAGAGTATAGACGGAGAAACTCGTAAATCTCAAATCTACTCTGGTGAAGAGGGAGAGAGATTATATATATAGAGGAAAGAGAATCCCGGAAAGAGGCGCTCTGGATGCTACGATTTCACCGAGTTATATGACGATGCCAAACTTTAACGTCGCTATATGTATGGATGTAGATGTGCAACTAGGGGGGTGTGTGCGTTTTACGTGCGGGGTATAGATTCGTTCGCGGCTGCGCCCCGCGACCGTGAATGGGTTAATGTGGGCGTGACTGGCGCTTTTCTTCACCCTGATGTAGTTTTTTTTTATTGAACTTTTTTTTATTGAGATTCGATTGAACTTTCTTTCTTCTTCTTCTTTTTGTCACAGATTTTCGTAGTGGATGAGTTTAGCGGGTTGAAGAGATAGTCTGAGATGCATTTGAATGAAATTGTGGACAATAGATCTTGATGATTTTGATTATGAGAGTTGAATTGATTTTCTGATGACTCGCATCTATGTAGTTGGTTGTAGCGGGTTCACCAAAATTTTCAGTAGATCAAGTCATGCTATGGCGAGACGCAGAATTGGCTACTATGGTGTACGAATAAATAACCCTGAAACTTTTATCGTTCTGTAACGTGACATGCAAGTTGACAAGGTATTTTTTTTTTTTTTTGAAATCATCAATTCTTTACTTTGATCAACTTTTTTTTTAGTATGGTCAGATTTTGACTGATAACGTAATGAAGTTCACGTTGTATTTCGTTATTTTGTAATGACGTCAACCAGACGTCTTAAAAATGATGTGGGTTCATGATACTTGAACAGGATGTCACTGACGGGGTTTCCTTTGCTCAATGTTATATCATAACTGCGTCACATTTGATTTTCCGTGCGTTATGTAGTCGAAAACGAATAAAATCGTATATAATTTGTTACGTTAAATAGCGTAAAGAAACGAAAGTACCGGTATTTTTCAAACCTTATCTATGATATTATGATTGAGGTTTGTCTGTGAATGCACAACATCACCAGTTATATTTGAATGACTTCTATGGATTTGTAGGAAAACGTAACTTGAACAATTGGATTATGTTTTACAGTTACCTTGATATTTAATTGCAGGGGGTGCGAGATCATTTTTATGAGATAGGATAATAATGTCGGATGCTTACCACATGACAACGATATATTGGACACGGTTTGGAGGTTATTGCCATAGTTTGTACTTGCTCGTGTTTGTTCTGTCCGAAATAAAGTAGCCACTTTATATAGAGTTTCTGAAAAGGAACCCTAAGAAAATGTTGAGATTTTTATAACCTAGTTTATCAAGTGGGAATTGGAGTAGTTCTTCCAGATTGCTTCAGCCTATTTGATTCAACCGTACCGAGAGCAAAGTCAAATTTTTCTCTCATGGTCGGTGTAATGCTTCCGAAATCCGATTGAGTCAAAAAAATTCACAGGGCAGAACTAAGAAATCAAAAGAATACTTATCCTTCTTAGACACCCTAACCTTCATTAAAAAAATTTCCCATCCTAAATCTTTTGGAATGAAAAGAATTCAAACAAATGTCGTAAAAATCAGTTGGTTAATAATCGTTTGTTACTTTCTGTGTTTTTTCAGGGAAGTGTCTACACTTGAGCGGCTTAACACCTGAGCCGCTGACAGCCGATGATGACTACAAACTTTTACGTTTCGGCATTGGCTTCACGAATATGGTGGCACGAGCCACCAAAGGTAGTGCCGACCTCACGCGGAAAGAGATAAAAGAAGGTTTGTATACATCATATGTATGTTATTGCGCTTTTGCCTGCCTGTAGTTTCGTGAAATATACGAGCTCACACATGACAGAGTTTTTGAAAAAGAAAAGCAAAACTGCTCTAATTGCAAAACTCTCACTCAATTTTCGTTTGCTTTGGTCACTTCAATGAAGTTCAGAATGTGTACGTATCGCAGTTAATTGAAGTAGGATGTAACAAGGAATGTTTTTGTGAGATTTTTTTGGGAGGAATTCTTTTGAAACGTTGATTGGAGCTACCCATATCACAAAGTTTTTATTCTCATTCCATCGGGCTACCCTCTTTGAATTTTCAATGGTCATACATTTTTCCAAGTTTTTTGGAATTCCTACGCTGGAAAGCTTCAATTCCATTCTGCTCGGATAGAATAAATATATTCTCTTTCTTACACCTGTGTATCGTATCGCGATCGTCGCACTTTGAATGGTTACGAGATTCATCGAAAAAATTTAATCAAGTCTGAAGGTTACTTAATTTGAGAACAAACCTAAGCACGACAAGTAATCCAAAAAATGTGTGATATGGCGTAAAAAAGCATCACAACAATTCGTTATCATTACAATTTTCGATATAAAGCTTTTTGGCATGGCAAGGCTCGATGTGGCGTAATTTAGACTCCAAGTAGTAACAGACAAATATGGTCAGACGCTGGCGTGGGGCCATCCAACTCATAGAGTTACGAACAAAATTAATAAAAAGTATTGAATATCCTGAAAAATCTTTGTACAAAATGTGAAATCCGATTCTCGAATGTCTTTTTTGATATAATTTTGGTGTACGGATATGGCAAATGATGAACATCCAAACAGAAAAAGTCTCACGTTTATTGAACCTCATTATACTTTTGGCGAATGATCATTATTTCTTACAACTATCTTTCACACAGAATTATTTCATTCTATCTGTGCTTTTTATAGCGAGAGAAAATTTTGTTGTTTTGGTTACTCAATTCAGTGGGATCTTCAAGGGGACCAAACTTGTAGTTTCGGCAAAACTTTCGCATTGTTCTCAACTCCTCGAGTTTCAAATAATTGCCTGTCTCGGTGGGTGGCTAGAGTAAGGCAAGCATTAATGGAACAACAGGTGTTCTGCCAGTCTTTAGTATGAATGCCTGTCATCACGAGCTAAGAAATTTGTTCAGAAGGTTATCCGGCATTTATACACTATTGTATAATTTTTGATATGATCGTTTCGAAAATTTTCGAATCCCTTCGATATTTTCTATCAAAAGTGTATAGGAATCAATCATTAAATTCTAAGGAATTCTTGAGAGGCATCTCGAGGGTTGAAATGGACACTTCTCTTTCTCACTTTCAAAGCTATATCTGAGCGCTTCTGGCTCTCGAACATTATTTTCCTAATCTAAATGATACAAACTGTGGTTCGTCAGTTTGGTTACTTTCTGTGACAGTTGCGCGTTTTATTGTTGAAAAAATTCCATCGCGATTGATATTTTCACGCAATATTACTAGGCTTTACAGTCTATTATCACCTTGAAACATTTTCTATTTCATTAGTCAATTCTCTGTGTAAACTCTTGTATGTCCAGGCACTTCCGTGTAAGTTTTTGAGACATGAGTTTCCCTAACTCGTGCATTCAATCCTTTCAAAGATGATAGGATGACTATTTTTAAACTCAATTTAAAATGAAAATAGTATCTCAATCTGGAACTTTGGATTAATCTTTCGTTTTGTTTGAATAGGAAGCCACATACTGCTAGAGAAGCTGAAGAAGTATAGGCCGAAGATAGCAGTTTTCAACGGCAAACTTATCTACGAAGTATTCTCTGGAAAGAAGGAATTTGGATTCGGAAGACAACCCAACCTTGTTGAGGGCACAAACACAGTGAGTTTATGAGCACTATATGTATTTATAGAAATCTCCAAAAAAAATTTTTCTATAGAAATTGAGTTTGTGGGTAACCACTTGAAATCGGGCCAATTACATTCAGACAACATTTGATCGTACTTTGAATATAGAATACACGTCATTCCTATCGCTCTAACTCGGAGCAGCTACGTTTAAACGCTTTTCTGAGGTTTTCACGATGGAAATTATTTTTACCAAGTACTTGGACGGTCATTCTGAAGCCAAACAACTTGACGACTGAAGTAGCCGTATCACGAATATAATTTAATGTTCTTCGTTCAAACTATACATCTATCTACAAACCATCTAAATATGGAGCCATCTTAGTTTGCATGAAATTTCATGCAAATAATTTTCATTTCCAGTACATGTGGGTAATGCCATCGAGTAGTGCGCGCTGCGCACAGTTACCACGCGCTGCTGACAAAGTGCCATACTATGCGGCTTTGAAAAAGTTCCGAGACTACTTGAATGGCACAATCACACATATCGACGAGTCAGATATTGTATTTGCTGATACAAAACTGAAAAAACGAGAGTTTGATGCTCTAGAGGATAAGAAACCTGGATTTGAAGAATATGACGGTGAAGGCCGTTTTATAGACGGTGACTCCCAAGGTGAAAAAAATCAAATTGTTATGTATAGTTTTTGAAGTATAATTTTGTAGAGATATCGGAATTTTAACACTTTGAAGTCACGGAATGAAGACATACCATCTTATGAACCATTTCCAACGTTCGAGCTTTTTTTTAATCATCGCAGAAGCACATGATATTTTTCTTACTTGCTGTCCAAATACTGATTGCATTTCGTAGAGAAGTTCTGGTGTATGCACCTGTACCCTTAAAACATAGTCTTTTCGACTTCACTACATGCCTTAATGTCAGCAGTCAGAAGGTTTTAGAGTATATTTTAATTCACTTCTGAATAATGATTTCGAACGCATAATGTAGAGAAATTTATTTGGGATCAAAACCCCGAAAACCAGTTTATTGTTTGTTGCTGTAAATCGTTAGTCATGGTACAGTGCAGCGAGTTTGAAATCTCCAATAACGCAGAACTCTCCATTCACATCTTTGTCAAACCTAATGAAGTATCAAAAATGTATTTGAAACATATAAAAACTTTCAGGTGTAATTGTTAAACAAGAGTCAGGTCTGATACCAGGCAAAAAGAAACGCGGCAGACCAAAGAAGATTAAGAATCCCGACGACGTTCCACCCCCAGATTCAGAAAAAATGGAAAGCAGTGGAATGGAAGGAGCTGTGAAAAAACGTCGAGGTCGCCCGAAGAAAATTCACCAGCAGCAAAGGCAAGCTGAACGCGAGGCAAAAGAGCGAGAACAGCAACAGCAGCATCAACAATTGCAACACCAACAGCAGCAGCAACACATGGCGCATCAGCAGCAGATGGCGCAGCACATGAGTGATGGCTACGGTGGTGTGCCAAACTGTTTCTCACCACCAATGATGTCGCCACCCAAGCCATTCTCCCACATGGCTCCATATCCACAATCTATGAATGAGCCCAGTTATTATGGCCAACCAATGGGTGACAGTCCTTATAGTAAGCAAAGTCCAGTACACATGCAACATTATAGCCAGAGTCCCAAACCCATGCCATTGCCATATGGACATTCGGACCTTTCGTCCGACCTTAATTCGGCCATCTCAGCAGACAACAATTTAGGAGAGCCTACGCCCCTGACGTCTCCTGGAGCTGGTATGGAGCAACATCCTGATTTTGATAATTCTAATGCCTCTATGGCTCAACAACAGCAGCAACAGCAACAGCATCAGCAGAATTCTTATAATCCTAATACGGAGCACGGTAGTCCTGGTTCAACTCCTGGAGGTTATGGTAACTACATGGGCTATCACGATGAGCAGCAACAGAATCCACACCAGGGGGCGCCAACTCCCATAAGTCAAACGACCGATGAGCACTCGCATCACTCGCACCCGACACCGCCTCACAATCACCAGAACACACCGACTCACTCGATGTCACCACATCCTCATGAACAGTACGGTGAGTAACCAATCAAAAATATCTCAGAGGAGTTAGATTTAACCGAAACGTAAGAATACCCAGTGTCAGAGAAGTTCTAAAATCCGACATACGTGAGCTCCAATTGAACTTGTCCGCTGAAAACTTTGAGCGTAACTGAATTCATAAGATTCTTTGAAATAACTGATCTAAAATCTCATGGAGCCATTGTATTCTAGTCATTATCATTCGATATCTTGGAGGTTCTGTCGTTTGGTGGCTGCCAGCGTCTTGATATACTCCCAATCCATTGCTTGTGTTTGCGATTGAAGTTCCACTTAATATGCTTTAAAGTATCTAAAACTCACATCATAAATTTTCGTATGGTGCCCAAACTGATTGGCTCAATTCTTTGCGGTGACCACCTAAATTTGCGCTCGCATATAAATAGCAAAGTAGGTAGTGATTTATTGAATTACATCTATTTAGTCGCAATTCATTTATCTTGTCAATAAATCAATAAATCACAAAATTTATTTTGGAAATCATTCTGTAATCACTCAAAGATGATCTCCTGATCGAATCACTCGATCCGGAATTTTTTGTGGAACAGCGCAAGTCAAGAAATGACGAAAAAAAGTTTCCTCCGAAAAGTTGTGGAACCTATTAATTGATTCGATCATTTTCAGTAGGAATTGAAACCAAGTCAAAATTCATCAAAGAAAAATGTGTACCGCGAAGAGTTGAACAGCCCTCATTCTGACGAGTCAGAAATGATTTCTCGTGTGATCGAAGTATGATTCAACGAACCAGGCCTGTCTCTGAACCTGGAGACTACCGACCTTTCAATACAATTTGAAAAAATCAACATTTTCTCTTTCTGTTGCAGGAATGAAACGCCAAGGCCAGGATGTAGCTTCAAAAAGTCTTAGCGACCTCGAATCACTGGTCGATCAGATACCAAGTATCGCTGAGAGTGGAGGTCAGCGTATGCAACAGCAGCACGGTCACCCAGGTATGGGCGACGAATCGCTAGCTGAAAAACTCGAAGCTCATCAGTCTTACATGTCAAGTTACGGCGGAGCACCTGTTCCAAGTGCGAATTATAGTCCTCCGCTATCTCAACCAACGGGCATGTATCCAGGTGACGGCTACAGTAGCCCCATCTACAGTATGGGTGGTCCCAGGCAGCCAGATCCTCCTCCTCAACAGCAACAGCACAGCAAATCTTACACAGTCGAAAATCTTGCATCAAGCAACTACACACCGAGTAGCATGAGTCATCATCACCATCACCAAGCATACCCAAATATACTCCCTGGTCCACATTACCCAGTACCAATGCCAGCAGCAGCAGGCTCACCCAATGGCTACCTCTTTGGTGGCTTAGAATCCAGTCTCATGCAACGTGGTTACCCTGGAATGGCGTCACACCATCATCCGTCCCTGCACGGTCACCATCCAATGGCCAATCCGTATCCCTACAACAGTTCTTATACAAGCTCATTCGATACTTACTCAGCAGCGCCCTCTCCATCGAATGTACCAGGCATCCATACACCCCAGCCGAATTATCATCAAGCTTACAGCCAAGTTGGCAGCCCCAGTACCTCGTCTACTCCGCCGACTTATCTGCAACAAAATGCAGCTAGTAGGCCACCACTCGACCTTGCCTATGATGGCGTATGATAGTCGTCGGAGACGCATCAGGAGCAGCACCGTGCACTCGAATCTGGTGCAACCGATGATACGGATCACTAAGATGACTCAAGAGCGGTATATTCCACGTAATACGTCGAGATAGTTCACAATGTGACCGTTGGTGTCGCTGCGAGTGCGATGTCGACGCTACAGATGCACTAATGAATGTGGCTAGGGATTGACAATTCGAGAGAAAAGCTTGAATTTAGGAGGACGTGATGTTTTTTCTAATTCTGCATATTTTTACACGATTCCGAGACGCGTTGGCACTTCAGCAAGTTGTATTACATGAGGTGAACTTCGTACTACTGGTGAAAAAAGTCTCTTAATCCTAGTTAAGATGTGCTTTGAGGTTAGGATATGGTAAAGACGGTGACAGAGGAGCGAAAATTCTCTAGTTCGCGAACATATGTAAGAAAGACTAATAAAGTGATAAAGACAGTCGCATTCGACTGTGGGTGTCTCTCGTCCATGCAGTGTATTCACATCTTTGATCAGTTTATTACTTATGATAATCAATGACACGGCAGATTACTCATCCTACTGAGGCCCAAAAAACCGATCATGGGTGAGATAATTGATAGCTTTACCAAGATTGATTGTCCATCACTTGAGGATTTTCTTTCATTGTAGTTTCGTACTTCAACGCAAATTTTGCGATTTTCACGAATCAAAATATTTTTGCCTTAATCCTCGGATACTTCGAAGAAGACTGATCATCTGATTTGGAATTTGTTCAAATAAGATACGTGACAGATCAACAGGTTTATCTATACCTGAAAACGATATACTTGCGTTTCTTCAGTTCATGGTGCTAAGGTTAGTTTCTCGATGTGTTTCGGTGCTGCTGTCATGGGAATGATACAACGAGAAAAGCCAATTTTAGACATTTCGCTCCTCGACGTGTATACTCCATTCTTAAGTGTGAGAATATCATTGATCATTCTAACCTCAAAACTTTGTGTATTTTGACTGTATGTGCTCGCGCGCTCGATGTAACACGTGCAATACCTCTCCGATTAAGTGTTGAAAAGAAAAAAAATGACGGGAAGTTCTAATTATGAGTGAATGCTTGATCTTCTTGATACTTAGATTTTAAAGCGAATGTATAAAATTTCATGGTCAACGAGTGTATTATAGATGTAACGGAAGAGTGAGAGTAAAATCGATAGAAAGAGCATATGAGAGCAATGAGTATAAAAACGTGAATGTAGAATAAGTCACAGCGAATTTCGAAGCAGATTGTGAGATATGCCATATATGCCACCGTACATAGAGATGAGAAATCCTCTCATCAAAGTCGTTTTTCGTCAATTTCATTTGTATAATCACTCCTTTCCTTCATACACTGTTCTACACAATTTCTAAACTCATTTGAATTTGTCTATGTTGGTTCTCCTTTGAGATAGAAAATAGGAAGAAATTTTATTCATAGCATGCTCGCTGAAAATAATTCTGTGGGACTCCATGGGATCCCATGGGACTTCGTGGGACCTGACCCTGGAAAAATTTTCAATCTTGTTCTTTTACGAAATTTGGCATCTGAGACGTGCAGCATGCAAATTTTGACCATTTCTCTGCCAAAAATGGTTGAATTTAGTCGATTATGGTCAACATTTCTATGCTACACGTCTTCAATGCCAAATTTCGTAAAAGAACAAGATTGAAAATTTTCCAAGGGTCAGGTCCCACGAAGTCCCATGGGGTCCCACCGAATTATTTTCAGCAGGGATATCGAGTTGCGAAATTGACCAATGGATACAATGGTGTCAGCGCTCAACACGAGTTCGAAAATTATTGTTTAAATTGCATGTCACCCGTGAGCTAAGTCCGTTTGCTCGTTCATTGGATTTTTAAAAGACATTCATTCTTAGAAATTTGGAATGATACGATTTTAGTCCTCTGACACTAGTGAATGTTTAAATTTGATTACAATCGTGGTAGTCCGCGAATGAGGTTAATTTTCGGGTTTTCCTACAATGAGAGACTAACGTGCATCTATACGATAAAATGGTAGAAAAATGATGGAACCATCACAATCCAGGGTTATGAGACATAGGCAAACAAAGAAATTTTATTTCCAGGCTCGTCCTCTGGATACCTTGATTAGGATGATTAGGATAAAATTGTGTTATGTGAAAACTTCAATACTAGTAGACTGGTATAATTTTACTGTATTCGACGATTGAACAAATTGCAGTCATCCCTTTGAAACACTTTTTTCTCTCATAAATGATGTCGAACTGGGCATTAAACTTTAACAATTGCATAAATATCGATCTCGTGCTTGGCACTTACATCAAAAATGTCTTCGTCATTGATCGTTGTGGAATCACTGGTATATATATAGATGATAAATGTGTAAAATATACGAACGTATGTGAAACGCTGATGCTCATTGTGTTGAAAATCGTTAACATTAGTCATAGTCGCGATTAAATATACAGAAGTAAGGTATAGAATTAAATTTTTACAGCTACAGTGTATTTTACTGCGTTGAATTATGCTCTGACAGTGGAGCAAATTTTTTTTTTTCTGGGCATGATTTTGATGCATGGCATAATTGACTTTTCTCGATTTCTATCAACTATGAATGCAAAAACTGTTCAAGGTGATGCATCTGCGTGATCGGATATATAAATATGGATATATATATATATATATATATTACACCTATAAGAGATATGATGATCTAAATTACTATTATCAATAAAAGATTCACTCTATCTTGAGACATGAAATAATTCATTCAAGATTAGAGAAACACATAAAATCACCAACTATGGATGTTTCCGAAGTATCAAGAGAAGTGATTGCACAGGGTATAGATGAAATCGTTA
The DNA here is from genome assembly GCA_029851415.1 of Eretmocerus hayati. NCBI lineage: Eukaryota > Metazoa > Arthropoda > Insecta > Hymenoptera > Aphelinidae > Eretmocerus > Eretmocerus hayati. Next base: position 101,476,729 of record CM056744.1, read on the forward strand.
ATATAGTAGATAACTGATGTCTTTATATTTAATATGTGAACGGAATATGCATCGATACTCACTTTTGCGTTCCGTTAGCTGTGAAATATAAATCAAAAAATGAATAACAGTTTTTGAGTCTTCGTGAAATAACTAACCAAAAATAATTTCCTGAGAAATAATGTCACCAGTGTTGCGTACTCATATGAAGAAGGAACTTCGAGTGAACAATGTTCAAGTGAAGAATGAAAGAAGTTGTGGATACAAAAAACAGTTATAATCGCTTATAAAAGATAGTGATGATGAAAAATGATCTGATCATCTTTTCACTGTATATTGAAACTTAATCGATAGAGTATAGGACTCAAATTGAAGTGTCATAGTATATTCTCACTCAAAATTTGAACTCGAGAGATCATTCAATAAGTGATGTCAACCGTGCTATGAGTTGATAATCGAAATTCGAATGATATGAACGTTAGAAAATATTCGAATGTTTCGCGACAAGTCGAATAAAATTCATATTATGAGAGAGAGAGAGAGAGCTTGAACAAGAGGCTCGCGAAATATTTTTTAATTGCTTTAAGACCTCCAATTGTTCTGTACCTACCTTAAATGATCAATATTTCTAAGCATGTATAAAAGAAAGAAAAAGTATCTAAGGGTAATAATATACGATAAAAATGAAGGAACAAAACCAATCGTCTAGAAAGTGTTTCATGTCAAGAAGTAAAAAAAATTATAATTAAAATAGTCCCGATGTTGAGAATGTAAACTCACAAAATAAATCGCACCCTAGTGGACAAGACTTTTTGTGTAATAATTTGTTACTAATATGTAGAGTTACGGAAATGAACTCGTGTGTGTATCCTTTTTTACATACCAATTCTTCAAAATATATATTTCAATTTTTCAAATCATCAATTTTGCGTATTTTTTCAAAATAACGATGTTAGAGTTTACCGGTGAACAAATTATTGTTATAAGTAGGCTCAATTGCTAAACATCTGTGAGATCAAATAAAATGGATACAATGAATGTGAAAATATTGAAGATTTAATCGTAAACCACAGAAATGACATGAGAGAATAATTATAGTTCACTAGGTTTTTAGCGCACTGCAAAGGAAGGGATGACGGATGCGATTCCAGTCTTGAATGGAAAAAAAATGATATTTATGTTCTTGAAGCTTTTGAATTTCATAAGCTTTGGACATAGATTCTGATTCGTGAAAAAAAGTTCCTAATGCAAAAAAGATTGTTATTTGTTATCATCACATGTATTACAAGAATTATTAAAGACGCATATGAAGCTCATGAATGAATGTTATCCTTACTATTATATAGTGGCCTTTAAAAAAAAACTAACATCTTTGTCAAAAGTCACTAATATTCTTTCATTCGTTCCTCCAATTTGATAATTGACTAATTGATTGAGTAGATTGATTGGATAGAATTTTAGCTTCGCTAATTTTTTATATCTTACAGTTAGTTTTACGGCCTGGGAGATTTGTTAATCCGACATCCTTGCCTCTGATATGGGATTTTATGTCATATCTCTGAGCGTAAAAATGATTACAATCAATCTTGATCTCAGTGATGCTTGAATCGAGATCTAGGCGGCAACATTACAAATGTGAGGTAGAAAAAAATGAGGTGCGGTTACCTTATGAATGCCCTGACAAAAATTTTTACTCGTCCCAAAAAAAAGATTTTTTTTTTTCATATCGATAGTTTCAATTTTTCTTACACTGGTATTCATAGTCGCCCGTAAACCACGGGTTAGGGACGACTATGAATACCAGAGTTAGTGCCACCAAAAATCCTGATAAATTCTGATGACAAAATTAAATTTTCATGAAACACATCAATATTCTATGAAGAATTGAGTGAAGTAATGAAGAGCTGGTTCGTATTCCAATCTTAACATATACAATTTGAGTGGAATTTTGATACTATCATTTCCCACTACATCATGATTGTGAACCTTATCAAAGAATAACGCTCAGTTCTTCAATCTCAGTCATTTTATGTTCAATGCACTATCGATTCTCAAAATTTTATGAAAATGTATTAATTTCTACCTTGGGACTTGAAAAATCGTTGTCAGTGTAAGGATGGGCTTATCTTATTTAAGAAGGATAAAGATTTCTCAACGCCGAAAATACTGTGTATAGCTTTATTGTATACTTGATGAAGAGATAGAAGTGAAGATGAAAAAAAAGAAAGACTGGGCGAAAGGCGATTGCTCGAATCACTCTGTATGAGTGTTACGTAATGTACATTGTTTATACATAGAGACGAATGAAAATGCTCTGGTTATTTATGAACTATCCGAAACTCCACTGTGAACGTGTGATGTCCAAGTAAGGAATTAAAAATAATAAAAAATGCAAAAAAGCTCGTATTCATCTCCCCCTTCCCCCGAAATCGGACTCTGCAACTTGGTAATTTTTAAAGCACACTCCACTCAAAATTGCCACAGGTTTAACAAAAATGATGAAAAGCTAGCTTATAGTCGAATCGTTTTTGCAAGATCATGCACGACGAAGATTTATTGCAATAAAAGTTTTGCTCGTTTCTTTTTCAAGAGATCAACAAAACACAAAAATTAATTCGCTCACAGAGTGCGCAGGTCGACTGTCGCACGTTCGTTTGGCTTTAAAAGAAATCTTTTATTATAGGAACTGCAAAATTCCGAGACACTAGTGGTTACTTTTTTTTCAAGTTCTTCAAATTTCGTAAGGTATTAATTACATTTTACTTTGATGAACAATGTTCGAGGAATCAGTCTCATTGAAAATTTTCAGAATTCTACAAAAATGTTCTTCAACAATTTTTAAATAGATGAGCCTACACTGAGATGTGAAAAAAGTATCGTAGATACCGAAAAATTCAGAACGGATATTTCTAACGAAAAGGACTGTAAACTTGGAATAGGTTCCTCCTGGTAGGCGCCAGAGAGAATGCCTCTTTTGTAGATTTAGAAAATATAGAAGAGCTTTACTTTACGTATTTATCGACCAACCGAGCACCGTCCCAGTTACCAGTTATCGAGAGACAAGTGGAAAATTGCAACATTTCAAACGAAAACAAATTGTCATGAAACATTAGCTGAAATGAGTCGCAACTAGGTACAAACAGCACATGATCAACTCTCAAAAAGTTTCAGAATAATTTGAAATTACCCACGACCAAAAAATAATCATAAGTAAACGGAGACCTGAAGATTTATGATATTTAAGAGTCGGCATCTCGATGCTCAACCCTCCCTTCTCATTGATTCAATATTTGGTGCTGTGTTGTAAAAATTGTTTAGCAAGATAAAATGAGAATCAACAATCGATATTTTTTGGTGATAAGCTGTTTTGCCTTCATGCTGTAGATTGTTAATATCTTTACAAGCATTTTTCAACTTTATAACTTTTTATATGAAGCTTCAACGTTTCATTGGTTGGATTACAACTTCCATAACCAAATGTGAGTCTTCGAATAGCAAAATTAGTTCTGGGTCCTAGTATTCAGACGACAAAAAATGACAAAATCAGAAGTTTCAAAATTTTTTGGTCTTCATTTTTTTCCCCTCTCACATGATTACGGACTAGTGAGAATTTTTTCAGATTTTTCTGATGAGTCCGAAAGAAATAATCGTCGATTATTAAAAATCGATGGGAAAAAGTTTGTCCATTCTGATATCCCATGTAGAACATAAGATTCCATGAACATATCTGTGGCGGTCAGACTAAAGGGCGTAAGTCCAATTTTCATAAAATTTGAGTTAAGGCATCTACGATGTTCTACTGGATCATCTTCATCACTTGAAACTCCTTGCAGACAAAAATGTTGCATTGCTGGCAAAAAATTCCATTCGTAAGAGGGCGTAAGTCGACTCTCCTGTATTATAATGATAGCATTCAAACGCATTTTTCTCGATGTTTATTCAAATGGACTTACGCCCTTTAGTCCGACCGCCACAGATATATGATCATGGAATCCGTGGATTCCATGGTCATATATGATCATAAATAAAATCGGTTGCAAAATTTGTCATTTTTATTCCGGAAAGGTGTGATATACTAATTTTCCACATCAATACTTTACGGTGATGATCGAATATTGCTCAGAAAATTTTTTCCCGAAGTCATTCTCAGGTTTTGAACATTTGAAGTACTGAAGAGAAAAAATCCACATTAAATATCATTTTTCATCGAAAATGTCAATTGTTGAAAACTTGAGACTGACTCCTGGAAAAATTTTTTTAGTAGTATATAATCAGTATCATGATGTATTGATGTTAGAATAGGTTTGAATCAATATATCACAACTTCCTGGAATAAAAATAAAATGTTTAAAGCGGTTTTACGTATGATCATATATGACCATGGAATCCTCGGATTCCATGTGTATATGTTCATGGAATCGTGCTTTAGATAGTACTGGAGAGTAAATTTGAATTAGGATCGGAGAAAAGCGTGGATAGTTTGTTCATGAGAACGCGAGTGAGGCCCAACTACCTGAAACAAAAATTGGCGATAATTGAATCACCAGATATTGACAGAGTCGGTGTTATTTCACGACTGCACGTGATGAAAATTGACGCTGTAAATTAATTACAGTAAAGATTCGACAAACTCAATTACGCAATCAAAACAGCTCGAAAAAATTTCAAGAGTTTGATATAAATATCAAGAGATTTTCAGACCGTTTGTCAGTTCGGGTTTGCTTCAGTTACCTTGCGTCTCCAAGAATCAACATGTTCGCCAAGTTAATCCTGTTTGTTCTCGTGGGCGCAGTTTTTGTCTCGGTAAGTTGTATCGAAAACAGTTGTGCATGTTGAAAATTTCACCAAGGATCTGTGTGGAATAGGTATAAACTAACAAATTTTGATTTTTCCAATTTTAGGCTATTCCTGCTAGCTCCGATGCCCCCGTTGCTGTGAGTATTTCAATCGAAGAAAATTTCTGAGATATACTACTAGATTTTCTTATTCCAAGTAGACTGTCACTCTTCTACTCTTCTCTGGTGAATAGCAAATAGGTGTTCATCGATTTACTTAGTCATGGTTTTTTAAAACTTTAACTTTCTTTTTGTACGGATTTACCTTTTTTACATTCAAACATACTTGTTTGTAACTTCATTTTTAATTCCATACATAGATTTTCGATGATTTTATATTTCAGAGGCAATCGTTTCAGAAAAATCTTGTAATCTGCCTCGGTTTCAGTCAATCCAGTTTTTAAAAAGACGATGGATCTAACATTTCGACTTTTTTACAGCACCACGAGCACCACGAGCACCACGAGCACCACGAGCACCATGAGCACCCCGAGCACAGCGATGTATTCCAGATGAGAAATGACTTTTCGCAAATCTTCCAGGCTTTTTTAAAAAATCTTGAAGATGCCGCGAGCAAAGTATCAGGTGCCGCAAAGGCCAAGATCGAACAATTCAAAAAAATGTTCATGGAAATGAAAGACCAGATCTCTGTTGAGCTTGAACACCTCAAAGAAGAGCTTACGCAACGCATGGAGGAGGCTAAAAAGTACGGTGAAGCCAAATACCAAGAGATGAAACAGAAAGCCAAGGAAATATTTGAGCAGAAGCAGGTTGAATTCAAGAACAAGGTTCGCGAACTGCAACAGAAAGTTACCAACTATCTCGATGGAGTCGAACATCAACAGATTATCCACGCTGAGGCTGATATTCATCATTAAATAACTCAATTATAAATGACACAAAAGACAACACGATGTGCCTTTTTCTACGATTGAGAAATAAATTTTACTGAGTTTTATTTGTGAGTTGTTTTCTTTTTGGACGATGTTCAAAATTGAATAACTTGAAAAAAATTCCCTGGTTGTTGTGAGATTCTAACGAATATGGGTGAGCGGTAATTTTTCTATTTTAACTTCGCATTGTGCCAAGCTCCTTCTGTCATGAAAAACTTCTTCAAAATTCTCTAGCCACATCATTTATTTCACAAAGTAAATTGCTAAGTGAAGGGATATGGTCCATACTAATTCTTATAAGAATTAGAATTAGTATACAACAGACATCAGCTCACAAGTTCGAAAAGCAGTCTTCGCGGGTATCAAAAGCGAAGTTTACGGAGAGTACTACGAAAAATTCTCCGCTCTGACGGTCAAGAGAAAAACTTCTATGAGAAAATTGATTCTCGCCTGAAATATGATCTAAATTCTAAGTATGTTGTTATGCCATTTCGGGTTCAATTTCGATCTGGGTTTTAGGATAAGTCAAAGGATTTTCAGGAGTTTTAGAAAGGATGATTACTTACTTACAAGTTTTAATTTTACTGAATGTTCCAATTTTATAATTCATACTTCACTACAATAGTCATCTAAGTAATATACACCTTTTTTCACACGTTCGATGCGTTAAAAATCTTCGATCAAAAATAATTCTCAAATTCTATACACTCCTGCTCAATTAGGTTTGAATAAATCGTATCATCACAAAAAAAATTTCATGAGTTACGCAAACTCCTTGCAAACCCAGTTTAGAAATTGAAATTTGCCTCATGAATTTGAGTATGGAATATCCTTGATCACAACGACAAAACCTGACCGAGAATGGTTTGACTGACTTTGAACATTTTTCCATTGTCTCCGTATTTACGGATTTAGTTCGCTCTATTCCGCAAACTCCCGCTCTCAAGAGAATAATCTAGTACCCAAGCGATCAAAGAAAAAAGTAGAGAGCAACATCAATGTGAAAAGAATGGATACTTCAAATCGTATTCTGCATATTTTTACTAATTATTAGATACCTTAGATCTTCGTTTGTGAGAGGCTGTAGAATTATTTCTGTACAGCTTTGTGGTAACGATGTGCAACTTAAGAAGTTGAGGATTTTCTGAGCTTCTATAAGTAAAGGCCTTCTTACTCGTCCTCTTATCAACTGCGACTTCAACATGAATCCATAGATGGGAAATTTTTCTTGAAAATCATTTGCATTTACGATCTGAATAAACATTTCATTCTGACTGAGCACTGCCGTTTCGTTGGGATTCTTGAATAAAATATCGTGCAGGGTTGTGTAGTTGTCAGTGTGAATGTTGATCATTGATTCGAGCTCTTTAGTACAAAGGCGCTTATACTCGGCTTGATCAATGATGAACTCATCTGAGAAATAATCTACCAGCTTAGAATGTGCTTTTTTATTCGTGTCACTCACATGGAAACCAATCATTTCAAGTTTCAACACATGTTTCAACAAGAAATCAACGGTCTTTGCAAAATCAGACCTTTCAATTCCGCTGGATGAGTCTTCGTCGGTCCAGGTATCGGCATTCAAAGGAGTTGTCCCATCCTCATCAGCTAAATTTATATCAGCACCGTTATTCAAAAACGAAACCACTTTTTCATAGAGTTTTTCTACATCTGCATAAAGAGAATTCATAGAAACACAGAGCAAAGGAGTTTCAAAGTTTGCATTCAGAGCATTCACATCTGCTCCGTGACTCACCAATAAATCAATTATTTCAGTATTTTGATTATTTCTCATCAAATGTAATGGTGTGCACAACCTTGAATCTCTTGCATCTACATTAGCCCCATTATCAATCAATAACTTGACAACCTCAACACTTGCCGCAGGATTCTTGTGCACCACCATATGAAGAGGCTTCTTATCATAAAATGGAGCAGATTTCAAAATTGTGGGCAAATCAGCAATGACACCAAGACGTAGAAAATAGTTCATCATCGCTACATTTCCCATACCACATGCAATGTGGAATAGAGTTAATCCTGAGGAGCCCATGGAATTGTGAGAGGGAGTACAGCAATTTAGGTGAAGGGATGGAAGCTCCATGTGGTTGTCACTTTCAAATGCTAGATGTAAAGGTGTATCACCATTAGCATCTTCGCACAATATGTTTGCTCCCAATTTCAGTAGTAAAGTGGCATGCTTCTTATTACCAAATTTCATAGCAAAATGAAGTGGCGAGTATCCACCAAAAGTTGAAGCATACTTAGAAACAGTTTTGTGTATATCTAAAGGATGTCTCTTAATGAACTCTTTCATTGTGATCATTCGAGTTTTTGGATTAAGGCTCAATAAATGCAATAGAGAATATCCCCAGTCATTAAAGGGAGAAAGTTGATGATTAGAATGCGATGATAAGATTGCTTCCATGATCTTCAAGGAATTTTTCACGTCATGATCGTATAAACCACGAGTATTTTGAACAGACAGATCAAATGCAGATAGTCTTGACTTATCCACTGCTGTATAGCATGCACCATTCAGCAACAAAACTCGGACTGCCTTAACACATCTAAAAAGTGCTGCAAAGTGCAGCGGAGTAAACCCTGCCCAAATTGGTGAGTCTAGATTTACCGAGCTGTTAATGTCAAATCCAAGCACTATACTTTTTTCAACGGCTTCTTGTTGGTTGAGACCATCAGTTATCTCGTTACTGGTGCACAAAATGTGTAGATGAGATAATCCATAGTTAGTGACGGGATTTCTGGAAACACTTGTCAGATTTCCAAAGCTTCTGTACATGATGAAATCTACGTTACGCTCAAAGGCGAGATGAAGAGGTGATTTTCCGTTATTATTTTTGATAGAGTAATCTGCTCCTTGCTTCACAAGAAACTCAAAGATCTGAGAATCTCTACGCTCTATTGCTAGATGTAGAGGAGTGACACCATTCCAAAGAACATTCAAGTTGCCAGGGGTATTTGAAAATGATTGCTTGATTGTTTCAATCTTTCCATGAATACATGAATGATGCAAAGCTGGTATTTTTTCTGTTTTTGCAGGATTGCCAATGGAGACATTTTTACTTTTAGTTAAAAGTACGTTTACAAGGTCTATGTTTCCAGAGTCATAAGCATACTCAATTCTATCAATTTCCACAGGAAGATAAGATTTAACATTGTCACCATGGGATAAAAGAAGCTTGACAACATCCACACAATTATAGTAAATCGCCAAGTCAATGGCAGATAAACAAGAGTAATGAAACGTTCCACCAGTTTCTTTAAAATCCACACCAAGCTTTATAAAAAAGTTAACTACTTCTGTGTTGTTCCTTGTACAGGCAATGTGAAAGTGTGATGTGCCAATCCCACTGACTGGATTACTTACAAAATCTGTGTGGACTGAGAGTATCATATCAATTATCTGCTCACTTCTATACATATCAGCCAAGTGAAGAGGTGTGAGTTTGCTACTATCTTTAATTGTTATGTCAGCTCCGATATCCAAAAGGTACTGTACAGTCTCAATGCACTGGTATTGAACAGCAAAGTGCAATGGTGTAGTAGTAGTAGTAGTTTATTGAGCCAATTTGGCTATAATGTTTCTTATAACTCTAAACTCTTACAATAGTGTACCTGGCTTAGTAGCCTCTTAAGTTGAAATTAAATTCATTCATTAACGTATCAAAAATAAAATAAAAGTGTCCATTTTGTGCCTTTGGCTTTCCGTAACTTAAATACTTCTTTAGTCAGTTCTTTCACTTCTTCTTCATCTTTTGGTAGCTTATCCCTCCTCCTGTATTCCTTTCTTCCTGTTATTTTTTCAATAGTTGCTCGTGACATATTTGTTGATGTTATCGTTCCACTTCATTTCATATATTTTCTTTCCTTTTATTGCCTGTATTCTACCTTTTTCCTCTTTTATTGTGTATCCATTATCTATCATGGCCTGTAGTCCTTTTCTCTTCTCTTTTTCCTTCCATCGCTGGGTGGCATTCATGAACTCTTCCACCACATAGGCTTTTTCTCCTTTTCTTATCATTGTGCTCAGTAGTTTGTCCTTCAAATCTTTTCTATCCGTTTTTAGTACCCAAGCTCCTTTATTTGTTGTTATACCTTTCTTACTCAATTCTTCTAACCCATATGCACTTGATCCATATCCTGTTACTCTTCTTATCCAGTAGCTTATATCCTCCCTTATCCATGTGATCCCTTTCCTTATTACTATTTTGTATTTGTTCGTTGCCTTTTTGGTTTCCTTTTCTTCCCTTCTGTTCTTTGTTTCGGTAGGTATTACCACGCTTTTCATCAATTGTGTGTTCCTGTTCACTTTCTCTTTTTCATTATTGTTCAAGTCCTCTTTCTCACTTTCACTATCACTGTAATCCTTTATTCTTGCCTCTTTCTCATCTATTTTTGCCTCCAGCGTTCTTATTCTTTCCTCTTGAGTTGCAATCCTTCCCTCCATTCTTTCCATTTTTCTTTTTAGCCTATTTATCTCTTCTTCTGCCATTATTTTTAGGATATTATCTGAGAGCGCACGTGTTAGTTCTACTTTTTCCTTCCTCCTAACCTCAACTTTCTCCCCGGCTTGGCTCTTTACTCGCATGTGCTTCCTTCGTTCCCCTAAAGGTCTTTTCACATGTGCCGCTCTCCCCCTGTCGTTGTGTTGGTCTCTTCCTCTCTCCTTTTGCTCAGTCTTTTTCTTCTGTTCACTACTTCTTTGAGCCATCCTATTCTTTGCCCGTTACCGTATAAAGCCTCTTTCCAATTTTCTCTTTTTGGCATCATCTCACATCCATTTAGAATATGCTCCATGGTTTCCTCCTCCTTGCCGCAGGCTCTACATACTCTATCTTCTTCTTTCATCCAGTATCTGTTCTCTCTCGTTTCATTTCCTAATCTAAATCTCGCGATTATGTTTCTGTTCCTTTCGATTTCTCTTTCTTTCGATTCTATGTAGCTTGTTCTGCTTTTTTCGTCCAGTAGCCATTCTTTAATCTCTTTGCAGTATTTTGACTCTTTCACTTTACTTATGGCTTTTTGTCTGTCTTGATCTTTCTTCCTTGTCTCCAGCTCTTGGTATATCTCTGCCCCTTCCTGTATTTTCCGGTTTAGTTCCATTTCCGAGTACCCTCTCTCATTTAGCCATTTTTTTCTCGTTTCCATTCTTATCTTTGCTGCTTTCCCTTCTATGAGTTCCTTCCAGCATTCTGATCTTAAACCTTCTTCTTTTGTTTTCCTCATTTTTTCCTCATACTTTAGTGCTCTTGATCCCGCTTTGACTGCAATTTTGCTTCTTCCTGTTTCGTTCCATAGAAGGTAACTTGGTGTTGTTCTGTCCAGATCCAGTATCCATTTCAAATATCTAGTTTGTATCCCTTCTATTGCTTGGTGCTCTACAAATCCCCATACTTCTGATCCGTATAGGAGGATACTTTCAATCAGGGCATCAAACAATCTCATCCTTTTCTCCCAGCTATACTTGAATAACTGCTCTCCTATGCTCCACACCTTCCCTAGTGCTGCTCTTGCTTTCCTTACCACATCTTTTATGTGGCTTTCATCTCCGTTATTTCTGCTGACGGTGTATCCCAAGTACTTGTATTCTTTTACCTTTTCTATCTCTTCTCCTTCATAACTGAATTGATATTTCTTTTCCCTTCCTCCCCCTTTCCTTCCCACCATTATTTTGGATTTTTCCTTGCTTATCTCTAGTCCTTTTTTCTTCATACCTCTGCCGAAGCATCTGATCATCTCTTTGAAGCTATCCTCCTCATCCGATATTAATACAAAATCATCCGCGTAGCTTATTGCCTTTATTCTTTTCTTTTTATTTATCATCCAGCCCCCTCCTTGAATTTTGTCCAATTTTCCAAATATATCCACTGTTCCTATATTAAATAAAGCTGGGCTGAGCGGGCATCCTTGCCTTAGTCCTTCTTCTGTGTAGAATCCGCCGATATTTCTTCCGTTTATCAGAATTTCACATCTTGTCTTTTCGTACAGATCTTGAATCCTTTCTCTTAGCTGTTCGTCTATCCCTAGTTCCTCCATGTTCTTCCAGATCACTTCCCTCTTTATCATGTCAAATGCTCCTTTCAGGTCTGCGAAAAACATGAATAATTTGTGCAATGGTGTAAATCCTGCCCAAAACAGGGATCGATCTTGAACAGCAGCATTAATATTTGCTCTACTCTGATGTATGAGTTTCTTAACAACTCCAACATTATTCCTCATGCACGCAATGTGTAGGTGAGAAACCTCATCCTGACTATGACTGTTGCTTAACCCATCAGACATCAACAGTAGATCCACTATGGTATGTTTTCTAATTTTTGCAGCCAAGGTAAGCGCTGTTTCACCATTGACATTTCTCAAATCAACCGAAGCTCCTTTACTCAAAAGTTTCTCAACAATCTCTGGATCTCCCAAATGCACAGCTGAATGTAGTGGTGTACGAAACTCATAGAAGTAAGGTGAATTATTACCATTTACAGGACTACCCTCTTCTAAAAGCGAATCTATTTTGTCCTTCTGACCTTGGCATACGGCTAGTTTTAATTGTGCATACAATCTCTGATCTCTTTCAATTTTCGATTCACCAGGGATTGAATCTTGGGAACTTGAACACTTTTGGACATCCATCATTTCAATCTGGAAGAAAAATGAAAAGTTATTAGAAATCAACGTGAGGCTCTCGGCAAGAATTTGAATTTTTGAAATTGACATAAGATAACCTTATGTTCTCATGCTTTGCTCACATATGTGTATATTGCACACATTACAGAAATTATACTCGTTGTCACAATTCAAGTTATATACATATAACATATGAAGGTTTATTATAATTAAATAACTCTCTAATCAGTTGGAGCGACGAAGAAAACAAATACCGATTTAGAGAGAGCGGGACGTAGGGAGGCTCTACCCTCCCTAGCGGGACGTTACACGACGTTCTACCCACCCTAATGACAGGATCGCTACTAATGACGTTACAATCTTGCAGTTGCTCGAAGTCCTGTGTTATTTACTACACCTATATTTTGACTCCATCGATATAGGTATAGTAAATAACATGGGATTTGGGCAAAACATGGCGGACTGAAAACACCGTGTCTCGACCCCCTTCTAGGGACCCTACAGTAACTTGCCCGCACCATATGCCCGTGCGGGCGGGAAGCGGGCATCAGTTAGAGATCCCGTACGGACCCCGTTGCTCACCCTAACGGCAACTCGATTTTTATACGTGTATATGGGCGATTCGGCGCAAAGTGTTAACTTTGGGGGTCAAATTTGTCCTTTTGGCTTATTTTACCATTTTGATTATTCGGTTTCTACTCATCCCTTGGTCACTTTGGAGTCAAAATGATGATTATACCAGTTGGGGTATCGTTATGACAAATGATCTTGAGCCCAGCAGTGCCCTTATCATTCATAAGATTGACGCTAGATCAATATTGCGTTTTATCGAGTACCATGGAATGTGACATTTTCGGGTGCCATAATGGAATGTGACATTTCGACCTTTAAATTCATCTCACGAGCTCGGATCAACTCGGATCGACTTGGCCGAATATACACCCTTCAGTACCATCAAACTACATAAGAAGAAAGCAGAATCGAGTCATTGGAGTCATTGACACGCTCTAATTCATATGCCATGGAATGTGACATATTTTTTGTCCCTTAGAAAAAATGAGCATGTATTGGCTCTGCTAGCCGAATCATTTCAAATTAACGGCTACGAAACACCGTGAAATTCTACCCTAACCCAAATGGAATGAGATGCCACCCGGGAAAAAAGCGTTTGATATCACAGAAAAGCTCGGGAGGGTGTTTTAGGGGTGCCATGGAATGTGACATGGTTTTTCAGGACAAGATGTTCGCCTTGGTTACACCACGATAAACTTAAGGAGATGCGGTCACCGTGCAACCCGGAAATTATATCTTATGTGGATGTAAATCAAAAAATTTTCTCGAAACGAAGTTGGAGACGATTTGTCCATTACGTATTATCATCTGAATTGTGGTGGACAACTCATTATTTGTCACCAATCACAAGGCTATCACTAATAAACGAGAATAACTTGCCCGCGGGTACTTTCTAACCTACAAATTGGTACATTTTCGTTCACAAAACTCTCAAAATCTAGTCCGATTTGGGCCAAACGAAGAGTTATCCAGGCCAAGTTAGATGATAATAAAGCCTGGGTAACTCGTCGTTTAGCCCACAATGGAAAAGATTTTGAGAGTTCTGTGAACAAAGTTCAGCGTGCACGGTGACCGCATTGCCTTAAGTGGGGAGTTACATTTGTGCGTGAATTTACTCCTTCAAATATAAGCTTCGATTGGTGTGTCGCGAGAATGCAATATATTCCGTTACACAGCAAGATTATGACCATGAAGGGGTTGGGGTTGAAAAAAGGACAAGCAAAAAACCCTGTTTTTGAGCATAAATTAATTTCTAGAGCACGAAAAACATCCAATATCGCCACTCAGAACTATCCTCGTAGGTCCTTAATACTGGTGTCCAATGCACCAAAATTCTCGCGGAATTGCCCATATATATACCTGTTGATCAACTCCACCGAGGTGCCCCGGCATAATATTTTCTACCCTCAAATCGTGACCTCTCTTGAAATTATCTACCGTTATACATCAACTGCACCCCGTGGCAAACAGTTTCAAAAAACTGAGTCACTTTCACATTTGCGAAATTCGCTGTAATCTATTGTTGAGCAATAATTATTATCAAGGCACCCAGGTCACTTGCCGAGCTAGACTCCAAGTCACCCACCCAGGTCACCTGCCGAGCTAGCGGCAGGCTACCTTGGTGCTTTTATAATAATCATTGCTCAACTATAAAATTCAGCGAATTTCGCAAATGTGAAGGTGACTCAGTTTTTTTCAATGTTGACTCACTTTTTTAAACTTATTTGCAATGAGGCGCAGTTGATATTAAAACGCATACGAGACTGATTGCATTCCCAATATTTGAACTTTTCAATAATTAATGTAAAATGACTCAGTTTCTAACTGAAATGAATTTGGAAGACTCAGTTTGTGTTCAGTGAAGACCATAAGAGAAGTCACGGTTTGAGGGCGGATAGTATGCCGGGGCACCCCTGCCCACACAGCATGGGAATATTTCAAGAAAATATTTCACTGGAATATTTCAATGGAATCTTTCAGAAATCTTCCAGGAATATTTCAGGAAATATTTCATAATATTCCGTTGGAATATTCCATAGCAATCCCCCAGGAAGCTCCCAGAAATATTTCATGAAATATTACGAACAATCTTTCAGAAACCTTACGGTGAAAGATTTCTGAAAGGTTTCTGAAAGATTTCAGTGCAACATTCCAAAAGTTTGACTTGGAAATATTTCTGCAATGTTGCACGACACTTTTCCAGCAAACTTGCACTGGAAGGTCTTTGGGAGGTCTTTGGGAGCTTCCTGGAAGATTTTTGAGAGGTTTCTGAGAGCTTCCTCGATAAGATTTCAGTGCAATATTTGCAAAACATCATCTTCAAACATTCTTGCAATATTCCTGACAATGTTTCAGCAATATTGATTCGGAGAAATTCTCAAGAGGTTTTCCAATATATAGTCCTTTGAAAAATTTTTGCAATATCCCAAAAGTATGGCTTTCATATATTTCATCAATTGACAATTTCTCAGCAATTGTGATGGAGAAAATTCTTGAAAGATTTCTAAAAGCTTTCTGAAAGATTCCAGTGCAATATTCTAGCGATATCACTTCAAAATATCCCTGCAATATTCTACAAACAACATTCCAGCAATCCTGGTCCGGAAGATTTTTGGAAGATTCCTGAAAGATTACTGAAAGATTCCAGTGCAATATTCTAGCGATATCACTTCAAAATATCCCTGCAATATTCTACAAACAACATTCCAGCAATCCTGGTCCGGAAGATTTTTGGAAGATTCCTGAAAGATTACTGAAAGATTCCAGTGTAATATTGCAAAAAAATGACTTTTGAATATTTCTGCAATATTGCACGACAACATCCAAGCAATCTTGCATCGGAAGATTTTCGATAAAGTTCCTGAAAGCTTTGTGGAACACTGTTGATCGGTACCCAAGTGCTTTTCCAAAGATCCCAGTGCAATACTCCAAAAACATCTTATTATGCCTGCGATGATCCACTGGCAGTCTGTCTTCAATTTCCTCCCAATAAAATATTCGGGCCAAGTTCGTGGAGGTTTGCTGAAAGATTCCAGTGGATCTTCCAAAAGTAGTATTCCGAAGTTGTTCTCAAAAATTTCATTGTAAATATTCCAGCAATCTTATTCCGAACGATTTTTGAATGCTTTCTGACAGATTTCAGTGGAATATAATGTTTCGTGAATCTCATCATCTCCATATATTCCTGCTGTACTGTGAGAATCTTTGGGAAGATACCAGAAAGGTTATCCAGTGCAATATGCAATTGATATTTCAGAAAGATTTCAGTGCAATATTCCATAAATATCTTTCTGAAATATTTGTGCAATATCTGGTTGAGTCCAGATCACATATGCCTCCACGATATGCTCAGGTTATCAAGTGATCTGGGTTCTCAGGCTCTTGAACAATAACCGAAATTATTAATAACCGTATGGAGGCTTAGAATGGGAGTCCTGAAAGGTCGATCCTCTTCAAGCTCAGAAGAGTATTTCTGAGACGAAAATGCATCGCTATAATTAGATTTCAAGGTGCTGAATTTATCCAACTATATACTGTGGCTCCGCGAGGGTTAGTTCATCATTCATAGCCAGAGACATCTTGAGTACTCCAAAATTCTTCTAATGAGCAAATTTGGCGTTATTGGGATCTTTTACTATAATTCGATCCTCTGGTGAATAATTCTCGAGGATCTCGTCCTGGGAAGCCACTCGAAGCTGGTCAGGTCAGGTTAGCAAGTCAGTGCCAGTCAGTGCCGTGCAGCATCGTGCGGGACCAATCTCTGCACGCCGAGCTGAATATCATCAACTTGTGTTCTTCGTGGCCCACACAGCATGGGAATATTTCAGAAAAATATTTCAGAGAAATATTCCAGTGGAATCTTTCAGGAATCTCCCAGAAATATTTCAGGGAATATTTCATAATATTTCATAGGAATATTCCACAGTAATCTTCCAGAAAGCTCCCGGGAATATTCCATCAAATATATCAAACAATCTTTCAGAAAGCTTCCACTGAAAGATTCCTGAAAGGTTTCTGAAAGATTCCAATGGAATATTCGCAGAGTATGACTTTGGAATATTTTTGCGATATTGCAAAATATTTCCCCAGTACATTTGCTTTGGAAGATTTCTGCGTATTATCTGGAAACTCTTTGGAAGATTTTTGGAAGATTTTACAGAGCTCCGGTGAATTTGAAGGTTCCGGGGCGATATTCCAAAAATATCGCTTTCAAATATTCCTACAATATTTCACTGTCAATCGGTCAGCAATCTTGATTCAGAGGGATTTTCCGAAGATTTCTGGAAGGCTCCCGGAAAATTCTAATCAACCTCGAGAAAAAAAATCACTCAAGTATTTTACGGATACTGCATTGATATTTCTCAGCAATCTTGCTGAGATTGGTTTTTGGAATTTTTATCATCCCGGAAAAGTTTTCTGGAAGACTTTGTGGTATCCTAGCAATATGTCAGTAAAACCGTCCTGCAATATTCTTCACAGACAAACTCATATCAATCTTGCTCTGGAAGAGTGTGAAAAAATCCCCAAAAGATTTTAGTAATGTTTCTGAAAGGTTTCTGGAAGATTTCTGAAAGATTCCAGTGGAATATTCCAGAAATATGATTTCGAAATATTCCTGGAATATTGCACGGCAATTTTCCAGCAATCTTGCTGAAAAAGATTATAAAGAGGTATCTTTAAGCTTCCTGGAATATTCCAGACACACTGAGAGAAAGCTTACACTGAAAGATTCCTGAAAGGTTTCTGAAAGATTCCAATGGAATATTCCAAGAGTATGACTTTGAAATATTTCTGCAATATTGCAGAATATTTTCCCAGTATATTTGCCTTGGAAGATTTCTGCGTTTGGAAGCTCTCTGGAAGATTTGTCAAAGATTTTAGAGAGCTCCAGTGAACTTGAAGGTTCCGGTGCGATATTACAAAAATATCGCTTCCAAATATTCCAAACAATATTTCACTGACAATCTGTCAGCAATCTCGATTCGGAGGGATTTTCCGAAGGTTTCTATGGAAGGCTCCCAGAAAATTCTAATCCAACCTCGGGAAAAAAATCACTCTCAAGGGAATATTTCAAGAAAATATTTCACTGGAATATTTCAATGGAATCTTTCAGAAATCTTCCAGGAATATTTCAGGAAATATTTCATAATATTCCGTTGGAATATTCCATAGCAATCCCCCAGGAAGCTCCCAGAAATATTTCATGAAATATTACGAACAATCTTTCAGAAACCTTACGCTGAAAGATTTCTGAAAGGTTTCTGAAAGATTTCAGTGCAACATTCCAAGAGTTTGACTTGGAAATATTTCTGCAATGTTGCACGACACTTTTCCAGCAACCTTGCACTGGAAGGTCTTTGGGAGGTCTTTGGGAGCTTCCTGGAAGATTTTTGAGAGGTTTCTGAGAGCTTCCTCGATAAGATTTCAGTGCAATATTTGCAAAACATCATCTTCAAACATTCTTGCAATATTCCTGACAATCTTTCAGCAATATTGATTCGGAGAAATTCTCAAGAGGTTTTCCAATATATAGTCCTTTGAAAAATTTTTGCAATATCCCAAAAGTATGGCTTTCATATATTTCATCAATTGACAATTTCTCAGCAATTGTGATGGAGAAAATTCTTGAAAGATTTCTAAAAGCTTTCTGAAAGATTCCAGTGCAATATTCTAGCGATATTACTTCAAAATATCCCTGCAATATTCTACAAACAACATTCCAGCAATCCTGGTCCGGAAGATTTTTGGAAGATTCCTGAAAGATTACTGAAAGATTACTGAAAGATTCCAGTGTAATATTGCAAAAAAATGACTTTTGAATATTTCTGCAATATTGCACGACAACATCCAAGCAATCTTGCATCGGAAGATTTTCGATAAAGTTCCTGAAAGCTTTCTGGAACACTGTTGATCGGTACCTGAGTGCTCTTCCAAAGATCCCAGTGCAATACTCCAAAAACATCTTATTATGCCTGCGATGATCCACTGGCAGTCTGTCTTCAATTTCCTCCCAATAAAATATTCGGGCCAAGTTCGTGGAGATTTGCTGAAAGATTCCAGTGGATCTTCCAGAAGTAGTATTCCGAAGTTGTTCTCAAAAATTTCATCGTAAATATTCCAGCAATCTTATTCCGAACGATTTTTGAATGCTTTCTGACAGATTTCAGTGGAATATAATGTTTCGTGAATCTCATCATCTCCATATATTCCTGCTGTACTGTGAGAATCTTTGGGAAGATACCAGAAAGGTTATCCAGTGCAATATGCAATTGATATTTCTGAAAGATTTCAGTGCAATATTCCATAAATATCTTTCTGAAATATTTGTGCAATATCTGGTTGAGTCCAGATCACATATGCCTCCACGATATGCTCAGGTTATCAAGTGATCTGGATTCTCAGGCTCTTGAACAATAACCGAAATTATTAATAACCGTATGGAGGCTTAGAATGGGAGTCCTGAAAGGTCGATCCTCTTCAAGCTCAGAAGAGTATTTTTGAGACGAAAATGCATCGCTATAATTGGATTTCAAGGTGCTGAATTTACCCAACTATATACTGTGGCTCCGCGAGGGTTAGTTCATCATTCATAGCCAGACATCTTGAGTATTCCAAAATTCTTCTAATGAGCAAATTTGGCGTTATTGGGATCTTTTACTAATTCGATCCTCTGGTGAATAATTCTCGAGGATCTCGTCCTGGGAAGCCACTCGAAGCTGGTCAGGTCAGGTTAGCAAGTCAGTGCCATCAATTCAGTCAGTGCAGTCAGTGCCAGTCAGTGCCGCGCAGCATCGTGCGGGACCAATCTCTGCACGCCGAGCTGAATATCATCAACTTGTGTTCTTCGTGGCGAGTCGTGTATAAAGGGAATTTCCATGTATTTCCCAACGTTTCCTTGTTACTCATCTCGTAGTTATGCATCAAGTATTGTCAACCTTATGGAAAACTTTACGAACTTGCGGTCTTACAGTTTTCAAGTGACCGGCATGAGCAACCATAACCTATGCCCTCGTTGTCGGAACTTTCTTAACCCATAGAGCTGATCTGTATTCGTTGCTGATACCTTGTAGATCAGATGAGTATTTCTGCCTAATAATCTTTTTGAGTGCTAGTGAGCAAAGAGCTAGACACTTTGTGTTCAGTCAAAGATATATTTGCAGGAAAATGGGTGCGAGCAAATGGACGAAATGCTATTTAAAACAGGATCACTGATGACATCATCATTTGTCACTGTAAGATAATAGAGATAAACCATCAATTATGATGAGAACAATTATCTCAACATATACAAGCTACCCACACATCTTCTGCAACTCTTCATCCCATATCTGTAGGTGAGATTCTATCCTCAACTAGATGGTGATTGTAGGATTCTGTAGACACGAGTCGTACACATTACTTCTCCAAGTCAAACCAATTGGCGGGAATGGGTTTTCATCCAGTTCTTGAATATTTCAATCTACATATTAGGTACATGACAATGGTCATCAAGAATGGCGATTGCATAGACATTCTTAAGCGTTCGTTGACAGTATTTGTAATGAAACAAAGAGACATCTCTTGATCTTAAGCGTATGTTTGTGCAGCATCTGTATACCCAGGCTATGTTCAAGGATTCTTCCTTGATGGACGTATTGGATAACCAATCAATGGGATTCTGATATCAGTAACAGTATCAATTGAACACACTATGAGAGCTTGGAGTATTTCAGCCATCAGACTAAGTAAAACATTAGGTAACCATACAATCCTTTGGATGGAAACGAAGTAGAGTTTTGGGGATCATAACTTTCAGATTTCAACTTAATATGACCATGAACAGACAACTTTTCTAAGAGAATATTCACAAGAATCGAATGGAAAAATTCCTCATCAAACAAAATTATATTAGAGACTTTGCTGTGAAACTCTGCATTGGTTTCTCGTCTCACTTTTGAACCCTCCATACAGTTATGAATCCTCCATCTATCCCACGTGGAATCCTGGTTTATTTTGTTGAAGCTGATCTCATCAAATTCTTCATTGAGGATGAGATGAACGAATCCAAAGTAAGATTAGTTTTCAGAGAAAATGACTCTATTACCGTGCACTAATATTTCCATTTAATATAGAAAAGTTTTGTTTGAACCGAGGTTGTCAGTCCTACCAATTTGAACAATGAATTAGTTCTGAACTAATGAAAGCACACTGTGAATACACTTTACATTGTTCATTCTACTCAGATGACAACTGTTGAGTTGAGAACAAAATTAGGTGTTACTCGCTGGCTCTTGTTTCAGATCAGACATGAGATGATACTTCTCACTCAGAGGTCTTTCTAGCCCGGTTCCTCAAGGAAACTACAATAAATTTACTACTAAGCTATTGGTAGGAGATTTCAGGAAACATAACTCTACTGTGAGGAATCCCATGAAATTTTTCAGGAACCCAGATGGAACATGATTGAATCTTCAGAGAAAAAGGAAACTTGTGAGACATTCGAACAATACGCTCCAATTTGGAGTAACCAAACGTCCCTTTTTTTCGAATGCTATTTTTTTGAGCCTCTGATGGTAAGTTTAGCGTGAGTTCTGGAAAGAGTTTTTCAACGAGATTCTGTATTATCTCCAACTGGTATCTTTGGATATTACCTTATTTAATTTATGACCTAGTTTAGGTTATAACCTGAAAACATCTGGGATTTCTTGTAAAAAATTTATCTGTGAGTGAGTAAAAGTTCTTCCAATTCGTACAAGTTCCAGAATCTTTCCATCCTTTTGTCTGCAAAAAACTATACTGAATATCATTGAATGTTTTCGAAGTATTTCAGAAAAATGAGACTACAGTAAGAGACCCCGGGCAATCTGCCAAGAATCCAGATGGAATGTACCTATATAGTAATCAACCTGAAATATTTTAGAAATATTGTCAGAAATCTTTTATGAAAGATTCCAAAAATCTTTCACCAAAGATTCCAGAGATATTTCCAACCACAGACATAGTACTACCAGGAATCTTTCATGAGATATTTCAGAAATATTTCATGGATGATTCCAGGAATATTCCCGACCGCGGACATAACTATATTCCCGAGAGGTTTCAATGAAATCTTCCAGAGATCTTTCATTGAAAGATTCCTGGAAGATTCCTGGCAATGTTACAGAAACGTTCCAGTGAAATATTTCAATGTAATATTTCTGGAAGATTTCTGCAAGATTCCCTGGAATCTTCCCATGAAAGCTTCCAGGAAGATTCCCAGCCGCGGACATAACTATATTCCAGGAATATTCCAGAGTAATATTTTTGGAATATTCCAATCTTTCAATGTAATATTCCTGGAATATTCCTGAAAGATTCCCATGCTGTGTGGGGGCGAGTCGTGTATAAAGGGAATTTCCATGTATTTCCCAACGTTTCCTTGTTACTCATCTCGTAGTGATGCATCAAGTATTGTCAACCTTATGGAAAACTTTACGAACTTGCGGTCTTACAGTTTTCAAGTGACCGGCATGAGCAACCATAACCTATGCCCTCGTTGTCGGAACTTTCTTAACCCATAGAGCTGATCTGTATTCGTTGCTGATACCTTGTAGATCAGATGAGTATTTCTGCCCAATAATCTTTTTGAGTGTTAGTGAGCAAAGAGCTAGACACTTTGTGTTCAGTCAAAGATATATTTGCAGGAAAATGGGTGAGAGCAAATGGACGAAATGCTATTTAAAGCAGGATCACTGATGACATCATCATTTGTCACTGTAAGATAGAGATAAACCATCAATCATGATGAGAACAATTATCTCAACATATACAAGCTACCCACACATCTTCTGCAACTCTTCATCCCATATCTGTAGGTGAGATTCTATCCTCAACTAGATGGTGATTGTAGGATTCTGTGGACACGAGTCGTACACATTACTTCTCCAAGTCAAACCAATTGGTGGGAATGGGTTTTCATCCAGTTCTTGAATATTTCAATCTACATATTAGGTACATGACAATGGTCATCAAGAATGGCGATTGCATAGACATTCTTAAGCGTTCGTTGACAGTATTTGTAATGAAACAAAGAGACATCTTTTGATCTTAAGCGTATGTTTGTGCAGCATCTGTATACCCAGGCTATGTTCAAGGTCCTTCCTTGATGGACGTATTGGATAACCAATCAATGGGATTCTGATATCAGTAACAGTATCAATTGAACACCCTATGAGAGCTTGGAGTATTTCAGCCATCAGATTAAGTAAAACATTAGGTAACCATACAATCCTTTGGATGGAAACGAAGTAGAGTTTTGGGGATCATAACTTTCAGATTTCAACTTAATATGACCATGAACAGACAACTTTTCTAAGAGAATATTCACAAGAATCGAATGGAAAAATTCCTCATCAAACAAAATTATATTGGAGACTTTGCTGTGAAACTCTGCATTGGTTTCTCGTCTCACTTTTAAACCCTCCATACAGTTATGAATCCTCCATCTATCCCACGTGGAATCCTGTTTTGTTTTGTTGAAGCTGACCTCACCAAATTCTTCATTGAGGATGAGATGAACGAATCCAAAGTAAGATTAGTTTTCAGAGAAAATGACTCTATTACCGTGCACTAATATTTCCATTTGATATAGAAAAGTTTTGTTTGAACCGAGGTTGTCAGTCCTACCAATTTGAACAATGAATTAGTTCTGAACTAATGAAAGCACACTGTGAATACACTTTACATTGTTCATTCTACTCAGATGACAACTGTTGAGTTGAGAACAAAATTAGGTGATACTCGCTGGCTCTTGTTTCAGATCAGACATGAGATGATACTTCTCACTCAGAGGTCTTTCTAGCCCGGTTCCTCAAGGAAACTACAATAAATTTACTACTAAGCTATTGGTAGGAGATTTCAGGAAACATAACTCTACTGTGAGGAATCCCATGAAATTTTTCAGGAACCCAGATGGAACATGATTGAATCTTCAGAGAAAAAGGAAACTTGTGAGACATTCGAACAATACGCTGATTTCTCACTTGTCTCCAATTTGGAGTAACCAAACGTCCCTTTTTTTCGAATGCTATTTTTTTGAGCCTCTGATGGTAAGTTTAGCGTGAGTTCTGGAAAGAGTTTTTCAACGAGATTCTGTATTATCTCCAACTGGTATCTTTGGATATTACCTTATTTAATTTATGACCTAGTTTAGGTTGTAACCTGAAAACATCTGGGATTTCCTGTAAAAAATTTATCTGTGAGTGAGTAAAAGTTCTTCCAATTCGTACAAGTTCCAGAATCTTTCCATCCTTTTGTCTGCAAAAAACTATACTGAATATCATTGAATGTTTTCGGAGTATTTCAGAAAAATGAGACTACAGTAAGAGACCCCGGGCAATCTGCCAAGAATCCAGATGGAATGTACCTATATAGTAATCAACCTGAAATATTTTAGAAATATTGTCAGAAATCTTTTATGAAAGATTCCAAAAATCTTTCACCAAAGATTCCAGAGATATTTCCAACCACAGACATAGTATTGCCAGGAATCTTTCATGAGATATTTCAGAAATATTTCATGGATGATTCCAGGAATATTCCCGACCGCGGACATAACTATATTCCCGAGAGGTTTCAATGAAATCTTCCAGAGATCTTTCATTGAAAGATTCCTGGAAGATTCCTGGCAATGTTACAGAAACGTTCCAGTGAAATATTTCAATGTAATATTTCTGGAAGATTTCTGCAAGATTCCCTGGAATCTTCCCATGAAAGCTCCCAGGAAGATTCCTAGCCGCGGACATAACTATATTCCAGGAATATTCCAGAGTAATATTTTTGGAATATTCCAATCTTTCAATGTAATATTCCTGGAATATTCCTGAAAGATTCCCATGCTGTGTGGGTGGTATCAACTCCGCATATTTTTTTTAGATCTACTCTACCAACAGCACTTCTGAGTTTCGAACAAATCAATGATTCCTATAACATGGCTCTCCAAAGTTATTGTTTCCAAAAAATGTACTACTTAGTGACCATATCTAATACTCCGAGAGCCTCGAGCATCAGCAGCCGCAGCCTCGAAGAGTGAAAACGGAATGTTATACCAAACTGACAAACACATCATAAGCTTTCAAGAGGCTCGATCTCGAATTACATAACCTAACGTTAACCTGGCCCGGAACCGAAAGTTTCCGGTAGGAATCTAATTGTTTTAATTGTATAGAAAATTTCAGAATTTGCCTATTTTGCCTTTTTGAGGAAATCATAGGAGAAAATTGACTTTTGAGTCGTCAAAATAGTTCCGTCTTCCAGAGTCCGCAGCTCTTTGAATATTGAGCCTAAATCATCGTATCTGGACTCAAATGTAAACTCTGACTTTGCCAAAATTGTTTTGCGCATCGAATTGCCGAAAAAACTATCAAGAAGGATATAATACCGCCGATTATAAGTTACACTCGATCACAGCAGGGTATACCTGTATATCTATATGGCGATATGGCGGAGGGGATGCTTGCCATATTAACAGACAAATCTTCATCGAAATATTTATTGGATTGAAGTAGAAATTTTTAAGAAACCTCCACCAGTTTCTATGCCTTTTTCATATGAACCTGTGATAATTCTCTTCGTTTTTTGATAAAATTGATGAACGCTTCAACATCGTTACATTATACTGCTGGTACAAGACAGCTCGAAGTACCATTCTCTTTTGAATTTTTCACTAAAAATTCGAATTATTTCGGAGAAAAGAATGAGTCAAAACGTGGCCTTGTTATGAGATTTTGGATGAAACTACTGTTTCGGCAGCTTTCCTGGTCTTTGCAGTCACTCAAACAGCAGAAGCGAGTCTTTTCGTTTCATGATCGCTGAAATTGAGATCTATTTGGATGTTTGCAATCAAGGGGCCTGCCTTCACCACAACAAATCAATGATATTACTGGTGCTGTGGTTTTCGCGGATTCTCTCGTTGATAATTTCTGGATATGTGATTTTTTCTCTCATTATTACAATTTGGCAAGAATAATTGCACTTCTTCTCAAAAGAACTAAGCTGAACATTGTGTTTCGCTGAAAAATCGATCGAAAGAACAATGATAAAAATTTTCGGTAATCACACGTAGATCCATCCAAAATATATCGCATGCTTACCTTGATTTTTATCCTTCGAGTAGTTTGTGTGAGCGCTACGAGCTGTTCTACATAATTTACAATCACAAAACACACCGTCTTTAGACCTAGTATTTTTCATTCTTATGAAGTAAGAATAAACAGGCACCGGTTGTTTCACTCGGTTCGTTTGTCTAGCTCGACTCAAACCCGCATTCTGCATGTCCTGCACAGTGCTACAATCATCATCCACATACTCAATCCCTACACACACTTTTGAAATCACTCTTCAACTTCAACTCCAGAGGGAACAAATTTTTTTGTTTTGCAAACGTAGCAAGCACACTCTAAAACGATTTTCTTTGTGCGACAATGCTTGATCAGGCTTCATTATCCACGTAGTCGTCGACTTGATGGTTCACACTCAAATGTGCGAACTAGCTCAAAATATTCTGGCAGAGAATGCGACATTCTAATCGATAGTTCTTTCCCGAAAGGAATTTCGAAGGAAAAAATTTCGCGGGCCAAGTGACACAACTCTGTTGGTCGCTCTGCACGATAGTGACGCTGAAGGGTCTAAGCCAGCGCGTAAAAACATACACACATTCAAACGTGCGAAGCACACAATATTCTTGTCTCAATCTCATTCATTATTTGGTGAAGCCAAGAATATTTAGTGTCTATACCATTTAATCATTTCGCTTGCATTGCAATTCACGTATAACGATGCTATTATGCTTTGCAGTACTCTCAAACTAGTCATTCCAAAAATAGTATATTATGTATCCGAGTGCCGCAATCGCGGAATTTCCATGACGAGGGCTGCAAACTTGTTTGCAGCCCGAGTCATGGAAAGCCGCGATTGCGGCACGAGGTACATACATTTTTTTATAGTCGTCCAGCTACAATCTAGCACGTTGCGAGCCGTTTACGCGGCCGTCAAGGCCGCGTAGACGGCCGTAATGTGCTAGATTGTAGCTGGGCGACTATAAAACTACATTGTGAAACAATATACCTTGCGTTCTTTCTTATTATATAAAGACCTAACAAGCACGAAATTTCCGAATGATGGCTCGTGAGGTAAGTATTATTTTCATCGATGATGGGAATTTCAGCTATCCAAATATTTTGGTTTTGATTTTTGTCGGAAACAAAAGTGGTTACGTTTTTCGTTCTTGCGGGGGAAACCTATATTCATCATGTACTTCAAGTAAGAAAAATGATTTTTGAAAGGCAAGCAACTTCGGGTTAAACTCAGTTTTAGAGCACCGTGGAATGGCCTCGGAAGTCTAAATACATGCGCATACGCAGTAAATGATCTACTTCAATTACTGAAAATATTGAATTTTAAAAAATTGCTCATAAATCGCTTGGATCGTCCCAGTCCACCCCGAAACCAATTTTTTCCAGGTGGACGCAAAATTTTGTGCCACATGTGGAATTCTAAAAGAATGGCTTTTTGAAATATCAACATTTTAGTGAAAAACATCTTTTTGACTCCAAGAGGCCCCCAAGTCACCAGAAACGACCTTGCACCAGCTTTATAGATAGTATCATTGATGTTCCCACAATGCCGCGAACCATGAAGATGTACATGTCGAAGAACTTGAGATATTTCGAATTTAGTTAATAAAGAAACATCGTTGTTGACCCGATGGATTTTCGCTTGTTTGACGGGTATACGTGCTGCGAAAGAACACAATTATTTTTGGGACCCATAGGTGATTCAGAGTTCCCACTTTGGGCCAAAGGATAGAATGAAAGGGGTTCGAGAAAAATCTGATGGATTACCCCTTTCCGTAAACCGTTTTAGCGCAGAATCCATCATATATATTCACGGAAACTTACACAAAACGTGAAATGCCCCCCCATTTCGATGAACATACTCCATGCCACTTCATTCAAATTTTTCTTCATGTATTCTATTGAATTACCATTGGTATGAGAGTTCTAGGTCGATCTATTAACACACCTTTTATTGCTTTCTCGAAGAGAAAGTATTGTATTGGTGCGGAAATTTCCGCTTAGAATTTTTTCGACTTACCCATCTTTGACCCCTTTATTCCATGTTTATCAGTAGTATAGCTAAGTGCGTACGAGTGCAGTTGCACTCGTACGCACTTAGCTCCGAATGCAACTGCACTCGTATGCACGCAACGCATTTTACTACTATAAGTCTCTGCAATAGAACGCACTGCTTTCAAAATTTCGCTGGCTTTTGTGGGATAAGGAAGGTCCCTGACACTGCCGGTAACGATCGAAGGCAGTGAGCGAGTGCGGGGAGGTGCGACGACGATGCAGCTGATCGCGTTGCTTGGCGCCTGCCTCGACAGTTGCGCCGGCCGGCAACGGGCAAACGCACCTCAAGGAGCACCTCTTCTGGTACATCGCCGAGGAGATGAGCTGCACCTCCTGGACGATGTATTCGAGGAGGTCTCGCGGTCGTAGTGCACGTGGGTGTGTGTGTGATGGAGTATGTCACGCTCTTCGATGGCCGTCCATCAGCCGTCGCGTGTCGCGCGAATTTTTCATCGGCCTTGCGTGACACTTTCCCGCGCTCCTTGGCGAAGTCGTGAGTGTTGCACCGCGGTCCAGGTGATGCTCTCCAGAGCATCACGCTGTGCAGGAGTCATCTTCATCACCGACAAGAAAGCAGATATCAGTGAATGTCATTCATCCGACGGGACGCGATAGTGAACGTGACATCCCCAAGACTTTCCCGCCGATGATGCTGCACATGCTCTCACACCCGGGTGATGCTTTTGAGAGCATCAAACTGTCCAGGTGTCTCCGGTAGCACCCCGTCGTCTAGGTGCTAGCATCATCAAGGACAGTAGACTCTGGACAATTCTCGTGTTTTTTATGTGCGAAAAATGTAGTGGTCACGCAAATGTGTGAAAAGTATAGTGGTCACGCAGGTCCCGCCAAAATTTCCCGCCCTGCGTGACAAATTGATATTTAAGCGGGAAGGGTTGATGAACTTGGCTCATTTGCTAATTAGTGCCAGATCCGATTAGTGCTACCCAACTTATTGCTGTACCCACTGAATCTGCTCGTTTGAGAAGCTGTACACCCGTTAGCATCTACCTGCAGCAGTCATAGTCAGCTCATCACCTCCAGGAGAAGGTTTAACTTCTGGAGTTACTGCTTGAAAGGGAAGCCTAGAGCTCTGAGGTGAGTGAAGTGATTTAATACTCAGACCAGAGTTCACTTTCTTAAATCTAAAATATCAAGTGCATGTACATGTCTTCTAATTCCAATCAAGTGCAACTTTTAGAATATTTCAAAGTAAAGTTGTTGAATATTGAAACATAATTTTTTAGTCTTGAGAGTATATCGTCCAAGTATCTTTTGGTATTTTCTTTATTCCTAGTCTTGAAAAAGTTATGAAATTTGTTTCTACTTAATTCATAGCCTTTATTTGTTGAATAATTTTAACACATGTATGCATGGACTTGATACTTTAGTTTTCAACTCTTTGAATGGTTTATGGATTGAACTTTGGCAACGGCTTTTGAGTTCAATAACCAAATAAGCTCTGAATGGTGGTTGATAGCATATCGTCCAAGTTTCTTTTGGTATTTACTCCATTTCTAGGTTTGAAAAAGTTATAAAACTTGCTCCGAAGTATTTTATAGCCTTTATTTCTTGGATGTTTTGATCCTATGACTGAATGTACTTGGTACTTTAGTTTTCAACTCTGTTAATGGTTTATGGATTGAACTTTGGCAACGGCTTTTGAGTTCAGTAAGCTAATAAGCTCTGAATGGTGGTTGATAGCATCTCGTCCAAGTTTCTTTTGGTATTTATTCCATTTCTAGGTTTGGAAAAGTTATGAAACTTGCTCCCAAGTATTTTATAGCCTTTATTTCTTGAATGTTTTGATGCTATGACTGAATGTACTTGGTACTTTAGTTTTCAACTCTGTTAATGGTTTATGGATTGAACTTTGGCAACGGCTTTTGAGTTCAGTAAGCTAATAAGCTTTGAATGGTGCTTGATAGCATCTCGTCCAAGTTTCTTTTGGTATTTATTCCATTTCTAGGTTTGGAAAAGTTATGAAACTTGCTCCCAAGTATTTTATAGCCTTTATTTCTTGAATGTTTTGATCCTATGACTGAATGTACTTGGTACTTTAGTTTTCAACTCTGTTAATGGTTTATGGATTGAACTTTGGCAACGGCTTTTGAGTTCAGTAAGCTAATAAGCTTTGAATGGTGCTTGATAGCATCTCGTCCAAGTTTCTTTTGGTATTTATTCCATTTCTAGGTTTGGAAAAGTTATGAAACTTGCTCCCAAGTATTTTATAGCCTTTATTTCTTGAATGTTTTGATGCTATGACTGAATGTACTTGGTACTTTAGTTTTCAACTCTGTTAATGGTTTATGGATTGAACTTTGGCAACGGCTTTTGAGTTCAGTAAGCTAATAAGCTCTGAATGGTGGTTGATAGCATCTCGTCCAAGTTTCTTTTGGTATTTATTCCATTTCTAGGTTTCGAAAAGTTATGAAACTTGCTCCCAAGTATTTTATAGCCTTTATTTCTTGAATGTTTTGATGCTATGACTGAATGTACTTGGTACTTTAGTTTTCAACTCTGTTAATGGTTTATGGATTGAACTTTGGCAACGGCTTTTGAGTTCAGTAAGCTAATAAGCTTTGAATGGTGCTTGATAGCATCTCGTCCAAGTTTCTTTTGGTATTTATTCCATTTCTAGGTTTGGAAAAGTTATGAAACTTGCTCCTAAGTATTTTATAGCCTTTATTTCTTGAATGTTTTGATGCTATGACTGAATGTACTTGGTACTTTAGTTTTCAACTCTGTTAATGGTTTATGGATTGAACTTTGGCAACGGCTTTTGAGTTCAGTAAGCTAATAAGCTTTGAATGGTGCTTGATGGCATATCGTCCAAGTTTTTTTTTTGGTATTTACTCCATTTCTAGGTTTGAAAAAGTTATAAAACTTGCTCCCAAGTATTTTATAGCCTTTATTTCTTGAATGTTTTGATCCTATGACTGAATGTACTTGGTACTTTAGTTTTCAACTCTGTTAATGGTTTATGGATTGAACTTTGGCAACGGCTTTTGAGTTCAGTAAGCTAATAAGCTTTGAATGGTGCTTGATAGCATCTCGTCCAAGTTTCTTTTGGTATTTATTCCATTTCTAGGTTTGGAAAAGTTATGAAACTTGCTCCCAAGTATTTTATAGCCTGTATTTCTTGAATGTTTTGATGCTATGACTGAATGTACTTGGTACTTTAGTTTTCAACTCTGTTAATGGTTTATGGATTGAACTTTGGCAACGGCTTTTGAGTTCAGTAAGCTAATAAGCTTTGAATGGTGCTTGATAGCATCTCGTCCAAGTTTCTTTTGGTATTTATCCCATTTCTAGGTTTGGAAAAGTTATGAAACTTGCTCCCAAGTATTTTATAGCCTTTATTTCTTGGATGTTTTGATCCTATGACTAGATGTACTTGATACTTTAGTTTTCAACTCTTTGAATGGTTTAAGGATTGAACTTTGGCAACGGCTTTCGAGTTCAGTAGCCTAATAGTGTCGTCATCGTATTTTTTTTTTTCAGTATAATGCCTGATGATTATCCAGTCACTGTGACAGTCATCCAACTCTCTAATCAACAACTGGAAGCTATAAATTGTCAATCTCATTTATTGGGATTACTCGTAGATATACAGAGACCACCCTCGCCTTCATCAGCAGAGTCATTGGACTTAGACTCAAATTCAGTCATTTGTGAAGACACTTCAGATCGTAATTCAGTCATTTGTCTAGAGGAATATCAAATTGAAGAATCAGACACAGACTCTGACTCAGTCATTTGTCTAGATACCTTGAATACTTGGGATTGCGACTCCGTAACTTGCCTTGGCGAATATCCCGCAACAGATACAGATTTTAATTCAGTCATTTGCTTGGACAATTCAGATTCAGAATCAGTGCTCTGTCTGGATCAGCCAGTGGTTTCACGATTTGTACAAGGTTTTGACACTCCGTTTAGCCCTCAAGATTTGGAGGCTCTATCAGACTGGACTTACACTCCTAATAAAGGTGAGTGTTTCTCCCATAAATGTTCAGGTGTGTATATATATGTAGATATTTGAGACTATAATTTTTTCAACAGATTTGAGCCCACATTCCTTCTCACCAACGCTGTCTTCTCCCTCGCCCACAAATAGTGCGTTGAGTTATCAAAGCCCATTGTATTCTCCAGTAAGTTCTGGTAGCTTTCATTCTATCCGAAGTGTGTCTCGTCGTCTTTTTGGAGACGAAAGCAGTAGCGATGAGGAATAAAATGGATCATAATAACAACTCTGATGATGATGATGCATTCGGATGGTTCGCTAAAGTCGTAAGTTTCAGAATCTTATCCCCCGTATTCAGTTACATTACTTGATTCTACTTTACAATTCAATTTTTTTTTCCAGGATCATTTGATAGATGAGGATGTGAACGTCAGTTTCGAGCCCGGCCTCATACCTCCAATCCCATCCCAACCTTCATTTTTCGATGATTTTGATTTTGGTCCTCTCCTCTCCCCGTTACATCCTTCACCTGGTCCTCTCAACGTTTTCCCTAATCTAGAAGGAGAAATACCAATGATGAACTTGAACGCTTTATCAGCAGATCAATTCGTAGAAATTCGTGATGCTAATGGCCAAGTTATCTATGTGATGCAGCAGCAGCCACAGCAACAGTCTGAATTAATATGTGATCAAAGTCTTCATCAGTGTGAGCAACAAGGAGACCCACAGCATCAGTCAGGAGTAGTAATAGTAGTAAATGAGCAAAGTCATAAGCAGTCAGAGCAACTAGAAGATCCACAGCATCAGTCAGGAGTAGTAGTAAATGAACCAAGTCCACAGCAGTCAGAGCAACTAGAAGATCCACAGCATCAGTCAGGAGTAGTAATAGTAGTAAATGAGCAAAGTCATAAGCAGTCAGAGCAACTAGAAGATCCACAGCATCAGTCAGGAGTAGTAGTAAATGAACCAAGTCCTAAGCAGTCAGAGCAACTAGAAGATCCACAGCATCAGTCAGGAGTAGTAGTAAATGAATCAAGTCCACAGCAGTCAGAGCAACAACAAAACCCACAAGAAGAAGAAGAAGCAGAAGAGTCAGCAATTGAGGAATTTTCAAATGATCAAACATCTTGTATTGAACAAGAACCTTTGTTGGTATGTTTATTTCAGTCTTATTTATATATATATATAGTCTACGTTTTCAATATGTTTTCTAAATATTTCTATCGCTTTCTGTTTCAGATTGACTTGATACCTCATGATGATTTGATTGTAAAAGGTTGTCCATACAAGAAAGCTGTTCATCCTGTTAGTTCACATCCGCCCAGCCAGGGCAAACAACTTAAACTTGTATGGGATCAACTGTTTGATACTCAAAAAGCAGTCATTGATATAGAGAGACAAAATTGGACTAAAACTACTGAAAAATTGATACGAAAAGTTCCGAAGTCTGAATTGAAGGTAGCTGAAAAGAAAAGAATCCAAGCAACTGAACGAAAACGTCGACAACGATTGAGAGAAAAAAAAGAGGCGGAGGAAGAGTTACAAAATGGTAAAGAAGAAGAGAAGATCATTGAGCAAAAGAAGAGAAAGACGTCAGCAAGTAGTAAGAAAAATAATAATAATAAGAAGCGTAAGGTGAGCGAAGAAGAAGAAGCAAGTGTTCATTTAAGTGGTACTGAGAATGGAGAGGAAGAGCAGCCACAGCGACCTCGACTTAGTTTGAAACTAAAAGTTCCTACAAAAAATCCTAGTTCCTCTATAATTAAGGATCGTCCAAGGTTGTGCATGACAGTCAAAAATCCACTTGCACAGATGCAGCAACAGCAAGCTGCGAGTTTGGCGAATTATAAAATTCCAAAAGTTCAGTCGAAGGACTCTACATCTCATGGTGAGTCTTACACTGACGATGATGATTTTGCGAATATTGACGTGAATGATCTAATTAAATTCGACAAGAAAAATTGATCAGTTAGGTTATGTAAATTGAATTCGAAATTAGAATTTCGAATTTTTTCTAACATTTGAATTGATGGTTATTTTTTACAGAGTTGAACTTGCATGAATAGATTTTAGAATCCAAAATTGATTTTTCCTTGAGTTGATCTCAACATTCTTCTATAGAGTGAGAGAGAGAGAAAAGTAGATTTATATTGTTGAAAATTTCTTGTTTATATACTTAAAGTTCATTGAGTATTTTGAAACTTTCTCATTAAAATATGAGTTGCGATAATTGTTGTGAGTTGCGCACACTTGTCGAATATTATTAATTAATTTCTACCTCAAGATTTTATACTTCTCAACAGTTGATTAGATTTTTGAGTATTTAAAGGATTGAATCCTCTGTCATGTTGATGAGTTCGAATCTCATTATCTATATATGAGTTGCGATAATTGTTGTGAGTCCTACCTCGAGATTTTATAGTTCTCTACAGTCGATGACATTTTTGAACATTTAGAGGATTGATTCCTCAGCCATATTGATGAGTTCGAATCAGGGGGGGGGGATTTGAGTATTTAGGACCATTTTATTGCATTTCTCTAAAATTGTAATGTAGAATATCAATCACGTTACCCTAGAATTTCGTAGTTTTCTATCGTTGACAGTTCTGCACATATTGAAGTGCTCAAATTTATAGGTTAAGAACAGTTTATATTTTTGTATGTTGTACCTGAATTTTGCATTTTCATGAATAAATGATTCAATGATAATCATTTCTACAATGATTTCTCACCCTATGTCTACTCAGAGTTTAATGGCTCAATTTGATTCCAAATATTCATTTGAATTTACTATCAGATTTATCAATCAAAGAAGTTTCATTATGGAATCAATCGATATATCTTATTTCCAGTTGATAAGAGAGAGAGAGATAATTTAATATTCAGAAGAGAGAACAAGGCCCCAATCCCCGCCTTGTCAGTGAAGAGCAATCCAACGGGTCGAGCAGATTAAAATTCTCTTCTCCTCCGTAGCTCTCTTCTGAATAATTTTTAAACCAATATTTATTCTATCAAATTAATTATACATTGAGAGAAGAGCATAATCTAACGTAGCGGGCTCTTGTGTCCTGATGGATAACTTTGAATGAGTTCCATGAGTATCATCAACTTCATCAACTCCCCCAACAATTTGCACGTCGAGTCTTTTGCATAGCCAATTTTTCAGCGCATGAGCATTTTTCACAGCACAAACTCCCTGTCTTCGGAAGGGATGATGAGAGCAGTAGAGTCTCTTGTTCTTCTCTAATCTTTTCAAAGGAGGACAACGCAGCTCGTCCATGTCAACGACGGATCTAAAGGTATAGAACACTTAGCTCATCTTGCTAATTTCAATATGAATTCGAAAGCTTACATTTCGGGTAAAAGCTCGTTCAGCCACCGTTTCTTCTCCGATCCTTTCACATAGACTCTTTGTGCGTCATTTAAAGAAGCTTGCAATACCGCTACTTGAGAACCTAAGGGAACTGAACCGGAAATCCAAGGGATCCCGTGATGGTTCTTAACTAGCCACTGATTTGTCTTCCGCTCTTCTGGCAGAAGCTTAGACCACTTACAGGGCTCTTTGAATAGACAAATTGTTGGAAACTTTGTCTCGTCTAGAGGTATAACCGCCAACTCTTTCAGTTGGAATAAATTTGACGACCTCCGGAACCCTTGAATATCCACGACGTAATCCATTCCTCTAGGATGTTGGTTTCGACCTGGTGTAGCTCCTCCTGGTACGATGCGTGAAATCGACTGCCTTTGACTCCGAATGTGGCTCTATTTATAAGGCCCACGAAACATCAAAGTGTCACGCGGTTATTCCCTATTCTACTCGAGTAGCTAATTTCATTCTTTTTCCCTCAACGTGTGTGACACTTTAAGATTTCAGTCACACATTGTCTACTTTTTTAAGTCATGTCACGCAAGCCCCATGACCCTATAAAGAGAGCGAGTGAGCTGGTACATCAGTCAGTTCGTAGCTCTTGCTGCTTCCAGAAGGAGCTGCTCCACGTCTGCTCTACGAATTGGTCTACTCACTACAACTCTCTAAGTCTTAGTATTCTGATAACTGCTGAAGAAGATGCATCAGGTTCAAACACCGTGACAAGGTAAATTTTTGAACTTGTGCCTTCCCAGCCGGTAGACGTTCATTAATACTTTACCCTGTCCTTTTAAGATGGATTCTCTCAAGGACATCGAGTCAAATATTGAGCTGTTGGTACAGTCATTAGCTGGTGACATTGAATCAGATATAGATCTGCAAAATTGTTTTGAGAAATGTTCAGATTTAATCTCAAGTGTCGAGACATTAGTGACATCATCAAATCTTAATAGATATCAGAAGCAAAAGTGCCAAACCCATATATCTAAGCTAATTAATATCAGAGACCGACTCGAGTGTCTTTTACGGCGAATTGGTGGTGAGCTGGATGCATCAAGTTCGTCTCAAAGCTCCTCACAGTCAGTCCGCTGGGATGATCTACCGTCAATTTTCCAACGTAGAATCAGCTCGGGTCTGATAGTCAATCTATCACACAAAGACATTAGATCATTCCTGGAGGATGCTAGACAGTTATTCATAGAGAAAATTACTGCTACTTTGGAGTCTTCAACTGCTCTCAAAGTCAATGTAGAACTCTCTGCAGAATATGTCGTTCTCAAATCAGAGATTGAGACACATGAAATGAAATATTTTAATACTGCATTCCAGCCGATTTTCGCTACAACAAATGTGACTGAGTGGTATGATGAATTTGTAGTCGAGTCTATTCTATTTGAAATTGAAGAATTCGAGGGTAAAGGTTCCGGATGGACCTTGCAACAGGTTCTTAGTATGATTGTTAACATGAATGAATATCAGCCAATGCAAGGTAGTGCATACATTCCTTTACCAGTGTCAATTAAAAAGAAGCAGGCTTGTGTTAACGTTCGCAATACCGATAACAAATGCTTCAAGTGGGCGATACTATCTGCTCTATATAAAGCACCTTATAATCCTGAACGTGTGAGTTGGTATCAGAAGCATGCGGATAAACTCAATTTTACTGGTATTGATTTTCCAGTTTCACTCGGACAAGTCAAAAAATTTGAAAATCAGAACGATGTATCTGTTAATGTATTTCTGCTCAAGAAGGTTGGTAAAAGTTATACAGTATGCACCGCCCACCTCACAAACTCCCACAAAGCTAATCATGTGAACCTACTTCTCGTGCAAGATCACTATGTTGACGAGGAAGAGAAGGTCAAAGAGCACGAACGAATTCTTCTTCTTTATCCACCGAAATTCCATTTCGTTTGGATCAAGGATCTCTCTCGATTAGTGAAGTGTCAGTTGATAACACATCATGGAAAAATTCACATTTGCGACCGCTGCTTGCACTATTTTTACACTGAGAGTCAATTAAAGAGTCATCTCATTGATTGCGTTCAGATGAATAAATGTAAAGTCCAATTGCCAGCTGAGGGTAGTAAACTTAGTTTCAAGAATTTCAAGAACAAAGAGAAAGCGCCGTTTACCATGTACGCGGACTTTGAATCTTTTCTTGAGCCAACTGGAGATCCACAAGCATTTCAACAACATAAAGCGTTCAGTGTCGGATATTATCTTAAAAATACTTTTGATGAAACTAAGTCTTACTATCGAAGTTATAGGCAAGAGAAAGATGGAGATCAGACTCCGGCTGAATGGTTTGTATCAGAGCTCAAAACGATTGCCGCTGAATTAGATGAGCTTTACAAACATCCAAAGCCAATGATTATGACAGATGAAGATAGGAAAAAATTTCAGAGCGCTCAGTATTGTCACATCTGCGGTAAGGCTTTTAAAGAAACGGACAAAAAAGTGGCCGATCACTGTCATCTGACCGGTATTTATAGATCTGCTGCTCATAATGGATGCAATCTCAATTATAAAAACTCTAGATTCATCCCGATTTTCTATCATAACCTCTCTGGATATGACGGACATTTTTTGATTAGAGAGCTTGCTTCAGACGAAATTCTCAAAGGCCGTATAGCTGTTCTAGCAGAAAATAAAGATCGATACATCTCTTTCACCAAATACATCGAAGGTAGCATCATTAATTTCAGATTTCTTGACGCATTTCGATTCATGCCTGAATCATTGGACAAACTAGCAAGCTATCTCCCACATCATACCATCACATATAGTAATTTCAAGTTAGATGGATACAGTGATGATCAGATAAATCTATTAACTAAGAAAGGAGTCTATCCTTATGATTATACCAGTTGTCTCTCAGTTCTAGAAGAAAAGAGTTTACCAAAGAAAGAAGACTTTTATAGCAAGTTGCATGAATGCGAGATAAGCGATCAAGAGTATGAGCACGCGAAAAATGTATGGAGAGAGTTAAAAGTTGAATCTCTCGGTCAATACTCTGACATTTACTTGAAAACTGACGTACTGCTCTTGGCAGATGTTTTCGAAAATTTTCGTTCCGCTTCTCACGAAGCTTTTGGGCTAGATCCTGCACATTACTACACCACGCCAGGTTACACGTGGGACTGCATGCTCTTGTACACGGGTGTCGAATTAGATTTGATATCAGACATAGATATGTTATTATTCATCGAAAAAGGTATAAGAGGTGGCATCAGTCAATGCTCTAATCGTTACGCCAAGGCGAACAATAAATTCATGAATGACGGGTACGACCCTAATCAAGCAGAGAGCTATTTAATCTACCTGGACGCTAACAATTTATACGGGTTTGCAATGAGCCAGCGACTTCCATGTTCTAATTTCGAGTGGGTCGAGAACGTGGAGGAAAATCCAGATTTTTATATGGTCTCAGATGACAGTGATGTTGGCTATATTTTAGAATGTGACATGAATTATCCAGAAGACCTTCATATAAAGCATCAAGATCTGCCTTTCTGCGCTGAGCATTTGGCTCCCCCTGGTAGCAAACATAAAAAATTACTCACAACTCTCTACAACAAAGAACGTTATGTAATTCATTATAGAGCTCTAAAACAAGCTCGTGAGCATGGTCTAAAAGTGACAAAAATTCATCGAGCTCTTAAATTCACACAGAGTCCATGGTTGGAGCCATATGTGGCTTATAATACGCAGAAAAGAGCTGCTGCAAATAATCCCTTCGAGAGGGCGCTGTTTAAATTGATGGTCAATGCCGTGTACGGTAAAACGATGGAGAATGAACGCAAGAGAACAACGGTGAAACTTGTAAACAAGTGGTCTGGACGATATGGTGCAGAAGCGCACATAGCTAGTCCAGATTTCCATAGTGTTTCAGTAATCGATGATGACTTAGCAGTAATTCAGAAGCTCCGCACGGAGGTTACGATAAGTAAGCCCGTATACGTCGGGTTGAGTGTGCTTGACATATCAAAGACTCACATGTACGACTTTCATTACTCAAAAATGAAGGAGTGGGCTGGTGCGCACTGTAAGCTTTTATATTCAGATACTGATAGCCTGATCTACTATATAGAGGGCGCTAATATCTACGAAATCATGAAAGAGCACTCTGAGTGGTTCGATACTTCTGACTATGAAGAATTAAATCCATTTGGATTGGAGCGGAAGAACAAAAAGATCGTGGGTTTGTTCAAAGATGAGTGTAATGGCTGGATAATGACAGAATTCATCGGACTCCGCAGTAAGATGTACTGCATCCTTATTCAGAATCAACCACCTGTGCTAAAAGCGAAAGGAGTCAAAACGGGAGTCGTGAAGAGGACTTTAACATTCGAAGATTATAGAGACTGCTTGTTCAATGAAAATGTTGTGACATGCGCTCAAAATACCATTCGTTCGAGACTTCATACTGTCAGAACTGAGCGACAAAAGAAAGTTGGGCTGAGTCCTTATGATAACAAACGTTATTTAATTCAGGGTGAGACCGACACTTTACCTTGGGGTCACAAGAACATCCCAATCGAAATTGAGACAGGAAGAGTGGGAGAACCTCCTAATATAGAAGCGTCATTAAAAGCAGAGCTCACTTCAGCTGCCACCGAGTCAGAGAGAAGACCTCTAGAAGAGCCTCTCCAGGTCGACCTTGTCCTAGACGAAGACCTCCAGGTAGAATTCCAAAGCGATTTCATAGTTGGAGTGGGGGAACCTCAACTTAACCAAGCCAGTCAGAAGATTGAGTTCAGTCATCCAGCAAACGAGCTGCAGAGCACATCGCCTATTCAAGGTACTCCAGAATTACTCAACAACGATATTCTGAGTCTTTTCGACGAAGATATTCTAAATCTCTTCTTGGACGAAAGTCTCGAGAGAGAATTTGAAAGTGACTTCGAGACTGTTGAGATTCGTCGTCCTGAACACATTCGCCCTCACGAGCCCTCCGAGAGCGGAGCACCCCCAAATAAGAAAGTTCGTCACTGAATCACCATGTAAGTATTAAACACGTCTGATTGCGACGAATGACGCATACTCTTTTCTATAGGATGAACTCTATTTTTCTGCTCCCAGAACATGGACATCGATTCCTTGAACAATATCGCTTCCGAAAATGGGTTTCTACCCAAAAAGACATGGAAGGAATTGAAACTAAATCAGAGCTATACGATAACTGAAATAAGGAAAATTAAAACAAAAAAATTCGGTAAGCAAATGGTCTTCCACATCGACGATGTCACAGAGCGATTCCAAATCTTCGCACCTTCAAGAATTTCGAAAGCTCTCTACGACGATGAAGAAATGTTCGACTATCTGGACGCTAAAGCGAACAAACTCCAATTATCTATTCTGAATTTAGGTGATGGTAAATTTAAGTTTGTATAAGTACTTGTGAATATGTAAATAGAATTAAATAAATGAGAGAGAGAAAGCTTTTGAGGAAGAGAAACCGATCAACTCTGTAATCCGATTCACGAATCGAGTTTCAGAGTTGCTCTGCTGGTTGTTCTCTACTGGTAGGGGGCGCAGGAGGGGGCCCTCTCCCTTTCTCAATAAAAAGAAATTTAACTCATAGTTGATCTTTATTTATCCAACTGTTATGACTGCTATCAAAACCTAACCATTTAACGTACATCTGATTGCCACGTTTTTTGATAACTTTTTCAACCAAATATACATCCGGATACTTGACTTTTGAAAGTTCCTCTTCGTAAAAACATCCAGATACAGGCTCATTCTGATAGTCCTTCAAATGATACGTCACTGGTTTACTCTTACGTATTTTATCGATTGTAAAGATTTCTGTTGACCAATTTGGCCAGTAAGCTTTGTCAAACACGCCTTTGATTCTGCTGACTCTAACCTTATCATTCACTTTGAACTTCGGTTTCTTCACAACTCGATTATCTGCTGGAAAGCATCTGAGAACTTGGGCTTCATTTCCGGCATTGACATCTTTCGGTTTCATTTTTATGGTGCGATGTTTTGTATCATTATACTTCTCAAGCAGATCGGGTAAAAACTGCAACCATTTATGATTACCTTGTAAACTGAATTGAGCCCACATTTTATTTTTCAATGTGCGATTGAGACGTTCACAAATGGATGCCTTCATCTCACTATACGTAGAGTAGAGATTGATATTATACTTCTTCATCAGACTCTGAAAAGTCTTATTGTAGAATTCTTTACCCCTATCAGTGTGTAAATTTTTGGGAACTCTACCCTGCTCAAGAATCGATTCCATCGCAGCTGTGACATCTTTCCCGTCTTTAGATTTAACTGGAACTCCCCAAGCATACTTGGAAAATACATCAATAACAGTCAATAAGTATCGGAAACCTTTATTTTCTTTCGAATAAGGTTGCATCTCGACGAGATCAGCTTGCCAGCTCTCATCCAATCCACGAATATCAAATTTTCTTCGCGGATAATAACGTCGAGCGGGCTTATGCAGCTCTTCGACGACTACGCGCTTTTGATTCATCTCTTTTGCGTTTATCAGTTTTTGATCCCAACGCGCGCTCCAACTCGTGTAATTTCGCATTCAATGTTAAAATTTGCTGGTCGATCTCGTCTCTGTGTGCTTCAACGAGCTCTGTCACGTACTTTGTATCTTTTTTGAATGTATCCTCGTCTGCTGCGAGGATAACGTTTACGTCGTCTATATCACTCCTTAGTTTTGACGTAATTTCACGTATACTTTGAATTTCTGGCTGGAAATAATCCTTGAGAGTTTGATAATTAACTGCGTCACTGGGATCTATCGGTCCCGCAAGGTTACAAAGTCTCTTGCCTTCTGCATCGAATTGACCATCGTCCGTGAATTTATACCCAATACCTGGAGGACCACGAATCCCCTCCTCGACTCTCTTTCGTTTCAAGGCACGTCCGAACACATCGACGCTCATTTTGATACTGATGCGGATGATTGGAATCAGTTCAATATATAGCCAGCTTCTCTCAATTCATCGATGATTGAATGAATCTCATTATCATGATTTCGATTACCCGCGGTCCTCTCTGCTATGAGTAATCGGAGGCGATCGACGAGTTCGTTGGGATCATCCCAATAAACATAATCCATCCCTGAGTTAATTCGAGCCACTTTGTACCGCGGTAGTATCCCGGAGCCATATACTCCGACAGAAATTTCGTCCCCTTCCGCAAACAGAGGCTTTATAATTTCATTAAATTTTTTGCTCGTTGCGGATGCTCGGAGAGTCTCCCGGGGATCGTGTTTCTTCCTATGAGCACTCGTAGTTTCCAAAATTTGACGATACAGAGATGTATCCTTTTCAGTAACAACCTCCATATTCGGTTGCCTCATCAATATCAGTTGTAGTAGTCCAGGCGTAGCTGGATATGAGACTTTATTAACTTTGATGTCATTATCCTCAAAAAGAATTTCTGAGTTACCAAGCTTTAGTTTTCCATTCTGATTATATACTCCATATAATAAATCGTCCCCTTTTACCAAGACTGAATTCTTTAGAGGACTTTTATAGTCACCCGTCTCTGGTGCGTCAAAGAATGATGTATCATGACCTGACTCATTAGGAGATAAGGTACTGTCAGAGTCTTCCGAGCTTTTCAGTTGAAAACTTTCCATGAGTTTGGGTCTCTTCCTAGCTTTGAGAGGAATATTCCGAGCAGTAGCTTTGGATGAAGACGTATCTCTGGTTTGAGTGACAATTTTCTCCAGTGGTTCAATTATTGGTTTGAAAGTCTCGCCCAAAGCTTTATCAACATTGTCTTTCTCATATTTCAGCAGATTATACTTCTGTCTAACCGCATTCCTCGCTTTCACGAGTTGTTGCAATATGTTTTTCTCTTTTTCCAATTCAGCCATGTCGACTCAATGACGTCTCGTGGTAGACTGAATGCGAGTTTGTTCAGTGCGATATATTTGTAGCAAAACAATCGAAACCTTTCCTATAACGGCCATCATTGATTTCTCTATCTTTATCTATAACAAGGAATCCATGAGAATCATTCCAACAAGCTGAACACAATTCTCGAAATGCCTGGAATGACATATCAGTATTGACATGATTGTCATATACATGTTTTTGATTTTTTTGATCTTGCTTAAATAACACTAATAAATTGACGTTATCTCTTACAAGAAGCTTAGGCACTTGAGCGTAGGATTGACAGAGATAGAAGCTATCTATTCCTTTATGTCTCCCCATGCAGAAGAAATTACGCAAATGATCTTGATTCTTGTCACAAGCAACATCATCAAAGATCATAATAGAATTTGACAGTGCCTTGTCGGGCGATACAACCTCTTCATTGTCACTGAAAGGAAAATAGTTTAACCCTTCGATCGGCTCCAAAACATCCTTCAAGAATTGATACTTTGGCTGATTGAGAGATTTAGAATATAGATATACATTTTCATATTTCAAACCATTTGGATGTATCAAGAGAGCTAATAAGCTATTCGTCTTACCACAATTAGACGGACCGCAAAAGATTGCTCTGATTGTGTCTGGGAGTAGATCACCGTGACGTTTAACCTTTTTCTCCTCTTTTACTATAGTATCAAAGTTTATCACCGGTAATTTTTTCGAGCTCTCTGAAAAATCCATCGTGACTGCTAGGAATCTACGATCAAACTGAGGAGATGGGTATAAATACTGAGCTTATATAGCCTCTAGCTCAGTTGCTCGTGGACTTCTGGAGAGTAATGATCATACATAAGAGGTCCCGTAAGCAGAAGAAACGCGGTCGTGGTCTAGTGAACAAGTTCATAAATCATCTCCCGGTAGAGCTCCACTTACCTGGATATCAATACTGTGGACCAGGGACTAATTTGAAGAAGCGTTTAGCTCGAGGTGATCCTGGAATAAACCTATTAGACTCCGCTTGCAAGGAGCACGATATCGCGTATTCTCGAAATCGAGACAATATTGAAGCAAGACACGCTGCAGACCAGGTTTTGGCAGAAAAAGCTTGGAATCGAGTACGTGCCAAAGACGCAAGTATTGGAGAGAAAGCAGCTGCTTGGGCTGTGACTACTGCTATGAAAGTGAAGACTAAAACCGGTATGGGTCTGAAGCGAAAGACTCTCAAGAGGAAGAAGGTGAAGGCTGGCAGGAGGAAGGTCGCTAGGAAGAGAAGAATTCCTAAGAGGAAAGTGAGTAAAAAGAGACGAACAACTTCTCTAAGCACAATCATCAAGGCTGCTGCAAAGTCAACAGTACATGATAAATCCGCGAAGAAGGTGATAAGTTCTGCGATGAAAGGTGCGCGAGCGGCAATCCGAAAGAT
This sequence comes from Eretmocerus hayati, assembly GCA_029851415.1. NCBI lineage: Eukaryota > Metazoa > Arthropoda > Insecta > Hymenoptera > Aphelinidae > Eretmocerus > Eretmocerus hayati. The sequence continues at coordinate 101,521,416 of CM056744.1, forward strand.
CGGGGGGAAAATTCGGGTCAAGATACCGCGAGTGTTGCCAGTCTCTACAAAAATTGGCGGATTTCTGCCATATCTCATTCCTCTCTTCGCTGGACTCAGTGCAACTGGTGCTCTAGCTGGTGGAGCTGCTGGTGTAGCTAAGGCTATCAACCAAGCTAAAGCTGCGAAACGTCAGTTGGAAGAAAGTCAACGACATAATAAGACAATGGAGGCTATCGCTCTTGGAAAAGGTCTCTACTTGAAGCCGCATAAAAAGGGCTTTGGACTTTACTTGAGTCCGTTTATGGGCAACGGTTTAAAAAAAAAAAAAAGATCGGTTTGAGCTTACCTAATAGAGCACTATCCAATTTCGATATACTCGAGTACGCGAAAAAGAGGGGGATTCCCAATTTTCGAGGAGTCTTCATGCGAAATGCTTTACCACCAGATGGACCTCGCTATCGAGAATCGGCGATAGTCAATCTCGATGATGCAAATGGACCAGGGACGCACTGGGTCGCATACCGTAAGAGGGGAAATGATGTAGTATATTTTGACAGCTTTGGTGACCTTCAGCCACCATTAGATCTGATGTTATATCTTGGGGTCGATAGTGTAAAGTATAATCCAAAGAGATTTCAAAACTTTGGAAGTTTCAACTGCGGTCACCTATGTCTCAAATTCTTATGCAATGAGCTCGAGGGTATATAAGGGAGTAATTAGCATGATTCTCTCAGTCTGTTCTGAACAGTCATGGAGTCAAATACTCTGATTCTGTCTGGGACATCTTCAATTCTCGAAGCCCATTACAATCCTCCAATTGAGCTAAAGTCTTACAAAAATTACGACTGCGCTTTGATTGATTTCCTTTCTTATCATTCGTTTCCTAATATTCACGAGGGGCGGAACAATATCATCATTGGCGATAGAAAGATTACAATACCCACAGGTTGTTACGAGATCGATAATATCGAGAAATACATCCAAGGAGAGCTACTTGAGAGCGGTATAACATTCAGTCTGAAACCAAATAATAACACTCTTCGCAGTATAATCAAGTGTAGTGAACCTGTCGATTTTAGAGTTGAAGGATCAATTGGAAGATTGCTTGGATTTACTCCGCGCGTTTTAAAAGCCAATATAGAACATATTTCTAATTTACCAATCAGAATTCTCAAGATAAACTCATTGAGAATTGAGTGCAGTATCATCACTGGTAGCTATCTGAACCATCAAAGAGTTCATTCTCTCCACCAGTTCTTCCCAGCAGTCCCACCGGGCTATAAGATCATCGAAGTTCCGACTCAGAGGATTTATTTACCACTAATTCCTAAAAGAGAGATCACTCATATCCAGGTTGCAGTAATTGATCAAGACGGAGAATTGGTTGATTTTCAAGGAGAGGATATCACAGTAAGACTTCATATAAGAGCACTCCAGTGATGGGTATCGCTTATCACGGCCGAGGGTATAAAAGCAGTGCACCATGTCACTCTACGGTCAGTCGTCGTCGAGCTCTCAAAGCGCTAACACGGCAAAACGTTCAGTTCCTCAAAAGCCACGGTTTCCGCGTAAAGCCTGGTGGAAATTAACGTGCATTTTCATCTGTTGTTTCAAAAAGAATGGAAGACATCCTAGACATTCACTCACCCGTCGTTTTCGACGATGATATTTCTCACTATGAAATTCACGCTCATCAACCTTACACAGGAGCGAATTATGGTAATAATGACGAAATTCGGATATCGATTCAACATCAAGATCTTTGTCTGTTACCTTCCAAAAGCTCACTCCATATGATTGGTCGATTGAGAGTAACGTCTGGTACCACAGCATCGCACACCAAGTTCGTGAACAATGCTCCATGTCATCTCTTTTCCAGCATCCGTTATGAAATTAACGCGATAGAGGTAGATCGCTGTAGAAACGTCGGTATCACTAGTTTGATGAAAGGATGGATATCCTTCAATCCGCGACAAAATATGGAGAACGCAGGATGGTTAGATATTGAGGAAACTAAAAGCATCATTGATGAAGATGGACGTTTTGATATATGCATTCCTCTGAATAAAATCCTAGGTTTCGCAGAGGACTATCGAAAAGTAGTCGTTAATGCCAAACATGAATTGATTCTTCAAAGATCTAATACTGATGTCAATGCTGTACTATCGACATCTTATAACGTCGGAACACCGGCAGTGGTGACATGGGATCAGTGGCAGATCGAATTGGATAAAATCGAGTGGCTTATGCCATACGTGACACCATCCAACCAACTCAGAATCAAAATGCTTAATCAACTACAGAGAAGCAAGGCGATGGCAATGAGTTTCCGATCCTGGGAACTCTTTGAGTATCCTACCCTCCCGACCACTTCAAAACACGTATGGACTGTGAAAACGTCAAATCAATTGGAGAAGCCACGTTTTATTGTCCTTGGCTTTCAAACAGCTAGGAAGAATAGAAAGGACAAGAATGCGAGTCTTTTTGATCACTGTAATATCAGTGATGTCAAACTTTTCCTCAATTCTCAATATTATCCTTACGGTAATCTCAATTTGGACATAACGAGAAATCAGTATGCGATACTTTACGATATGTATGTCCACTTCCAAAGCGCGTACTATGGTAGAGATCCGGAACCCATTTTGGATAAGAAGCAGTTCATCACGAATGTCCCTCTCATAGTTTTGGACTGTTCCAAACAAAGTGAAACTCTGAAGAATGCACCAGTTGACGTTCGCTTAGAAATTGAATCGCGGGAGAACTTCCCAGACAATACGTCGGCTTATTGCCTGATTATACATGATCGAATTATCGAGTATAATCCCATGAGCGGGGATGTGCGCAAAGTCATCTAGAGCTGTTTCAGTTGCCTTCGAGATGTCGAGCAAAGAAGGTCTCTGCTGTAGGGAAACCAACTGTCGAATTCCAGATTGTCAATTCTATCCTGATTTTAAGAAATCACTCGAAGGTCTGGCATGGCAACGAATCATCCAGATGATCATCAAGTTCAAAGAACGAGATCATTCTGAATATGAATTACAGTACCTGGAGGAGATGATGAGCGTGATTGATCTATTGAAAGACGCCACTACCCTCAGGTTTTATGTGACTCTTCTAGGTTATTTCAGGAGAAAAATTTGCTTCCACTCAATCGACTATATTTATAAGGTCTGTGTTGATCCGAAATGCCCCTATCCGCACCGTCTTGATTGTGACTTCTGGGATGAGAAAGTCTATTACGATATTAGAGTTGCAGATCTTTTGAAGATCATCCTTGACAATGACATCTGTCACATACGCTTTGGAATATCCAATGAGAGTGACCGTGATAAAAGGTTCGAGTCTCACGATACACGCTGTCCTAAACATTACAAAGTTCAAACTTTGAAATATAGAGGCTTCCATAATACTAGAGGTATCGGTGTATTCGATCATGATTCCGATTGTGAATACGCTCACCTCAATTATTAAGTGGAGCAACTTACTGCTCAGTATATCTTGAGATGGCGTTCGTCGTAGACATGCAAGGCTTCAAACAGCCTGTCAATGATTTTGTTTTGAAAGAGCTCGCGATAGCTCCTCTCAGAACCGATTCCGAGGCTCTTGTCTTCCTCTTCAAAGAGCCTTTTCCTCTGAAAAGATTGTCTCAGAAATATATAAGACAAAATTCGTGGCTTGAGAGAAACTATCATGGCATTCCTTGGCATTCTGGAGACGTCCCTTATACTCAAGTAGGTCACGTTCTCCGAGAGCTTTTACAAGACGCCGAGTCCATCATTGTCAAAGGTTCAATCAATAAAGAATGGTTGGAGCGCTTTGGTTTCAAAGTGCGTGACATCACGGAGTCTGGATATCTATCATTAGATGCTCTGTACAATCAGAAACATGTCACAGTCTGCACGCATCATCCTAAAGCTCGAAAAGCAGTTTGTGCACTTCACAACGTTGAACTCATCAAGCAATTCATCAGGAATCATTCTCAAGATTGGGTGGAGGAGATGGAGTGGGAGGATATAAATAGCGAGTAAGCTGAATATTCTCTTCATTCCATCATGGGGTGTGGCTTGAGTAAGGTCAAGGAGCGTAAGCTCTCAAAAGATGAGTTGGAAAAACGACTTCGAAAGTACACCAACCCTTTCGAAGCACCCGCCATACCCCGGCCGAGACACCCTTACTGTCGTCAATATGGCGAGAATGGCGAGGAATATGATGTTTGCGATTAAAACTATAAATTGATGATACATTGCTGTCTTCTTTCATTCCATCATGGGAAACGGAAGCAGCAACAGCTCTCAAGAGCGGAGTCTTCTCCTGGATGAGGAGCAAAAGAAAAAAGGACCGTGGAAAGAGAAGTCTGAGAAAACATCCACCCAGGATTCTAAGTCACATCCCAACTATAAGTACGACAAAATGAAAAAATGTGATAAAGGAAGGAGCACGTGGTATACGGACTAATGAGACCTCGGGCTTCTAGTGCATCAGAACTTTGAATAACTCAAATGCATTAGAAGCGAGATTTATAGTAGTAAATGCGTTGCATTAGAAGGCCCAGGGAGTTCGAATGCACTTGCATTTGAACGATGTGGGACTTTTGATGCATTCGAAAGCCCAAGTGCATACGAGTGCAGTTGCATTCGGAGCTAAGTGCGTACGAGTGCAACTGCACTCGTACGCACTTAGCTATACTACTTTTATCAAATGAGACTCAATCATCCTATTTTGCTCGCCGAGACTATGAAATGGTACCTCTATACATTCCACCTTGTGATTTACAACGCCCCCGGTGAATTATTTTCAATCACAGTTTGTGCATGTCCGCATGTGTATGTGTCTGTATGGTCTCTTTGTCGCGCAAGTTCTCCCGAACTCCTGAAACGATGTTCATAAAACATTTATAAAACGTCGAGGGTTCGTTCTAGATTTGTAAGTGAAGAGCCCAGTTCATCGACAGCTCCAGATTCTCAATGCTCCCTCTTCCAAATCCAATTAATTATCTCAAATTCAGGACAATTTTTCAGACCATATTTGTCCAAACGTGCTAACATCCAAATCTCGCATTACGAATCTCCCAATGTTGTTGTTCAAGTATTTCTCGATTATTCTGAACATGCGGTCACCGCGCAAGCTAAATTTTATCCAAGTATTCTCGAATTCTCTTGCGATTTGGGCTAAACGACGAGTTGAGGCACACTTGTTATCGCCTAACTTGAATGGCTCAATTCGTCGTTTAGCTCAAATCGTAAAAGAATTCGAGAATACTTGAAACAAAATGTGTGCATATTATAGGATACGATGTACCAGACGCCCAGTTTTTTCAACTTTTCTGGAATAATCCAATGATTTGGGCTGAACGTTGAGTTGTCGAGTATAAGTCGGACAATAAAATTAACCAGACCTCATCTCAAACTTTGTATCATTAAAATTTACACATAAGTGGTGAATGGAACTTTACGGCCGTGCTGCACGGTTACAACGTGCCCTTAATGTAGAATTTTGATTGCGACTTCCATTTTTCACAGAAGAAACTTTTCATTTCCTTTTCTATGTCACTCAAAAACTCATAGACGCTTTTATCTTCACGGGCAATGAGCCCAGTCCTACTTGAGCCATGTCCACCGATTTATTATGACCCTAGAAACATTTTTAACTTGAATTTCGATTTTCTTTCTAATCTAATTTGCAATTCTTCCTCCAGGTCTCGAGAAAGTTTCGACTGATCTGCATGAATTTATCAGGGATGGCTCTTAGTCATATACTAAGTGACAAAGATAAGTTGGCGGATTTTTTTTTGCATTACGGAATGGTTGAAAATGATTTGAAACTTGTGCGGCAAGCATATTTCTAACGTAAAAATTCCTCAGAAATCGATTGCCGAAGTCAGAATTGCGATATCTCTTCTGAGTTCTGATTTATGAACGAATTTTCGTAAGCATGTCATTTCTATTTCAGCAAATATCGATCGGAACGAAATTTCAACATGTGCATTGGAAAGATCGTGGCATTTTGAGTCGGAAATGCTTCTTTCCGGGTCCTATTTGTTGCATTATCTCCTCTAAAATTATCGAAAAGAGAATCTTATGTGCAAATCGTAACGTTTTTTGTAACGCCTGTAACGCTATTGTTGTTATTTTTGCATCGGCGTGCGTCTGCTGCTATAGTCTGCTGCTGGCAATCAAGAATCTTCATGTTTGCTGTGAGCGTTCATTTTTGAGTGACCGTTGACGAGAAGAAGCAATTACATCTATGATTAATCAGTATAATTGTCTGCCGTCTATGTGATGTGAGTGATACATGAAAGTTTGTGTCGCTACAGCCACGTGCAGTTTGCCTTAACCTCACAGTGACGTACAGGTGTCTGGGCTGGGAGCCTGTATTCTGAATTCTGATTAATCTTTGGAATACCTCAATTTGCTGCATAATATGTAGTCAAACGTCAATGAGGCAAATCAATTCGATTGGATTTACGTCAAAAATCGCAAAATCATGTCCACAAAACTCTTATCTCTTCTGAGGATGAGTTGAGGTCGCCTGCATCAAAAGGCTCTCAAAATTCTTAGCCGATTTTTTAATCCTTTTTATCATCGAAATGCCTGGTTCTGGCGCCTATGATATTCAACTCCAATGGGCAAATCGACTGGATTGAAAATTTTTCAATAATTTCTATCCGATGGCCTCGAAACTCGTATTTCTCTTGATAATGAGCTGAGTTCAATAGCGTCACACGATTCTTAAAATTCATAGACGGTATTTTTATCCTTTTGATTGTCGAAATACCTCATCTTGGAGCCTATGATATTGAATTCTGATAAGTCAAATCGATTGAGCTGAAAAGTAATCGAAACTTGTGAAAAGTTGGCCTCGGAACTCATATTTTTCATGAAAAAGAAACGAGATGCATCGGATAATTTAGCTTTCAGAATTCATTGGCACTTCTTCTTCATTATTTTAATCTTCAAAACACCTTATCCTGATGGCTATTATATCAGTTGTTAATCCGGAAGTCTGATTAAAATCCCTTTGGAAATTTCAAACCGATGGCCTCGATCTCGGATCTCCTTGGAGAATAAGTTGAGCTCGATCACAACCAATGGCTCTCAAAATCCATGGATGGTGTTTTTCATTTTTTTGATCATCAAAATACTTCATTTTGATGCCCATAGTAATGAATGTATACGATATTGAATTTCAACAGGCAAATCAATTAGACTAAAATTTCTTTAGAAACTGCAAGACAGTGGCCTTGAAACTCGTAGACTTTTTCAAAGAAGAATGAACTCCATCGCATCATTCAGCTCTCAAAATTTACGTTTCTTCATTCTCTTGGTCATTGATATACCCGATCATGATGTCTATGATATAGAAATCCTATAAGGCGAGTCGATTGAATCGAAGATGGTTCGGAAATTATGGAACATTGGCCTCGATATATTTTTCATCAATGAAGGATATGATTTATCGCGTGATTTGGCTCTCAAGAATTCATAGACATCTTGTTTTACCCTTTCGACCGTCGAATTATGTCCGCCAGGAGTCTCTGATAGCAGTTGTCAATCAAGCAAATCGTCCTAACTGAAAATCCTTTGAAAAATCTAAACTGATTGCCTCAAAAATTGTCCTTCTTCTGAGAATGAGATAGACTCGATTGCATCAAATGGGCCTCAAAATTCATAGACGATTGTTTTTATCGTTTGGAGAACCAAAATACCTCATTCAGATGGTCGTGATATGGATCTCCGATGAGCAAATCAATTAGATTGCGAACTGTATGGAAATTTTGAAGGTATGGCCTCGAAACTCATATTTTTTCAAGGGTGAGTCGAGCTCGATAAAATGAAATGACTCTCAAAATTCATCAACAAAAGAAAGAAAGAGAGTGAAAGAAAGAGTAAAAATGAGGCTAAGTCGTAAGCTGAGTCTCAAATACGTGATTAAAGAGATATTTTGCCAGAATCTTATATTTTCCAGTTTATCTTGTGGTTTAGTCTAATTTGGACTTGAAAACGAAATCCTGGGAATACTACTTGGTTCGTGCACAAGCCTGGTTTCGTGCAGCATTTTTGGAAAAAAACGTCCCAAAGAGTGAAATGTAACCGTCTTCGGCCCGGGTTCTTGTTGTTTTCGGGGACGACCGAGAGATGTTCGGGTAAAGATGGCTTTTGTGATGGAAAATTTAAAACTTTCTATCGGGACATGCAGCATGTGGCCTATAGGACTGTCGCGCAGTTTAGGAGGTTGCGGAGGTGGTACCACCGCATTATACCTCACTCAACCGCGTCTGCTTGCGCAAGTTGACTGAAATTCGGATTTTTCGCGCAGGCGTAAGAATGACAATTCTCGGTGGGTGTCGATGTGGTCCTCTATCGGTCCTCAGAAAGTGTCGATACGGTCCTGTACCGGTCCTCGGCGAGTGTCGATCTGGTCTCGTACCGATCTTCGGCGGGTGTCGATTTGGTCTCGTACCGGTTCTCGGCGAGTGTCGATGGGATCCCATACCGGTCCTCGGCGAGTGTCGATGGGGTCCTATACCGGTCATCGGCGAGTATCAATCTCGTCCTGTACCGGTACTCAAACAGTCTAATTTTGATTCTGTACCGACATTCGCCGAGTACCGGTACGAGACTAGATCGACACTCGCCAAGAACCGGTACAGGACCACATTGACACTCGCCGATGACCGGTACGGGACTAGATCGACACGCGCCGAGGACCGGCACGAGACCAGATCGCTACTCGCCGAGGATGCGAAATGGGACCACAGCGATACTCGACGAGGACCATTAGAGGACCTCATCGACACTCACCGATGACCGGTACAGGACCCCATCGCCACTCGCCGAGGAACGGTACGGGACCCCATCGACACTCGCCGAGAACCGGTACAGGACCACATCGACACTCGCCGGTGACCGGTACGGGACTAGATAGAAACTCGCCGAGGGCCGGTACCAGACCAGATCGACACTCGCTTAGGACCGGGACAGGACCACATCGACACTCGCCGATGATCCGGAATGGGGCCACATCAATACTCGACGAGGACCGTTAGAGGACCCCATCAACACTCCCTGATAACCGGTATGGGACCCCATAGACACTCGCCGAGAACCGGTACAAGACCAGCTCGACACTCGCCGAGGATCGGTACGAGACCACATCGACATTCGCCGAGTTCCGGTACGAGGGACCGGCACGAGACCAGATCGACACTCGCCGAGGACTGGTACAGGACCACATTGACACTCGCCGAGGACCGGTATGGGACCTCAACGACACTCAGAGAGGACCCGTACGGGGCCAGATCATCACTCGCTGAGGAACGGTACGGAACCAGATCGACACTCGCCGAGGACCGATAGAGGACCACATCGACACCCGCCGAGAATTGGCATTCTTACGCCTGCGCGAAAAATCCAAATTTCAGTCAACTTGCGCAAGCAGACGAGGTTTAGTGAGCTATAATGCAGTGGTACCACCTCCGCGACCTGCTAACCCGCGCGACAGTCCTATAGGCCACATGCTGCATGTCTCGACAGAAAGTTTCAACTTTTCCGTCTCAAAAGCCATCTGTACCCTAACATCTCTTGGTCGTCCCCGAAAACATCAAGAACCCGGGCCGAAGACCGTTACATTTCACTGCTGAGGACGTTTTTTTTTTTCAAAAATGCTGCATGACAGCGGGATTGTGCACGACCCAAGTAGTATTTCCAGAATTTTATTTTCAAGTCAAAATTAATCATTTTCAATTATTGTAGTTCCTTCTCCCGATACGTGAGTGATGATAGGCGGATCGAAAAATTTATTCAATCGAAAGAGCTTCGAAAAATTTTACACAGAAGGCCTCGAAACTCGAATTTTCCTTGAGGGAACATGCACTCGATCGCATCGAATATCTCTCAAGATCCATAGACGGTTTTTGTTATCCTTTTGATGATTGGAATGCCTTATTCTGATGCCAACGAGATTGAACTTGAGGTGATGCGGTCGCCGTGCAACTCGGGTGTTATATTTCTTTTAGACGTTACTCGAAATTTTAATGATATGATGTTTGAGACAAGTTGTTCATTACGTATCATCATCTGTATTGCCGTGAATAATTCGCCACTCCTCGCATATCCCAAGACTATGAGTGATGAACGAGAATAGCTAGCCCGCGGATACTTCCTGACTTACAAATTGGCACATTTTCGTCCACAAAAATCTCAAAATCTTTTTCAATTTTGGCTAAATGAAGAGTTATCCAGGCCAAGTTAGATGATTACAAAACCTGGATAACTCGCCGTTTAGCCCAAATTGGGGAAGATTTTGGAATTTTTGTGAACAAAAATCAGCTTGCATGGCGATCGCATCGCCTCAAATGGAAAAATCTATTAAATTGAAGATTCTCCAAAAATTTTATACCGATGGCTACGAAACTTGTATTCCTTTCAAGAATAAGTTGAGCTCAATCGGCTCTCAATATTCATAGACATTTCTTTTCATCCTTTTGATCATCAAAAGATCCTGATCTGGATCCTATAATATTAAACTTCAAAAGGCAGATCGATTGTGCAGAAAATTCTTCAAAAAATGTGTACAGATAGCCTTGGGAGTCGTATTCTTCTTCAAAAAAGAGTGAGCATGATCGTGATATTTGGCTCTCAAAATTCTCGGAAGAGCTTCTGAATTCTTTCAATCATCGAATAACCTTATTCCGATGCCTATGATGTGAAAACTTTAATGGGCAAATCGATTAGATTGAAAATACTTCAAAAATTTAAAATCGATGTATTCAAAATTCCTACTTCTTTCATAATGAAATTATCCTTGTAATCGATACTCGAGACCTTCTCCAGGATCGATTGGCAGAATAATTTGATGACAACCGTTAAAACCTGAAGACGAGTAGAGAAATTAAACAATTCTACTCCTTTTGTGAATGAGTTGGACTCGATCGCATCAAATGGCTCTCGAAAATGATCAATCAGCATTCAAAAATCAATCAGAATTCAGAATACAGGCCCCAGACGCGTGTGCGTCGCTGTGAGGTTAAGGCAAACTGCACGTGGCTGTAGCGACACAAACTCTCATGATTCACTCACATCACACAGACGGCAGGCAGTTACACTGATTAAACATGGATGGAATTGTTGAAAAATCTGCATTATCTCTCATGATATGAAAGTAATTACTTCTTCTCGTCAATGGTCGCTCAAAATGAACGCTCACAGCATACACGAAGTTTTTTGATTGCCAGCAGCAGACTAGCAGCAGATGTAAATACAACAACAATAGCGTTACAGGCGTTACAAAAAAACGTTACGATTTGCACATACAATTCTCTTTTCGATAGTTTTAGAGGAGATACTGCAACAAATAGGACCCGGAAAGAAGCATTTCCGACTCAAAATGCCACGATCTTTCCAATGCACATGTTGAAATTTCACTCCGATCGATATTTGCTGGAATAGAAATGACATGCTTACGAAAATTCATTCATAAATCAGAACTCAAAAGAGATATCGCAATTCTGACTTCGGCAATCGATTCCTGAGGAATTTTTACGTTAGAAATATGCTTGCCGCACAAGTTTCAAATCATTTTCAACCATTCCGTAATGCAAAAAAAAATCCGCCAACTTATCTTTGTCACTTAGTATTGATGCACTCAATCAATTTTCAGCTCCGCATATCAAAACTTCTCTTTTATACACCACACCAAATATCATTTGTTAGTAATCCAAATTGCTGAATAAAGTTTGTCCAAAAGCTCTAGCATCCAAGCTTTCCAACATGAATCTACCAAAATTGTTTCTAAGTAGCCTTTTTTTTTTTTTTTTTTTTTTTTTTGAAGAGATTGGTTAACACGGACTTATGATTAAGATTCCCATTTTGCAAAAAGTAATTTCCATCTCCATTTCTATGTCGTTCGAAAACTTGCGCACACTTCTTCTGGTCTCTGTGAATATTTGAATACAATTTTCAACCCCCTCTTGTGATGGGCCCACGCATTCCCAAGCGATATTCCGCGATTCATTATAACCCTAGGAAATTAGAAGATGAATCATAACATCAATTATAAGATAACCCATTTGCAATTAAAAATGGAGTAGAAAGATTTTGAAAATATTTTTGATAGATATTGAACCTCCAATTTTTTGTTTGAGAAATATTATTCTATATTCTTATAGATGAGCGGTTTAATTTGATGATAAATATTGATGAGGAAATTTAAAAGTGTTGTTGATTGGATGAGAGCAAGACAGGAAAGTTTTCACGATTTCCAATCTTTCAATCATCGACAGAAAACGAGAAAGCACACCGCAAATGACTTTTTGCAACGTATTTTGTTTTTGAAGATTGAGGGTCGAAATGTCAGTTCCGTACACTGTTATAAGTGCAGTTCCAATCTAACGTTACGTTCAAATCTCGCGCCAGTACACTTCGCAGCTGATGAGCTGACGGTGAAGTTTGCTGCAAGTCATCAACTCATCAATAAAGCAGAGTCCGAAAAAAAGGATTACGCGCGACCACGCATTGAGAACTCTTGTCCACTCTTGCCGATTACAACCGATTACTAGACCGGGCGATGAGATCAGCTGGATCTGTTTGCTGCTTTGCGCGCAATCGCGTCTCAAAAAGGCTTGTGTGACACTTCCAGACGCATTACAGCCCCGCAAATAATTCCACACAATGGCGTTCTCTACTACTGCTTCGGTCACGCAACCTATCTATTTTATTTCGCATGGAGCACCCACGCTTTTTGACGACAAGGTATGTCTGTATTGAGCATCGCTTTTGACACATGGCCAACGCGCGAAAGAGCCGTTTCTTAGGTTTGAAGCGCCAAAATTTATCCAATTATTTTTCAATTATCAAAATCTGCGCGAAAGCGCTCGCGTTGAATCCAGCAGGATCGGAAAGCTTAGTTCACACAATCGCATGTCGGCGCGCTTTTTGAAACTGGAATTTCTGAAATGAGGAAGGATGCGAAGGAGAATGGAAATATTTTGATAATCATATGCTGATATTGAAGAGTTTGATCTGCAACATACTCGGTTTGCTTTTTATCTCATGAAAGAAGAAGCAAGATAGTTCCGTACTGAAAACAGAGATTGGAGTCTAGCGGGGTATACAATGAAGGTATATTCAATGTCGCGCAAAACTTTCAACCCCGGTTCTTACAACAAACTACCTACTTTGCGGTGATAAAGAGGCCGAGGATCTCTTGAATCAATATCTTGAATATCAATGCATGAATATCACAAGTTCTTCATTCTCCTTTTGAAAATTCTTCCCCATACCAAAATTCCAGTTTCAAAGAGCGCGCGTACATGCAGTTGTGTGAACTGAGCTTCCCGATCCTGCTAGATCGAGCACATGCGCTCAACTCTTCCCGTGACCTTGCATAATTCTCGTGACATATCGGATGTTTCTATGAATGAAATTCCTATTTCAGAAATACTAATTTTCTTAGGAAAAATGCCGGCAGTCTAAAGGTTGAGCGTAAATTTTGATAAATGAATAATTTCGTTAATTTCTGAAGTGTGTTGGAAACCAGGCCTATCCTGATTTCGTGCCATGTGAGCGTCCACGCTAATAAGACCCTCACCCATATCCCGCCTTATTTTCGTTGACACAGGACAATCCCTCGCACAAATTCTTGGAGAAACTGCAAGAGATGCTGCCAGCGAAGCCAAAAGGGCTCGTGGTGATAAGCGCGCATTGGGAGGAGCCGCAGATAACGGTGACGAGTTCGACGAAGCTGATTTACGACTTCTACGGTTTCCCGGCGCACATGTACAAGGCGACGTGGGCGGCAACGCAAGACGAAACATTGGCGCAGCGCGTGCTAGAATTGCTGCGAACGGTGGTACCAGATGTGAAGTATGACGCAAAGCGTGGCATCGACCACGGTGTCTGGAGTCCGATGAAAATCTCGTTCCCCAACGGCGGCATCCCGGTGGTACAAGTGAGTCTGCAGAAGAATCTGGACTTTGAATATCATCTCAAGGTGGGTGCCGCGCTTCGCCCCTTGGCGGACGAAAATGTGTTGATTGTGGCAAGTGGTGGCAGCACGCACAATTTGCGCGCCTTCAGTACCGGTCGCGAGTCTTGGGGACCATCCTTCCACAGATTCATTAGTGATTGCATCGCCGCACCTTCCGCCGCTGACCGCAACCAAGCGTTGCTCGGCGCTGCCAAACGTCCGGATTTTATCTATGCGCACCCGCGTGCGGAGCACTTCGTTCCCCTGTTCGTCGCTGCTGGCGCTGCCACGGGATCGGCCAAGATTGAACACTTCGCTTGGATGGCGCCTGGTTCTGGCAATGGCATGGCGCAAATTCGTTTCGAACCCCATGAAGCTACTCCTGCATCGTAAAACATACAGCTATGTCGATGTCACAATTAATTGTTCAAATTCTAATCATTCTAATTGAAAGATTTATACCATTGGATACAGGGATTATAGCTATATTTTTTTATCTATTCATCTCAAAATGACAAGCCAACTTCACGTAACTCCTAGAGGTGATGGGAAATACTGCCGCTCATCAGTATTGCCGGTCGCGTACACTTCGTTGGTGGGGATTATGTAGTTGGCTGCATCGCGTCGCTTGCCCAGCTCATCGCGCACGGATCATACGGATATTGGTGAGCGTATCCTCACATGTACATCGTTCTCATTTGAATTTTCGCGCGTCCGCTGAGTGCGCTGCATGTCTCTCTCGCGCTCATGCACTCAGGCTGCCTTTCCATGGCAGATGGGCGCGGGTACCCTCTCAATGTGTAAGAGAGAGACACCAAAGTAGTGCCATCTCTTTCGCACTCATTGTTAGGTTAGGGTTTTTCAAATCTCGCGGTCTGATTCTGGCAAAATATTTGTCCCATGGAAAGGCAGCCTCAGCTGCACTGTGTGCTTTCCGCGACGATGAGTTTGAAGAAAATGACGACGAAAACTGGAAAAAACTTTTTTCTTACGATCCGTCGTCAGTACATCCTGAATTCGAGCGCAATCGTACTAGTCCGCCGTTTTAGGTAATTGTCAAACTAAAAATTTCCCCATACATTGATCTTGGAGACATTCGCTGAATCCGTTTCCTTCGCTCCGTCGAAATTTTCTCGCAAATACACAGAAGAGGTGGAATATTGCAAAAAATGTCTCGATAGTTTCTCAATTATTTTCGAAGATCTACAAGATGATGTAGGTAGAATAATTATGAAACACGAGAGGATTGCAAAATCATGGGAGGAAGCCGAAGCTTCACGCACAAAACCTAACGTTCTTCTTAATTTTTTACTAACTCCTTCAATATCATGGAGCAAGCTCACGTTTCTCGATTGATCTAATCACGTCATCTTGTGGTATTTAAGTAATCGATATAAATGAATATTCTACTAATTTTTCGATATAACCCACCTGTTCTAAGTGTTTACCAAAAAAATTCGAAGGAGTTAAGAAAACGGGAGGTCACCACATTTTTCCATGACCAATGTATAAAATATTCTTCATCTGGCAATTACTCAAAACGGTGAGCTGATACGATTCCGCTTGGAATCGCGTTATATTCGTGACAATTTGTATCAAAACAAACCATTTTCAGTTCTTGTCGTGATTTTTGGCAAACTCGTATTCGCCAGAAGCGCAACCGTGGCTGTTGAGAGACTCAGCGAGCATGTGACGTTTAGTTTGTTTTAGTTGCACTTAGACGGGCATTTATTCATTGGAAATCACAACTAGATTCATGGTAGAAAATCAGAATTGAACGAAGGAAACGGCTCGCAACTTTCGGTCGTTTTGTTTTGTCTTTTTTGTTGGATGTAATGGCAAGAACTAGTTGGATTTGCTGAGTTCTGTTCGAATATTTGGATTAACCCTTAAATGGCACACTTCGGAAAAGTTACGTATATGGCACACACGGGGGTTATTGGACCCCAGTCACAAAAGCATGAATGTCTCTGGACTACTTGAATATCCAGCTTTGTAAAATTTTTCCATGATAGTTGGGCACCTTAATGATAGAATTGAATAGCCAAAAGGGTGGAATATGCATATTGGCGCTGAGAGTAAATTTTTCAAAGAAGAAAGTCCTAAAATCACCTAAAATTGGGATTTTCCTCATTACTCGCTGAATTTTCAATATTTCGAAGTGAAATTTGGGGGACCCATGCTTGAAATAGTACTGAATAAGATACATATAGCCCCGGAGGTGAATTCCCAAAAAAAGGTATTTATTCTGCATATCCAAATAAGTCATTTAGTTGAAAAACTAATATTTTGGCAAATCGTCGGAGGGCTACAAAATGATCTATTATTTTCATTGGAAAATTTTTGGTAACTTTGATCATACATGAGTACAAATAGGGTAAACACATATCAAAAAAGCATAGGAAATTATATTTGTTCATTCCTCCCCTCTACATTCGTTGCAAATGAGCATACGGTGAACATCGCACATGGGCTTCCCGCAAGCACCACATCTTTTTCGTGTCTTACGGTCTTTGTTACGAGTGCAAATGTGACATCTCTTCTTCTCTGCTGATTCAACTCTTTCTAGAGGAATGTCATCGATCGGTGTATCAATTTCGAGCATTGATTTGATACCAACACGGATATCTGTATGAAGTGTGGTAATAGCAAGTTACACTAGAAAAGTTACACTAATGGCACACTGGGGTTCCGCTGGACCCCACGACGGAAACTCTCCAAACTCCCCCACTTCTAGCGCCAGTTGCCGGCCAACTACTCGCGCTCGGAGCTGCGTACGTGCGCCTATGGATAGTAGTTGCCCTAAACTTACGGTAGATGGTGCGAGATATTCGATTTGGACTCGTGTCTCATTTGAATACGGTATGAAACTTTCTCTGGGGTCCACTGGACCCACAGTGCCATTTAAGGGTTAAGAACTCATCGCATTGATCGTTTGGATACCCTCAAATAGAATAACTTATCATTTTTTCTTGGAATGTCCCTTATTCTGCCGGGATATGTTGCACGGAAATGTAGTTGATTTGAGGAACACAATTCTTGATCATATTCGGTCGTCAATCTGTGTTTAAATGTTAGTAGAACTTGATCATACTTTATTGTTATTGTCGATACGGTGACATTCGTGTTCTAACTAGCAATCATTTCAGAGAATATTCCACATTTTTAGTCATGTTTGATTGGATTGGAATGTTTAGTTATATCATAAATGAGTATTTTCTGGTTTTGCATTACTTTGCATCCACGTTAGAATAGATACTTTGCTTTGCTATCGTCTGTTCTGACTCTTTCGTATTTTACGAGGACATTCCGAGGACTTATCTGTTTGCTCTTGTTTGGAGATTGCGTTTGGAAGTACAAGTGTTCACTTTTTTTATTTTATTGAGTCAAGGGTCGTGAAATGAGAACCTCGTGAATATTCATCATTTTTCAAAGATCTTATGCGATTGTACATTAACATATGTACATTAATGTCTTTCATGTTTTCTCATTTACCTTTTATTTTGTTGAGGAACATCGTTGCATGCGATTCTGCAAACTGTCACAATTTCAACTTCTCATCAGGCGCACATTGGTTGTATTGATGGCCCAACTGGATTTGATTGGCATTAGATCGATGCAGCGGATGCTAATCTGGAGGAATCGCTGGTGACATAGAGGTGGCAATTAGAATCGGTCTCACTCAACGTGCAGGTGTGCAGACGAGACCGCGTCTCATTTTTGGAGACATCTTGAGTTGATACAATTGAATTGTTAGTTTATTTGGCAGAGATTTTGCGATATCGATTTCGGATAAGTGGTGATGAATACTAGACTATAAGATCTACTGCAGGGTCATTCTTACATGCGCGTTGGCTTCAATCTAAATGGAGCATCCGCTTCAGTGAGAATGATCTTTGGGCTCGTTCTTTCCTCTGGGCAAAGGACGATCTTCGGTTCACTCCTTCATTTTCGTAGTATCAGTTTCATATGCTGCTTTGGTATTGGTTTTGACTTTGGAATCGATGTACCCTCAAACGGTTTTCTCCACCGTCAACTTTAGCTACAGTGGCTGAAAGAACCCGGGATTGCTTGTCGAATAATTTGCCTTGCTGATTTTGTGTCGGCGACGGCGTTTGCAAACTAATCGAATTCTCGAGGCTTGGTTTATTTGGTAATAATGGTTGTTGGTCTCATCTTCTTTTTGGGAACTGAATCTGATGGATAAATGTGTTTTGGTGGCAAGTGCAAATTTTGGTATAAATTGATAGATGTTTGCGGCTTTAACAAACAAGAAGGGTACCATATACATTACTAATTCAAGTACTGGTTGTATAAGGCATCCATCTTGCTTGTTGACATCACACACATCTAGCAATTCTTACCAAGTTTGGAACTTGCTACCAGATTACATATATCTATTAGATTTGGTTCTCAATTCAATTGCAGTGAGTCGCATACTTGCTGAGATGAGTGAATGATCATTGACAAGGGGAGGTCCAACCTTGTGGAACACGGATCCTTATGAAACTCTGGGAATCATCTTGTTTTGATGAGAAATGAAGGTATCTCACAGGATGTAATCCCATGGGCCTCCTATCCCGAGATACAGCTATGGAGCTATTGTTATTATATCTAAACACACTATTTTTCAACATAGGCAATGCTAATTTCCATAGCTGTATTTGAGAATAGGAGGCCCATGGGATTAAATCCTTGGAGATACCTTTATTTTGCACCAAAACAAGATGATTCCCAGAGTTTCATAAGGATCCATGTTCTACAAGGTTGGACCTCCCTTTGTGAGTAACCTGGCAAACCCATTCATAATCGACTCACTCGCAAACGCTCATAATGAGTGCGATTCGTAGATTTGGACGCTCCGATGTCACATTTTTGGTTGATTTGATTGGAAAAGAAAATTGAATGCTTGGTCTAGCAAAATAGTTTGGTTTGGCTTGGGTCAGATATTTCCCAACAAAAATCTTGACTTTCTAATCCACATATTATTGGCAGTCAAAGGAGGGGGGGGGGAGGTCACCGTACGCCGTGCCTCGAACATATACTGTGTTTATATAAATTTCGTGGTTGTTTCAAAATCGTTGATAAATACCCTGAATTCGTCCATACAATTGCTATTCGTTCACGCCAAATAATTGGTGTGTTCAATAATTGAAGTTGGTCCTCGATTGATTGCAACTTTCATAAGGGGTGGTGGCTGTGCTCTGAACTAGTGGCTCGTTAATTTGAGATTTGGTTTCTACTTGTGATCACACTCAAAGATCCCAACGGACCGTAATTTGCAATTGCTCACAAGATCCATGTGTTGTCTCAACTATCCAGATACACTTGTGATCAGAATATTGTAATTTTATCTGCCATGTTTTTGGATGGAATCGAGAGTGAGCTTGTGAGGTTTTTCTTCGAGCAAATTCTGAGAGCCACTTCAGACACTCAGTTTTCACATTCTAAACCATTCCCACCGCCAGTTTTGTGCAACTTGAGTAAATCCTTTAGCACTTTTTTGCGGCTGAACAATGGAATGTTTGGCATCATAGTTGATGCAAATCACCAGTAATTATTACCTGGAAAATTGAACAACCTGGACTCGATATATGTATATATACACCCACACACATAGCCATCGATTGACTTATTTGAAAATGTTGAATATACGTATGAATTGCTGTTGCAAACTCTAATTCAAATACCGATGGTTGCTGGACCAATGTTCGATGCCACAATATCGACAATATTCGACTCCAAGGATTTCGAGATTATTGCCTTAGTCTATCGCCAGCTTCCGATGGGTCTCGCATCTACCGCTCGCAAATTGGTGAAAATATATACCAACTTGATATGACAACATGAACCGAATTTGGAACGAGAAGAAGATTGAAGATATTATTGATTGATGAGTTTTGAATACCGCGTGCCTACTCGACACACAACACAAACACTTTCCTCGTTCCAATACACCCGTGAAAAATTGTCACGTTCGCACTCAATCCCTTTCATCACAAATTGTAACCTGAAGAACCTATGTATAGTCATTGCTGTTTTCAAACTGGATTTTGATACTTTGCATTATGCAGCTTTCAATAAGTCGATGTTATTTGGAAAGGCCTACAATATTCACTTTGTCACTTAGTTTTGAAATTACACAAAACGTCTTTCGATGATTTGTGTTGTTTCCGTTTTGTTGCATCAATTGCATAAAAATCTCATCTCTGGGAGAACATACATCAAATCTTAAGTCCTTAGTTCTTTACTTATTAATGCTGATTGGAGTCTAGTCAAGAGTCAGATCCTAGTAGGTGTAACGTGTAAGTAAAGCTCAATAGTCGATTGAGTATTTTATGAATTTTTTGGGCATATCTTGACAAGATTGTTATATCAAGATCAATTAGGTAACTTTTTGATAAGTAGTTGAGACATGAATATGCAGTTTCATTTGCTCATTGGTTAGTATGGATATTGGATGGACTCGCTTGATATGTTTCAGTAGAATGGATCATACGTTCATACTTTGATTATTCCATATGGGGGTCGTTGGCAATCAAAATATGTTTGTTTGCTTCGCTTATTTCATTCTGGTATTGTTTATAAAGTTCATACATTATGTATAGAATTCGATCAATATCCGAGAAGTTTGTCTCATGGTTGTGATTTGACATCGTATTCATATACTATGAATTTGATTCAAACTGCAACTTCATATCCGAATAGTTCGCCACCTTCAGATTCATTGGTTTTCATTTGGATTTCCAATTTTGTTTTAGCTACAAATTTAGCAATCTTTCACTTTCGTTACTCGCTGTCCGTCAGCAAAGAGAGCGGCATGTTCGGGAATGCGCTGACATTTTTTTGCCTTGTATAAATCGAAATTATAAGGTGCGACGAGCGAGAGCGATGGCCACCCATGTACTTGGCTACAATCGTTCGATGACTTATCTTACCAAGTTGGAGCATTCGAATATAAATTATGGCAATGTCGCTTTGCTCCTCGCACCTTCAACCATTGTCAATCGTCCGTAAGTAATTTGGAATTAATTGATCATGGATCACCGAGATGGCTTGTTCAGCCACTCTTGCGTCCGCGACTCACGCCATGAGCTGTCACGTGATTCTCGTCACGCTGTCAAGTTCTTCTCATGGCGTAAAAATACCTCTCCCTTGCTCTCACACCTAGCCTTTCATACAATTGTAAAGATAAAGAAAATTGAATAAATGCAGCTTTTGATTTATTATTCAAAAACCGAGTGTGTGATTGTCATTTCACGCTTCCACGCCCTCTCTAATTCCGAGCGCTCCATCACGCTTCGTGGACTTATATATATATATAATTATTATATATTATTTTTTGGTTTCAAATCCAAACATGTTTCCAGACGTTCACCATATCGGCCAGGAACATCGTAGCCACGGAGTACTTCATCTTTGTTTTGGCGTCAACTTTGAGAGAAGATCGTGGTGAAATTTCAAAATCAAATTTGCTCACTCCCGTATTTTCCATCGAATTTGACTTGTTTCTTTGGTCCCGAAAACCTACAATTTATACTTTTGAACGTCGAAATCGGTTGGGAGGGTCCCGAACTATGTCTTTGCTATGATATGCTTCTTCTCTAAAAGTTTCGATTTGACTATCCCATGTAGGACATAAGATTCCATGAACATATATGATCATGGAATCCGTGGATTCCATGGTCATATATGATCAGGTATAAAATCGGTTTGAAAATTTGTCATTCTTATTCCGGAAAGACGTGATATACTAACTTAAAGCTGGTGTAACATCAATACTTCACGGTGGTGATTGACCATTACTCAGAAAATTTTCTCCCGGGGTCGTTCTCAGGTTTTGAACATTTGAAACACTGAAGAGGAAAGTTTCGTGAACAAAAGGCACTTTTTCGAAATTCGAGACCGACTCTTGGGAAGATTTTTTTTCAGTAGTATATGATCAGTACCGTGACATATTGATCTTAGAACAGGTCTGAATTCGTACATCACAACTTTCTGGAATAAAAAAAAATGTTTGAAACGGTTCTACGTATAATCATATATGACCATGGAATCCTCGGATTCCATGATCATATATGTTCATGGAATCGTATGTTTTACATGGGATGCCAGTGCTACGATTTAATACCCGCAATCGGGTTAGAATTCCCCAAGAATATGCCTCAAATATTGAATTTTGCGCAAAAAGTTTCAGTCTGTATTTTGCCCACCATGCGGAGCTTTCGATTCTATAACGACCGCATGTTTTGATGAGTTTGAAAGTATCTCCAATGGATAGCCCGCAGAATTCTAGTGACTTGGCATAAAGTAGGGCAGCGTATTTGTTGCTTGACCATCCCTAGTAAAAAATGAGTGCCTCATGATCATATATGAACATGTTCCCAGCCGAACTGTGGTCATCTATGACCATCTATGACCTCAGAAAATATTATGTATCCATGGTTAGTCATAGGTACACAAAGCCAACTCGTACATGGCCGTAGGGTATTGTAATCAAGTGGTTGTACATGACATTTTCAATATCGGATGGAGGCCTAGCAGTTGGAGCCCCAAGCGCGCTTATTTTGAAGCTTCGGATTGAGAAACATTTCGAGTTGGCAATAAAGTGCTTCATTTCCAACATGAATTCCTAGGATCAAGTATGGAGACCAATTACGACCTATGACTCCGGGCTCATGGTCATAGGTGGTCATGTATGACCACAAACCGGTCGGGAACATGTTCATATATGATCGTGAGGCACTTATTTTTACTAGGGATGTTAATTTGGGTGCCGGGCTCGTTGTTGGACGTGCCCTGATACACTGAAACCTCGTATGAGATCATTAGTTTATATAGAGCGAGTAATCTAGTAAGATCATGAGCAAATCAAGCCACGGAGTGAGAATCGCGGCGTCAGCTTGTCCAAAATCATTTCGACATTTACTATAGCGGTTCTCCGCTGCTCATTGTGAAACAGGATATCAGGGTTAGACGAATATTGTTTAAGGAGGTGCGGAATCGCGCCCGAGAGCTGACGGTCCGAGTCAGTCACGCGAGACAGGTGAACGCAGCCACGGATTGGCCCTGTTAGTAGAATTCAAATCATTTGATAGGTCTCTTTACATTGAGATTCTAGCCATGGAATAAAATAACAGTCCATCTTATTCTCGTATCAAGATCATTATATACATCCAACCCCTTCACAAACACCCAGAACGGTCACGCTTGGGAGACGGAAAACCCAATACCCGAACACCAATATCGTAACACCCAATAGCTTAACGAATTTTTAGAGGTGGTTCCGTCCGATTGACACATCCCTTTGTCGATATTCGGGTGTTTTCTCAGACATGATCGACTCTTGCATTTATCTTCATTCACCAATCAATTAGAATTTTGGCGTTCACTCCCAGGACATTCAAAGAAGAAAATTGTCAAATTACGTTCAACGAGGTCTAACCAGTTATTATTAGGTTTCATTAAATGTCACACAGCCCAAATGATTGAGGAGTGACAGCAAGAGTCAGAAGTTTCTGAGAATTCTCTATATGCGCTATGAGTGTTGTTTTGCAGAAAATGTCTCTGTATTCTACGAATCTTTTTCCTTCAAATTTTCCGCTTCTCCCACCTGACATGCTTGTCCCAACTATTTCGAGCTATCCTGTAGGCGTCGGTCAGTCGCTCAACTTTATTTTGGTCCAAAATCAACCTACTTGCATTATCAAGATTGCTCTTAGCAGTTTCCATCTGTCGAGGACTTCCTCACACGAATTATCGAACCATGGGTTTCTCTGATTTTCTGTGAGCTAATCTCATTTCCGTTTTTGCTGCTTCCTCTAGTGATTTTCGTACATCTTCACTGATTTTCGATGTCTAGAGAGAGGTTTTGTGTTGATTCTCACGCGCCTCTAACCCTTTCTCCAGCTGTAGCGCTATGTATTTCTTGAATTGATCTCAGATATTTGGGGTTTTAAGATTTTCCAGGTCAAGCAAAACATTTTGGGTCTGAGTTTTGTAGGAAACCTTGACCAGTTTATCTAGAACCACATTCAGGACCGCAAGTGATAATCCAAATTATAGTCCATTCTCTTGATGTACGACTGTCTTCTTCCATCTATGAGCATATGATCAATTTCGTTATTGGCCATGCCCATCGGGAGATGATGACGTTATCTGAATGTACGCCTTCGCGCTGAGAAAAAGTAATTTTCTGTTTCATACTGTTCTTTTACGCAAAATTTACGTTTCTCATTCCGTCATCGCTGCTTGCGGCGTGCAGACACTCAGACCCGATAACATTTCAAGATAAGGCTCTCTGGTGATTTTTGCGTTGAAGTCATCCACTACTATCTTTTTGCTGAAGTGTCCAATGTTTTCAACACGTACGGATAAACACTTGTACAATGAGTCCTTTGTAGACTAGGTGAAACTACCGCCATCGTTTGCGAAAATAGGTGAGTGGAATTTTTTTGTGGGATCCTCTCCGGAAGACCCTCTTGATCATAGAGACGTATAGACCCAAGCCTAATTCAGATGCAACATTGTTTTAACCGAAATCGTTCAAACAATTGAGAAAAATCACTCATTTTGCCCTGAAATTAATTTTATAAAGGTAATTTGGGATATTTTGGATCGAAAAGTATTCTTGTCATTTTTTTCTAGGAGCCATCATTTTCGAGCTATGAGCGTTTCAAAGTTGAAAAAACGCGAATTTTGCGATTTTGAACGTTAAATGAAGGTAACAACAAAGCGAGAAACCGATGTTCTCAAGGTCGGGATCTTTTCACTAGGGTGTCCTCTACAGGTTCCAATAGCAAAAGTCCATATTCCCTGGCCTCTCCTTGTCAAAGCCTTCCGTCTTCCGGAAGTTTCCATAGCACTGTTTCTACAGGCGCCAGTATAGCTATATACATCGCGGACCGATATAAGGTAAGTGTACCCAACTTGCCTTTGTACCCAACTTGCCTCCATATGCCGATCTCGGGAATGGGCGCTCGTTGACCTCCCCGCAATTTTTTTTTACGTTTGTTATGTTAAAATATGAGAAAACACGTGGTTTTTAACGACCCCGGATCATTTCTGCATTCTCCAAGAAATATGAAGTGAGTTTTCCATTTTTCGTGTTTGCACGGCTAAGAATTCGGCGAGGAAATCACGTTCAGTCAAACGGGTGCAAATTTATTTTTATTTGATCAATTTCAACATACCTTACCGCATCCGATTCCTTGTCTCAAGACTTTGAAATTCCGCTCGTTAGAGTTGCAGAATTTTGATTTGGAGCGATTTTATGTACAAAACACGAAGATGGTTTGAGAATCAAGAACCCCGACATCGGAGTGTACCCAACATGCCCCCATATGGTTATCTCGGAAAGGCGTGCAGTATGGCTTTTTTCACCACTCAGAACGTGTTTATCACGTCAAAATAGGTCGGAAACGATGTCTTGGGCCAGCTCAAAGCTACAAATGTCGCTGCACGGTGATCAAAACGGATCAAAGCGATTTTATTCACTTCATCGCCGATTTACATTGTTTTAAATGATGGGGGCAAGTTGGGTACACACTTTTGTGAACTCTCAAAAATCACCTTTTGGGAGAATTCAAACAGCTCGGCTCCACTTCATTCAAATTAAACGTTTCTTAGCTCATTTTAAAGGTCTTGAGACAAACTTCAAAATGAGTTAAAGTACGTTGGAAAATATTGAGATTAGCCAGAATTATTAAGAAAATGGCTTAATGGGGGCAAGTTGGGTACACTGACCTTATATATAGTCAAACTCAGATCCATTCAAAACAGTGCATTGAAAACTTCCGGAAAACGAAAGGTTCTGAGCCGGGACCATGGAATTTTGCTATTGAAACTTGTAGAGGACACCCTAGTGAATAGATCCCGACCTTGAGAACATCGATTTCTCGCTTTGTTGTTACCTTTATTTAACGTTCAAAATCGCAAAATTCGCGTTTTTTCAACTTTGAAACGCTTATAGCTCGGAAATGATGGCTCCTAGAGAAAAATGACAAGCATACTTTTCGATCCAAAATATCCCAAATTACCTAATAAAATTAATTTCAGGGTGAAATGAGTGATTTTTTTCAATTGTTTGAACGATTTTGGTTTAAACAATGTTGCATCTGAATTAGGCTTGGGTCTATACGTCTCTATGATCAGGAGGGTCTTCCGGAGAGGATCCCACAAAAAATTCCACTCACCTATTTTTGCAAACGATGGCGATAGTTTCGCCTAGTCTATTGTGATTCTTCTATCTTTACCATTCGTTGGGGCGTAGATATTGAAAACAGTGTACCGTCAACCGGGGTTACTTTGAACAAACGGGGCAACATTGGACACTCATTTGAATTCTTGAAAGCAGCCAAATCGGGATGCGCAAGGATTCTCATACCTATTTGTTTGATAGTTGCATGCGTGGAAAACATTTTGCAACGGTGAATGAATCCCTATCAGCCGTGTGTGGCTGGAGAGCATGATTTTGGAGCAAAAAATGTTTTGTTCCTCCAGTATTTTTGCTCAGAGATCATGCTTCTCAGACACAGCTGATAGGGACTCCTTAACCGGTGCAAAATGTTTTCTACGCATGCAAGAGCAAATTAGTGTGAGAACTCTTTGCGCATCCCAATTTTGCTGGTTTCAAGAATTCAAATGAGTGTCCAAAGTTACTCTTTTTCTTCAAAGTAACCCCGGTTGACGATATTCAATATCACTCATCATATTCTTACGATTGTTAGGGATCACATCCCTCAATTTCACGAAGATTCACATGGGAACATATGAATTGAACTCACATTTCAGCTTTGAGGACTATTTTATACATCTCTACAAACACTCTATGTGTATCTTATATAATGATTCCATACAACAAAACTTTCCGAACAATAATATACGATTCAAAACTCGCAATGGTTACAAAATTCAGAAAATGCATCCTTTCGAGTAAATTAGCAGAGATACTCATCTTACTTTACTTTTGCTTAACTCGATCGTTAAGAGTGAACGATTCTTGAAATTCTGTAGTAAGCTTCTGTCCCAGCTCATGAATCTCATTCCCATGTTCGAAAGTTATCCTCCGAAGTATTTCCTCAGCTTTCTCTTTAATTTCTTCATATCTTTCTGGTCTTTTTTCCTTAGCTTCGCTGGTACGTTTTTCAAGTTGTCTCTCAAGCTGTGAAAGCTCTTTTGAAACCAGCGTGTTAAGCTCAGTAAACATCTTCATGAGTAATTCATAATACGACCCTGTCGCAACGGGCAGCCTACTCGCTGGATCCATGAAATTCTTTAAAAAATTGTAGAACGTCTGCAAAAGAAGGTACCTGGACTCAAGCTCAATTCGAGTCTGAAAAGAGCAGTAAAGTTTATGTTTTGAAATTAATGTCTTTCATTTAAAAGGTAATAACCGCACAGCGAGATGCTTCGAATTGAGTATAAATCAAGTTGATTGAAATCTGTTTGGTATAGAATGAATGTATATGGGCCATTTCGGAGCATTACGGCCAGAGCCGTCACCAGGGGGGTCTGGAAAAAATCCGGGAAAATTTTTCCCTATTAGTACTATGTTAAAATAGTACAAAAAAATTTTTTTTTCGGATTTTTTTGGAGGTTCCCCTGGGCCCTATGGCCCGTTACGGTTTATTTAAGGGCCCTTTTTAGCCTATTTTGGAAAAATCATAGCTCCAACTAGAATCAACCTTTTTCGACGTACTTGGGCGCATTTTCTTTGTCAAGACTGGTACTTTCAAGAAAAAAACAGTCCAGAATCAATCATGCAGCCTAGTAATTTCTAGGAGCTATTTGCTGGGAGCACATTTTAGCGTTTTTTGGGCTTGCTTCAAAGTGATGTAGCTTCCACTAGACATGTGATAATCGACTTTTCATAGGAGTTACAGTCGTTACAAGTTGAGCAGTTTTGTGAAAATGCCAAACTTTGAGCTCAATTTAATTTTTTTCTTTCGACCCCAAACCTGTGCGAATATGTTCTTCGATACAGATACTATCAATTAAAACAATAATCTGGGTGGGCCATTCAATTCTCGATTTTATTCAGCCAATTTACAATACTCTTTTTTGACTTTTTGCTTAAAATGCCAACATAGGCATGGCTCGCATATGCTTCCATGTGAGTTATTGTGCACCAACCTGGGTTGAATTACTCCCCAAAGTACCCCCAAATATGTGTAAAAACTTCTGGAGGCGAGCCTCAAGCCAGAAGCGAGCTGGAGGTTCAATCCATCAGGTCCAAAATAGCCATTATTTCGGCTAATTTCGGGCAGGCGAGCGAGGGCTCGATTTCTCGTGTTCCTGCTCACAAACGAGACGAGTGGCTAGAATGGGGATCTAAACATGTTTTTCCGACTGAAATGACCATCTAAACACGATTCCGGGGTCAATCGAGCTCTGAATTATCGTAATTTTGCAGTAGAAGAGCATAACCTGTTATTACGGAGTTTCACGCCTTTCAAGGATTGGATGATATCGTAGGCACAAATTGAAGAACACTGGCATTTTAACGAATTTGAGATTGATTTGTGGCAAAGCCAGGTGGTGCTCATTACGATATCTTGACAGGTTTTTTGTGATATAAAAACTATTTCTGACTTGTAAATCCTATGGAATGGAAAGACTAAGGGCAACCGTGATCATAGTCAATACATCTGACAATTTTGAAATCTTCCTTTACAATAACAACTCAAGTATTTGATATCCAATAAGCTATTTTTTGAGTCTGCTGACCATGAGCTGGGCCTTTCAGCGGATAACAAGTTTTAATTTGAAAGAGAATATGTTAACTCACCATATCAGTAAATTGATTTTGTTCCATGGAAGCAGCAAACACAACCTGCATTCGCAATATGAGTGTCCGATTGAACAAATTATCATTTTAGAAATATAACTATTCACGTAGAAATTTAGAAAGTTTATCGGAAGAAGACCGACTTACCGAAGCAGAGACTGAGCTTAAAAGAGCAAGAATGATTCACTTGGAACACATACTGGTATTCTAAAGTGGAGTTAATAAGTTGAGCGTACTCAAAGTGATGACTCGCTGAGGTGGCACTCAGTATTTATGAGGGAAAAACTCCTAACTTGTTTGCATTCTATTTTATAACAATGTATGGAATTTTGTTCTTGCACTAATTCTTCACCGGAAAATTAGCACGTTTGCCCGCATGATTTGGATGTCTATTATCTCGAATTATTACTTGTGATTTCAAATTTCCTGGTGCAATGTTATAAGTTATATTGGAAGCAGTCATTCAGATTTGATTTCATAGTCTTTACAGTCTTAAGGATTTCGGAGATAAGAGTTCACCTTGATCCGAAGAATCGTAGTGCCTCGGGTCATCATTTCGACGCTCAAGCACTCTTGGCTGAATTTCCTGGGCTCTTGTAAAGATGCCTTTGAACTCTACTAAAGTTAGTCTACGGCCTTGCGTCTCAGCAACTCGAGCCACAGTCGGTATGAATAGGCAGACCTGCCTCACAGCCTCAACGAGTGCCCTGGCCACTTCTTCCTGCGAAACTCGCATATCACCAGAGAGTCCAATAGCTAATGTCTCAAGGTGCTCAAAGCGGCCAATGAATCTAGTGGCGGTCTCGATCCGAGGATCAAATCTTATTTGCTGCAACTCTCGTCTAAGGTTTTCTACTCTCCTAGTGGCTTCTTGTACTCGCTCATCATTTTGTTGCTCTAGCAAAGCGAAGTATCTGCTGATGATTTCAGCATGAGCTTGGAGTCTAACACGGCGCTACGTTCGAAACCTGTGGCTGATGCTCTGTTTGAACAGCCATCACATCAGCTGAGCCAATCTGGGGTTGTAACTATTTCTTGTGTCTTTTGCTATCTTTTATGGGTGCTCGCCCAAGACTTATCACGGTCTTGAGGTCTTGATTCATTTCTTGAATTATTGCCCGCATCTCGCTCAAGCTGAATGATTTGGCACATGAAACCTTTTGGTCGATCTGAGCTTCTGAGGGCTCAGAGTTTGTGCTCGGTTAAACTTTCTTAACCGAAGCACCGGAGCAGCCTTCAAGAAGTGGTTGTGATACGCATGACTGTATTCTGTCCTTAGTCCGAATGCGTTCAGGTTCTGCGGACGTTGACGGCAATAGCTCATCGCTTGACTTGGCACCTAACTTGGTTGAGCATTGCTCATTGTTTGGGCTGTCATTCATGGGAATACCTGGTTTAACTAGTCCAACATTGGCCGAGACCATCAGCAGTATAGACTCCCAGCCACCAGGTGACAGTATTTCATCACAGTAATCTGAAAAGGAAGACACATCTCACTGCTCTTGTTTGTAACTTTCTTCAATACACGAAACCATGCAGAGCATTAGTCCAGGAACAGGGAACACACCTGAACCAGGAGTGATAGCCCTGATGCATTATTAGGTCTTTCTCATTGCTCATAGGAAATCGTGAATTTCTTATCCTAATTCAGTCAGTCGTGTGCAACTCATCACGTGAATTCCGAGCTTGCAATAAGATTATCTCGAACACAGAGAGAATCATATTGAATCGAGTGAACAAGCAGTTACCCGAACACAAGGTAGCCCACATGAACACTCGAGTTGAGTTGCCAATTACGAGGAACACACTCACTTTTGGACAACTCCTCTTTGGAATTTCAGAACTAGAGAACAACCTTATTTTGCGCATCCTAATCCTCGGAGGATTTTACTCGTCATAAATCTAGTCCATCTTTTTCTAAGTCTCGTCTCACTTAGAACTTCGACTTTTAGAGAGCCGAGAAAGCATCTCACGAGCCGAAAGTCTCATGGAATCTCACAGTCTTTCAGTCATATGTAGATCTACAATATTTGATGTGCACATACCCAATACAAGTTCATCAGCTCGAACTTCGAGTTACTTTCATCTCAGCAGATACGCAACAATAACGAATGACTGCTAATTCAAATGGGCTTGAAAAAATTATGACTAGAATTCTCAAATCAGCGTGCAAGAGTCCAAAAAAGTCTCGAAATTTGGGTTGTATGGGGGTCAAAACAGAACATAAACCATCAATTCATCGGGAATCCCATGACATTTACTCAAGTATTCCTCTCAAGGAAATCAGGGGGAAGATATCCTATCAGAAGATTCACCTCAAAGCCTTTTTAATCGGGACGAGAAAGAACCATATTTATGTACTGAATCGATGCACAATTACTACCTAAACGATTTGAACGACGAGTACATGGTTGATTTTATTAAAATCTGTTGAACCCATGGAAAGAGCCAGCTGTCGACTTACGTTATAGGTTAACATTCAACAATTCTACAATTCAAAATTTCCTTGAAAGAAGCAATACAGCGTGCACTTTGCGAGTCACAAATCTATTCTCACTAGATTCTCAATCCTCGAAAGACCTTGCTAACTAATGCACTAATTGTGAATGACACATCAAATCGAATGAATACCATAGACACACTCCAGGAAAATTTCTAGGGTTTCCACTAATTATCATATCCTCATAAGCAGTGGACCGATCACCATCATTAAGATGTCTACAAAAGTTCATCAGAATTTGAATATACAAAGATAGACGTTATTTCGTGCTCGATTCATTTAGCATATTTTATGACCAATTTTTTTACTTGCAAGGATTTGTCTTCAAATTTTAATTACTTCAGTGGATTTTTCCCGATAAAAAAGAACTCGTAATAGTTGTCCATGAAGTAACTTTATTTTGTTGATCAGAGGAAAAAACGTTTATATCATACATGTCTTGTTGTGTTAATGTTGAATTAATGTTGAGCCAACACATCAGCATGGCCCTCACCATCGAGGTAGTTGGAAACTTTCTGTTGCATATCACGAATTTGTCCTTTGAACTCGACTGATTTCTCTTGAAGGGTAGTCTTAGCTTGTTCTTTTACTTCTTCGTATTTTTCTTTGCCCCACTTCTTGGCTTCCTCCACACGCTCTTTAAGTTGTCCTTTAAGTTCTTCCCACGCTACTGAAATCTGGTCCTTCAGTTCTATGAGCGCTTTCTTGAACTCTTGTAATTTGGCTTTCACAACTCCAGATACTTTGGTTGCGGCATACTCAAGATTTTGTAAGAAAGCATGGAAGATTTGCGAGAAGTCATTTCTCAATTGAAGCTCTGTTGCATCCTGTAAATAGTTTCGAGGTTCAAATTATGGTTCTAATGAGCTTCTGATAATTGCACAGGATTAAATCTGATGGAATTTGGTTTCTGATCAAGATGTCAATCCAAAAATTCTTTGATGGATTAAAATTGTCCATGGCCAAAGAATGAAATACCGCAGTTGAAATAGCAGAACTCAAATTGTTTGATAAACATCGTAATTCGTTGCAGTTTCAACTAGATTTTACTCTATGCAGATATTTTGTCAGACAAGAGTGTCATTTACGCAATTTTCGTTATAATAGAAAATGCAATACATACGAGTTCGTCATGATGAGAAGGTGGGATAGCCTAGAATGAAAAATATCAATTTCATTGTTAGTTATCAATAAATTTGAAATATGGTTATACAACCTTCGCTTTAGATTTCATCGATCCCTGAGTAAGTTTTTGGGATTT
This sequence comes from Eretmocerus hayati, assembly GCA_029851415.1. Classification (NCBI taxonomy): domain Eukaryota; kingdom Metazoa; phylum Arthropoda; class Insecta; order Hymenoptera; family Aphelinidae; genus Eretmocerus; species Eretmocerus hayati. The sequence goes on from CM056744.1 coordinate 101,553,915, forward strand.
GACTTACCGATACACAAGCTACACCTAAGAGGGCAAACAGAGCTAGTTTGGCGAACATTTTGATTATTTGAGAAGTGGAGTAACAACGTAAGCGAAGACTGATGGATATCAAGAACAATCCTGGGTATTTATACCAAATTTTTATCATTCGTCATGGATGTATTCGGGAGCTGCACAATTAATTGCCATAATCACGAATAAATATTTACAAAAATGATGTACTCGTACTTCATTTTTGGCAATTTAATTGTACCATTACTCCATTGTTTTTCGTCTGTTATCTTGGAATATTACAAAAGTCTTATTAGCGTGTGATGCACCTCTCGAATTTTGTACTTGAGCTGAACTCAAAATTGGAAAAATCATAATTGCAAATGATAATCAGGAATGTTAGGTTTCGCAATGACTCAATGTGATTTCATTAGCAGTAATTTGATTCTTTAATCGAATTGTAAATCAATGGTTGATACAATTCTGGATCTCGACCACCCCGTGTATGCAAGTCTTCTGTGATTGAAAAAATCACACGATAACGCGATGAGAGTTCACGCAATAGTTCTTTTTTCGACAAATGTCGTGATACAGGTAATTTTTTCTATATTCATGAGCACAAAGATACAATAATTCGGTGAAAACAGAATCTCAGCCATGATTATTCATCCCTTGAAAATTTTGGAGAAGTACGCAAGGGTCTAAAGTTTATTTGCGCTTCCATTTATCGAATCAGTAATAACAAGATTTCGAAATTGTATCACAAAATTATAGAGATTGATTACTGGTTACTCTGGTTTATACATGTTTTGTGTACCTACCACAGTAAAATATATGAGTTGATTATTTGGTCTCATCGATCTTGAAGGACGGATCCCGTCCTCCAAGATCGATGAGACTAAATAATCAACTCATATATTGAACGTCAAGGACGAAAAATCTACACAATTACTCATGATACCACAGTAAAACATCCTCAGTGGAACACCTCCATAAGAGAAATCACTTTTGTGAGTAAAACCAAGATTCAGAAAGTTTGTGATTTGCCTGCGTGTTCTCCGATCCCCGTAAGTGAAAAACCCTCTCTTAGTAGAGAGGAAATCCTTGCAATCACCAAGGATTGACTTAGGAGATTTCACAGTATTTATAATTTTGAATGATACTTTCACTAGGGCAGTATTATGTCATTCATTTTAGCGATTACTCAGAAAAAACCTCTAATTTATCTCGACCTCGTGTGTTTTCTAAGTAAATTCTCGAGATCCTACCGTATCACTTTTACTAATTTCAAAAGTTCAGAACGAGAACTCTAAGAGGATTTCGGGAATCGCAAGAGGAACTATGTTGCTCAACTACATGTCCATGTGTTGTAAAATATAATTCACTTTTTCGTTTCGAAAAGTATATCTTTTCCGATACAAAACAGTACACTTTTGGGATTAACTGGAGAACCTTTCGAACGGAATGATGGTTCCGGTTCCTTTAGAATGTGTAAGGGAGCCCGGGATGAAATTGGACAACCTTTCTATTTTTCAGAATTGAAAATTCGTCGAAAAATCAAGACCTGAGGTCGGAAAATTCTTTCTTTTAAAATTTGGTGGCTAGCAGAAAGGTAGAAATTTTTTTGGAAGACATGATTCGATTTTCAAGTAATATTTTGAAATAGGAAACTGAGAAAGTTGTCCAAATTTGGTCCGGTCACAATCGATAGTAGAATATAATTATTTTGGAAATTTGCCATATTACTTTGATACAAACCCTTGTGGCACGGTCACGACACCAATACTAATCTTCAATTAGTCTTGTTTATTCCGCATCTTCTCTGATGGTTTTGTCAATGACGCGGGAAGCCGGAACAAATATTTTGTATAAAAAAACGTAGATACCTCAAAGACTTGTGCATCATTTGCTACACTCATGGTACGTCGATCAAATCACTTTTAAGATGAACATAGTCATGTAGGAAAATATGGTAGTACTGATGGGGAATACTTGGCATGAACACTGATCAGGAATATTATTTTTTTCTATACCGGGTCTCTGCCTTTCGGCTCAACCCCGGGTGCCCCCATAAGCGCGGCGCAGGGATACTCCCTGCCAGCGCGTCGGTTTGGAGGATGGCCAACACCGAGCCAGGCTCGATGATGACTCAGTCCTCCTCCCCGACTACCGAATTCTGGGCTCAGCCCCCAGCACAAGGCCGATGCCCACCCCTCGGTGGGTGTCTTGGGACTCTTCTAGGCTTCCTTGGAGCCCGGAAGACCCTCTCGGAATGATGGATAAGTCGTCCCAGCTCGCATTGTTATCGCCAAAAGACGATTCCAATGCGAGTCCTTAGATTTACCCATTCCCGGGATGCCGGATGGAGATGTTCTCCACGCTCTGGCGGGTGCTGACCGGGGCCGGGAACTCGTCAGACTCCAAGGATGAGACACCAAGGTGCCCCAACCCCTTTGCGGGTTTTTGGGAGGAGCCAAAGAACCAAGCACCGGTCTCGGGGCACGGTTCCTCCCTACTGGCTTCGGGCCGAAGCCCAGGTACGGTGTCCCGACAACTGGAGTCGGAGGGTCGTCATACCCAGGGACACGAAATCCCCCTTGCGGCCATGAACACTGATCATGAACAATCTCAAATACTAATGAGTTTTTATAACGATAAATCTTGGTCATTCGATAGAGTCGCGGATGTCCACGGCTGTTGTCTGCGATCAAAACTGATGAGTATTGTGATTATTGTCATTTTGTAACGAAGTAACATGATAATACCATGTCAACCAGAATCTCTTTGTTACTTTGTACCACTCAAATAAATGCAAAATTCTTCATTAATTCCTGCCTCTTGCTACGCGACTTTGTCTCGTCGTATTTAGAGAGTTTTGACTCATCTATTTGTAGCATTCTCAATTTTAACTTTTGCATCAAAAAGTTTTCATGTATTACACTCAACCGAAAAAAAGCTCAATTTACCCGCGTTAAATAGTTTTTTCTTATCCCTGAAATCTCAAATTTCCAAATTTTAATAGAAACATTGAGTTTCCCACGGATCAGAAACTTACGGGACGATTTCGCATCGTTCATAGGCTTTTCAGGCACATATTGTTGAACAACAAGTGAGAGTAACTGGTATTTCCAGAAGATTCTACGTGTAAGCAAATCCTGCAGCAAACTGAACCAAACCACTAAAATATCTTTTCCTGTGGAAATAATTGAGTTGAATTAGTGAGAAGAAGATTTCGTCTCAATTTTCCGGCGCTCTGTGTTCTGAAAAGCAAATTTACGAGATATCAGTTAGGTCCCTTTTGCAAGTCTGATCACAAAAAAACCATAGCTCTGCCATCTGGGCCGGTCTCTCGCGTAAATATTTTTTAGCAAAATTTTCAGTGCGACAGTATGTTGGACCCGGTGGCTTCAAGAGGCTACTCATTCCCAAAAAATTACTGTCATTTCCGTAAAATCATCAGCATGGAGTTCAGTTCTGATTTCTCAGTAAAGCGACAACAGACTTTTGTGGTGATGATTGCAAAAGTCTTGAGAAGATTTACAATTCAGCTTCTGAATAAATTTAACCATGACAATAACCAATGCGCAAAAATTATTAAAACTTCAATGGGAAATCCCGGAGCACGCGCAAGGTTTTAACCTGTCGACATTTTTCGTTCAGCTTGCTCCAGAGCTGCTCCAGAATCACTTTCATCCTGATTCAGCCTATCCATTTTTAGCCTCTTTTCGAGGTTGTTTTGCAGGAATTACAGTCTTAAATGGGTTCCAAACTACCGAAGCCACGAAAAAGGTGATCTACTTGTAATTCTCGAGTAATGATTGGGTCTCGCCATGGGACTCATGATAATAGTCCAATGGTTTGTTGTATATGTAGAATATACTTCGCAATCTAGCAGAAATTAAACAATGATTCACATTACGATTTTTATTCTACATACTCAGATCAAATAGTCCCACGATGAATGAATAAAAAAAAAAATTAAAAACAAAGTAAGAAAAGTAGGAAAGGCCGGGAAGGGGAAATCTTCGTAGACACCCACAAGAGTGTGGATAGTGTCGGATTCACCCGAGAAATCTCGGGCATATACCGACTAAAACCCCTCCCCGGAGGGTGCCAACCCGAAGGTTATGGTCCCGGAAGAAGGGAGGAAGAAGCAAAGAGTAGAGAAAGATGAAAGATACAGGGGAGCTTGCGAAAAAGCGGGAGCCCTGAAGTGGTCCAAGATGCCACTCAAAGCTCATACGCACTGAGGCGGATGAGGTAGTGAAAGCACACACATGGGTGCTGGGTCTGAAGGCTGCGGACGGGAGAGTTGTGTGCTTCCGAGATACTAAGATCTCCCTTGCCGGAGGACTGGGGCCGGGGAGTGCGCCTGTCTCCCAGATCAACTAAGGATCCTCCTTGCGGTTAACTGGGGCCGGGGAGTCGTTACTCTCCCAAGATCGGAAGATCGCTCTTGCGGGGCCCACGATGAATCAGGTTTGGTTGACTATTCAATCGATTGAGATTCGGATTCAATTTCGGGGTACGTATTCAGATTTTGTTCGAAGGGTAGTCTAAATTTGTGACGTTTAATGATGACGAGATTTATAGTTTCATTGAATCAAACAAGTTTAATCCAGAACATTTATTTTTATGAATGCAAGGGATGTGGATGTACACTTATGATCAAAATCAGAGTAAAAAATCTTGACATTCTCATTCAGCTCGGATAATTTGTTTCTAAGCTTTTCCTGCATTTTTTTCCGTGCTGGGTAATATATCCAGTGTCGATTCTCGTCCTTGCATCCAGTAATTTTCAGGATTTTCAAGATTTTCTTAATTTTACCGAGTAAGAGTTAATGATCTATTGACGTCGTCTGCTCCATAACCGTCAACCAAATAGAATCATTTTCTTCTTGAATCCTGTTATCATACTTTCAAAATTTGAACAAATTCAAGGTAAAAGCATGAAAAATGTTATTCAACTTCCTCTTGACCTGGGGATCTTTGTGAGACTGAAATATGGAAATTTCATAATGAAATTAAACATATCTGACGTGAAATTTTTACATTTGATGGTAGCTTCACAATGCTGAGCTTGGTAAATTCATCAGAACGCCAGGGAATTTACGCGCGTCTTGTAAATTTACTGTGCTCTACATGGGTAATCAAGGGACACCATGCTGAGCATAGTAAATTTCTCATGTCAAGCTGAAGCTGAGTAAGTTCGCGCCTGCGCAGTAGGTAAGATCACGAAATATAATCTTAATTTTAGTTGCAAAACACCCAATTGAATATCTAGAGTGATCGGAAAGATTAATTGATGTACAGAAGCATCATTGTAAGCTGTAGTGACTCGTTGGATACATGAATCAATCAATATAACCTTATGAGTTGTTATTGTTTCATATCTTTTGATCGCTAAGGAAATTTACAAGTGTGCGTGTACATTTTTCTGCTCAGCACAATGTCCCCAGATTACCCATGCTCAGCATGGTAGATTTCTGAAATACTTTTTTACAGTGTGGATACATGAGACTATAGATGAATATGTTTGGGAGTCTCGAATGCTTTCTATGGACCGCGCATGGGTTTACCAATAAAGTTCCTGCGAGACGATGAGGATCGATATTTGCGCCTGGTTTCATGTCAAGGGGGACCACAAATTACCGCACCTACGTTGATAAGTCCTAGTTATTTAAGCTTACTCACTCTATCTCTCATCCCCTTATCAAGTGATATACTTTAACTTTAACCTGAAAAAGGACATACGTAGATGTCCGAAACATTGTTTCGATAAAAAAATTGGTATACTCATGCATGGTCCATAGATAGCATTCGAGACTCCCAAACATATTTGAGAGCCTCTGGACATTAGAGTCAAAATATTGAATTATAGATGAACTTTCGTGCGTTTAAAAAAATATGCATGTATTTCAAAATATCGAATTGACGCCTTGAGAGTGTGTCTTTAAAACGCTGATGAACTCAGACACCGATCAATGAAATATAGAATAGAATTTGAGAGATTTCTCTCAGGTATTCTCCTCCTTACTTGTAAAGAGGAGTCTCACAGAGAAGTTTATTCAGATTATTTCATGGGAAATTTTCGTCTGCGCAAGGAACATTACTTCAAGAGATATAAGTCATGTCTCCTTTGTTCCTGGTACAAATTAGTTTGGTATCAGACACATTGAATGGTCAAAGATCAAATTCTGAACTAATTATAAGTTCAATTGTATCATCATACTCACCCTCTTTGAATCGTGTAACTCATTTGGTAAGGCCTGTGAATAATCGAATAAGTTTTTCATGAGTCAAATGAGGTATGCGCACAGCAGATCAAAATACTGAAAGAGAATAGAATCTATTCATTTTATTCTGATATAACATACCGCAATCAGGGTTGCACATAGAAGTGCTAGTATGACCAACTTGAAGAACATAGCAAACATTTTGGATACTGAGCATAGAAGACTAATGAGTATTTTGTAAATTTGTCGATACTCCGAGTGAATATTCGAATTTTGACATACAATGCGTGCAGACGAACATCTGTGTAATCAGATGAATTGAGTCTGCATTGCGATAAGCATCTATAATGTATTCTCTGATAAAATTTAATGTCATCTATCATTCTTGTTATCTTGTAATATAAATCTCAAAATATCACAGTCATTTATTCATGTCACTTTATTAGACTACCTAGATCATAAATAATCATTACACACATTACATTACGAGATTTGATTGACACCGTAGCTCGCGCCGTAGACTGTATTCCTCACTGTATTCCGCACGGATAAACATGAAGAACCATTACAGTATCGAATAATCTAGTTTTCGAATCAAAGAGATTATCAGAACATCGAATCGAACTAGATTTCGAGTGGCATAATCTAGTATTCTGTTGCTGGTTCGCAGTTATTCCCTGCTGAGAATAATTCCGTGGGACCCCATGGGATCCCATAGGACTTCGTGGTACCTGGCCCTGGGAAAATTTTTATACTTGATATTTGTGGAATTTGGCACCGGAGACGTGAAGTGTAGCATCCAAATTTTGACCAAATTTTGACATTTCCGGGGGAATGATGGCCAAAAACTGTATGCTGCACGTCTTAGATGAAAAATTTCGAAAATGTCAAGATTAAAAATTTTCCCAGGGCCAGGTACTACGAAGTCCCATGGGATCCCATGGGACCCCATGGGATCCCGTGGGTTCCCACGGAATTATTTTCAGCAGGGTTGTAATTTATAGCATTAGCAATTGAAATAGTTATATATCCAGAAAGGGAACATGAAAGGGTAATTAATATATGGGCGTTTCTCTGGAACTTTTACACCTGCTGGAATATAGCTATGGATAATAAGGGAACAATCAAATCTATCGGTCCCGATCGAAGTAAAAATATCATTATCCGAGTCTCAAAATGAGATATCTTCGGCCTCTGTATGATCAGAAGAAGTTGATTCATTCTAGCTCATTCAAAGAGAGAAAATGTGGGGAAGATCCTGTGGAAATACTTGGTACTCTCGGGCAGTCTTACGGATATTCTGGTGATGCCGCGCAACTTTTCGGGTTGATTCAAGCTGCATTTGGTGGGTAATATATTGAAGAAAGATGGCCCAGAAGCGCGATAGTGTACTACCAATTCACCCAAAATTCGTCGAATTCGAAAATTGAAAATAAAAAATCAATCATGGCTCGTTCAACTCAAAGATGATTATGCCAAGCTCCTGCCGTGACTCGGAACGCAATTTGTGGAATGCATATCCAAAGTAGATGCAATTGCAGAGACTTTGCGACAAGTCTCGTGTTGGTGCGATATTTCTGTCTAGAATACGGCCATTCTGAAGTGAAATAGAAAAAACGTGACTCATGAAAAAAATTCAGTTTTTCTCATCCCACATTGGCGGATCGAGCTCTATGTTGATAAAATCAATTGTGATCGGATACCCTGACCTTACGAAGCTGCAAAAAGCTCAAGGCGTTCGTTGAAATTGTCAATCTTGCCAAATAATTGCTTAGGAAATTCTGGAAAATCGGCGAAAAACAACTTTGAGTTCGACTTATTAACGTGATTTTGGCGATGCCACTTACTCTATATGAGTTCCAATAGTGGATTTGTAACTTTCAATACTACACAAATATGTGAGCAAAAGGTCCCAGGTGTGCGTTGAGTGGTTTTCATTTTTCATTTTTCATCAATTTTCAGCAAAGTGCAAAACTTCCAGAGAAACGCTCATATATATAACGACGAAGAAACACCCTTAACCATGGATCTCAAGCTGTTGCTATCGCCTAAAGCTGGTGGATTGAATTTATTTAGCTTTAACTTGGCAAAGAGAAATTTTTCTCGAAAGTTTCAAATTATGGACTGATAATTAATTGAAAAACAATACGTCATGGTATGAAATTTGTATATTTATCTGAGCGTAAGTACGATTCCACGAGTGGAAATAACTTATACGTCGATGTTTTTCATCAAAATATTGAGACAGATCGGAACTTGTTGATGCAGCTGCTTAATACACCGAGAGATGCGTTTGATCTTGGTGATATAAATAATTGATCCTAGCTCGTCCAGGATTCTACATCTCAAGAAATCAGCATGTTCACTAAAGTAGCCTTGTTTGCCTTGTTGGGCGTAACATTCGTCTCAGTAAGTCGATTTTTTTACAATGCACTGAATTGCCATACTGTATGCCTTCAACTTGACGAGTTGCGCAGGTAAAAAATTGTATAATAAGATTTCTGTTTCCTCTGCTGCAGGCTATTCCAGCTAGTCCAGGGGGTAACAACGACGTAAGTATTATTGTATTGTCGTATAGTGTTGATGACCGTGTAAGACATCCAAAGGAAAGAAGCTGCTTCAATCCTACCGAACTAGTTCTCACGTAATTACTTGTGTGGATCATTATAGTTCTGATTACACTACCCTAGTTTTTAGTCTTGTTTTCTCGTGGAAACGTTCAAGTCCTTCCCTTTCATCATCCGTTTATGAAAAAGTAGTCGTTCATATTTTATACCAAATCCTCGACCGAATCTCGAGATTTTTCACCAAGATGTAAGAAGAAATGATATCAAAGAGTCCACCATTGAAGTCTAAAACAAAACTGATGAAAAATAAAAATCATCCAGTAGATTCCTATAATCTTCTATTACAACGAATTCTATATCGAACTGGCTATAACCTCTCATTTTTCATCATGCAGTTCAACGGAGAGCTCGTCAGGAGACACGATTTCTCGAAAATTATTCACGTTCTTGTAGAAAATCTCGAGAATGCTATAAGTAAAGTGTCAGGTATCACAAAAGCCAAACTTGAAGAGTTTAGAAAGGTGCTCCTCAAATTGAAAAACCAAGTAAAATTTGAACTTGAGGAACTCAGAAAGCAACTCAAAGAGCGCCTGATCGAGGCTAAGGCTCAGGGTAAAGGAAAATACGAAGAGATCAAGAAACAAATCAAGGAAATCTTTGAGCAGAAACACATCGAATTTCAGAATAAGATCAATGATTTGCAACAGGAAGTCAACAAACATCTCAATAAAATCCCCCATGAAGGGCCTATTCATCAGTTGAACAATTGATACAAGACAGTTTAAAATGAAGAATGTCTCTGTCAAAATCAAGAAATAAAACCTTCTAAATAAATCAATTTGAGAGTCTTATCATAACACTGGTAAACATATTTTGACCTTCAGGATGCGTTCTACAAACTAAAGGTCATTCTAGATGTAGTTTGAGCATCTGAGTTCGAATCCGTTTTCAGAATTGTTCCATCACGTCAGGATTTTGAGATAATTGTTGTTGAAGTTACTAAAAACGTCATTTTTGACACTTTTCAACAAATTATTGTATGGAAATGGAAATTTTGGGATTTTTTCTGTAAGGTCTACGCAATAGAGAGATAATAGACCTACAGAACGAGCTATGTCGAATTAACGTGCTAGCTTCGATTTTTGAAAAACATTGATTTTTAGTACGCGCTTCATACGCTAGTTCACAAGTGCGCGGCGCGTGCGTAACCGGAGGCGTCTGTGCAAATTTCTTCTCGGAGCACCTATCCATGCTAGCTCAACGCGTGCCATCGAAACTCATCCGGTATACATATGGCCCACCTCGCTGGCTTAAACAAAATAGTACTCATTCTCTAGAGTATATGTGGAAAGGCTAGTATGGAGAAGTGCTAAGAAGAGGGATTCCCACAGATGCATCAGGTTACGCACACGCCGCACATTAGTAAACATTTCACGTCTGCTCAAACAATTTTTATTACCCTGAAAACGTGCGATTTCGGAATGTTTCAAGGGGGGAAATTGTAGCTTTTGACATGCAGAATCCGAATCCTTTTCCCTCGAAGAGCCTCTCCAACTCATACGCCCATGGCTAGCGAAAAACCGCAAAAATACTGCAAAAACAACAGTATTAAGGGTTTAACTCAGAGGGGAAGCAATTTGAGCAAATTTTCATGAGGAACAAAATTGTTTCATTTTTCAATACAAAATCGATGGTATGGTTGATTTTCCTTAAAAAGCCAATTTTTTTGGTTTTTTCTCATTTTGGAGGCTTTCCCGCCCGAATTTCGGAATGCACATTGCGGCAATCGAAAGAGCGGAAAATTTTACGTCGAAATATGTATTCGAAAAATTTTCTCTAAATTGACCCAGTGTGACGTGAACTCGAAAAAAGAAGCGAAAACCTAAAAAACGCTTGGGAGACCACAAAAAGCTCTTGTAGCTCAAAAAAGAAGCAAGTTACGCAAATTTTGATGAGGAACAAAGTTATTGCATTTCTTAGTATAAATTAGGCATTTTATCTGGTTTTCCAAAAAAAGCCATTTTTGGGGGGTTTTGGCCACTCTTGAGGCTTTTTCAGCCGGATTCCAAAATTTCGACTGCGGCAATCGAAAGAACAGAAAATTTTACGTCAAAATATGTATTTCAAATTTTTTTCACATCCACCCTGATTGCCGAGAACCAGAGGAATGAAGAAAAAATGGGAAAAAAGGCATGGGAGACCACAAAAAGCTCTTGTAGCTCAAAAAAGAAGCAAGTTACGCAAATTTTGATGAGGAACAAAGTTATTGCATTTCTTAGTATAAATTAGGCATTTTATCTGGTTTTCCAAAAAAAGCCATTTTTGGGGGGTTTTGGCCACTCTTGAGGCTTTTTCAGCCGGATTCCAAAATTTCGACTGCGGCAATCGAAAGAACAGAAAATTTTACGTCAAAATATGTATTTCAAATTTTTTTCACATCCACCCTGATTGCCGAGAACCAGAGGAATGAAGAAAAAATGGGAAAAAAGGCATGGGAGACCACAAAAAGCTCTTGTAGCTCAAAAAAGAAGCAAGTTACGCAAATTTTGATGAGGAACAAAGTTATTGCATTTCTTAGTATAAATTAGGCATTTTATCTGGTTTTCCAAAAAAAGCCATTTTTGGGGGGTTTTGGCCACTCTTGAGGCTTTTTCAGCCGGATTCCAAAATTTCGACTGCGGCAATCGAAAGAACAGAAAATTTTACGTCAAAATATGTATTTCAAAATTTTTTCACATCCACCCTGATTGCCGAGAACCAGAGGAATGAAGAAAAAATGGGAAAAAAGGCATGGGAGACCACAAAAAGCTCTTGTAGCTCAAAAAAGAAGCAATTTACGCAAATTTTGATGAGGAACAAAGTTATTGCATTTCTTAGTATAAATTAGGCATTTTATCTGGTTTTCCAAAAAAAGCCATTTTTGGGGGGTTTTGGCCACTCTTGAGGCTTTTTCAGCCGGATTCCAAAATTTCGACTGCGGCAATCGAAAGAACAGAAAATTTCACGTCAAAATATGTATTTCAAATTTTTTTCACATCCACCCTGATTGCCGAGAACCAGAGGAATGAAGCAAAAATGGGGGAAAACGCTTGGGAGACCACAAAAAGCTCTTGTTGCTTGAAAAAGAAGCGATTTACGCGAATTTTCATTCGGTACAGAGTGATTGAATTTTTTAGGACAAATCAGTTAGTTGATCTGGTTTCCAAAATCAAATCTATTTTTTTAGAGTTTTGACCAATTTTGAGGCTTTTTCATCCGGATTTCAAAATTTCGATTGCGGCAATCGAGAGATCGGGAAATTTCACGTCTTGATGTGAATTTGAAAGATTTTCACGGATGCCAACTCGAGGATTATTCGATGGTGGATACACTCAGAATAACTGCCTGAATCAGCGTGAAACTTTTGTTGATTATCCGACACACTCTATCAAGATAATTAGTAATTTATCGGCTTATGTAGTTGTATTAGTGGTTATGATGCAGTTGGATATAGATTTAGGAAAAACCATGTCCAGCTAGCTTCTATGTCGATGATTGTTTGACTACAAGACCTCGTAGTTATTACATTGGCATGATCTCATGTTTCGGTTTGTCGAGTTCTTGAAAACCCAGAACTTTTTTCCGTTAACCAAGTCTTATTTCTGATTGAAGTGTAATACGTTCGATTATATATTATTCCGTAACTGTCCAAGAATTGCAGCTTTCGTTTATACTTTCACAACGAGATGAACAGAAACTTTTTATTGTATTTCATTATTTCTGAATATCATTGCATTTCGAAGCATGCAATTAGAGACACGGAGGAAACATTTGTGTATGATGTTTGAAACTGAAATTGCTCCGAAACGAGTTTCAGTTAACCTTTGTCAGCTTTGGCAAATCAGTCGCACTCGAACTAACGAATTATAACTCTAGTTGAATTACTGTGATCACCATACCAAAAGTATTTTCATTTTTCTGATTCTGATTTTTAGAAATTAATGGTGTGAATACAATAAATGATGCAATGAATGTATGACTGAATCCTAGATTGATTGTCCACGAGTTGTAGCGTGTAAACATTTTAAATGCTTCATGCCAGAAACAGGGGTGATACTTTCCTTCCGTTGAAAGTTACAACGACCTTTTCTGAGTTCTCAGAGATTTTCATCACTCGTACTCCGCTCAACTGTTGCATACCGCTCATAGTGGATGGAAGGAAAATGTTGAGAAACCCATTTCAATGTAAAATTTTTTGCTCTTTCGGTTCCCGCAGTCGAAATTTTGGAATCCGGCTGAAAAAGCCTCAAGAGTGGCCAAAACCCCCCAAAAATGGCTTTTTTTGGAAAACCAGATAAAATGCCTAATTTATACTAAGAAATGCAATAACTTTGTTCCTCATCAAAATTTGCGTAAATTGCTTCTTTTTTGAGCTACAAGAGCTTTTTGTGGTCTCCCATGCCTTTTTTCCCATTTTTTCTTCATTCCTCTGGTTCTCGGCAATCAGGGTGGATGTGAAAAAAATTTGAAATACATATTTTGACGTAAAATTTTCTGTTCTTTCGATTGCCGCAGTCGAAATTTTGGAATCCGGCTGAAAAAGCCTCAAGAGTGGCCAAAACCCCCCAAAAATGGCTTTTTTTGGAAAACCAGATAAAATGCCTAATTTATACTAAGAAATGCAATAACTTTGTTCCTCATCAAAATTTGCGTAACTTGCTTCTTTTTTGAGCTACAAGAGCTTTTTGTGGTCTCCCAAGCGTTTTTTAGGTTTTCGCTTCTTTTTTCGAGTTCACGTCACACTGGGTCAATTTAGAGAAAATTTTTCGAATACATATTTCGACGTAAAATTTTCCGCTCTTTCGATTGCCGCAATGTGCATTCCGAAATTCGGGCGGGAAAGCCTCCAAAATGAGAAAAAACCAAAAAAATTGGCTTTTTAAGGAAAATCAACCATACCATCGATTTTGTATTGAAAAATGAAACAATTTTGTTCCTCATGAAAATTTGCTCAAATTGCTTCCCCTCTGAGTTAAACCCTTAATACTGTTGTTTTTGCAGTATTTTTGCGGTTTTTCGCTAGCCATGGGCGTATGAGTTGGAGAGGCTCTTCGAGGGAAAAGGATTCGGATTCTGCATGTCAAAAGCTACAATTTCCCCCCTTGAAACATTCCGAAATCGCACGTTTTCAGAGTAATAAAAATTGTTTGAGCAGACGTGAAATGTTTACTAATGTGCGCCGCGGACTTATGCGCGTACAACAATTACCTTGTTGAAGAAATCAATGTTCTCCAAAAAGTAGAACTAGCACGTTGATTCGCCATAGCTCGTTTTGTAGGTCTATTATCCCTCTATCGCGTAGACCTTACACAAAAAATCCCAAAAATTCCATTTCCGTACAATAATTTGTTGAAAAGTGCCAAAAATGACGTTTTTTGCAACTTTAACAACAATTATCTCAAAATCCTGACGTGGTGGGGTAATTCTGAGAACGGATTCGGATTCAGCTGCTCAAACTACGTCTAGAGAGACCTTGAGTTTGTGAAACGCATTTTCATGTTTACTAGTGTAATTGACCATGAAATGCAAAGACGATGCAATACATGTGATATTATGAATTCCATCGATGGGGCCCGCAAAATCGATATTTCTCGCCGAAGACGAATTCGCTGATCGTTGGATTTTGACCATAGGATTTTTGTGAGAATTCAGATACCTCCCACATAAATTCGGAAATAATACCATGTAGAGAAATTGATCATTATGCATAAAAGATTATGTTTCTGATGATTTCGTAACACAAAAAAAACTCAAATCACGCTGTCGATTCCAGCGTTTGACAAAAATACAATTTTGCTGTCCAATGTAGAGGCAGCTCCTTTGATGAGGACCAAAGTCATAGTTCTTGTCGTCTTACATATCAGTTGTGGCAGGAAACTACTTCACGAGGTGTTACAGTCAATCCATATTCATTTGTAATCCATAGTAGTAGATTTCAATACCTACGAGAGCGGAGGTATTGATTTTCGTAAACTGAGTGATATTTTCATAGAGAAACAACGGTATTGATCCACAGTTGTATCTCTATAGATATTTCACGTCCAGACGTTAAGGTGAGAGTCGGTAACATCATGAGAGTGTGAAGTTCAACGTGCCCAACTGTCAAACACTATTTTTCTATCGGCGGTAAGGTAGAAAAATTCAAAAAATGTGCAGGAATGATGCTTCTTGCACAGACGATGGAAAAATGTTCCGGTGCAGTCAGAATGGAAAATGGTGTCCAGGTCTAAGAATAACACCAAGAGTTTACTGTTTTACTTTTACCTTATTCTTACTATTTTTGCAAAAAAGAGTGACTTTTGTGTCACTTTCCACATTGTAATCGCAATTGTGCATAATACTCCTATTCTAATTGATTTCTCTGCTATGACCCGTGATGAAAAAACAGTCGTTATTGTCTTTAGTTTATCCCATATCGTACGTAGATCGCAAGTTTGCCCTGAGTGGGAAATTTCTGTGATATAAGAATTGTTGAAAACTAATCGGCTACCTCATTCCCGTTTTGAAAGAGTAGAGACTCCAGTAACCTCTTATTAAGCGATAAGCTGACAGATTTTCACAAATTTTTGTAGCCTTCATCAGGATATTTTGCAACATCGAAGTTGTGTAGATCAAACTCACGGATCACATCTTGAAATATATTATATTTTGATGAGCTTAACATGGGCCACATTGCGCACTCTATAGCGTATTGTCCAATTAAAGTACGCTTGTGAGAGGAAAAGAAAAGAAGGTTCAATCATTTTCATATCACACCAACTAACATAAAAATCAAATAGTGACTTATTTCCTTTTCTCTCAGTTTTTTGATCTGCATTACGAGAAAAATCGTCTACCCCTCCATGAAATTCCATCCATCGCACGTGATTGATATTGAATGAAGGCTCGACTCAAAAGTCAATGCAATTTTTTCGGCGTGAGTTTGAGCTCATTGATCTCAACGTGAGGAGGTAACCCAATAACGTAGCCGATTGCGTTTGCAATATCATCTGCTTCCAATATTGGTAACTCCACAACGGTTGCTTCAAGTTCAGCTTTCTGAGCACTGTTCAGTATCTCCGTCTTCACTGCACCCGGACTAACATTCTGCAAATTAAAGGTAAGTTGTGAGCTGTATGATGTATGTACATCAGATAGAGACTCAATGATTGCCAGTGATTGATTCGTTTTGATAGAATAGCATGTATGATATTGAGGATCAGTGGCAGTGTAATATAATCCATGGCAATTGAAGGATCTCTAGAAAATTGCCATATGTACATTAAGACATATCAGGATGACACTTAATTTCCAAATTTCGATTGCTCTATGAGTTCACGTTTGGATCTTCCTGCTTTAGTGAGTACATGTACCGTGCAAGAATTCGTAAACGCTGGGATGAAATTTCCTCCTCCTCCGAACGTCGATGAGTAGGATCCAGATGAAGTCAGAAAAATGCAAGGAGAAAGAAATTCACATCTTGAAGCAGCGAAAAATGCTAACCTTAGGTGCTTTTTGGTTCTTTGGGTGGCCGTTCCCAGTGATACAAACAGCTGATGAAATTTCAAGAAATTTTGAGAATAATTCTTTTTATTCTATCAAAATCGTGCGAGTTACCCGGGGTGAGTTAGGGTGATGACAGACAACCCGACACGACGCGATTCTCATGCCATTTCACGACACGACACCACTCGACACGACACATAATTCATTTTGGTGAACCCAACTATGATGGATTGGATTCATTTTCACAATCCATGACTGGTTCTATCAAATCCATCGATGGTTGTCTTCATCGGAATAAATTACGTGTCGTGTCGGGAGGTGTCGTGTCGTGAAATGGCATGAGAATCGCGTCGTGGCGGGTTGTCTGTCATCACCCTTAGCCGGGGTAAATTATTTTCTCACGTAGACGTTGTCTGGTGCCTTGTCCATCGGGGAAACCAATTTGTCAGCTTTCAGACACGTCAAATGAACCCTCTCGCAGTATTTTCAGTCACTCCCGAAAGGTCTTAGAGAAAATCAAAACTCACCTAAAGTTAGCATTTTTTCTCTTCTTCAAAACGCTTTTTTCTGATTTGCCTAAATCCATCTGAATCCCACTCATCGACGTTCGAAATTGCAGAAAATATCATACCAGCGTTGACGAATTTTTGCACGGTACTGTATAATATAATGAAAGAACTCTTCCGAGAATATTTAGAGATGCCCTACGCGAACATGAATTTCAACAGTACGAAGCCTATACTGATGAAGAATCCGACCGTCTGACTCTCCATGTCTCTACGAATGCGTGGATTTTTCTTGGTGCCCTTAGCTTCATTTGAAATATCTTAGTACATTATTTTTTCTCAAAATTCCACGAGAGATATGGTTAGAATAATCAAATCTAAGCTATCCAGTATCTCCTGTGCGGTAGTCTCAATTCTTTGAAAAAATTATCAATACCACGCAGGAAGTGGTAGCTCGGATTTGATATGATTATAGCTTTTCTTGTGAAATTTCACGCCCAAACAATTTATTAGGATATTTTGTGACCACGGGTGCTGTGGCAAATCGACGCGATCGTGGAGATAGGAAGGATTGAATGGACGAATTTTTAGTAAAGCTTCAATGTTAAATTTTGTGTTCACGAGGTACTATTACAGCATCTCCGAACCTTCTCGGAAATTTTTTTCCATCTTTCACTCACCAAATCCAGAAAATTCAAGCGTAAAGTCACAGGAAATCCCAATATTTGAAAACAAGTGTCACTCTTTAGTACTCATTCCCAAGATATTATTACACAGTCATACGATTGCTGTACAAGATTTGAATCAAGAATTAAGAGGTTGGAGAGAAGATGACGATTGATTACCGATATCATGACTGAAAAACATTTACTCACCGTAACACGTATCTTACTGTCGATGAGTTCATTTCTCAAAGTTTCCGACAGAGCTCTGACCGCAAATTTTGTCGCAGGATATACATTCAATGGCGGGAACGTCCCTACCGGAGGAACCTCATGCCCTGCAACACTTTGAAAAGCCTCCATTTGTACTCAAAATTGCTACTCCTCATTACGAGTTGCTCATTACAGAACATGCTTATCGCGAACGTCAACCGTATTTGCAACAAAATATGATCATCTCAACAATGGAACAATTGACAGAAAAAAGTCAAATCGAATCCCACTAGAAATTATACAATCCTACAAGTGTCTCTTGCGAGTGAGAATGAGAATCTCGTGGAGGCGCGAATGTGATCTTCGTTGTCGTGACAGACTTTTTTTTCTTGTATAATAGGTACGGCTAAATTCCTCAGTACCAAAATCGTGAAGAATTTCTGATTGGATCATTTTTCCGGAATTTCTCTCAACGGCTTGGCTAAAAGGATAGTATCACCATACCTCTGAGATATCTTGAAGTGTTTTGAGTTGAATCGCGTATTGACATCCTGAATTTTGATCTCGAAGTTATCGAGGAATTTTGTTTATTCTTTTGAAAGCTATAAACCTAAAGATCAACTTATCTGTACTTGAATCAAACTTGATTTTAGTTTTACTTCAAGAATTGTGGAACATGTTCACATCGACTTCCCAAATTGAAGTACCAACTTCTCCTACCTGCTAATATTCACAATATGGGCTTCAGATTGGGTCTCTCTCATAATCTTGATGGCGTGTTTCGAACAAAACAACAGTCCTTTCAAATTGACATCAATAATTCTATCCAGCTCATTAGATGGAGTATCTGTAAGGTATTGAAAAAAAATCTCAATATTATATTTAAATATTTATAGTGTTGCGGACAAAAATGGAAACGAAAATGATTCCTTTACTAAGAATGCGATTGATTTCCGATAATTTACATCGAATTTTTACCGAGATAATTTTGTTGGGATCCGCTAGATGAAATTAGGAGAATAATCATGAGGAAAATGTTCACTTTTGCATAATGCTTGAAACAAGATATTCATCCATTAAGAAGGTATAACTGCAAGCTCACAACGATTATAGGTTTGAGCATTTCCTCAGAAAAAATACAATTGCGATTTTCATGATCTCATTCATCACAACACACATACTTACAAATGAATCATCAATCGATTTGGGGAAGCAGAGTTGCAGTTAATCAATCATACCTTCGATTTTTGAGAATATTATAGTTCCAGCATTGTTAACCAAGATATGCAAAGATCCAAAAGTTTTCTTGATCCAGTTGAAAACTTCGATGATGTTATTTTCTTTTGTAACGTCGCACTCTTTTGCGAAGAACTTGCCTGGGCCTTGGACATTTTTCATATTATCCTGAAACGTGATTAGATAAATTAATTGGTCATCGATTCTTCGATGAGGCTTCGCGAGTCTAATAATGCGCACTCTTTCGAAAATCTAGTCTTTCATGTAGGTCTGTGACATGGATCAGTCGAAAAAATTTGACACAAAAATACGAGTTTATTGTGAGATTTCTTGATTTCGAGGTCATACAGAACCTATCCAAATCTAATTGTGCTCATTAGTACCGATTAACGCCACTGAACGCCAGATAACATGTATGAAAGGATATTTTTACATCACAGGAAGTGACTGAATAGAAATTGTAAATATTAGTACTACCTCCATCTGAGACTTTCTCCGAGCCAATCCTACAACGATGAGACCATGTTTGACAAATGATTTCGCAGTTGCCAAACCAATCCCAGATGTTGCCCCTGTAACTACAGCAACCTTACCATTCCAGCGCTCCATGTTTTTCAATATTCCTCACGAGACGTTTGGTACTGAATTAGATTTTCAATCGCAGATTTGGAATTTTATATTTCATTTGGCAAGTCGATACGCCTGCATACAGGAAACCGCAAAACGTCACTCGAGGCACGCTTATCAAAGCTGTCAAGCAAACATTGAGCTTTTGCTAGTCAAAATAACTCACTTTCAAGGCTAACGGATGTTGTACTTTACACTTGTTATCGCTCATCTTGATTATACTGATACCCGAAGGGTACATTTCTATCGAGATTTCTGTACAAATATGGGGGCCATTCATCGCTCGTCCCTTGGTCGAGCAAGAGGCTAAAGAATTCCGAAATCTTCCATTTTCGTGGTATTTACAGTACGTCCTCATTGAATATTGATATGCATTGCAAGCTCATTTCATTGGATGTAACTCTAGCGAATGAATCAAAGATCGATCACAAGGTAAATGAAGTTCCTTACTCGAAGTTCATGATAATAATATGAACGCATTCGAGAAGAGTATACTTACATGGAACGGATAGCTTGTACCTATTGGTCTGCACATATGAGCGAAGACCACCTATTCCATCCGAAATCAGCCGTGTCAGTCTCAAACTGGTACTGCGACACAAGTATACTGTGAGGGATATACACGTAAATTTATCAGTTTCCGTTGCCGCGATCCTTACATACTATCTGGATGTTGCAACTTTACGAGTGGACTTGGAAATCTCATTACCGAGCGAGCACCTGACCGAGCCCAATCAATGTAAGGCCCAGTTTCATACAGCGCAGTGGGAGAACGAATCATATTATCTCACAATGAACTAACAAAAAAATTGCATTCCATACATGATTATTTTCATTTATTTTTTTTCTCGCGATGAAAGATGTAATCAACCATCAAGAGTTGGAAATTAACAAGTGCTTGTAAAAAGATTTACCAGTCTCAGCGGCGTAGATTCTTGGATACCACACTGAATGTGTCAATTCGCAAGCGGCTTGTAGAATCGCCGGTCCCAGCGTTGAGTATTTAGCAGCCTGAAGATTGAGATGTCGATAGAAAATTTATAACGGTGTACTGTTGCGGTGCCATTCTAATACGGGGAAGTGACGCCAACCAGTCATGTCAGTCTGAGACTGGTACTGCTGCATGAATACTGCCGGGGTACCATTTGAGTCTTGAAAAAGTACCACCAATCACCCACGTCAGTTTTGGACTGGTACCTACTATTGGGCCAGTCCTGTTGCGGTCCGATTAAAGTTCTGAAAATGTGTCACTAACCAGCAGTGTTAGTTTTGAACTCGCAGTGCTGTACTAGTACTGTTACGGTATCATTAGAGTTCCTGGGAATATGTTAACAACTGGCCATTCCATTCTCAAGGCCATGCGGCAGCCGTGCAAGCAAAATTTTGTTCCAAGTACAGTACCGTCCAAAAGTTCTCGATGGGTGATACCTCAAGTACCCTGACTTCCAACAGCGATAAGTCGATTTCTATGCGTCGTCCGGAAATTTTCAAGAAAGCATTTCAAAGAACAGAGAAGATTCTAACTTCTAGTGGGTTTGGATAATTCTTATCGAATATTTTTGAAGGTTCTATACGCTGGGGAAAAAATAGGAAATCTAAAATTCTTTCACTTTCATCGAGACACCTGCAGTATTAATGCAAATGAAGATACGGCAGTTCTAAAAAAAGGATCTTGTAGAGCGAAAAAAATGCTATGTTGAGCCATTTTTTTATTATTTTTTACGTCCCGTGCATGAAGACGTGCGAGCTGTCCAAATCTCCAAAATCATGGGTTCTCACCGTTTTCTGTGCCGTTTCCGTTGATAAAAAATCATTTTGGGTATCTAGACAGCTCGCAATTTCTCACACGCAACACGTGAAGAAGAATCAAAAAATAGCAACAAATAGAATTTTTTTCCGCTATACAAGGTGCTTTTCAGAATTGCCGTATCTTCTTTTGCTTTAAAACTGCAGGTGTCTCAATAAAAGTGAAAAATTTTAGATTTTCTATTTTTTCTTCAGCGGGTAGGACCTTGTAAAATATCCGATAAAAATCATCCAAACCCATGATAGTTAGTATCTTTTCTGCTTTTTAAGATGCTCTTTTGAAAATTCCCGTACAACGCATAAAACTTGACTTATTGCTGTTGCAAGTCAGAGTACTTGAGGGATCACCCATCGAGAACTTATGAACGGTACTGTATTTTTGAATTCTCTTGCGATTTCGGCTAAACGACGAGTTGAGCTACACTTGTTATCATCTAACTTGAATGGCTCAACTCGTCGTACAGCTGAAATCGTGAAAGAATTCGAGAATACTTGGAACAAAAATGAGTGTATATTATAGGTTAGGATGTACCAGACGGCCAGTGGTTCCAATTTTTCTGCAATAATCTAATAATTTGGGCTGAACTTCAAGCTGTCGAGGATGAATCGGACAATAACAATCACTAGACAACTCATCTCAAACTTTATACCATTAAAATTTCCACATAAGTGGTGAATGGAACTTTACAGCCGTGCTGCACGGCTACCGCATGCCCTCAAGACTGGTACTGTTACGCTGGTACAAGTGCGATACCATCAAAGTCCTGGTATCGCTGATTAGCCATGTTCGTCTTGGAGTGATACTGCTGCGCTAGGACTGTTGCGGCGCAATTAAAGTGCAGGGAAAGTGACGCCTACTACCAGTGTAAGTCCCGAACTCACAGTGCTGCGCTAGTACTGTTACAGTACCACCCAAGTCCTGAGAAAGTGCCACCTACTAGACGTGCCAGTCTCGAACTGTTTCTGCTGCGCTAGTATTAATGCGGTACCTCTGTGTCACGGTCCAATTGCTACGAAAGTGGCGCCAATTAGCTGTGTCTGTCCGGGAGTTGTACTGCTGAGCTAGTACTGTTGCGGTACCGGTACAGTGCTGTAAAAGTGCCACCAACTGGCCGCATCAGTCTCGAACTTGCACAACTGTGCTAATCCCGTTACGGTACCATCAGAGTCCTGTGCGCATGTCACTAATCAGCCGTGTGGGTTTTGGAGTGGTGCATCTGCGCTAGTACTGTTGCGGCATGATCAAAAACCCGGGAAACTGACGGCTACCAGCGGTGTCAGTCTCGGACTGGTTCTGCTGCGCAGCTACTACTGTGGCACGGTTCGATTTATGGGGAAATGCCCCCTACTCGCCATACCAGTCTCAAACGCGCAGTGCTGCTCTAGTACTGTTGCGGTACCAACAAAATCCACAAACAGTGTCGCTGACTAGCTATTCGCTCCGAGATTCAGCGGAGCGCCACGTAGTGGCTGACTTTGGAAGTACAACTGGCGTACTGCTAGGGTGACGCCATGCTGCGCCATGCCAATGACAATATTGAACGTACACAGCGAGGAACAGCATAGGCGCAGACGGGGTTTTCGTGAATTTAGGAGAAAACCGTAGCTTGAACCTGCTAAGAGTAAGCGACAAAGTTGTTGGAAATTTAATTACGAAGATTTTGAGCTGTTCTGGATATCAATCAGAGCAATATTGAAAGATTCATGGAGCTCGAAAGAATGGATGCGAGCCCGCGGCTTGAGTGGCGGCTGTGACGCCTATGCTAAAAGCACGCCAAATCTCGAAATCGCCTCAACTAGCTCAAATTTGCTCGGATTTAGGCTCACGACCACTCAAACTCTTCGTTTTTACAAGTTCTACAACTTTCTCGCTTATTGTTGCCACATTTGAGCGATGGTTTTCGAGTTTGACCCTTACGAAGATTCGCCGTCTGCTGCACAGTACGCCAGTTGTAGTGAATGCGGTGGCCACGGGTCGCGCACAATCGCCCGTTTTGAATTTCAAAAGCGCGCGTCTCGGACGGTCTCCGAGAGGTATTCCTGCTCATGTACTGTTACGGTACCGTCCGAGTTCAGGTAAAGTGCCGCCCTCTCGCCGTGTCAGTCTCGGACTCGTTCTGGTGCGCTAGTATGTGGTTGCTGTTCCTTTGCTGCCATTTGCTGTACGGTCTGATTTCCGAGAAGCGCTGCGAGCTAGCCCCGCTCGTCTCGAAGTCGTACAAGTAAGCATGAAGTTTTGCGGTACTGATAAGGATCTGGAAAAGGGCCACCAACTAGCTAAGACGGTCTCGAACTAGTACTGCTGTGCTAGTGCTGTAGCCGTACCATATGAGTCCTGTGAGAGTGACGCCTACTGGCCGTCTCAGTCTCGAACTAATTCTGCTGCGCTAGTGTTGCTGCTGTCCTTTGCGGCACGGTGCGATCTCTGGAGACGTGTTGCCAACCAGCGAGCCAACCAGCCACGCTTGTCTTGGAGTCGTGATCCTGAGCTTGTACCTCTACGGTACTGCTCAAGTATTGCTACAGTGCCACCGACTAGCTGTGACGGTCTCGATCTCGTGTTGCTGCGCTAGTATTGTTGCGGTACCATCTACATTTTGTGTAAGTGACGCCTGCCAGCCATCTCAGTCTCGAACTGGTTCTGCTGCGCTAGTATTGTTGCTGTTACTTTGCGACACGGTCAGATTTCAAAGAAAGTGCGGCCAACTACCTACACCTTTCTTGAACTCGTACTGCTACGCTCGTACTGTTGCGGTACCGGTCAAGTGCCGTAAAAGTGCCGCCAACTACCCGCGCAGTCAAGAACTCGCAGTGCTACGCTAGTTCAGTTGCGGCCCCATTAGAGACCTGGAAGCATGTCACTAACCAGCCGTGTTCGTTTTGGAGGGTTCCGCTGCGTTTCGTGGCGGCACGATTAAAAATCTGAGGAAGTGACGCGTACTAGCCGTGTCAGTCTCTAGCCAGTTCTGCTGCGCTAGTACTATTGCAGCACGGTCCAATTTCTAGGAAAGTACATCTATCTAGCCGTGCTAGTCTTGAACTCGGATTGATGCTCTATTACTGTTGCAGTACAATCGAACTCCTGAAAGTATGTCATTCACCGGCCGTGTTGCTCTTGAAGTGGCACTGCTGCGCTAGCACTGTTGCGGCGCCAATCAAGTCCTATGTAAGTGCCACGTACTAGTCATGTCAGTCTCGGACTGTTTCTGCTGCGCTAGTATTGATACAGTACCTCTGCGGCATGGTCCATTTTTTAGATAAGTACCGCCAACTAGTCACGTTCGTTGCGAAATCGTACTGCTCGTCTAGTGTTGTTGCTGTATCTTTGTGGCACGAGCCGATTTCTAGGGAGATGCTGCCAACTTGCCACGCTCAATTGAAAGTCATACTGCTAAGCTTGTACTGTTACGGTACTGGTCAAAATCTGGAAAAGTACTATCACCTAGCTGTGTCGGTTTTGACCCCTCACTGCTGCGCCCGTGATGTTGCGGTACCACCTAAATCCTGAGAAAGCGACAAGTATAAGGCCGTGTCATGTTTCGAACCGGATCTGCTGCGCGAGTCCTATCGCGGCATGGTGCAATTTCTAGATAAATGCCAACAACTAGCCACGTTCGCTTCGAAGCCGTACTGCTGCGCTAGTACTGATGCGGTACTATTCAAGTTCTGCAAAAGTGCCTCCAACTACTCGTGTCACACTCGAAGTTCTGCTGCGCGAGTGTTGTTGGTGCACTGTTGCGACACGGTCCGATTCCTGGGGTAGTGCCGCTGAATAGACACGTTCGTCTCTCAGTCGTACTACTGCGCTAGTACTGTTGCGGTACCATTCAAGTCTTGGAAAATGACGCCTACTAGCCGTGTCCGTCTCGAACTGGTTCTGCTGCACTAGTACTTTTGCGGTACCTCTGCGGCACGATCCGATTCCTACGAAAGTGCTTCCAACTAGCCATATTCGTTTTGAAGTCGTACTAAATACTGCGCTAGTACTGTCGCGGTACCATCCAAGTCCTCGAAAAGTGTCAGTAACTAGCTGGTAAACATCGCAGCAACGTAGCCAGGTTTTCCCAAATGCATGATCTTATGCATTAAGAATGCTGCAAAGTACATTCTCCGCGAATCAGTACGTAAACCAACCCAAACGCTCCCTAAACAGGTTGATGTGCTCGGCTCTCCTAAGATCAAAAATGTATCTCACACATGAGTTGCTCAGTCTCTGTATCCGTTGCCGCCGTTCGTCCGTGGCGTCCGTGGAATGCATACTAGCCGTGTCAGTCTCAAATCAATTTTGGTGCGGTATGGTCCACTGGTCCAATCTCTGGAGGAGTGCGGCCAAGTAGCTGTATCATTCTTGAATTTCCACTGTAAGCTAGTACTGTTAAGGTACTATCCAAGTATTGTTAAATGTATCACCAACCAGCCGAGTTAGTCTTGAACTGGTACCACTGCGTTAGTTTTTTTTTGTAATATTGTTCAAGCCCGGAGGAGTGTAAAGAAAGGCCTAAAAAAAGAAAATCAAGGTCCTAACTGAAGTTTGAAGTACTTGATGTCCGCGTGAAGAAATTTTTTATCTCTGAAATATCCTGCACGGTGAGCGGGAAGGACGAAAAAGGTCAAGTTTCGTGAACGTCAGGAATTCCTCTGAGGTATGTCTCGGGATCACCTCCACATCATTTTCCAACAAAAACGAAAATATTCCATCGAGGGTTTTTCAAATAAAGTCGATTTCTCCATTTCTTGCTGCATTTTTCGAAATTATGATTTCGCTCTACGGTTATGTATCTCATCTCCGGCCTCTGAAAATCAGGAGAGCACATAAATTTGAAGTGGAATGGTCTAATCTTTCGAATTACGGAAACAGAATTAGGCCCAAAAGGTACACAGGACGTTGAAGTCTCAGTAAAGGTGAAGAACCTCGATTTTTGAGGAAAATTCACTCGAAATGTATGGATACCGTTCCTAGTAATCGTAGGAAGGGTCGAAATTGATCTGTTAATCATACTAGCCCTGTGTCGAGGCGTACTATGTCATTCGTTAAGGGCATACAGAATGCACTGCTTCCTATTATTCAAATTCGCGCCCAGATACAGTCGATAATCATAATCCCTGACGAGCTGAAACTGACGCTAGAATCAAGGAGTTCTGTGTATAAGCTGGAATTGAGACAAGGGAATATAGCAAACAGACATTGAAATTCTCAAAGAGATTGACAAACCTTCTTTTGTTGAGAAAAAGACATTTTAGTATCAGTACGCCAGTTGCTCACAGGGGATGTTCCTCTCAGGGCTCCGAAAACCCTTTTCAGATAGGAAAATCAAGAAGTTGGATAAGAATACATAGACGTTTATTTGATTCTCCCCAGAAAAAACGTAGTAAAAGGTCCGCACTAGTGATGACCAGAAATAATCTTTATCGTTCCTAAGTGATTCATTCATTTGAATCGAGATTCTTCACCTTTACTGAAACACCAACGGCCTGGGCACCTTTTGGGCCTAATTCTGACTCCGTAATTCGAAAAATTAGACCTCTTCACGTCGAATTCATGTAATCTCCTGATTTCCAGAGGCCGGATTTACGATACAGAACTATGGAGCGAAATCATAATTTCGAAAAATGTGGCAAAAAATGGAGAAGTTGACTTCATTTCAGTAACCCCCGATGAAATATTTTCGTTTCTGTTGGGAAATGATGTCGAGGTGATCCCGAAACATGCTCTAGAGGAATTCCTGACGTTCACGCAACTTGACCTTTTTCGCACTTCCGGCTCACCGTGCCTGAGAATCATAATGTGATATCACTCCAGTCTCATTCCTTGCGAAACTCCTCCTATAGTAAAGGGACTCTCTGATTATTCTCATAGTAGTTTCAACTGATCCTAAGAAGGTAGAACATTAATCATTCTAAGCCAAAGGAATGTGAAGAGCACTTCGCGGGGAAAACTCTCCTTTTCGCGCCAGTACGACTAAATTCAGATTCGTGGATGTTAAAATCTTCAGCAACAGAGGCTTTTAAACTTGACTCAGATGATGAATATCACGTAATTGTCAATCCACTCTGTACATATACTATAGCTTGCAAAAGAATGGACGATGCAGAAAGGAGGCAATCTAAATTAAAGTATTCCAAACTTTCGAGGAAGGAAAATGATACTCTTACGATGCGGGAATCACCTTTATTTGATCATGGATACACACAATTATATAAGAAAAAAATTTTGGATCGGGGAGGAAGAAAATACGAAATGAGATCTATGAAGAAAATTATATATTTAATTTGCACTTCGAGATGAACTATCTACAAAGACTTCATCTTCTCTATTTTCGCAAAATGTGGAGAGAATCTCAAACTATTTTCTACGTCGAAATTGCCCATCTTGTGCTATCACGTTTTCATAAAAATTTTCACTTGCAATGCTGCTTATTTTCAACAATTTATAGGTTTATCGTGCTTTTCACACGAAGAATGAGATAATTCAAACTAATATTTTACTCGGCCTGTACGATCGAGTTCTATATTTATCACTGGCAGGTATTACAAGCAATTGAATCTCATTGATCGGTTTTAGGCAATAACATTGTTAGCAAATTTTGCTGACTCGTGTCATGAATTGAATTGAATTACTTCAACTAATCTGTCTACCTCCGAGACCTCGTATATGGTTGCGAGATGACCTCCGAGGATTTTGATGGAAAGTGTAAGGGTAAAAAGAAATATATGGAAAAATTTTGACTCTATGCTAGATTATAGTGCAGTTTGCCATTCTTTGTCAAATCTGGCTTCTCAAGGGGACGAACAACCTGTCGAAGAATGAGATATTTAGGTGATATATAAATCGTTGAAAATCAATCAGCAAGCTCTTTGCTATTGATCTTAATTTCTTATAGACCTGGAAATGAAGAGAATTGTCCATTCGTGCATAGAATTCTGGCCTCACACGAGCTAGGCCAAAAGTTAACTCAATTTTTTCGCGGTAAGTTTGAGCTCATTTATTTCGACGTGAGGAGGTGACCCAATAACGTAGACAACCGCGTTTGCAAGATCATCTGCTTCCAATGATGGTATTGATGTTACTTTGGGATTAGCTTTCAGAGCGTTATCCAGCATCTCTGTTTTTACTGCACCTGGGCTGACGTTCTGCAAATAAAAGTGAAGAAACTATCCATAGATACAAGGGCTTGATTATCAACAAATTAATTTTTCTAGATGATGAAATATCTACGTGGTAACAAGATAGATTAGCCGATGATACCGTAATAATATCTAACGTAAGTGTGCCTAATATGCCCCCACTACTTTTGTTTTGCTCATAGTTTTGGCTCACCTCAATATTTCTCAACGTACTTCAGCTCATTTTAAAGCTTGTTTTAGGACCTTTAAAAAAAGCTAAAGTACGTTAGATTTCAACACATTGGAGCCGAGCTATCTAAACTCTTGCGAAAAAATTTTTTTGCGTGTTTTTGACAGTTTGTTCCTAATATGCCCCCACGTGGAAAAGAGGCCTATTTCCATGAGATTATACGGGTTTTTCGTAAAGTCGGGATATCTTGGCTTCCAGACTCCCGAATGAGACGTACTTTAGCTCATTTTGCAGCTTCTTCTACACTCTTTTGAATTCTCAGAGTTAGATTGATGTATTCTGATGGAGTGAAGAACGAGTTTGAGAAAAAAAACCATGGGGGCATACTAGGAACACTGGACTTTTTCTAGTGATATGGGCGTAGAATCGGTTAGAAATCGAATTTTGCAATTCTGCAAAGAGCATTTTGAAGTTGGGACAAAGACAAAAAAAATGAGTTAAAGCACGTTGAAATTGATTCAATCAATTTTGTTTGGCATAACTATTAGTGACTAACAAAAAAGAAGTCGGAAGTAGCGAAATCAGTTTTTCTGTTCTAAGAAAGGCACGGGTCATCTAGGATCGGTCAAAAACGTTTATTTTCTCATATTCTAACGTAACAAACATGAAAAAAATGCGCGGCAAGGTCTGCGGATTTGTACATTCGAGAACTTGAGTGGGGGCATATTAGGCACACTTACCTTACTCCGAGTATTTCTTCTGATGAATAGAGGAGGGAAACAGAAGGACTGATTAAAATCAATGGAATATTTGACCGACAGACATTATTTTAAGAATTCTTAGAAGGACTTCTAGTTTGTACTCGACTCAAAAAAGTGGAATGAAAGAAAAGAAAGTTACAGTAATACCTCACGTTGTGGTCAGTGTGGAGTATCTTTCTATCAAATGTCCTTGAAATGTGCGATTTGAGAATTGATCATGATACGCCAATAAGAAGATAAATAAATCGGGAGATAATGTTGAAGGGACACTTTTCGTGATCAATTTGTATTTCCTTACCGTAACTCGTATTCTACTGTCGACAAGTTCATTCCTCAAGGTATCTGACAGAGCTCTGACCGCAAATTTTGTTGCAGGATATACGTTGAATGGCGAGTACATCCCTGCTGGAGGAATCACATGTCCTACAACACTTTGGAACGACATTACTGGTACAAATGATCGATATTTTTATGATTTATCGCTCGTTTCAAAAGTTTAGTTAATGTCGGAAATGTTGATGTGCATCACGAACGTCAACTGAGTTTGCAACAAAATTATCTTCGTACGCTTGAAAAATGAGAAGCTCGGATGTCCGAGACAGAATTTTTATGGAATTTACTGGCTCGTTTCAGAATTGATAGAGAATTTACGATTTTTTTAGTGTTTTCTGAGTTAATGTTAAATTTTACAAGTTGAAAGATTCCTCGTATTGAAAAGATCTTTGGTAACCACCGCAGAGGCCTTCGATAAGTTAACGAAACTGAGTTAGTTATTATCCATCATGGTAGTTGGCAGATGAAAAGAATGACTAACAAAGTGAACGAAGTGAACAATGAAATCCAAATATTTTGATTTATACTTCATAACCGTTGATGTGTGTTGTTCTTCGCTGGTGTTTGATGACATTGCAGAAAATGTGAAATTACGTTTGTTATTACGCTGCAATCATACATCTCAAGTCGATTATATCGGCGCAAAAGTAATCTTACCTATCGTGTCGGATTTATTTGCACTCGTCGACCTTTTTAGTACCCTCAGTACAGAGAAAATTAATGATTCCTGCTTGAAATTTTTTTTTAAGCTTTTGCTAGACGAACGACTTTAAAGTTGACAGCTCATGAATATATGTACAAGACTGCATTGAAACTGAAGAATAAGTAATACCATATCTTTGATGTATGGTGAGTATTTTGAATCAAATTGCATGACAATATTTCAATTTTCAATTTTAAAAAATAAGGAAAAAATTTGTCGATTTTTCTGAAGGCTACATAACAAATTCGTTGTTTATGCCATCACATGCACGAAGGCAAAATAGTCCATCGAAGGCTCGATCGAAGGGACTTTATCTATTTCTCTGAGGCAAAATTTCTCCGACGAGAGGAGTATCAGATGTGATACATTTCGAATCTTCAATACCTAAAATTATCTCAGTCTTGCCAATCTTACGGCTGATAAAATTATCATCATGACTATGCGGATCAGTTTATCTATCCTCCAGTGATACTTGATCATAATTATCTCGACTTGCACGCATTGAAAGTTATTGAACGTCATGTGAAATCATTTCGCAAGTATGGATTTTGTATATTTGTCCTACCTGTTGATGTTCACAATGTGGGCTTCAGATTGAGTCTCCCTCATAATCTTAATAGCATGTTTCGAACAAAATAATAATCCTTTTACATTGACATCGATGATTCTATCCAGCTCGTCAGACGGAGTATCTGCCAAAATTCAATTAGATCTCATCATCTTGTTTTGGAACATTCATTTTGTCGCGAATGAAAACCGATCAAGGATGAATTATTCATTATTTCATTGGAGATGAGACTAATTTAGGGGAATTTGGAATTGGATACTCGGTCGAATGATTTTGTTTCAATCCGAGGAATGATATCAAGAAAAGTTGTATTAAAAAAAATTTACACCACAACGTATGATATTCCGATCCAGAGTTTTTCATCCAAAAAAATTAAGGCCTCGATCTGATAAGAACTATGGTTACAAAGATTTCTTCGCGTAGGATATAATTCCGACTTTTTGTTCTCATATGAGGCAAAATAGACGATCGATCAATCTTACCTTCGATTTTTGAGAATCTCAGAGTTCCAGCATTGTTAACCAAAATATGCAGGGATCCAAAAGTTTTCTTGATCCAGTTGAAAACTTCAATAATGTCATCTTCTTTTGTGACGTCACACTCTTTTGCGTAGAACTTGCCCGGGCCTTGGACATTTTTCATATTACCCTGCAACGTGATTAGATGAATTGATCAGTCATCGATTCTTCGATAAAGCTTCGCGAGCCTAGTCTCACATATTTTTTTTCAAAATTCAGTCTTTGATGTAGGTTTGGAGGATCAATGAGTCAAAAAAAAACAATGTGAAACAAAAAGATGTGCTTACTGTAGGATCTAGACTTATTTCTTGAGGATTCGACTTTCAAGTTATAGAGAAACTTTCCAAATCTATTCTGGCACGCTTGTACCAATTTACGCAACTGAACTCTACATATTAAACATTTAGGATAACATATACGGGAGAATATTTCATCCATGTGAAGTGACTGATAAGAATATATAGAAATTAGTTTCACCTCCATCTGGGCCTTTCTCCGAGCCAATCCTACAACGATGAGACCATGTTTGACAAATGATTTTGCAGTTGCCAAACCAATCCCAGATGATGCTCCTGTAACCACAGCAACTTTTCCATTCCAGCGCTCCATCCTTGTCCAGATTCCTCACTATGTGTGTGATGATAACAAACTAGATTTGTTTACGCTAATTTGAGGTTTTCTATATTCTGTGCGAGAATGTTTGCTACAGAATACACAATATGTCGCAGTAGTAATATTCGTCAAAGCCGTCGAGCGGATACTGAGCTTCTGCTCACGATGACAACTCACTAATTCAAAGCAAACGGATGTTTCACTTTACACCTATCTTATTATGTTCATCTTGATTATCTCGCCGTACTGTCGTCATATTAGGGTGAGTCTATGTGCATCGTCACGCGTATGAGATAACGAAATGTAGGAGGTTGGACGCGTCTTATGTATCAACTCTCTTAGATATTAGATTTCTCCGTTTTTGATGTATTCTGCACGTAAATGGTGTACAGAGTCTCTTACTTTACCTACCAATAGTTGTATCATTAATGCACTTGTAATTTCAAATCTCAATAGACAGAATTGTGCACTCCACCGAATCATCTATTTATGTTCGAAACTTATTCGATTCGGGCGCAAATTTCGATCGAATAGTATGGACCTGACAGCATGAATTCACTGAATAGAACCAATTTCACAGTGGAGAACAAGATAATCAATCGAAGAATAAATCATGGGGTGATTCGACCACTAAAGTCAATTACCAGGGCTCATATGCTAAAATTAATGAGATGTAGAAGAGACCGGGGTGAAATTGTACAGATCTCAGTTTTTCATTACACAATTCAATTCGAAAATCAAATCACATGTTTTCCGAAAACTTTTTTATCTGTCTCTCCCAACCACTAAATTATGCAAGAAAGAATTTACTGATTTCAGGTCTGGTCTTTCCTCCGAACTTTCGAATCTGTAAAATAAAAAGCTCACCTGATTTGCCCCAGTTTATTGCAATATTCCTTGCTATCCAAAAACTACGAGGGGAACAATTCTTGCTATTATGGGCTATCTAATTATGATTCTCCGCCACAGGATACGACCGTTTCAACGCGTGTCCGCGCTTTGTTATGAGCTACTGGGTTGGGATTTTTGTGCAGTTCAAGAAAAGCACCGAAAACGGTTTTTTGAGGTTTTTTGGCGTTCAGCAAAAAATCCTGATATTCTGGAACATTTTAAAGCTCGGGTTCGGTTTCTAATCCGAAATATATGTAAAGATTTCCATAGTTTAGTTGTTGCCCTGTGAAAAATTGGCAGATATATTCTACGACAAATCATTTCTTCAAAAATAAACTGTTTCTGATACTCATGATTCAAATGAAAATGATAGACAATAGCATCAAGTGATACGTCCCACAAAATCGCCATCCAGTCTTACATATATGGAACTGCGATTCCATGCTCCCCGGCGCGTCACGCACACTGGCTTGTTTTTATCAAAATATAAATTACCCTGAGAGAGGTTTTTTTACTATAAAACAAAGTTCGGTGCGAGACTTCTTCCTCGGCCCCCTCATTGTTTTATCTTCACCACCAACAAGATTTGAATTTTATCGGTAATTATATCGAGTAAATACATTGTTGATCTCTAAGAAATGACAAAAAATGTGTATTATTTTGTTTTTCGTGGAATAAATACCTCTCATTGTGACTGCTGAAATTATATTTATGATTCTCCGTGGAAAGAATTTCGATGAAATATGTCGTGCGTATAGAGGTGCGTATATGTTCTTTGAAATTTGAAAAATATTTTCTTTATCAGTCTCAGAAGCATTGTCGAGTTTTCAGATTTTTCGATAAATTTTCGAGATGTCGGGATTCAACTATTAAGTAACGCCGATTCTGTATGGCTGATAGAATCGGCGTTACTTGTTAGAATTCTGATATCTCAAAAATTTATCAAGAAATCTGAGAACTCGACCGTGTCGGTAACTGTACAATATTGATAGGACTCCGACGTCCCCTTGAGTGGGGTGACAGGGTCCATGGTATAAGTCAGACATCTGAAGAAAGAATTTCTCTACCCAAGAGATGCCAAATCATTCAACAGATTCAAATACTTTTGTAGGGTAAAAATACTGGCATGTGCTAGTTATCTCAAGATATGGATAGTTTTGTTTGTGGGTGAAAGTAGATATTATGTTGAGGGTGCAACACGCGCAATAAGAAGAATTACTTCAAATCAAATCAAATCTGAGTATTCTCTATTAAAACACTAGTCTCGTCAAAACTACACCGAGAAAAATTTTGCAGAAAATTGTTTGTATGGAGAAAATACTAAACTTCGTCGTTCTCCAACCGTTATCTGCAGGCTGCAGGTAGATCTTAAATATTTCTTCCATTTGTTATAGTGGCTACGTGAGCCTTGACATATTCAGAAATCTTGATGATGCTCAAAATTCTTGGAAGATATTTCTTCTCCAGAAACCCTCACAAAGTGTATAAAAAGTATAGCTTTTCGATACTGGTTGATTTATTTGCTCCTTCTTATTTACAATCTTAATTTGAATTGTATTCTTATCATCCTCATCTTATGAATATATTAACAATTACAATGACGAAGCTCAACTTTTGCCTGCTTATCCCCTTTAAAACAACACAGCGCTATCAAAAGTTCTGAATAAGAAAGTATACAATTTTCCTATACACCTATGTAATCATCTCGTCATCTCATTTGTACGCCGTAACATAGATTATACTCATGGATTGCCTGAATGACGAAACAGCATCTTGGAATCTGATGCTCGGTGAATGCAGCTCGAGGACTGGCGGAGCTCATGACGTTCTGTCTGTTTACGTTGCTTCTCAGTCTCGATATTTCTCTTGAGTGCTCACATTATATCTGCAATTTTACTTTATTTCAAGCAGATATCTGGAATCAGGTGAGATAAAGACGGATAAGGTGAAAAGAGCATTATTTTTCCTGTTGGCCAAAAATTCATCGTGTTACATTGAGCATTTTTTTATTTGTGTTGAATTCATCTTGACGCTTGTATCTCAAATACTTTTAATAGATAAAAAGTATGCATGTTAAGTATAAAGCTAATTAATAAACATACGAGTCATCTCCGAAAAAGTGATTTTTCAGTTAATAAAAAGCGTAAGAAATTTTTTTTCAAGGATTTTCCTCAAAAAGAACTCTTTTCATCTTAAAGAAAATGGAACGCTGGGCGGGAAAAGTTGCGGTTGTAACCGGAGCATCATCTGGAGTAGGTTTGGCCACGGCAAAAGCATTAATCAAACATGGTGTTGTCGTAGTTGGGTTAGCTCGAAGAGAAACTCAAATGGAGGTGAGCAATAATTTCGAGAATAATTTAGTTATACCATTTTAAGAACATTCGAGGTTTTTGGGCTAGAAGTGAGGACTATCAAGAGACATATTCTTCATCCGATTTGTTTTACTAAAATGATGATTCCGAGTTTCGGGATCATCGTATAGGAATCCTTATAGCAAAGATTCATTCCACGTAGACGAATTGTCGATTGTTTGAAATTATTCCCACTCAAAAAATGCTCTCCGCAATTCTTTGTATATTCGACGGGACTCAGATGCATTAAAAAATGATCGTACTTGATAAATTTCCTATGAAAATTTTCGCCTAATTTACAAAAATAACAAATGTACTTTTGTTCACATACTATTTTGAATTGTATTCGGTATGATTCATCATTTTTCAGGAGAATATGAAGAGTGCTGAAGGCCCAGGGAAGTTTCATGCTGTAAAATGTGACATCACAAAGGAGGAAGATGTTCTTGCAGCTTTTGATTGGATCAAAAAATCTTTAGGAGCTTTAAATATCCTCGTTAATAATGCAGGTGTTGCAAACCACTCGAGTGTTGAAGGTTAGCACATTTCGCAGTTCATATTATTCTAGACAGTTTCAAAAATTTGGTTATTTAACTCTTTCATATATCGAACCATCAAAAAAGCATGCGTGTACGGTGAATTTAAAAATGAAATTTATTCGCAAATTGACTGAAAGAAAGAGGTGGGTATCGCTTCACCTTAGGATTTATTCTACGTTATTAAGATAGATTTGATAAGGAACTTTCAATTTGTCAAAATCAGAAATGATCTGATGCATTCATCTTGTCTACAAAATAATTACAACAGTTTCAAAAACATCCTATACAATGTTTTCGATAAATATATTTTGTTAGCTGTGACAAATGGTCAAATTGGATTGATGAGAAAACAGATCCATGTCTGCGTAGAATTCTAGTAATTATGAATTTTTTCAACATAATAATTAAAATTCGACCGATGAAACATACATTCGATGTCATTCTAATACCATTGGATACTCATTTGGATATTTTGCTGATATGGATGAGTATATTTTGGAATTGACATATTTACGAACATTTTGATTTGCAATTACTTAACCGAAGATGATCATTTGACGGTAGTGAGGATATAATTCAAAAAGTGTATCATTTCTGAACCAGTTTTCACTTTTTGCAGATACTGCCACAGCCGATTTGGAACAAGTGATCAAGGTCAATTTCATGGGTCTTCTATACTGCTCAAAAAATGCTATAAAACTGATGAGAGAAACTGAAGCTGAAGCTCACATCGTGAATATCAATAGGTGAAAAGGATTTTCTTTGAATTTCTTAACAGACTCTTCAGACCATTTTGATCAGGGTTAGGCCATATCGTAAACAGCGTTTGATTGACTGCCAATCACCGATGTAACGTCTTCAGGAATCCACTTGCTTGATCAGATGCTTTATTTATTGCAGTAACTATACATTGATTTTTGATAAAAAATTCACTAAAGACAATCTTCTCGTTGTAACAGAATCATACTATAATGAATTACGGTTATGTCAAGCACCCCAAATTTCGAAAAACGTTCCGGTCATTCGAAGCAAAATTCCAGATTGAAATATTTTATGAGCTCTCAATTCCTTCCGAAAACTTTATGAATAATTAGTGAAACGGTTCTTTAAAATGTATCATTCGAATTGTCAACACTGTCACTCGTTCCTATTCATCATCAAAGTTCATTGGGACACGCGCTGCCGCCACGAGAGTTGGGGATACCATTCAACGTTTATCCTGCAACGAAATTTGCTGGTAGAATTTTGATGGATACTTTGAGGGATGAACTTCATGATAGCAAGATACGTGTCACGGTAAGAAAATATACCCTCAGCATCTCTATGATTGCTCAAATATCTTTTAGTCTCTAGTTCTTCTCATATTTCTGTACTATATTGGAGAACCACATTTTTTTATACGTCCAAAACCGACCATAAAAAATATAATGGGGTCTAACTGACCCCAAATAGAAAATTTGATAACTCTTGGATTGCATCAAGTATATCGCTTTGGAATTTTTTTAAATGGTAGGGATCCTCAAAACAAGATGCTACACCGACAGAGCCTGATTCACTCAGAGACTACTGGTTCATTTTTGCCCCGAGAAACGCTGCTCTGGCGTTGCGCCGCTCATGGGGCAAAGGCGAACCAAATTTGAGCGGGAGGCGAACCATCGTGGTGTGCAAACGCACCACGTAACCGCCGCGATCCGCCGGACAAAATCGAGTGCGTGGTGCGTTCTGGCTCCACGGCGTGGCGCAGCGTCTCCCCAAATGTAGGGTACGGCTTCTCCGTTCCCCTTACTCTGTGGCTCTCTCTCCCCTCACTTGCCTTCTCCCCGCATCTCCCGGCATGCGCCAGCTCGCTGCGTCGAGTATCAGATCTTCCTGGCCCTCGGCCATGTACACATATATTTGAATACATAGCTTTACATTAAACTATGGTGTACATAACCTTGCTTTACACCCCAATCACTGGTCACAAGTGACTTAATAAATAATTGTGGAGCCTCTAGAGCCCACAACTTGGTGACCCCGACGTGATATCGTTGGTCATTTGTGCATAAGTGAGTGTAAAAATATTTTTTGTGATAATAAAACAAAAAATGAGTGAATCCAAAAGACTCACTCGCCAGGCTGCAAAACAGTTAGGGATACAAATCCCGGCGAACCCAGAAGAGGCAGCTGCACTCACCCAAATGCAGTCAAGAAATCAGCAACAGGTGTTGGATCCAGATTCAACTCGTATTCAACTCGAGCAGCAATTGCAAAAGCAACATAAGGAACTCGAGCAACAGTTGCAGCAGCAACGAATAGAGAATGAACAAATGAGTTTAATAGACCTTGATTTGGATCAAGGAGCCTCATCACCGACTCCTGCTGATAAAGGGGTAAGTCCGTCGCTAAACAATAGTGTAGCGAATTCGCACGTGGTTGAAGTAGAATCACAGTTAAAAGCTACAGCAAAATCATTTGAGCCTTCAACAACAATTGGAGCATCACATAATGATGTGGAGCAGTCAGTGAAAAACATTTTTCAAAATACAGAGCAACTTTACAGCATGTTTGTGGAATTTTTAAAAGTTCAAGGGCAACAATTCCAAAACTGTTCGCCCGGCTCTGAAAAGATGGCTGTTTCCGGCCAGACCACGTGTGAAGGCGATCTGCCTACTCAACCTAACCCTTTCGTTCAACAAAGGGATATACAAGCGTGCAGCACATTGCGCGAGGTGTACTACACACCGACAGCGAGCATACCGAGTCCCGAGTTGCAGCAGACGACGCCAAAGCAGCGCGCGCACTCGGACAGCGAGAGCGCGGTAGATCAAGCAGCGCCAAAGTCGCTGCCGTCAGCTGCTGCCCCCCAAGTAGGGGAAGCTTCTCCCGCGGCTAGAGCTGCCACAGCTGCACACCCACCCACCAGCAACATGGTGGGGATAGCTCATCAAGCTCAACCCGGCTATACTTTCACTCAGCCGCACATACAGCAGCCACAATACGTTCCATATTACGGCCCTTACGTGCCGTATGGGAATGTGCCATATTGGGCTATACCAAACGTCGCGGCTGACTCTCAAGCGATTCAACCTAGAGAAAAGAAATTCTTCATGCCTAAGCTATGGGCGGATAAGCCGGTGGCATGGTTTGCTGCGTTGGAGGATCAGTTCTCCGAGAATAACGTCAAGACCGACTCCAAAAAATTCACCCTGCTACTCCATTATCTGGATGGACAATTTATAACCGAAAAAATCGGGAACTTGATTGCAATGACACCTTTGGGCAACAAATATGAAACCATAAAGAAAGCCGTTCTTGATGAATTGAGAGGCACTGTGAGCGAAGCTTATCGCAAGCTCATACAAACGAAAATAGCCCCTAATCAAAAACCGTCCCAGTTTTTGGAACAAATGAAGTCTGCCAATACAGACTTGAGCCCGCAGTTCATAAGGGATTTATGGAGTACGCATCTGCCGCCACACGTGCGTTTGACACTAGCTAGCATGCAGAATGCCTCTGATGAGGAGGCAACGCGTGCTGCCGATAGTGCGGCAGAACTGCGCGCTGATGCATTCCAAATCAACGCGATATCAAAGCCCAAAGATGAGACCAAATCTCTAACGCAAGAGGAAATCCTGGTTAAAATTCAGGAACAATTGAACGACCTTACGAAGAAGGTAAAGAAAATGTCTCGCCGCTCTAGCTCTCGCTCCAAATCCCCATCGGCGAAAGACAAGGGTGGTGACCAGCGCAAACTCAAGCACCCGGGGACAACCTTGATAAACGGTAAAAAAATTTGTTGGTACCATGATCAGCATAAAGAAACTGCACGTTTCTGCGGAGCACCGGAAGAATGCGAATGGACAAAAAACTAGTGGCGTCGCTCGAATTAGCGGCGATCGGCGACGCACATGCGTTCCGCCGCATTTTCTTACCAGACTTGGAGACTGGAAATTTATATCTAGTCGATTCTGGAGCAGACATCTCGGTCATACCTGTGACCAGTGTGTCTAAAAAAGAAAATGTCGCTGACCACAAATTATTCGCGCCAAATGGGACTGTAATCCCATCTTATGGTGAGCGTCATGTAACTCTCGATTTAGGTTTCAGAAGACCACATGAGGGATATTTCCATGTAGCAGACGTCCCGTACGGTATCCTAGGAGCAGACTTCCTAGGACGTTGGCAGCTGGTCCCCGATATCAGTACCTGCACCGTCATGGACAAGGAGACCAAATGGGTCCGAAGAGGACACGCAGCTCCTGCAACAGTACATGGAGTTTCTGTCATAGACAAATCGAGTAAGGCTGCGCCAATTCTTGCAGATTTTCCTGAAATCACAGGAGGTCCGCGGGACATCAAACCGCGTGTTAAAGCCAAAACGCTCCACCACATAAACACTGTAGGACCGCCTATTGCTGCTAGGCCAAGACGCCTCCCACCAAAAAAGCTGAAGATAGCTCAAGAACTGTTTAAGCAGATGATGGAAGATGGTGTCGCGCGCAGGTCAAAAAGTCAGTATGCAAGTCCACTACATATGGCCCAAAAAGCAAATGGCGAATGGCGCCCGTGCGGTGATTACAGAGGTATAAATGCCCAAACGGTCCCAGACAAATATCCAGTGAAAAACTTTCTGGATTTAAGCAGAGTAGTTCGAGGTAAACGCATTTTTTCCAAACTTGACTTGAAAAAAGCATTCAATCAAATAGACAACGCACCGGAGGACATACCAAAAACAGCGGTGATAACTCCATTTGGTTTATTTGAATTTTTGAAAATGATGTTCGGAATGATGAATGCTACACCAACTTTTCAGAGACATATGGATGAAGTGTTTCTTGGTTTAGAAGATGACGTTTTCTGCAGTATTGACGATGTCTTAGTGGCATCAAAAGACGAAGAGTCCCACGAAAAAATCTTGAGAATAGTCTTCGAAAGATTGCGTGACTATGGGTTGCGGATCAATGCTGACAAATGTGTATTCTTCGTTCAGGAAATAGACTTCTGGGGCCATCATGTATCAGAGAAAGGAGTAGAACCATTGAAAAACAAGGTAAAGGCTATTCTCGAATTCGAGAAACCCAAAACCTTATCAGATCTCAACAGGTTCATGGGAGTAATCAATTACTACAGGCGGTTTGTCAAAGACGCTGCCACTGCCCAGTCCCCTTTATACAAGCTGCTCCAGGGAGTCAAGAAAAAAGACAACCGTCCTGTACCATGGGACGAGGAAACAAACGCAGCTTTCGAAAAATGCAAGCAAAATCTTGCAAATGCAACGCTGTTAGCTCATCAAGACCCGGAAGCACCTCTGCGCATATCTTCAGACGCATCTGCCATGGCTATGGGAGCAGTGCTGGAGCAAAAGGTCAATGATGAATGGCAACCTCTTGGATTTTTCTCTAAAAAATTCAACAAAGCGGAACAAAATTACAGCACATATGACCGTGAGTTAGCTGCTTTGTACCATGCTGTAAGATTTTTCAGAGGAATGATTGAAGGTTGTGAACTACAACTGCGTGTGGATCAAAAGCCAATCACTTATGCATTCGTGCAGAAAGCTGACAAGGCTTCACCGCGGCAACAGAGGCACCTCAGCTTCATCAGCGAATTCTGCACTGACGTCAGATACGTAAAAGGTGAGGATAATGAGGTGGCAGATGCTCTATCGCGTGCAGCAGTGGACGCCATCAGAATGCCCTCAATCATAGACTTCAGCCAACTGTCCCAAGCTCAGAACGATGATGAGGAATTGCAGCATCTTCTTCAAAACAAAGATAACACATCGCTCAAGCTGCACAAACTAAGCTATGGTCCGGATCATCAAGGTATCTATTGTGACGTGAGTACAGAAGATATTCGACCTTACGTACCCGTTGCTTTCAGAAAAAAAGTATTTGATGCTCTGCACGGACTAGCCCATCCTGGCCCTAAACCTTCTGTTAAAATCATCTGCCAGCGATATGTCTGGCCCAGGATGAACAAACAGATAACCAAATGGA
Organism: Eretmocerus hayati; assembly: GCA_029851415.1. NCBI lineage: Eukaryota > Metazoa > Arthropoda > Insecta > Hymenoptera > Aphelinidae > Eretmocerus > Eretmocerus hayati. The sequence continues at coordinate 101,595,834 of CM056744.1, forward strand.
CCAAAGAATGTGTGCCATGCCAACGTTCCAAAACCGCACGCCACAACGTGCTCCAACCAAAAGCATTCAAAGAACCAGATCAGCGCTTCGATCATGTGCATATAGACATTGTGGGACCCTTACCTAGATCTCAAGGGTATGAGTACTGTTTGACAATGATTGATCGTTTCACGCGCTGGCCAGAAGCAATTCCAATCAAAGATATCACAGCACAAACAGTTGCAGATGCATTCTACACGCATTGGGTATCTCGATATGGAACTCCAAAAGTCATTACGCATGATCAAGGTTCACAATTTGAATCAGCTCTCTTTGCAGCACTGGCAAAAATGATAGCGAGTGACAGGAAACACACGACTCCATATCATCCTGCTGCCAATGGAATGATTGAGCGCTGGCATCGCACTGTCAAGGCAGCCATCCGCTGTTATGCATCACAAGACTGGGTGCCACTTCTCCCACCAATACTGTTGGGACTTCGCAGTGTTTACAAAGAAGAATTGGGAGGCTGTCCAGCTGAATTTCTCTATGGAACAAACTGGCGTTTGCCAGGAGAGTTTTTCACACATGAAGACCCGCCTATGGATCCTCAATCGTTTTTGGAGCCACTCCGACTTCATATGCGGGAGATACGTCCAGTTCCAGCTGCACATCACTGCAGAAGGAAAGTCTTCTGGTACAAAGACCTATATACTTGCTCACACGTGTTCATGCAAAAAGGAGCAAAGAACACTTCATTGGATCAGCCGTATGCAGGACCATTCAAAGTCATACGCAGAGTAGACGACAGAGTTTTTGTAATTGACGTCCAAGGTCGGGAAGTAACCATCAATGTTGAGCGTCTGAAACCAGCACACATAACTTTTCCAGAGCTAGAGCAAGCAAACTCTACACCATTCTCAAATGATCACAGTTATGCTAGAGCTCCGTTGTCGTCCAATATGTTACAAACTCAGCCATCAATAAGTTCTCAACCTCAGTCCGTGGTATCAACGAATGCTCGGAATCCTGCAACGAGCAATTCATCTTCATCAGTTCCTGTTCCAGTTCCTGTTTCAAGCGACGCCACACGTAGCGCTCCTCTACGTACTTACGAAAATAAGAAGAAGAAAGTGTCGTTCAAGTGAAATGTTATCATTCAAGTGCTTTTGAATGCAATAGTGTATTGTGGTGCTCAGTGACATACCCAAAATAGAAAAGAAAATAGAGACTGTAAGCGAATATTTCCATGACAAGAATATGATTTCCCGACAGAAAATCCAAAGGCAATTCAAAGTTTTTCATCGTCCTATCTTCAATCTAGCAAGTATAAAGTCATTTTAGATTCTTAAGGTGCTATAGCACAACCAAATACCTCAGTGGTCAGACGGTTCAAAATTTGATTGTTTTCAAATGAAAATATTTATTTTGTACCTAAAGTTACCAATTTGAGAAGCATTCACCACGTACTTAACGTGAAGTATTTCCTAAGTTCAGTATTTCCAAAGAAATAGCAGCTGAAAAGTTGTATTCCTGGAACTCAATAATGTTCCTGACCAAATATTCCTAACAAAGAGTATTTTTTAACAAAGATCAAAAGATCTTCGGGCGAGTCATTTGATAAATACAACAGAGAAAGCGTAAAATCGATTTTGTGCCTCTTGAAGTTGTAAAAGAAATTTTCTGGTCACCAAGACCGCTTGACAATGTTCAAAATATTGTTTATCAAATAATTTTCCCCATTGCCTTCACTGAGGGGGGCCTGTGTAGGGTACGGCTTCTCCGTTCCCCTTACTCTGTGGCTCTCTCTCCCCTCACTTGCCTTCTCCCCGCATCTCCCGGCATGCGCCAGCTCGCTGCGTCGAGTATCAGATCTTCCTGGCCCTCGGCCATGTACACATATATTTGAATACATAGCTTTACATTAAACTATGGTGTACATAACCTTGCTTTACACCCCAATCACTGGTCACAAGTGACTTAATAAATAATTGTGGAGCCTCTAGAGCCCACACAAAGTCGGCGGCATTGGCACCCATCATTGTGCTGCATCGCAATGGTCCCAAGAATCTCATAAAAATATTCAGTCTCCAAACTTTTCAAGAATCTGAAGAGCTTTATTTTCTCACTGTAAAATGAATAACTTTCTTCCATTTTTGTATAAACAGCCAAAATTTGGTGGAAGTTGGTATCGAATACTATGTTTTGAGATGAGTCTATTACCAATAGTCACCCAAAAAAATATTTATTCTGAAAAATGACGGAGAATGGAGTTTTTCCATCCGCGGAAAAGGGAGGTCATGTTGATACCATACTCGTATATTGTAAAGTTACGGAATGAAAAATGGGTAGATCGATTCTAAGGACAGCTGGGTTCGGCTCAGGATTAACCCAGGCTCGTAAAATTCTTACTGTGCTTAGCTCAAATACAAATCTCTGCAAAGTTTGATCAAAATCTGATCGACTCCCTTCAGGGTTAACCGAAATAATTATTCATTTGGACAGTAAGAATTGTTCAACTATTTCATTAGTTGTTTCAAATCAAATCACAATATAATCTCATCATTTCTTAGGGGTTTAGTTATTGTGTACATCTACCATTACCAAAATGTCTTGGTTTGGCCTACTGCGAATCTTGAGAAAACCTTCCAATACAAAATTCATATTCCCCTCTGCTTCTTGATGAAAGAATTCTAAAGAAGATCCTAAGGTTTCAACACTGATAAGTTTTGTCAATCATTTTTTTACGGAATCGCCCTCTTTTTCAGAATATCAGCCCGGGCCTAATCAAGACAGAGATGATGACTAACAATCCAACATTTGCACAAATGCCAGCATTGGAGGCTAGTGATGTCTCCGACGCCATTGTTTATGCACTGGGAACACCACCTCACGTTGAAATTAATGAATTGAAACTGACTGTGAGAAGTTTGAAAGTATAACCATCAAGTTAAATATATAAAACTATCTCTTATAACTAAATAGAAGTGGATTTTTTATTTTTATTCTTTATTATTTAGTATAGAAGTGGATTGATCATGTGAAAGTATTATACTATATTGATGCACCGCATTTACCATAACGAAAACCTGAACACAGGCCTATGGTGGGGGCCACCATCAAAAGGCTCCCACCATCGGACGAGCGAAAAATTTTTTAGAGGCTCCGAAAATTTTTCAGAAACTGGAAAAATTTTTTATGCCTTATCTGGGTGAATCCTGATGACGCGCGGTCAATCCCTGAACCTACAAGTACGGGAATACAATCGCACCGGGAAATTTTCATTTTATCAATTTTGATTCTCATAAGAAGGATTGCATACCAACTCAATGCTCAAATAATCAGACCGACAATGAGGTCGTGGAAAAATCATCTCCAAAACCAAGAGATTAAGTGAGTAAACCCGCAAATATCCTGGCGTTCGGACTTAGAATTCTGCCGAGAAAAAAAAGTCACTTCCAAATCCTAGGAGAAGTCCTTCCAAATCATTGAGTGATAATAAGGCAAGTGTGCCTAATTTGCCCCCACTACTTTTGTTTTACTCGCCATTTCAACTCATCTCTATATTTTTCAACGTAGTTTAGCTCATTTTGTAGCTTGTTTTAAGACCTTGAAAATGAGCTAAGGTACGTTCAATTTGAACAAATTAGAGCCGAGATATCTTGATTTTCGCGAAAGAAGATTTTTTGCGAGTTTTTGTCAGTGTGTTCCTAATTTGCCCCCACAGGGAAAAGAGGCCTATTTTCATGGGATTATACAGGTTTTTCGTGAAAGCGAGATATCTCGGCTCCCAGACTTCCAAATGAGACGTACTTTAGCTCATTTTGTAGCTTTTTTTAATGCCTTTAAAACTTTTTGAGGTAAATTGGTGCATCTTAATGGACCGAGGGATGAGTTTGGAAAAATACTATAGGGGCAAATTAGGAACACTGCACTCTTTCTAGTAATATGGGCGTAGAATCGGCTAAAAATCGAATTTTGCAATTCTGCAAAAAGCATTCTAAAGTTGGGACAAAGACAAAGAAAATGAGTTAAAGCACGTTAAAATTGATTCCATCAATTTTGTTTGGCATAACTTTTAGTGAATAACAAAAAAGAAGTCGGAAGTAGCGAAATCAGTTCTTCTGTTCTAAGAAAGGCGCGGGTCATCTAGGATCGGTCCAAAACATTTACTTTCTCATATTTTAACGTAACAAACATGAAAAAAATGCGGGGCAAGGTCTGCGGGCTCGTACATGTGAGAACTTGAATGGGGGCAGATTAGGGAATGGGGGCAAATTAGGCACAGATACCTTATGTTATAACATGTTATCACTCAATATGCGAAAAAAATGGAGAAAGTTGAGATAGACATGCGGGGCATCAATTTTCAATTTCTGAATTTTTGGGTCCAAAATGTGTGAGTTTTCCCGATAAAACTCATATGTATCATTTCGAATCATTTCAAGTTCTGGTTTGGCGTATCCTCATTCAAAATCAGGTATGTGATCTCTATTTTGAACAAGGGTCATAATTCTCACTTCTCCGATTTAAAGCCGAAACCAAATAGCTTGCTCTTGCTACAAATTGATTTGTACCAGTAAAGGATAACAAAGATCATGACTGAACCAAAAATAAAATTTATTCAAAAACTTTGTTGCGTACAAATCACAAAGTACAATAAACTCTCTTGATCTCAATGAGATTTTCAAAAACCAATTGGAAAATTGATTCTACAGATCAATTTTTCCAACAAAAGGTAATCAGTGCTACAAGATATCTACCGCTAGGCGACGCCAGTATCCAGTATTTTTGCATCGACTTACGTTGAAGGAAGCCCGGTTTGATGATGCGCCACCGGTGCAAGCAGTAATCATCGGAAGAGCCTCCGCGTTTGTTCAACTAGCGCTCAAGATTTGACTCTACAATAATCATGGCTTTGACGAGAGATCCGTTGATTGAAAGAGAAGGAGGATAGAGTAACAATCAGTGAGTAATTTCTGTCGAAATTATATCATTTCAAAATAACGTGGAGTTACATGATAAAATTTTAGATTGAGAACATTGAAAAGTATCCTTATGCTTACTGTTATCATGATATTTTATGCATTTTCTGGAGAAAGGAAATTACTTCTATGAAACTATGATGTCGGTATTTTTGAAAGTATCGCATATTATGATAAGTCGTCATTATGTCCTATCATAGTTCAGTTACGTAGAAAATACTAAATCCGAAAGTCTGACGAATAATGCGAAATCTTTTGAGATTTTTGGGAAAAGTAAGACAATTTCTACAGCATGGGAAATCTCAAACGAATTTTGTTGTTTGAATGTCGAAGAAAACCGAAATTCATTAACTTTAAAATAACAACCGGCTTCCAATCCTTCGAAAGCAGTGAACATGAGTTCGATTAACTTCCTCAATATAATTTATACTCGAATGATGCAGGTTTAAACTTTGAATAGAATGAAATTCATGAGATGATATTAACGATATCATGAGACTAATTTTATCAAAATCCATCTTTGTAAAATTGTATACAATCTGTCTTTATAGCAGTGAAACAGTCCCTGTAAGATCAGAGCTGATTGAAAAGTAGATGACAACCCGTTTTCAGATTTCAAGGTAGTTTTAAAGGTTGACGTCATTCAATGTGCCTCGATTTCAGAAAAGATTTCGTTGCGTAAAGATCGCATAGTCGTTCCTATTCACGATATTCGTTCATTCGTGTATTATAGAACGCGTGCCGGTAGCGAGCTATACAAAAAAAAATTCTGCTGTGATTTATCTTTATTGTTGAATCGTATTAACTTCTAACGAGAATTCTAATTTTCACGTGTCAGGACAACGTATAATCGCTGACTTCGGTCGAACATACCTAATTTGAATGCACAAATCGCATGGAAAATGGTTTTCTGCATTTACTTTTGCAAAGTGAAGCTGTTGACGCATTATTGGAAAAAAGACGTGATAAAGTTGAATGATGATTATTATGGGAGAAGGTTAGAGTGCAAATTTTTTATGAAAATTTTTGTAATATGTGAAAATGGTTCGGTTTTTTCCTTGTTCTGTATCACATCAAATTTCCACTGACGTGGACTGGTCAAGGAATTAAATCAAGTAATTAATATGCAATCGATTTTTTTTTCAACCGGAAGAGAGATTGAAGTGGAAGATCTGGTTGAGTAGATTCGTATCCGATTAGGCTCTACACATGTCATTAAAGTAGTATATTCTTCTCTAGAAACTGTTGAGCCTCGCTTTGCCAAAACTGGAAGAGATGTTCAAGGTTCGTCAGTGGGCCGCATAAAACAACTCGAGAGGTACTTTTGCAAATCTGGCGAGGTTCCGATCATTTTGATACAGGAATAGTAGAAAAATGCTATTTTTTCTCCATCCATTATCTCAACCATCCCCAACCAGAAATGGATTGGATTAAAGTTCTAAATATCACCAATTTAACACGTTCACTGCGACAACGAAAATCGCATTCGGGTCCTGTGTGCGATGGGCCCCACCGGTGGGGCCCATTTAATGAGATATTTAATGAGATTTTGATCACCGCCGCACACAGAGTTGGACGCGTGGGCCCCACCGGTGTGTTAATTTTCGGTTCAATCTGACAAGACCTACAGAAAATTGAATCAATGATCAATGAATAGTTTTCTCCCAATACACATTGCTCAATCTTTGTGTTTTCAACCAGAATTATATATATAAACATCAGAAAAATTGGATTATCATTAGAACTAATAAAATGCACACTCTACTACGTGGAAACCGTGTAATCAATATCTTGAGAACATCAATGACCCAAGTATCAACCTACGCTACTTATAAATTTCTAAATTTCTTTACAGGACTTCGAAGTTGTCGACACAACCAATTACAATGGATTCCCGAATTTATCCATTCCCTAAAAATATTTCCCTCTTCACAATACTCCTACTACTAATTCTAATTCCAAAAAATGAATGTCTCCGAATTTTGGCAATATTTCCTCTAAACGGTCGCAGTCACTGGGTGATGTGTGAACGTCTAGTCAAGGCTTTAACTTCAAGAGGTCATCAACTCGATGTCTACAGCCATTTTCCTCTAGATGAGCCTACCTCAAATTTGACAAATTTTAACCACTTCAGTTTGGAAGGAAGTCTACCTAAACTCAGTAACAATATGACATACGCTGAAGCAGTGCAATTCCAAGCTCTGAATGCAAAGAAGATTCTTGAACTTGCAGGAACTCCAGTTTGTGAGCTTATGGGACTACCAATTTTTCGGAAACTTATCAAAAGTCCACCGAAAGATCCACCATATGATCTTGTCATCGTTGAGGTGAGGTAATAGTGATTAATATAGATTCGGTCGATTGGTCTATTATGAATAAATTATGTGATCATTAATTTTCAATCATCCCGATTCCTTTTCTTTTCATCAATTATTCATTATATTTTCCCAAATAGAGTAGATCAAATGAAAGTCTTCAAATTATTTCAAATTGCTGTAGATCAGTAATGATTTTTGACTCGGGCTTTTGAAAAATATTCACGAGTGACGTAACCGACTTGGATCAGTTCAAAGATCTGTCTTTCTTACAGTATTTAAAAACTCTTATAGATGACACGTGATACAGTCAAATGTTGTACCGGACGCATATTTGTACAAATATTTACCCCCCCCCCTCCGCTGGTTCAGCTATCGAATTTCTTGACTTGGCAACTTTTGTGTACATTCACGTAAGATTTGTAGTAGCTAACTTTGATCGGTATAGGTACTTGCGATAAGCGATCAATAATTCGATTGGACTATCTTCACATATCACTATCTCACGCAAAATACTATTTTCAATTATGAATTGATTATCATACTTGAGAGCTATGTTATGGTTTGATATGGAATGGTTGAGATACGAAGTATAGTATACTTTCGTACTTTGGCCCTTTTCGGGCATTAGAGCAGTTGGTCGACTAACACTGACATATCCTCCACTGCCCGAAACGGGCTTGCAAATGAGGAGTGTGAATATGTTTTTTCATTACAAAAGCCCTAGCATCGGGTTTGAACAAGGCATTTGATTAACATAAAATTAGATTCGACCTCTTGGATTCCTCGATTATTGCTCAACAGAAATTTGTAAAGATTTTGGAAGTAGAAAAAAATATGTATGAAATTCGTTCAAGAGATAAAAAATTCGCGATAATAATCCAAACTTTTTATCATTGGGAAAAATTAATTGTAAAGCTCTACTATAGTAGATTTGAAATGATTCTACTTTTGACATCGCTTAATATGTTACCCATTCTTTGGTCAATCTTCTTTTCTCCAAGACTAAATGTGGAGTTAACTCTCGTTCACACTCTGGTAAGGTGCCATCCATAGATGATATCATGCTCTGGGGGGAGGGGGGTCAGCCAAATGTGACAAAGTGTGACAAGGGGGGCGGGGGGGGGGGGGGTATGCTCAAACGTGACATCACGTTTAATAAAGTGCAGTTTGCAAGAATTTTCAAAAATTTCGGGAGTGGTATATAGGCAGATTATCTTGGGCATCTCAAGGCATTAATATCAAACATTTTTTCAAATAAGAGTTATACCCCAAAGTTCAATTAAGAAATGTAATCAAATGTATGTATTGAAATTGAGTAATAAAGTTAAGAATTAGTGTCGTAATATGTGATTTCTCCTCGGATAGAGAAAATTTCCACCCACCAATAGTCAGGGAAGGGGGGGGGGTACCTATTTGTGACATCATGGCAGGGGGTCTTCAAATTTGTGACAAAGTGTGACAAGGGGGGGGGGGTCAAAAATGGTCAATTTTGGCATGATATCATTTACGGATGGCGCCTAAGCGAAACTCGTCCGAACAATATACTTTGACAAAGAATCACGAGGAAGCAAAAAACACTCCGGTCATGAATCAAAGTTGGCTCCTCGATCTTTTATGAGTCAAAAGGAAGCTGATAGTAAAACTCACTCCGATATTTTCGCACACAAAAAACCACAAAGTATTGTAGAAAGAACAATTTCGTCTACTCAAAAAAAGTTCGATTAGCGAAAGTTACTCAATGATTCAAAATTTCGAGCTACTAATTTTTAAAAAAAAGTCTCACAGAATTTTAAAATATGACTCATTTTCAGCTGTTCGTGTCCGACTGTTATCTAGCCTGGGGTCGTCGCCTAAATGTACCCCTAGTTGGTATAAAAACCACAGCTTTATCAAGTTGGCACAACGAAGCTCTCGGCAATCCTGTAAATCTTGCCGTTCAACCAGGTGCTGGAAGTCGTTTTTTCGGACCCATGGGTTTCTGGCAGCGTTTGGCAAATTTTCTACAAAATCTCGTCGTAAGCGGGCTATTCAAACAACACATTCGAGCTGATCAGAATGATATCGTGGAGAGACTTTTTGGCAAAGGTTACCCTGATGTTGTTGCGATGCAAAGAGATCTCGATCTCGTACTTGTCAATTCTCATAGTTCGTTGAATGGTTTGACACCTACGGTACCGTCTATAGTTCATGTCGCTGGGATGCACATCGATGATGGAGATGGTAATGGATCGAAGCTACCGGAGGTTGGTATCATTTTTCATTTGACTTTTGAGATATCCGTAGAGCTGTGAAGAAACTTGTAGATAAATGTGGAAATTTTACAGAAGAATTAGTTGTAAATATACTATTGAGGCGCACGTGTGTGTGTGTGTGTGTGTGTGTGTGTGTGTGTGTGTGTGTGTACGACAAAATGGACAAAGACTGAAACAAATTTTGAGAAAAAAGAAGGCATAGACCCGGTCAAGTCATTCCCCGATTTGCGACGCGCAGGTCACACTGAGTACACAATACCCGGCTCAAAAGATCATCAATTATTCGGAAAATATCGTGGATATCAAATTGAATCTCATTTCCACGTCTCATTGTACACAATTTGGAGAGTCTCCAACAGTCTTCACGCCGAATCACGCAAAATTGTGCAAAGAATCCACTTGTTTCGCGGGAAAGTTCATGCGATTCCGAATTTTCAAAATGTTTGAAAAATGCCGACAAAATTTTACTCGTAGAGTAGAGTCTTTTCGGATGAAAAAGTTTCCATGTTGACTTTTATTAGTCACATTCATTCTCGAGTTTGAATTCAAGAATTTCATCGAAATTTCAGCAATATTGGTGGAATCGGTGAAGGTTATCTATAAATTTTTATTCGCTCCCCAAGTATTTATTGGGACTAATTGAGCCATTCACGAGACCCTGTTATACATATGGTTCTGTTTCTCAGAGTCCGTGTTTTTTGATCTTCTACGAAAAAAGACTTCGGCTACATTTAGGCCACGAGTGACCCGGCAACGGTTCGCGCCCATAATCACCGACTACCGAATTTTTGGGCCAGCCACCAGCACATGGCCGATCTTGCTCCTCGATAGGGAGCTACCCTTGGAGGGGCCCATCTTAGGCTTTGTTGGAGCCCAGGGAGCGGGCCCTAAAGCGAGTCACCCACGGGCAGCTCTACCACGACGCCCAGCACTCGCCCATTTCCTAGGTTTTGCGGCTGCCCCGGCATGTTCCGTGGCCACCGTATGGAGCTGTGAGAATTTCACGACCCGACTGACTTAACTACTCTGTTCTGCAAAAGTCAACCAGTGAAACTCACTGGAAATCCCGTCGAGATCCGTTCATTGAGCGGATCTGGACTGGATATAAGCAGTAAAAGTTGACTGGTTTCCAGTGAATTTGACTGCTTGACTTCTACCACGGTCGTATAAACAGGTCTGGAAACTCCTATTGCGAACATGGTTCCGAATTCCGGGCTCAAAAGTTTCCACTTTCACTCACTTTTCCTCGTGGCACTGCGATCGAGTAGTAAGTACACCTGGTGATGTTGACAAATCAATCTTATAATGTCAACATCAGTTCCCTAACCTTTGTGTCATGCCGTGTGCGTGTGACCATTAAGTGCCCAACGAATAATTATAAATCGAAAGAGATTCGGTCAACCTTCGAGCCACCAAAATATTTTGGTCTGCTGTAGTTGCAGTTATGGTTAAAGAAGCTCAACTTAAAGAAGCTGCGTTCAACACAAAGAGTGTGTGACAGACACTTTGCTGAAGAAGACGTGATTCGGGAAATCATACAACGCAATGCGAGTGGTCGAATTATCGCGGAGGTACGCGATAATTTCACACACATACACATAGTTTTGATTGTAGCACCATGCGATTGGAAAGCTCATCTTTATTTTTGTTGAACCCAACATTTGGGGGAACGAAAGTTTGATAAAATATTTCATCATCAACAGATGGTTCTGATTAATAAGTGAGAATAAGTTGTTAGATCAGCCTTAATCTAATTTCTTGCTTAAACTCTTCAACGTTACTCTCACAAAATCAATAAATCAACCAATAGATCAGTTATGTTGGCATGTTTACTTTTTTGAACATCATACTACTCGATGGCAGCGCCCCGCTCACCGCGGTCAACTTTGGCACTACACCTCGCTCCAACCAACCTTTAGCATTGAGTTTCTAGGCCTGTTTATACGACCGTGACTTTTACAGAGGAAGGCTGTGAAACTGTCGCATCCCAGGGTCAAGACACCTGAGCGAGTCGGCCTTCTTTGAAGAAGCGGAAGGAGCCATTGCAGCTCCGAGCATCATCCTCGGGGCCAGGTTCCGCCTTATACCAGATTGGGTCTCAAGGCTCGACTGCGGTGTCCCTCCCTGAGGCCGGAGTGTCACGATGACCCGGGGCTCGAAGACCTTCTTTACGAGTAGATTCCTGTCTACCGGCCAAAACTCATACCGAGCTAGCGGAGTTGTGATCTGTTGTAGTACGTTTCAAAAATCACCCGGTGGTTGTGGTACCACAATTCCAATCCCCGTAAATTATGACTTCAAATTTGGGCTCAAAGTTGACCCGGGGCATATGGGATACTTACAGTGGCCTCTATGGGTCAAATCACTCTCTTAACCTTCCCGAGTGAACCCCCCTTTTGTGGCAACTCGGAAAGAGTGAGATTCACTCGGGCCCGAGTGGAATTCTCACTCCGAAAGAGTGAAACTCACTCTTTTCGGAGTTGCCACGAAGGGGGGGTTCACTCGGAAAGGTTAAGAGAGCACGTTAGGTTTAACTCAGGCCAGTCTTTTAAAGTTTGCATATTGATCTGCTTGATCATAGTAATTTTGCATCGTCATTTTGTTCGAATGCACGGAGTCCTATTTTGTGTATTCGTCATCTACAAAAATAATTTAAGTCAGTTTTCTATAAGTAAGGGATTCAGAGTATCTCTCGATCCATGAATTCGCACAGGATCACAGTATATCTGTTGGAGTCGTTAAAAAGGCCTTCTCGTGTCAGAAGCTCGGTCAGGTGGCAGTTTTATTCATTCGTCACATACAATTGATTTCCCGGTATGATTATAGAGTATCGTGAATCGTATATGAAGATATGAAAATTCCATGAATGAAACATTTGAAGAAAATTTATCCCCTTATATTCTTGCTAATATAATATGATGGCTGATATATCGAACAGTTTTGATCTCAAGAAGTGAATTACGAATTACAGGAAGTGCAGAAATGGCTGGACGACAGCAAAGACGGATGCATCTACTTTTCATTTGGGTCAATGATACGGATCGAAACTTTCCCGGAACCTATCATGAGAGTGTTCTATACAAGCCTCGAAAGCATTGCACCCGTCAGAGTACTAATGAAAGTAGCTAGGCCGCAGGAGCTACCATTTAGTTTACCCTCTAATGTCATGACCCAATCATGGTTTTCCCAAGTGCAAGTTCTCAGTAAGTATGAATCTCAAGAATTCAAAGTTTATTGGCTCATAACATCATGGCTTCTCGTTAAAAAAGTTGGTATGACAATTCATCATGAAATCATGAAGTTGGCAAAGATTGTAAGTGATGAGATAGATTGATAGCCTCATAACGAGTGATTATTCAATAGATCAATCATTACGAATGCGCAAGTTCAGTTTAGCGCAAAAAATTGAGGAGATCTTAGATGTTTTTGCAAAGTGGCTATTGAGTGTGGAATCTGAGTAAAAAATGAAAAGTGATGTGAGTTCAGTTCACATATATATACGCAGTTGTTCTGATAAGTGAGGAAGTATTGAATAATCGAACGCATTTGTGCGTGAATTGAATTCTAATCATAACAAATTGAGATGGATCCTATCATAATCTGTCGAGATGTCATCTAAGATGCAACGACTTACCGTCGATGTGAAAAATGATGACAAATTTGCTTCATCAGTCGAGATATTCTGCCGATTTTTCCATCAACTGCGATGGATGACGCAAGGTACAAATGATGAGGACACCAGGTTTTGATGGAGCACAATAAATTCAGTATCATCGAGTTCATTGCAATGGGTTTTCAATTTTAGCTGTCTTAAAACACTGAATCCAAATCCAAAAACTCAGTAACCTAGTTTTTGATTTATCAAAGCACATTTTTCAGTCTCTTTAGTTTTTACCCGTTCTGGAGAAAGTAATAACATTATGACATTGGAAAAAAATATTGAATACCCTTTTCACTCAATCTCGTACGAAAGGACTGCAATCTAAAATGTTAGCTAAAATCTAAGATTCTTACATTTCAATTCATTCATCAAAGATTCGTCTCTGCTTCACACGAGGCTTCACACCAACGATTTGAAAATAGCTCCTATCTTGCACATTCGATCCGCAAAGTTGCGTCAAAATTATGATTATATTTACACCGTAATGATTAGCTTTTGTTCAGAATAATGTCATAAGAATTTTCCAAGAGTAACAATAATTAATTATGACAAAAACCTCTAGAGCTAGAGTGTCATAGCAATTTTTCAAAGTTACAAAATTAACATATGACGCCCCGGTCAGGAGCAATCTGTATGTTATTTGCCTTTCGAAGGGCGATATTGCTAACGTTCTACCCAAATTTAGCAAATAAAGACTAACTGGTGGTTTTGGCAAAAAATCTATCTTCGCTCCATAATGATACCTTAGAACTGCGAAAATAGGAAACGCAGAGAGCAGTGGATGGGTTCAGGGTAGAATTCAATTCAGAAAAATGAGCCTTTTCACCTATATTTTCAATTACGTTGGTGTACATGCGGTCGGTCTCCAAAATTTGTGTTAGCATTTGATTAGCGCATAGTAGAAAATGGGGAGAAATCAGATGAATTCGCAGCGATTTTGGAAACACCTGACAACAAGAATGAAGTATTCATTAGATGTTTTTCTTCTTGATAAAATGGAAAAAACTACAATAATTTTCAATTATTAGTTCTGATATTCTTTGCCGTTTTACGAATAGTTATTGATTTTTTCGTCCCAGAAATTTCTTCAAACTCCAGAGTATGAGGGTTAAAATGGGATGGGATCGAACTCTAATCTGAAATCCAAATTCGATCGTTTCAGAGCACAAAAACGTTAAAGCATTCATCACTCATGGTGGAATGATGAGCGCACAGGAAGCAATCTACACAGGTGTACCGATGATCGGTATATCAATTTTTGGTGATCAGCACCTTAATGTCCAAGCAAATGTTGAGAGAGGAATTGCCATAGCTGTCAAATTGCATGGCATCACCGAGGAGAAATTGACTTACGCAATCAAGGAAATTATACAGAACAAGTTGTACAGGTGAGCCTCAATGTTCATTCAGAAAATCAGATGGAGTTTCAAATGGTGAGAGTCGGAATAATGGATCATAAAGTTCGAAAAAAATATCGAAACATGGTGGCTCTTAGTGATTAGTTCAATCCCAATATCCTTGTACTTCAAAAAATTTGGGAATAATCTTTCATATCACCCAAATTCAAGAGCAGATTTTTTCATATATACCTCAATTTGAGGCTTGCCGATGATTTTTTCATGAAATTGATCATCTGTTACTTTTTCCCAGAGAAAAGGCGGAAAAGCTGTCGAAATTATTCAACGACAGACCAATGAAGCCTCTAGATGCTGCCGTTTTCTGGGTGGAATACATAGCTCGGCATGGAAAAAAGGCGCTGAGGTCACCTATTGTCGATATGCCGTGGTTTCAGGCTAAACTACTCGACGTCTACGCTTTCCTTCTGATAATTGGCTTCATCATTTTTTCAATTCTTAGAACGGCTTATGATAAAGTATACTCTCTACTCCGTTTACCCGTGAAAAAAAGCTCACGGTCTAAATCAAAATCTAAAAAATATCGATGGTACCAGCAACTGTTACTCAAAACTAGCCCGGAATGCTCTCTCTATTCTTTCATGGACGATTGATGGAAAAACTTGAGATTTGTATAGCATTTGATCGAGTTGATTGGATTTCAGCGGAATTAAAAGGCAAGGAAAATATTGACAATTTGGTGATGTTCTTTGACAAAAAGGTCTTATAGTAGAAAATTGTGACAAAGAATGTTGGAAAAGAAAGCATCAAATGGAGGAAGAAATCATGACCAATTTTGAACCCTTAGTCGAAGATACAGCTCAAAATAAGTATTTCAGAGGTACGAAAGAGCATTCTCGTAATGATACGAGGATTTCGCAAAAATTCATGTAATATGTACCTTTCAAGTGATCTCTGTAACCAAAAACTTTTACCATAAAATTAGCATTTGGCATTCATCAACCAATACGCATTTTGATCTCGACGTGATTAGACTCGAGATTATGGGAAATGCAATGGAATTCAAATTTCATTTTCGACAAATTTCCGTGAAAGATGAATAATGGGGCTATTTTGATGCAATATATCATACGTGATCTGATTTACATCTTTTGGAATCCGAGAAGAAATATAGTAAGTCCATTCCAAAATTTATGGTCTTAGAAGAAGCGAAAGCGAATTTATAAATTGGACTTTTATCCCACTCCTGCTTGCAACTACATGTATATGATTCCTCGTTGACATTGACTAGCTAAATCCCATTGATATCACTGGTTTTGAATCTCTCAGATTGGCCTCCTATTTCAAAATGTCCATGATTTAAATTTTGACTGCATGTACAACTGTGACTCATCATTTTAATTTCCGTCAATTTTGAATAGTTTTTAATTATTTCGTGAGAAATAATGAAAACAGTGAGAGACCGAGAAGTCCCTATCGGTGCAAGAAATGCACTGGGCCCTCGACTGGGCCCTAAACTGAGACCAAATATTGGACGCTGAAAAAGAAAAATTAATAAAAACCAGAATTGAAAAATCCTTGTTTGCACATCCTCTACCCACCTAAGAAAAAATATGAATCAACATGAGAGAAGGTAATTGTGATATGAGGGACACTGAGGAAGGCAATGAGCCAATGGAAGAGTTATTTCAGAAATCTTCTAAATTTGTCTCAAGACTGAAACTTTGCCTATCTCATCCTTTCAAGGTGAAACGTAATACATCCCCTATTCATTTCTCATTATTGTTTTTTCAAGACGATGTGATTTACGGGGAATTGAAATTATTGAATGCTTGCAGAGATTGTGAAAACACTGTTCGGTCAGAGTTACATTAACGAATTGCTACAATTTTTATCGGTTACTAAAGTACATTATGTCATGTATTTTTTTACTGCAAATTTCTGAACCACTCCGGAGTATTGTTTCACCTGTCTATGGATTTTACTCTGGGTGGTTCTGTCCACAATACTCTCATTCGACATCGTTCGATTGTATATCAGTCATTCTGGAGCAACTTGGGCAGAACTGTTACCGGGGGGCTAGGGGGCTGGGAAGGAATGAAAAAAAGTTCCCTAGTCAGTACTATGTTGAAGTGATACGAAAATGTTTATTTCAGCTTTTTTCGACCCTCCCAGTGGGCTCTAGCGCTCGTGAGAAGGCCATTTCGGGCCCTTGTCGAGCCTATTTCAGAAAAATCATAACCCCAGCGGGATTCAATATTTTCCGACGAATTTCGGCGTATTTTTCTCGTTGATGCAAGTACTTTTCAGGAAAAAATGTCCGAGACCGATGACTGCGTGTGGCGATTTCTGAAAGCTATATTTATTGAGAGCGAATAACGTTTGAAATTTTCGCGTAATGAATTGGGCTATTTTCGACAAAGTCGAAAATTTCGGACTCGCAAAAATGTCTTCATTCTTTTCCACCAAACTTGAACAAAAATATTCTTCGAGATATTTAGTTTCAGGGGGAAAAATTTGGCGGAGGTTATTTTTTAAATTTTTTTGCCAAGAGTTACAAAATGTCGAATTATGTCATTTTAGCAAGAATGTCGGCAACAGTCGGATGTGCTTGCATCTGAACTGATGGGTGACATTCTGTATGGCAATACTCCTCAAAGTACCCCAAAATATGTGCAAAAACTTTCGGTAATGAGCTTCGAGCCAGGAGCGAGCTGTAGGTTCAATTTACCGAATTAAAATTGAGCATTATTTTGGCACACGCGACCGTGGGCATAATTTTATTTGTTCTAACTCATGGTTGAGATAACGAGCGAGAACGAGAATCCAAATACATTTTACCGACTCAAATTGGCCATCCAAACCCAATTCTGAGGGTTCAGCTCTAGAACGTTGTCTAAACGATGCAAACTGTTTACGTCTTCTTTCGCATTGATGAACTACATCTCTCAATTGTTCGTCATCCAGGAATTTTCAATTTTATGACGAGACCTACACGCAGAGTCCTTGGTACTCTGTTTTAGCCTCTCGAATGACCAGACGCTCCATACCTGTTTTGACGCCCCTGTAAACGATGTCCAAACCCTTCAACAGAGTCTAAGTCCTTTTAAGGCGTATGACCTTCGAGGGTAAGAGTGGCCACAAAATCGTATTCAGATCATTTCGAGTCAGACAAGTATGTTTGAGTCCTCATTCTCGCCCATCATTCCGTTTGTAAGCTAGAACGAATAAAATTATGCCCAAGGTCACGTGCGTTCAAATGGCCAAAATAATGCTCAATTTTGACTCGATAAATTTGAACCTACAGCTCACTCCTGGCTCGAAGCTCATCACCGGAAATTTTTGCGCATATTTTGGGGTAGTTTAAGGAGTATTTTTATACAGATTTGTGCCCATCAGTTCAGATGGAAGCAAGTAACGACCGTGACTATCATTCTTGCTAAAATGACATAACTCAGAATTTTGTAAGACTCGTCAAGAAAATTAAAAAAATAGCCTGCGCCAAATTTTCTCCCCGGAAAGTAGATATCTCGAAGAACATTTTCGTTCAAGTTTGGTAGAAAAGAATGAACACATATTTTTGCAAGTCCGGAATTTTCGACTTTTTCGAAAAAAACCATCAATTTATTACGCGAAAATCGCAAACGTTATTCGCTCTCAATAACTAGCTTGCAGAAATCGCCATGCGCAGTCATCGGTCTCGGGCATTTTTTCTGAAAAGTACCTCCACCAACGAGAAAAATACGCCGGAATCCGTCGGAGAATGTTGAATCCTGTTGGGGCTATGATTTCTCCAACATAGGCCCAACAGAGCCCCAAAATGGCCCTCTCAAGGGCCCTCGGGCCCACTGGAAGAGTCTAAAAAATCTGAAAATAAATTTTGGTAGTATTTCAAAATAGTATTGACTGGCAGGATTTTTCTTCGATTCTTCTTACGCCCACCTGGGAACGGTTCTGTCCAGCTTGCTCTAGAGTGACTCGTATGCAAATAGATAGTGAGGATCAAGAAATCGTATTCAATGAGTCACTTTGATCAATATTGCTGATACAAAATTTTCACATGTTTTAGATGTCGACGAAAACATGCCAGCGACTCTTGGCCTTGAATTGAACGTGTTAATGATGTACTCATCTGAGAAGTTGATGAGTGCTTCTTAAAACTGAGAACCAAGCAATGCTGAAAAAATCTTTTGAAGAGGACATTCTAATGAAATCAAGAACTTTTCTATCCTTGATCCGCTTTTGAATCCAAAACTGATCAACTCTGGGAAATCATTTAATTCGAGACATCAGAATTTTTGGTTCAGGAGAATCTCATTTCTTGACGAGATACAATATCACCGCAATTTAGATTGGGAATCAATAGGTGCGAGAATCACCGCAACTGTGCTGTAGTTCTGAACGAGATCGGGAATAGCTTTCGAGGAGAGACCAATAATAGACTAATACAACATATAAATTGCTGAGTAAATTGAGAGAAATTTCATTTTATTCAACTTAGTACAGAAAGATTCATTATTTGCTGATGATAACGTAGTGTGATTCTAGATAATGATATCTAAAGGATGCCAAGTTTCTCTTTATTCTTCGTCCCTTAGGTGTTCAGCATGCTTTAACTTTTCGAGTCTGAGAACAAATATAAATCAAAATCAATATACGTGCGATAACTGAGAAGGATTCATCATCTTGATAAGATTAGGCGGTAATTTCGATTTCAATGCCTGGATATAATCATGCTCATTCAATTTTCAAATGATACGTTTTATGCTAGTAGAGTAAGACCATTTATGGTGTCTAGAATCTAGGAGAATCTGGAAACCTGGAGATCCCCAGAATAATTTTCCCGCTCCGCAGAAACTTTTCTAAATGAATAGCTCGACTTCAAGAGAAGCTCAGAGCTGACACCTCAACTGAAGGTCTGATGGGAAGTTCCAGGTTTTTACAGATTCTGGACGCTCTTATATTACATTTGATGGCTTCACTTCTGTTTGCAGTCATAATCCCGATCATCATCTCTTATAGTGAAAAAGACAGTTACCCATAATAGCTCATACATTGGGAAGTTTTTCTTTGTACACGGTGTTCGGGAAGAGAAGATAGGTTTGAAAAAATGTTGAGAAAAACTGAGCACGTGGCGATTTAGTGCTATTTTCAAGGATCAACATTCCATTGGAATTGAAATAAAGCAATCTACTTTTTGAAGATACGAGCTCGATCTGTACTTTTACATGTTCATCAAATGTAGCACTTCTGAGCTCTTCTAAAAGGCTCCTAAAGTCTGGGTCTCAAACCCATCTGAATATTTTTTAGTATCCTAGCTCATTTTGAAGCCCATTTCGAGATAATCAGAATGAGCTTAGATATGTTTGGTTTCAATGAATCAGGTCCGGGCTATCTTAGGATTCAGAAATTCAAAAAGTCTCAAGTCTTTATTAGGAGAGGAAATATCAGGCATCAACTCATGATGAGGAGATAGCTCGACTTTGGTTTGGTGAAATCAGAAGTTCTTCAACTCGTTTTGAAGGTCTTGAAATGAGCTCCAAAATAAGTTTAGGCGCGTTGAAAGGTATTGAGATGCGTTCGAGTTATTGACATCGGAAACCATTGTTGTGTGCTCCACAAGATTCACATGCAAGAACAAGAATCAAGCTCGAATTTCCAAGAAGGAAATTGTTCCATTTCAATCCCAAAGGGATGTTAATCCATGCACCTAGTACCGAGTCACCAAGTTGCTCAATTTTTCTAAACGTTATTGTCGAACCTATTGCCCTTCCCCCGTGCGTAGAAGGCAACTTTTCCGAGCCTCTCATCCAACCTTCAATATTTCGATGAAATGTTTATTGTTCAAAACATAGTCCGACTAAAATGAACGTACCTAGTCCTTGAATTGCAATCTCCAGCAATGACATCGTCAAAAATTGAATGAATATTACTTACCCAGCATTCGGTGGCAACACCAGTGGCCCATTTCAATACTTCCGACTTAGATAGCTTCTGCCCGCTCGCAACGTCTTCTTCGGCTTTCTTTTTAGCCTTGTCAACTGCTTCAGGGGCGCACGAAGCTGTGGCTTTCCAATGGCACTTTGGTTGAACAAATCCCTTAGCAAGTTTGAATTCTTCGCTGTTCAGCTAAGGAAAAGGTAAACGTGAAATATATTATCATCAGTGTTGGTTTCTTGTTTGTGAGTACACTCCCGAGGAAGGTGAACTGCACAGCCGTGACGGTCAGTTACCGTTCGAGATCTTCTGTCTCACTCGCGCTCGTACCATAACCTATGAGTGCGAGCAAGACGGAAGATCTCGAATGCCACTCTGACCGTCACGGCTGTGCAGTTCACCTTCCTCGGGAGTGTACATCCCATCACACAATCTTCCAAACTTCATGTAGAAAATCTCGATGATTTCTGTGCCTGATGAGCAAAAGTGTTGACATGGCTCTTTTACTAGATTTTCGAACTAAAATATCTGTCCTTTTATTTTAAAACCTGTTTCTTGGGTCTGTTACTTTTCTATACTTGTATGAGATTACAAGGCCCACATGGGCGAGGACGTTTTGAAGAAAAAACGTAGAGACAAAATTTCATCACAATGAACTATCGACCCTATCATAAAGTTATTTATTGTTCCTTACAAATTTGGTTAGATGCTCTTTCAGATGATCTGGCTGAAGGAAATCGTGAACATCCTTCATGGCAACTTTAACCCAGTTTTCAGTGTCGCTAGCTGCACCTTTAATCCAGTCCCAAACATTTGGGCTAGCTTGAGATGCACCAAGGAGCAGAACGATATAAACGAATGAATAGAAGAATTTCATCTTTTGTTCCGATGAGAAAACTGTAGGTTGATATAGTTAATACAAGAACCGCCCGATCAAACTTTGGACATCTTATTGATCGAGATCCGTATTTAAAGCTATATCCTCACTTCAACTAATGGTGCAGAAGAAGTCCACACATAGGCGGGGGTGTCATCATAGCTCATAAATTGACTGTCTTAATTTTTCCTGGTTTATCTGCGGTTAATCGGTCGAAAAATCACGTGATATTAAGCTTATGAATTATATCAACTCAATCAAATCATGTTCACTCAAAGTATTCTAATGTTCATTTCGTAGACCCTATAAGTGTTCCCTAATAGGTCATTTAAAGGTTTTTGTATCAGAAGAGTTATATTCTCATCATACTGTCCTGTGCAAGGAAATTATTCCCTGTTTGAAAATGACCTGTTGATATAAGTCATTCGTTTTAGTATCACCAGCTTTCTGGACGATGACCAGGGTTCTGTAACTTTAGGTACCGTCTTCCATGGAAGAGTCGTTATCACGCAAGGCAGTTTAACCTTCGGGTCTTGTGGGACCCACCCTTAAAATCTAGATTGCCAAGCTCCATGGCGATATTACGGCAATTTTGCCGAATTGAACATGGTAATTACTTTTTTCTAAGCCACAACTGATTGTATGAGACGATCCGAGACCCTGATAACCCGTCCATAGTTTTTGGGAGCACACAAATGAAAAAAAATGTCCGATACCTTGGGCGTTGAACCTTTTTGGGCAATGTTTTGCGCTGGCAAGAGTGTCTCCATCATCTAAGTGTCCGTTTTTGAAAGACTTTCTCAAAAGTATATTATCAGTCCAACAAAAAGTCTCTCGAAAGAAGTAGTGTGGCTGCAACCTTTGCAGGACGACTCATATATAGGTAACCGAGCCAGATTTCACTTATCTATACAGATATTTTGCCGAATTCACCATTAAATTGTGGTTTTTTTCTCCCCAGCTTTAATTCTGTAGAGTAAAAAACTGAAGAGTGTATGTATTTTCTGCATACTAGGATATTTCTGGAACACCATTTTAAGCCCACACGTCGATCCACAACGGGCGCCGAATATAGTTTTATACCCGTGAATCGAAAACTGAAACTGTAAGCTTTCGATTGACCACAGACACAATGTAATTCTGATGCGAGACGTATAAGTTACATGAAGTTGAAGGAATGCCAAAAAAGAAGTGCGACATTTGTCCCAAAATGACCCCAGTTGACTGTAACCGTGAAGTCCTCTATGTGATGTATGCTGTCCCAAAGTTACCCCAAACCGGTGTAACTTTGGGACTTGATTTTGATCGCTCATATCTCCATCCAGAAATGTCCAAATTGACTTTATCAGACCCGCAATCGAAAGCTAAAACTGTAAGCTTTCGGTTGACCACAGACATAGCGCGATTCTCGTGCGGGATGTCTTACCCTAGTGGGCGGTATATGTTGTAGATGGTAAAAAAGCACAGAAAACACACTTTCAGGCCCAGAAAGACATCTCTGTGAGTTTGGTGCCCTATTTTGGATTTTTTTAATTGGATCTTTGAATTTCTTGATCGATTTCTCACCAGTATAGCACCCGATAAAAAAAATTATGCGAAACATATGTTTCGACGTGGAAGAAGCTGAATTTCATGAAAATATACTTTCAAGACCGGAAAGGGTCCACATGACCTCCGAAAAGTTACTTTGTTGCAAAACACTGATTTTTCAGTTCTCAGTTATCTGTCATTTGACAGGATTCCTAATACATTGGGTAATAATACAGGAGTTTTTCAGTCTTAAATTTCATGGCAATATCACAGTCCATAAAAGAAACGATGAAATATATAAAAATCATTCTTGATATGTGATTATCACAAGAGTCTTCTGTAAATTCTGAGTCTAGAGGACTGGGTCAGATTCTCCATAAATGCAATGAAACATCTTACTTCTTACAATTCTCCTCGAACGTAAGTGTCGGAGACTCTCGATCGCTACACGGGGAGATTATAATAAAATTGAAAGAGAAGCAGGAGGGATGGATACAGGATGCGTGTTCCAGGGATTGGGGGATCACAATTCTTCAGCCAGAATTCCCCGAAGAAAAAACTTTCCGAGAAAAAAACTCCACAGTTCGAAATTACCGGCCGGCCTCATTCCTTATATTAGGCTTGAAATTCCCCGGTGTTAATTTCCCCACAACAATGACTCCCCTTGCGAGTTTTCTCAACATCTCCATTCACGGAGACGTTAAAATAAGAAGGGCAGATTTGAATGATTCACTGTGTATCTGAGCTTAGTTTTTGCATTCTTCATTTGATTATAGTTTGTATAAATATGGTTATTTTGGTTCAAATTCTACGCATCAAAAGTGCGACTAGTCTTCTGAAGTATATATGAGTAGTTCTTAACGTAAAATTTTGTATAAGAAATGCAATTATGGACAAAACCATGAATTATTCCCCATAATTGCCACAGAATTTTTCAAGTACCGCTCGTCCAAATAGTGAATTGTGGATATTCCTTGCACCTCCAATTCACGGCTCGTCGATTCTTTAAAATTTTATTTAGAAGTAACAAAAATTTTACTAGAGAAGTTGCGAATACATAGCTGAGCTGAGAGGATTTGAATTTAAAATAAGGTTACAAGTTAGAACAACATATCGGGTTTTGCTTTCTCTAGAGAAAAAGATTTGTTTTTATCCAAGCCAAATTTTCATCAAATTTTCCACTAAATCCAATATTTCCTTCACAGGAAAATCCCATGAATATTCATTTCAGGTCCCACGACAGTGGTTGACACATGAGAAGTAAAGAATAGATGTTATGTGGATTCTGATCTCGATCTCTGAATGATTGCGGGTATGAATAATTGAAATCGACAGATACTCCAAGAGTGTAAAAAAAATCAAGCATCGAGAATCAATCCCTTCACTTTTCTCAAAATGTGCCTTTAGCCGAGAGAAGATGCCTATGATGTCGTCACGTGTCAACAGATCAGATGAAGAACAATGCTCAGAGCGACACATGACGTGGGTTTCCATTCCGAGAACGTGTAGATACTGAGTCATTTAATGATAAGAACTCGTAGCAATGATGTTTTATACATAATCTTAGGTTCTTGAGAATTTTTTCACGCAAATTAAACGAGTTCTCATGATGGGATTGGAAGAAGAATTCAAACTTTCTTTCATGGTCTGGTTTATTCACAAACATATGTATATTCTCCTATATTCACTTCCGTCTGATCATAATCGATGTAGAGTATTGATCAAGTAGCTGTACTAATTGCTAACAACAAGGACAATATCAAATCCAAATCCCATGGACTTTGGTTTTTGAAGCAAATTTATTGTATGAGGGGTGAATGAACATGTTATATAGAGAACTTTGCGGCATTAACACCTTCACTGCGATGGGCCCCACTGGTAGGGCCCACGCGTCCAACTCTGTGTGCGGCGGTGATCAAAATCTCATTAAATATCTCATTAAATGGGCCCCACCGGTGGGGCCCATCGCACACAGGACCCGAACGTGATTTTCACCGTCGCAGTGAACGTGTTAATTATCCTACCCGATCATTCATGAAGATCATGGAAGCCTCATTCACAAATACTTTTGGGGACGGGTGGTCACTAATTACTAGTACGTGAGTGCCGAGTCCTCCTCATCCTCCTAGAATGATGTATCACCTCGTCACTTGAGTGTTGAGAGTTGAACATTTCGTTGGATTTTAGATATTAAGCTTCAATTGCAAAAAGGGAACACTCGGTGTATAAAGCAGGGGACATTATGAATTTCGAAGTTGGTCGACAATACTGCATCTTACGGAATCCCTTGAAAAAAAAGTTCATGTACGTCACGTCGTTTCTACGAGTCCTTATCATTAGATGACTCAGTATTTACATGTTCCGAAATGAAACCCACGACATGTGTCGCTCTGAGCATTGTTCTTCACTTGTTGTTGACACGTGACCACATTATAGGCATCTTCTCTCGGCTAAAGGCACATTTTGATAAAAGTGAAGGGATTGATTCTCGATGCTTGATTTTTTTACGCTCTTGGGGTATCAGTCGATTTTAAATATTCATATTATCCGTAATCATTCAGAGATCGAGATCAGAATCCACATATAGCACCTATTCTTTACTTCCCATGTATCAACCACTTCGTGGGCCGGAGGAATAATGTTCGAAACTTGTATGCTGCACGTCTGCGGTGCCAAATTTTGCAAATCATAGAAATTAGATATATTACCAGGGCCAGGTCCCACAAAGTCCCATGAGCTCCCACGAAATTATTTTCAGCAGGGACCCTATATGTTATTACGTATTTTGACATGCTGAACACGATGGCCTCAAATTTGAAAGGGCTAGGATGCCTTCGAGACGAGTGACAAAATGTTCCTTCGAGTTGCCATCAGCAGGATTTGACCATTCCGCAATCAATCTCAAAGTCTTCACGAATTTGACTAGAAACATTTTTTGAAGCTCACGAGGGTCTTTCATCGTCGTATTTGATTATGCATTGAGAAGGAAGTATTTGCAGTAGCCTAAAAATAGATGTATCTAATGTACATGTATTATTCCGAAAAGAACTTTTCGACCATTTCTGGAAAAAACTCAAGCCTCGAAGTAATGTGTCAAATTGGGCAGTTTCCTAGTCTGACGTACTTCGTAAACTATAGGGATAACCTATACGTTTCTGCGCTGTTCCAACCCCCAAAGAGAGTCTGACAATTTCATAAAGTTACTACAATGTTTTGGATTGATCTCTCGTATTGATCAAATGTATGATTGATCGAAAATCGAACCTAAAAAATCTTTTAAGAACTACTCTATAGATACAAGATGGGATGCTCTCATAATGGCCAAATTGTTCAAATCATGCTTGGTTTATCTCATTCTCCCGGTTACTAATTTTTTTATTGAATACCGAATGTAATTAGAATGAATACAAAAAATACAACCATCAAAAAATGCTGGAGTCTTTGATGTGTCCGACAGGTATAAAAAAATATTGATGTTCACAAAATCGCCTCAGTATCTTGGCTCTCCGAAGTAAAGACTTTCTGGACAATGAGGAAGTAAAATTTAATCTCGAACTTCTCTAATATATTAAGTATTTCCCTAAAATAAAGATTTCCCTGAGATGTTACAGAGGTGGTGAAAATGTGCTGAAAATGTAGCATTTCCTAAAAGAGATGACATTTTTCGAAAAAGCAGGGCAAAGGAAGAAAACTGCTTAGTTATGAAGTGAGGTCTTGAATGCAAAAGGCACTCTGAGTTAGCGTCTTGTTTTTCAAGAGGCTCAAGACCCGTTTTGGAAACGTGAAAATTATTTCTTGGCTGCTTGTTTTCAAAGAGTGCATATGAGGTCAAATAGGACAAAGAGGGTTGTCAAGGATCAAGTTGGGTACACGAGCTGGCAATGCGCGGGCTATGGTCTCCAAGATTTGTTAGGTACTCAATCATGTGATGAAGGAGCAGCTTGTTCGACGAAACTAATTGTTTTGGGACGATTAAACATAATAAATTATTTGTCAACGATCAACTACTTTCAACCACACGAATTCAGGTAGTATAAATTATGTGTTCAATGGATCAAAGTAACTAGGGAATTCAACGTTGTACATAATACAAATATTTTATGAACATAAATTCAGGCAAATGGATCCTGTGCAACTCATCATTATTACGTTATGATAGTTGATACAACCTTGAAAATGCGCAGAAACTTAGAAGATAATGATTAAATATTGATGAATCTTCTACATAGTGTTGAGTGGAGATACTTTTCCACGCAATCTAACGAGCGAGCAAACACGTATCATTTTCATCAGTGTCAAAGACCGCGATCGGTAATTCAGCCAATTAAGGGTGAGACTAATGCGACGATTTTCTCGTTCGTCTCAAATAGTCTGTCAGTCGGGATATGTATGGCTGTAAAAAAACTTTCGGAAAATGTTCACTCAATGATTTTTTCCGGTTTGGTTTTCCAAACTATATTTTAAAAATTTCCTCGTAATATTTGCGCATCATAATAAATCTCCCCGCAATTCATCGTTAAATTTGAAAAAACGAGTCTTCCAAAAACCTCATCTTACTTGAACAGTTGTTTTGCCTTCGCTCTGCTTTTCAAAAAATGTTATCTCTTTTAGGAAATGTAAAGTTTTCAGCACATTTACTATCTTTGTAAAATATTAGATAAATCTTTATGCATGGCAAAACCTAATTCATCTTAAAAGTCCGAGATTAAATTTTACTTCTTCGTTGTCCAGAAAGTCTTTACTGCGGAGAGCCATGATACTGAGGCGGTTTTATAGACATCGATATTTGCTCATACCGTTCTGACACATTAGCGAGACGTTCATCATTTGATGGATACATTTTCTATCCATTCTAATTACACTCGGTATTCATCATAATTACTTTAAGGAAAAATTAAGCTACTAAAAATGATTTGAATTGTTTCGTCATTATGAGAGCATCCCGCTCTGTATCTATAGTCTAATCCTTCAAAGATTTTTGGCGTTCAACTTTTGATCCATAATTGATTTGATTCAAGTGATTAATCCAAAACATTGAGGCAACATTCTGGAGTTGTTAGACTCTCTTCGTAGTTGTAACGGCGCAAAAATGTAGCAGATCATGATCCAGAAATTTTTACAGTTGAACTCATTTTACTTGCAAAAAGTCGAACCTGTCTAACTTTTCTAAGATGATTGGGGAGCGCTTATGTAAGGATAGAGGGGGTACCAATATCTATGGTGCAGCAAAAAGATCCAAAATCTAAACCATAACTTGAAGTTTATTCATACACAACATTCACAGAATGTCATGAATCCTCAGATGATACACAAGTATCACGATCAATGAACTTAACTAATTTCTTGCATGTCACGTTCTATGTTTACATGAGATAAATAATATCAAAATAAACAGCTCTACTTTTATCCAGAAAAATCTCGAGGCGCGGCATTCTTCCAACATTAAATAAACGAAACAATGCTTAAAATCTATTCTAGTGAGAAAGTTGTATCCAATTTTCAAAGATATTCATTTTCTCCATCATGTACTACTACATATAAGTTGATTATTGACCAGATGCCACAAAAAAGATTCATAAAATATTAACAATTATATATTTATACAAGCCTTACACATTTACAAATTTCATTTGGTTTGTTGAATGAGTGAAAAGTACGAATCCCAAATGAAATAACAAGCAGTTCTTCATGCATTCAGAATGAAAGAGAATAGCTCTGCATTGCTTAAATTACTCAGAATTTCACGAACCACTACGAGGGGAAGTTCTAACCATTTCAATACATCAAACAAAACAATTTCAGCTCTTTCAAGGAGACCTTGTCTCATACTACTGAGATGAAATCGATGTTGAATCAATGGTCCATATACTTCAAATTCTTGGAGAATGTTGTCACTCATTTGAATTGCATTGATAAATTCTTCACGCTTGGTATATACAGCAATTTGATTGTAATTTTTTGTCAAAAAATCGAAATATGATAGTTCTGCTATCCTCCTTTCTTTCAATTGCTCAATTTCAGCTTCACACTGTTCTATGTATGAGTAAATTGACAAATAATACTGCATTACCACCAAATCCTTATTCATCATAATCAGGAGCTCTTTCACAGTTTTCAAATTTTGAAGTGTTATGTAATAATTGGCTGTTATTAACTTAGAAACATGAGTTAAAAGTATTACAGCTCCAATTTTCAAATCAAGTAATGTGTAGAAGCACTCAAACTCTGAATCAAAGTGTTTTTCATTATTGATTGCTTCGTTGTCGTGATTGCTTTCAGGGAATTCATTGATACGGTCATTTACATAATCGAGCGGGGTTTTTCCATTGACATCCATGGCATTTATATCTAAATGCATATCCAATAATGCTTGAATAACGGGTACATTACCAACTCTAGCAGCCATGTGTAGTCCCGTTCTGCCCAACTTATCACATATAGGGCTTCCACCATCATAGCAGCACATCAGTACATCCTTAGTTATAGCAACTATATCTGACTCTTCATTTTCATTCAAATTACCTCCAACGCTCAAAATATTGACATTTATCAGCTCTATATCCAGCTCTGAAAGCAGTATCTTGAAAAGTTCCATATTGTGGTTTTTTTCAATCCTCAATTCATCTTGTCCCATATGAAGATTGATGATTTTTGTAATAATTTTCATGGCTTCAGCTTGATTCTCTTTGAAAGGCTGGGTATGTAACAAAAATGACCTATACCATGTTTCTACACATGGAATCAATGATTTTTGATTCTCCACCAAAGAGATGGCAAAGTCTTGCAGTCCAAGTAACACCGATGACCACACCATTGTTGCTTGAATTTTGTCTGAGCTTTTAACAGAGAAACCATGCTTGACCATAGACTTGACGATTCTTTCATCATCTGTAGAAGAGCTGAGTAGGCACACGTAGAATTTATCTCTCACTATGTCCATATCAAAATCTGGATTGTACTTCAATAAAAGTTCGACCATTGTGGGAGATCCAGAATCAATAGCTAGTGAGAAAGGAGTATTGCCTTCATTATCTTTAACATTTACATCGCCGCCTGCGTTGAGTATTGAGGATCCAATTTCAAAATCCCTCATTCTGACAGCCATGTGTAACATTGTCTCGCCTGAGGGATTTCCTTGGTTTATGTTGGCTTCTTCCATTTTTTAGTATCCTGAAAAAAGATAATACGGTAAACCAAAGTATACGATAATTAAACTAATGTGTACATCCTTTGTATTGCTTGCTCAAAATTTATACATTCAAGCAAAAAGAGAAAGAGAGTTGATTGAAAAATGTATAATCAGATTTGTCATTAGCACTTAGTGTATCAAATTACACTGATGAAAAACCAACATGAGACGTTCAGGTTAACGAATCTCAACTTACTCTCGGTATAACGTCACTCGAGGAGAGGAAAAAGCAGATTTAATGATGAGAAATTGTAGACCAATCACTCATACTCACTTATAATTTTCCGAGTGGACTAAGAGTATCAAAACAAAATATTTAGATGCTTTGTAAACACTTCAACTTTCATTTATATTATTTATATCTGTCATGTGTTGTGTCAAACACAGTCAAACAGACGACAGACAGACAGAGACAGAGATAGATGCGCATCGATTGAATGTTTTCTGAAATACCATCTGCAAGTTCACTAGGTATTTTCATTTTCTTCAGTCTGGCTGGACTCTGATTGACTCTGATGCGCAGCACAATAATAAAAAAAAAATATATATATACAGAATATACAGAATGAAATTTACAGATGAATATTGCTACAGAAAATCATTACATCACATCTGATTGGATTCACTTTTCCACTGTCTAAGAACCTCGCGTTATTTGTCATATTCATGCATTCCCAAGGGAGCTGTAAGCTATTGCGACGTCTCATGAGATTTTGAGGCCCATGTATCAACTTATGATAGAAATTAGATCGCAGGATCTCACTCGAATTATTATTGCGCAATCAAGGAATAATTGATATAGGTGAGGAGATTCGATCTTTGACTTTGATAGCGTTTGAAATATTTTAATCATCTCATAAATAATAAGGTACATTCTCAACAGCTCGAGACTGGTTTGGTACTTGTCAAATGACTATGAGGACATGTTGTGAGCACACCTTATAAAAAATAAAAGCGCGATTCTCACTGTAGTGCGGCTCCTCGATCTCACATTTCCACGCCACAGCTCACCACAGCTGGCCACAGCTGAAAGCAAAAGGCAGGCGTAAAGTATTGGGGACTTCATCTCACTTCATCTGACTTCATTTTATCATTCCAAGTTGTTTGTTTTGAAATTCCAATCGAGAAAATCTTCAATTTCGTCGAATCCGATCAGTGTTTCCAGTTGCCATTACAGCGAGATAGAAAAGCGTTTCTAGTTTGGTTTGTATGAAGCTGGCATTTGTTTTGCTAGTGATGCTGTAATTGTTGTCACGAAGCACCAAAATGCGTCCTGGAAGGAAACCAAGGATCAGAAGTGATTTGATTTTTGAAGTTCTGAGAGAATTTCCTATATTTCAAGAGAACGGTACCTTGAAACCCAGAAAGGATCCAGTATGGGTTGAAGCTCTGAATCGCTTGGATAACCAAATAACTCTACACAATTTGTACATATTTGTACATCAAGACCGACATGATATACTACAAAAACTGCTCAAACATAACAATCTCAATGTCCCCTTGAAACCTAAGAGAGCGAAGAAGAAACCTCCAGCACCCATTTATGATACCAAATGGGATGAGTATGAGTACTATGACGAGCTTGATGGTGAATCCCCATATGAGGGATTAAATGTGATGGACTCAATTGTATCAATGAGGAATCAAGCTAAATTTTACAATGTTTTACGAAAAATCTCTGTGGTACCATTTATAGTAACCTATTGGCATCCTGATCAAGTTACTCTGTGGAATGAATACTCAAAACATGAATCGGTTGTATCTTTAATAGTATTGGATAGCGTAGTATCCAAGATAACTGGAGGTCTGTATGAAACAGAGAACATTCTACTTTTTGCTCTCTCAGCAAGAGTAGAAACTTCTACCATATTATTCACACAGATGATCAGTGATTCAAGTGATCCTCTGGACTTGGAATTTTTCCTTACCTCGTGGCTTCAAGATGGTGCGCCTCCACCAGCCCAAATAACTGTTGGATACTCTTACAACCTACTAGATGCAGTATCTTTGGCTTTCAATTTCTGCTCTTTTGACCAATACAATCTGAGGTATGTTGATGAAACAATTGTTTTGCATGTTAGTCAACACTTGATTAGTGCTACTCTTGAATAAAGATGAATGGTTGGAGGCTCAGTTCTGGCAAGACTAAAGTGCAAGAATGCCTAAATTGATTATGCTGAAGTCAATCCTGAAATAATTTCTGAAAATTCCTTTTTGTTTGGGGTTAAACATTTTCAATAATTTTCAAACGTAATCCTCCTAGTGATTGAAAGATTTGGGACCTAAGGAGTCATCTATGATCTAAAAGTTGAACAAGAGTAGCATTCAACTTATTCACATTTTCATTATAATAATCATTAATAATTTTTGCTTTTCATTACAGGTGTTTCAAATATCTATCAAATGAACTAGAAGAGCTACCGTCGACTTTACTTCAAATTGATATAGTGACCCTGATTAAAGTGATCAACCAATGGCCATGTTATGAAAATTTGTTACAAAGTGTCAAAGATTTTTACCTTTGCAGCATAATGTATTTGAGTACTGTTCAAGATATCAATGTGTTCAGAGAAACAACTGTGACAGTTCTGATCTTATGCCAAAGCCCTTATCTCAATGAAGCAGCGGAAAGCAGAAAAGGAACTTTATGGGATCATCTCACATCAGACACAATTCAAAAAATGAATCAGCAGTACATTGATTTTATGACTGGAAAAAGTGTGTCTAAGAGTTTCTCTTACTATGATCCAGTTCGTAATCAAATAGTTGTAAATCCAACTCACGAGCTACATGATTACATTAATGCTTGCAAATTAGAGGCATTCAATCTCTGTGATTTCAATACAGAAGTTGAGAGACCTGCTAATGACTTCTATTGCCCCATTATTTTGGAAAATTTGATTCAATTGCTCTCGGAATTCCCTTCATGGACCCAAATTATTCCAAAGAAAGTCGAGTGCTCCATGTTAGTGTCTACTAATGTTACCAAGCACTTGGCTGCTTTTTCTGGTTTGACAAAGTTGGTAACTCCTGCTAAGTACTTAGAATATCACATTGGGAAGGTAACAGCAATGAATCAGTTGATGAAGAATATTATGAGCCGCAATAAGAAATATAAGAACGATGGCCCTAATAAAAATACTCTGGATAGTGTCAGTGTTTCAGCTAAGCAATCCATCTTGGATCATCAGTATGACAGCAGGATTGAGATCACTATTCCCAATGAAGAAATAATTGTGGAAGAAGTCAACACACCCACAAATGTTATAGGGATTGCAAATGAAGGAATTGCAGTCATAACAAAGGACATTGAGCCAATTGCTACAGATGTCACATTAGTGAAGACACCCAATAAAAAAGCAAAAACTGATGCAATATCGGACTTGGATCTACAGAACTTGAAAACCACTGTTAAATCTACTCTCCATTTGTTATCAGATTTTGATGTATTTGTTAGAGACACTGTGGAACAAGTTCTACCTGGACAAGAAACATCAATCTGTAGAACTCTCCTAGATTGTTGCACAGAAATGAAGAAGTATGAAAAATTTTTTGGAATGCTGGTTGAGGTAATATGAACATCAATATTGGGATAAATCACTCATTTTTTTTATTTTTATTCTATTTTATTTAGGAAAATCGAACGGGCAACAAGGCCCTATGTACATAGATAATATAAAGATTCTTTGAGAAATATCATCTCAGATAAGAATAACAACATATAGAGATATAAATTATCAAGGAAAATACATAATTATCAAATAAATCATAAATTATTATTCAGCAAATGAAAAATTCTAACTAACAACAAAATTTCCATCTCTATGGGTTATGAAGACACAATTTTGTTCTTCACCAAAAACTTAAAATTGGGACTATCATGATTTTGAACCACATGGTTTGGAAGCTTATTCCATAGTTTTATACAACGACGAAATGTCGACTCATGTTTTCCATGTGCTTAAATCTTCACTATATAGTAAATACTTTGATCTTCCATACCGTTCTATTTCAAGTTTATGTATGACATTTTTCAACTCAGAGTTCGAATTAGTTCTGGAAATTTCTTCAGTTTTCGAAGATTCAAGACTCGTAATAGTAGAAAGCATTAAAAAATATACTCGTCAATGTTTCAGCCATTGGACAGTCCTCGAAATTTTCCACAAATCAAAGTATTAGAACAAAATAATACACATTATCTACTCTTTTTCTCACCACAATTGGACATTCTCAATCAAGAAATCGTCAGCAAATTAACATGTATGTGTTCTTTCAGAAATTTTGCTACGAAAGTGATGCCATTGCCTGCTCCTTTGCTAAGATGTTTGGAGACATTTATGTCACTCTAGAAGTACTTGAAAAAAACGAGCTCAAAAATATCACAAGATTATTCGCGTACCTCCTATCATCTGATTCCATTTCATGGGAAATTCTCTCTGCCTTGAAAGTGAATGAAAAAGCTATGACAAATGCTAAGAAATCATTCTTGAAAATTCTTTTGAATGATATGTCAGAAATTATGAGCCCTCAGAAGTTGGAAGAAAGGTTCTTGAATGTGTAAGCATATTTATTGTTTTTTATATTCAAAATTTCTCTCCCATATTATATGTAGAATAATCTCATTTGTATCTGTTTCCATAGAGGCCATAATTCATCATATGAGGGTCTCTTCCCCTTTATCAATGAGAAGGACTCACGTTTTGCTCAAAACTTTTACAAATCTATTGGATTGAGAAATCTTGCGTAAGTTGTAACATACAAGATTGGATCATCATACTTCTTCTTCACTGAAATCTTATATTTTTGTTCCAGAGATTTATTTAGAGATGATTATAGGCAAGAGAAGTATGCTCTGATGTCTGGAGATCTACGTCCGCCCGTTCTCAAGAGAAAAAAAAATGAACCCGTTCTCAAACGAGTCGGAAGTGACTCTAGTATATCCTCTAACTCATCATGTGAATTCCTCGTTGAATTAAAGTAATGAAGAATCGATGAAGCTCTATTTTTAAATTCTGTAGTATGCTTTAATATTAACTTGATTTTGTTTTCCAGGGTATCCAAGAACCATGGCAAAAAAATCGAAACGAAAAAAGTTTTCAAAATTAAATGATATGGATTGACCGAACTGATACTTTTATGGACGATCATCTCATTATTAGATGTTGAAGAACCGCACTTATTCTTTCGTATCTGCTCAAAATTTTATATATTGTACTCTGCTCTGACGCACCAAGTTTGCCAATTCGTGTGTCATAAAAGAGTGCCAAACTTTTCAAAATCTTCAACACTTGTAAATATGTCTAGCTTGTACATTTTTATCCTTACATAAGATAGACTAAACAATTTTGTAATGTTAGAATTTGAATTTTTGGCTATCAAATTGAATTACCAGCAGGATGATTAGTGATTATGATGAAAAGCAGTGTAAAACGTCATACATACCCCCCAACCACGGCACAGATTTGGATTCCCTATTACAGAAAAGCCTTCCTTTGTGCTTTTGCTTGATCTTTATTGATAAGAATGATGAATTTGACCCTACTGTATTGATATCCAATATTAGAAAGAATATTGTAGACATTCGAACACTGCAGGCTTTTATTAGATATGTCTCTACATAAGGAGTTTCGGAGTTGTAATGTAATGTGAATTATATTTATGAGAGTATTGAGAATAAAGAACGTTCAACATGATATTATTGCCCTCCTCTCGACGATTTTTGTATGTACCTGTTTAGCCACATTATGGGTGAGCTATATTCTGCCACATAGAATTTTTTTCCTGGAAATCGGACGGCAATTTTGACGACTCATCCCACGAAATACCTTACAGATACTTTCTTTTCAAATTAAGAAGTGACCAATATCATTCCGATCAAACTTGATCATCATTGAAATTACGAAGAGAATGTAATTAGAATCAAATATTTTATAAGCAAGAATCGAGGTCATTGATACCGAGATACCACGTTTCGTCACCCAACTTTTCGTAAAGAAATGCTGTGTCATCACTGCAAAAAGTTCTGAAGAAGATCTTGAACGAGTCGAGTTCATTCATAATCAGTTGGTTTACTTGCAAAATTGAAATCAATTTTCCGGTGCTAACTATTGACACTGGAAAATATATTCCCAAATGAATATTTTTCAGTACATGATGACACGTCTCATCACTATTCACGGCTCTCGATACTTGTGCTTGCCACTGGCTCGTCTAAATTTCCCGGGTCTTAGGAGAAGCTACGGAAAATTTCCAAATAATCTATAGCCACGGAATCTTTCCTGACTAAAAATATTGGTTACACTTCAATCAAGGGCCTAAGAATTAAGTTGAAAAACTTTTCTGACAATGTTTCCTATGTCTATGCTATCAGGAAATTCTAAAACTCCAATCTCGATTTTTTAAGTATTGAAGGCGTCATAATCCAAGAATAGCCATCACAAACATAATAATATTGATGAAGAGTTAAGGTATTCGTCACGTTATATATTATTTTGGGGTCACAACATTATCATAGTCGTAAGCTTTCAAGAGTAAAATAAAAATGAGAGCAGGTGTGTACGGGAAAAAAGTGGGCCGAGGAGGAGCTTGCGGCAGTGCAAGGGGTATAGAGCAATAACCGTCTCAATCTCAAGCTTTTCAAGCTCATCTCATGCTTATGTCGCGCGTCTCTAATGGCTCAGCTATGCGTCAAACTCTATACCGACTCGGAAATATTTATAAAGCTTCTGGCTTTTTTTTTCGTCATGCTCGTAAAGTGTAACGCGTACTTTTTTCACACATACACTCGCACATATGTGCAACCGTAAAAGTGCGGCGATGAAAGCTCAGACCGATGACTCTTCAAAAAATCTTTAGTGTGTCTAAAAATCTCTGGTAAGAGTAAAAGTACTATAAAAGCAGAATGCTCTAGTTGCATTAGGAATGATGTATGCGAGTTTTTGGAGAAGTGAATATGAAGCTTTGGAAGTCGCCTGAAAGTGCGTCGTCTTGTTGAAAGTGCACGATGTGGGTTATATCATGTATATATGTTCTTTTGAGGTGGTTCTCTTTGTTCACACTTTTATGAGTTTCCTTTTGATCAATCACACATTTAGAAGAATACATTTGCAAAGGTTTAAAGTCAAAAATGTATATATACCTACCACTGTGAGGGATTCTGGAAAATTCCGACTATTCTCTTTTCTGATTCGAAGGTATTTCCAAAGAGTCATATTTTTAGTTTTCATACATCACTCGAACCGATCATGAATACGTATTGAAAGTTTTTAATGAACTTTGCCTTTAGCAGCAAACAAAATTACGACCTTAAAACGATACAGTGATTCCGGTCCCCTCATACCTATCCATCTCCTGCTGTAGACAGCCGATCTTCGACACTTGAATACACTACGACGCATAATAGACAGGAAAATCTCCCCATGGGTAGCTATGCACCTCAAATTTTAATAATCCAATTGACATAATCCACCACTTTGCTGATCAAATTTGAAGTCTCAGATCGCGCATTATTGAAGTATTTGGTTGCAGTGGATAAAATCTATGCGGAAAAGAGTCTACGATTAGTTGCCGATCCGTGGGAATCATTTTTGAGTAGAAATGTCCGTTCCGTCCCTGCCAATTCCGTCCCCCCTCCGCAACCTCTTCTTAAACTTTGCATAACTTCATCAAAAAGTTCGGGAAAATGCATGTTTTCATTGTTTATTTATGCCTTCCCCGAATTTTTGAACAATAATTCTTAATTAATATCAATTATTGGATGTGCCACCTATCATTTGAGCTTAAAATTGGACGGTTTGGAAGAGTTTGGTCACTTACACCTAGAGGGAAGCGTCTTATCGAAGCTTACTTACCTGACTCATATAAGGTAACTGTGCCTAATTTGCCCTCATTCCCTAATTTGCCCCCATTCAAGTTCTCAAATGTATGCACCCGCAGACCCTGCCACGCATTTTTTTTGATGTTTGTTACGTTGAAATATGAGGAAATAAACGTTTCGGAACGATCCTAGATGACCCGCGCATTTCTGACAACAAAAAAAGTGGTTTTCGGTACTTTCGACTTCTTTTTTGTTAGTCACTAAAAGCTATGCCAAACAAAATTGGTGTGATCAATTCCAACGTACTTTAATTCATTTTGTTTGTCTTTGTCCCAACTTTAGAATGCTTTTTGCAGGATTGCAAAATTCGATTTTTAGCCGATTCTACGCCCATATCACTAGAAAAAGTGCAGTGTTCCTAATTTGCCCCTATAGTCTTTTTCCAAACTCGTTCCTCGCTCCATCAAGATGCATCCATTTACCTCAAAAAGTTCTAAAGGGGGTAAAAAAAGCTACAAAATGAGCTAAAGTACGTCTTATTTGGAGGTCTGGGAGCCGAGATGTCCCGATTATACGAAAAACCCGTATAATCTCATGAAAATAGGCCTTTTTTCCTGTGGGGGCAAATTAGGAACACACTGTTGGAAACTCGCAAAAAATCTTCTTTCGCAAAAATCAAGATATCTCGGCTCCAATTTGTTGAAATTAGACGTACCTTAGCTCATTTTGAAGGTCTTGGAACAAGCTTCAAAATGAGCTAAAGTACGTTGAAAAATATAAAGATGAGTTGAAATGGCGAGCAAAACAAAAGTAGTGGGGGCAAATTAGGCACACTTACCTTACATAGATTCAAAGGCGGATATTCGTGTACTGGCTGTAGTTCGAGTTGGTATTAGAGTTTCTCATAGACTTGCTCATTCAGGAGCCCCTATTACATCAGTCGATATATCATTTCTAGGTCACTTATCACTTTCTGTATCAATCGCTTCCACATCGATCTGCGATCGTATAAGATTGGAAAAACTGTAGATTTAAACACTACGAAGTACGTACACATTTTCATGATTTTTAATTAAATAGATAAGCCAACGGTTCATACATTCTAAGATGTAAGTTTCAGAAAAGAGTCACTTCGTTCAAGATTTGTTCAGAATTTTGACCAAATACTTTTGATCTTCGCTGATATGATAAGAAATCTGAGATATCATAGAAAGAAATGATATGAAGATTGAAAGAAATCTACTGCAGTATTCTGTCACTCGTGTTGAGGCATGAGAACTAGAATTACTGAAAAACCATCGCGAAAGCTTTCACCATTCCTACTTACGGTTGAAAAATATGCAACTACTTGGGTTACTTGATGGTGCGTCTATGACGGGATTTCGGCCATCAATTAATATTTTTTGGAAGGAAAAATTCTTCCAGTGAACAAAAAACTCTCCCTTTAGGAATTCAAAAGCAGTGCAAATGCCATGTAAGTTGCTTGACATTGTATAGCTTTCTCAAATTAGAGTGTTACAAATAAGACCTGCAAAACAATTACCAATAGAATATATAGGTATCTTGGGATTGTGCATAAAACTTTGACGGTTGAAAATACAAGGTGTTTTCTATAATAGGTTCAAACAGTCAAAGTAGACTATTTAGTCAATTTTTTCGGGGGCCTCTGTGAAAGGATTAAAAAATGAATATTTTGGAAACCAATTCATGAGCCCATAACTCATTTTGTATGGTTCTGTAAGGAATACAGATGGTTTTTTTTTTTTTTTTTGATAGTTCCAATGAGTTCTTGATGAGTAGGGGCGAGCATGAGTCACCTTTGGTTTCTCAAGATCAACATAAAAATACTTTTCTCACGTACAGACTTTTCATCCTAGATAAAGATTCGATTCAGAGTCTAAATAGCCTGCTGCGCCTCGATAAAGATGAAAAAAAAAAAAAAAAATGGAATCACGCATCGGAACCACGGCACAGATGCGCCCACTTCAATACGACGATCGTTACTTACGAAAATTTTCGGTGTCGAGATGTTATAAATGTGACACAGCAAAAGAGGAATGAGGAGGAAAAAATGGGAAGAAGGGTAGGTAGCTCTCCGTCGACAACAAATGAGTTGAAAAAGCCGCCGTCAACGAAACGAGTAAGGAGATTCCCTCCCTGCAGTCAAAGAGAGAGAAAGAGTCGGGAGTATATAATAGACAAGTGCACACGTACATACATACATACATATTACCTACACTCTAGATGAAACTTTCTCGTTGACACTCAAAGAAGCTCTCCAGAGATCTGCTCATCTCATCATCAGAGACAGACTGAGACGACCCTAAAGCATCATCAGAAACTCTTGACTTGATTCCGCATCTACATATCTATACCAAGAGCGAGAAGACGGACAAGTAGTAATGGTACGAGTATGGTCAGACCGTCGTAACCCCTCACCCTTATTATAACAGTGGAGGATATAATTTCAGTAGTAAAAGTTACGTTTGGTCAGACGGGCGTAGATTTTGGGCTTGGTATGAGCGATTTGGAAAGTGTAATGCGGATAGGAAATCTTGGTGAAGCTATTTTGATGGTAACAACATCTTGAGCGTATGGGAAATTTGATAGTTTGATGGGTGTTTGGGTCGATACTCGTGGATAGGGGTTATACTGGAATGCGTTGGATGCATCAGATGCATACGAAATTAATTGTTTTATTGAGGGTCACAGGTGGTGAGGAGAGCATTATGGTGAGCTGTAGGTTTGTCTTTGAAGATATAAGTAAAATTATCAGAGTCGAGCTACAGAATTTGAAAACGATAGAGGATGAATATCACGATTGAGACTATAGATCTTTGTTAAATAGTATTTAAATCATTAGCATGTGGCAAATGGCACACTTACGAGATCTTTTAGGGGCTCACTTTTGAGCTCGGAATAGCCCTCAGAAGGATTCAAAATTCATGTTTACGACGTAAAGTCATCTGAACTTTCGAAATATGTGATCAGAATTCTTGTTCGAGGCGATCCTAATAAGCTACCTTAAATTTTTTCCAAAAAAATACGATCACAGTATGTACCTTTCATAAATAATGGATCATGTAGGGTCTCACTAAAACAGTGATATTTTTAATATACTTCGTCGTACGGGAATTTTGAAGAAAGCATCTTAAAGATCACAGAAAAATCTATCGATTCATGTGCTTAAAAATTCATTGCGTCACAGTAAGAGCAATATTTCAATCTGATATATATGAGTGATGATTCAGAACTCACTTTAAAACGTCTTGAAAAGGATAGTATTAGTCACTCCAAGATATTCGTAACGATAATAATACAATCGACCTTCACTTGCTATATTACGGTCTGGATTTGACACTATTCTTTTTCCAACTGACAAACTCATTAATTATGAGACGAAAGACGATTCTTCTTTATTCATTGTACATCAAATCACGGGTGCGTTCCTTTCATGAATATTCCACGTATGTATCACATCGAGAGGGGGTTCTTGCTTTAGAATCAAATTCCGTCTGATGAAAAATGCAACAAAATTGAAAAAAAAAACGAAGTACTAGTGTTTAGAATGCTCACTGTCTTACTGTATTTTCTTATAGCCAGATTTTGAATACCATAAAAAGGGCCATTATACCATCTACTCGACCTTGACTAATTTTCCAACATTAGTCGAGGCATCAGGGTTTGTAACTTTACGTTGGAATTTCTTAGAC
Source organism: Eretmocerus hayati (assembly GCA_029851415.1). Lineage (NCBI taxonomy): Eukaryota > Metazoa > Arthropoda > Insecta > Hymenoptera > Aphelinidae > Eretmocerus > Eretmocerus hayati. The sequence continues at coordinate 101,637,446 of CM056744.1, forward strand.
TGGATCCGACTCTTTATTTCACCTGTAACTGATTTGTCTGTAAAAAAAATGAGTCATTAATCACAATCTTACACGATTGATGGCAACAATATAATTTCGTACCCTATAGCTTAGTGCATTATCAAAATTTTTTATGATTCGAAACGAAAACCCGAAGTATAAAAGGCACAGTACCTTCCAAAATTAATGGATCATCCATGGTCTCATTAGATCCATGATTACTCTGACCTACTTCATCGGGCGAAGATTTTGAAAAAGCATCTCAAAGATCACGAAAAATCTATCAACTTATGTGTTTCAAACATTTTTTACGCACTTTTCAAGTAGCCGTGATCGAAGTTGGAAATCTAAAACAGTTCTTCGTTAGTGGGTCACCTACAACTTTAACGAGAGTGATCTGATCACAAAAATTCTCAGTGGATCTTATAGATTGTTTCAAAACCTACAATTTCCCCCTTTTTAGAGTTTCCTGTACGACCTTTCCTGTCCGAGTAACGAGCTTGAAAAGAAAACTCTGTCTCACCTAGGGTGCTTACGGAGATACCGAGGCTGGCATCTGTTTTGTTTCATCTTGCTCTATTCTAGAGCAAAAATTCACGGAAAAAATATCACGCCACATAATTTTGACGAAAAATGACCTTATTTTTCCAGAATACTTTATCAGATCTTATCTTACATGTGACTTGTACGGACAAAACAAGAAATGAATCAATTTTCTCAATGAAACTTGAGAAATCGTTGTTACCTGAAATCTGAGACGAAATCTGATAAAACATTCTGAAAGATGAGATCTTTTTGCGTCCAACTCACGTGATGTGATATTTTTTTCATGAAGTCTTGTCGGAGAATAGAGCAAGACGAAACAAAACAGGTGCCAGCCTCGGTATCTCCATAAGCACCATATGTTTTACAGAGTTTTCTTTCGAAGCTCGTTACTCGGACGAGGAAGGTCGTTAGAGGAAATTTCAAAAGAGGAAATTGTAGGGTTTGGAACGATCTACAAGATCCCGTAAGAATTTTTGTGATCGGATCACTTTCGTCAAAAAAGTAGGTGGTCCACTGAAGAAGAATTTTTTTTAGATTTCTGACGTCGATCAAAGCCATATAAAAAGATCATTAAAAATGTTTGAAACACACGAATGAATACATTTTCTCGTGATCTTTGAGATGTTTCTTTCAGATTTTTTTACAATAGAGTAGGTTGGAGTGATCGTGGATTTAGTGAGACCATGGATGATCCATTAATTCTGGAAGGTATTGTATATGTTTTTATACTTGATGTAGAACCCGCTCAACCTCTTGAGTTTGGTGAAAAATTGGCATTTTACGAACTGAGGCATCTAATATGTATGGCAAGTACATTCATTCGATGGGATTCTTTGCTATTATAAGAGATTACTTATATTTTGTGACACTAATGAAAGTATGCCCGGTGAGCCGCAAAGTGATTGCATCTCCAACTAAATTTCTAAGTGTGTGCTCTAATTAGTATAGCTTGATTGATGATTGATGCTGTGATTTTTTAGTTCGATTGTGACAGTGATGTGATTGATTAATCGACTAATTGGGATTTGGGTCATGTATCAAAGCTTAAAATTGACACCGGGAAAAACTATTCGATTCTGATGCATTTTGCTAGCTCACGGGTTCTAATCAAAATGTTGTGAGATTTTGAGAAGCGCGAAACCTCAAGAACGAGGTGCAAATACTATTTTATGCAATTTTACAAGCACCCAAACATCGAAGAATTGCATAAAGTATATTTTAATCACTTCTAGCAACGATCAATCATGTGAATATTTCATAAAGGTCATGCTAAGAAAATGCATTGTTATTAAAAGCTACCTGGAGAACTACTGTTTGGAAAAGTAACGATAAAATATAGAGATTACACTGAACGAGACTAACCCTTAATTAACACTGTGAAATTTTGTGACACTCCAATTACCGTGGTGAAATTTTGGCACACGGCCCTAAAATTGTCACCTTTTTGAGAAACGTTGAAGATGAATGTATAAAAGGATTATCTTGATGGGCACCAACCACTTATGATACAGTATGAATGACGAACCAGTCTTTGAGTGGTAAAGAAGTGTTCAGGTTTCCATGAAAAATTCCTGAAAAAAAACCACTTCTGTGAAATAAGCTGATGAAAAAGTTGATGATATTTTATTCCATTCTATTTCATTTCACTTTAAAAAATTGAACGGTCACAAGGCCCTTATGTAATTACAATTACTCATTCATAAGTATATAGCAAGCACTACGAATTACAGGAACGTTAGGATCATCTCCAAAACTATTAACATAGTTGCGCACCAATAGAATACACTCCAGAAATTGCTACACTGCACAATCCCGGCCCTTAGAAAGTTGGAGGAACATGGAACATGGGAAATCCTACTTTCGGTGGAATCACTTATATGCATTTTGATCCATAAGCAATGGCGAAGCTATGAAGAAGTGTGATAATAAATGTAAATGGACAGATTTCAATATGAATAACAAAAACATAAACCTGAAACAGATCAATTTGAAGGAGAACATCATTCAATAAAAATCAACGGAAGAAGAATATAACCATCAATCATGCTTAAGAATGGAATTCTTCCCCAGAACCTTGAAATTAGTGTTAGCATGATTTACAACAACATGGTTTGGGAGATCATTCTATCATTTGACACATGTACGTATGGTCGAATCTTTTGTTACTGAAAGATTCTGTGATGGCAGTCTAAATGAAAGATTGGGTAGACCTACAGTCCCACTTGCGAGTGATTGAAATCCAACAGTTTAGACTGAATGCACGTGTTAAAATGAGAAAGAAATCTCAGCGTCAAGATGTCATGATAATGATATAATTCATTTACAATTGCAATGCAAACTTTTTTTTGTACTGGCACTCATAATTACCATCGAACACATGCATAGAATGCAGACTCTTGGAAGACAAATATCTTTTAAGAGTCTGTGCTGAATTTTTTCAAGTGCATAGATATTCGATTTGGACTTACGTAAGTTAAAGGCAAATCAACGAAATGTACAAGTATCTTATACTCTCAACATTGATGAAATCACTCAAATTTTTCTTGATAAAGCGTTGTAAACGACTACATTTCTCCACTATAAAGATTCTACATGTTCACTAAAAAAAGTTTTCTTCAAAAAATCCTAGATCTCTCTGATCATATCGAATCGCGACAACATCTGATCACCGATTCAGTAATCAAATTCGATCAGCTCTCGATTTCTCATGAATGACATGATGTGACACATCAGACAAATTTAATTTAAAGCTCGTTTATGATAGACCACATGAAGAGAGCATCACGATCCTTTCGCACCCATAAAAGCATTGCGAGCAGAGTTGACTTTATAGAATTCGTCAGCGCTGGAAATCATTGACATCAATAGCACAAATCAAAACTCAACAATATTTACAAGCAAATGACGTATCATCTATATAAATGATAAAAAATATTGGCCCAAGGTATAGCTTTAAGAGGCCCCTGATTGACAAGTGAAGAATTTCAAAATTCATTGATTCTGACCGACTATTCAAGATCTGCTCGATACATATAACGAAATCGGCTCAATTAAACCAGGATCGAACCATAATCCCTTGATCGACAGAATCGAAAGCTTTAGAAAAATAAGTGTAGTTAGAGTCCATTTGAAAATGTTCCTCGAGCATCTTGAAGATATTCTCCGAGTAAATCAAGAGGTTTGAAACAATCGATTTTCCCTAAATAAAACTATGTTGTTCCTGAGCAACAAACTGACATCATGAACTTTCCTGCCATGATAGAATCAAAATTTTTTGATACAATACTTGAGATTAAAACAGATCTATAATTGGGGATTTGTGACTTATCACCTTATTTCAAGATGAGCATGACATCAAATAACTTCCACTTTCTCAGAAAATCTCACTCTGTGAAGATTGATCATATAGCTGGGTAATATCAGAAAAGTCATATTAAAAGTTGCAAGGTTCTTTTTGAAATTGATTCTGTGAGTGCGAGTAGGTCTCAAATTTGCCATCAAAGCTTGAGAAAGGTTAATATTGTCAAAAATGAACGTTTTGACCCTTGAGAATGGCGGACTTTGAGTACTCGATTCATCGATATCTTTGAAAAAATCGATAAGAACATTTGGAACAGTCGAATTTGAAATAAACAAACCATGATATATGGGTTTACATATATAGCTCGCGAGGCACTGGTAAGAAGTATCAGCGTTTTAGCCATTGAACAAATTTTGGTTGCACCAAAGTTTCACCAGAGTGTTGATTAAGGGTTGTAATAGAAAATATGAGATCATCCTTGAAACATGCACGAAATAATCTACACTAATATTTTATCGATGATCTTAGAGATCATCGACAAAATTTTCGAGTTCTCTTTCCAAGTAGCTAAGTGAAATGTCGAGAATTTATTTGTATGATCACTGATACCGTGCTAGATCCCTACTTCTTTCGTCATCCTTTTCTTTTCTCCGTGAAGATTTATTTGTATCTGAGAAAATCATTTTCTCTAAGACTAGAACAGGTTTTTCATAAAATATACTGAAGAAGAATGCTGCAAAAATAGCCTGGCTCAAATCACTCAGGAGTAGTGGAAACTAGAAATGAAAGAAAAAAGAATAATTCCATCTCAAGTTATGTGTAAAGTTTATTTTGAACATCCGTCTGTAGAAACTTACAATCTTGTTATCGTTGAGATATGAAGATGATCTTGTTGTACCAATTCTTAGAATAGGGAACAAAGCGTGTACAAGATAAATACTGTAAGATATTTTGCTGAGTGGTGAAAAATATTTCCACGTAAGTATCATGCGTATAGGACCTGGAATATTACAAATTCATGAAATAACAACTCAAACCTTTATCAGAAAATTCTAACAGTTACGCATGGATCAGTGTAAAATTCAAACTAAATAAAGGAATCTCTCGTTATTCGCGGTTTTCGTATCCACTGTTTTTTGAAGTGCACTATTCCATAGTTATCCGCGGTTTATCCCTCGATTACCTGTCCTAGTTTCCCAATGGTGACGCTGTGAAAAAAGTCGTTTGCCAAAAATTACAGTACCTATCAAAATGATTGGAGCACGGGTTACTTCTCTAAAACAGCGATTACTCGGACGTCCTTAGGTCTACGTCAATTTTACAGAAAGCATTTGGGAGATGATAAAAAAAGCTATCAATTCATGTCTTTCAAAGATTTTTCCAACCCAAAGCTCATGTTGTTGATTGGCTCCGAAAAGTGAAAAATTCTCCACTTCAATCAATCATCGATCGTATATCGAGAAATAACGATATCGTAGAAATCCTTGCAGGATTTTGTAGCTCTTTTCAAGATCATCAGAATTGTTTTTTTATACATGACTCTACGGCTTTTTGCACCCGACTCACGAGCGATCAAATGAGAGCAAATTCACACGCGTTGAGGGTAGCGGAGATACAAAGAAATGCGTAACCAAGGATTTCGACGTGAAATCTTCTAAAAGTCATAAAATATGAATCAGTTATTGTTCAGAACTCGCTCGAAACGACCTCAGACAGCTAAAAGAAGAAAATGCTTATACCTCTAGATCACCAGTACCCTCAACCCGCACCAACTCCTCTTTGCCAGATCACTCGTAACTCGAGTGAAAAAACCCGTGGAGTAATGTATAAGAATACGATTTTGAAGGTCGTAAAAAGAGCTACAAGATCCCGCAAGAATTTTTGCGCTATCATAATTTCCCGACGAATGATCGATAATTGATTGAAATGAAAAATTTTCCGCTTTGCGGAGCCCATTGGAACCATGAATTTCGCGGCAAAAAATATTCCAAAGGACATGAATTGATAGCTTTTTCTCTCGTCTTTCAAATGCTTTTTGTAAAATTGCCGTAGACCCAAGGACGTCCGAGCGGCTAATCGCTGTTTTAGTGAAGAAACCCCTGTTCCATTCATTTTGATGGGTACTGTATGCTTGATTCATTTCGTGTTTTTGAACGTGACTAATTTCGAAGATAAAAAGTCAGGGATCTCTTGTTTTGCTCGAATCCAAATCCTGGTATAGGTACAAATTCGATTTTTGCTCTCCTCTTAGTGTGCTCTGTTTTGTTTGAATTCATCCATTCAAAATTCTTGCTTACAACCAATTCAGCAATATATTAGGACTCTTTCAGGAACGAGAGTATAAAAATTTACAATAAAAGAAGGTAAAATGTGACAGGATTCATACGGAAACTACAGCTTTGATATGTTCAATATACAACTTTTTGGAATATTATATCTACAGAGTGTATGTACAAACGGTCACCTTCACAACTAGGTGTTTTCTTAAAATTTACTCGCTAGAATGTGAGCTTTCTGACGACGATCTAGACATGTCGGAACGCATTACCCTTCAGTGCGATTGCTCATAAGAACAATACTTCTTTATCCGCGGTGGTGGTATCCGCGGTACTCTTTCGTAACGAATTAGCTGCGGATAACGAGAGATTCCTCTATCTCCATCTGGTTTATTTAGGGTGATGACAGAGAACCCGCCACGACGCGATTCTCATGCCATTTGACGACACGACACCTCCCGACACGACACGTAATTTATTCCGATGAAGCCAACCATCGATGGATTTGATAGAACCAGTCACGGGTTGTGAAAATGAATCCAATCCATCGATAGTTGGGTTCACCAAAATGAATTATGTGTCGTGTCGAGTGGTGTCGTGTCGTGAAATGGCGTGAGAATCGCGTCGTGGCGGGTTGTCTGTCATCACCCTTACATGGAAATCTAAAGAGAATCTGAACAAGATGTCCAACTAAATACACAGTACCGTGACAAAATTTGTGAAAGGTCGTATGGAATTCTCTCTTGCTTCTACTTAACGGCAACTGCTCGGGCCCAGATAGACGAGGAAAAATACTACTTTCCTGTGGTTTGGATCTTTTTTGCAGCTCCTCTTAGTGGCTAAACAGCTGATGTAATTTCAAGTATTTGGAAGAAAGAACATTTTCACCCGATCAGCTGATGTAGTTTGGATGCGGGTTATCATTAAACAAATTCACAAAAAGCATCTTAAAGAGCAGAAAAAATCCTACTTGCAATGATTATTCAAGTATTTATCACGTCGTGTGAGCAAGAGTTTGAGGTCTCTCACATTAGCCAAATTCTTGGATTTTCAATGAAAAACGGTGAAAAACGTCAAAAATCGATGGTTTTGGCTACATTGACAGCTCTCTCACTCTTGCTCACACGGCGTGATAAATACTTGAAAAATCAATGCAAATGAAATTTTTTCGCTTTCTAAGATGCTTTCTGTAAAATTGTTTAATCTTAACCCACGTCCAAATTGCAGTTGTCCAAGTAAGAATGTTTTTTATTTGAAATTCTTGAAATTACATCAGCGTCTAAGCCACTAAGAAGGGCTGCAAAAAAACCACAGCCCCCCAAAATCAGTATTCTTTCATCTTCAAAATACTCTTCAGAAAATTTCGCTGCGTTGATCTGGTCCCGAGCAACCGACGTTATATAGAAGCAAAAAAAAATCCCATACCATCTTTCACGGATTTTTGCACGGTAAGTTGTAAGAGATGAGCATTTAAACAGTGTCGCAATGTTGAATGCAAAGTGTAAAATTTATTATTGGATTATTTTTCTGAGTTCGAACGACTTACGAAGTAAATATATATATCAATCTCATTTTTATACCTGCACAATCGTGGATGCTTGAATAGATTATCCAGCAAAGTGCTATAGACCAATTCAGTCTGAGCATCAACATCAATGGAATATCCCGGATTGCATTATAGTTTGGAGATGCTAAAACAGACGACCCCAAGATCGCAGACCATATTGTAATCGCAAGTGTCAAGATCCATCCAAGAGGAATAACCCACTGAAAAGAAATAACTTCCAATCATTTTTCATAAAAAATTGTGCCTACACCACTGTGTCGTACGTAATGTATTATACTCAATATTGATTCGTTATGCATAATTTTAATACACCAGTTTGGATACTCAAAACATGAATATTTCTTCCGGTATATAATTTACAAATGGAAGTGTATGAACGTAAGCTCTCTCAAACGAGGAAAATTAAGGTTATATTCATGACAATTGAGAGTCCGAATGCGGTTTTAAAATTTTCTCTGCAACACCTTGAAAGAAACTCACGGGAGTTAATCATCAGTTAACGCGAGTTAACTGATGATAACAGTTAATTGTTATCACAACTGCTACAATTTGCTGTTAGTAGATATAGCTCGCGGACGTCACCATAGGCCTATAACCAATCACCCGGGTGAGTGATTGGTTTCGGACTAGTATATTATGTATCGAGTTGCCGAAAATGCACCCATTTAACAAAACGTAACAGCACGAGTTTTGTTAATAAACGCGTTTTCGGGCCGAGATGCATACAGAATTTTGTCGCTATTCATCGGGGAAGCCGACTTTCGACGATGGACGCCATAAAATTTTTTCTGGGACGTATTTACGTTGGAAAGAAAAATGTCAATTTTTGCAAATAGTCTGAAGAAAGGGCATGAAATAACTCTTTTACGGTCATTGAGGCTTCCAGGGAGGGTCAAAAGGATTGAGAAAGGATTTTTTGACTATTTTAACCCTTAGCTGGCACACCTCCGCCAAATAACATAGCTGGCCAACTTGGCTCGATTCGACCCACGCCTAAAAATTGATGCTGTAGCTATTATATTGAATCTTTTGACTAAATTTTTTTGTAGCTTCTTTGATATGTTTTTGATCGGTCAATGTATCCAGATATCCTCCAAAGTCGAATAAAAAGTTCCAAAAAATACATAAGTCCAGAATTATGCAAAAAATCACCTCTTTCACTAAAAAAATTGTAGATGGCGCAATTTTCATCCAAATGAGCTGAAAATTCAACTGAATCATCTCAAGATGAGGTCAATTCAAGAAAAAAAAGCGCAAGAGTGAATCTTGGAAAAAAGGTATTGATTTCGACTTATTTCGCCCGATGAATTGAGAATTTTTATTCTCACCCAATATGCCGGAATGAAGACCTCCATTGGAAGATCGACCCCTGGACTATTTTTTTCCCATATCTATTTGATCTTGACATAACTCAGTTGAATTTTCAGCTCATTCCATTGAAAATTGCGTCCTCTAGAATATTTTAAGTGGAAAGGCCTTTTATGCAATTTTTTGCAATAATTTATTATTGCAACAATAAAATGCAATGAAAAATAGCGTGCATAGCTGGCACACCTGGGTACTTTAGACCCAGCGGCAATTTCGCTTGGCTGTGGTGGGAAGACGCGCGCGCCAGACCTGTTACTATATGCACGGTCGGTACGTGGCACATCTTGACTACCAACAAATTTCACCCTGAGCCCAGGAAACTTCGAATTACGAGCGTGGCGATCTCATAAAAAAGGCCTTCGGTCGAATAGACCCACGAGTGCCAACCGAGGGTTAACATAGTGCTAACTGGAAAGATTGTTTTCAATTTTTTTCAGACCCCCCTGGGGACGCTTTAGACCAGGTTGCACCAGAACTACTCATATCAATTTTTTTTCAAACGGCTTCGTTGGTTTGCGGCTGAACTGTGGATGTGTGGATTGATTAATCTCGAAATCCGATGTGAAATCACGAATAAGTCAAGAGTAAGAAAAAAATACATTGGAAGCCGCCGCGGCCTCGTAGATAAGGACCTTGCCTTCAAGCAGAAGGCTTGGGTTCGAATCTCGGCCGGCATCAATGTGAATTTTCATTAGTGATTTTCGATGGCTTCGGTGGTTCGGGACCCACTTTAAACTGTAGGTTCCGCTCAATAACTTCGAAACAAGGTTGGAAATGCGTTAGTAAATAAAAAAAATACTCCCGTTAGCGAAATACCTTTGGTCATAATAGATCAAAAAAATCACACGAATTTACCCTCACCCTGTAAAACCGCTCCAGAGTCTCGATGAATTTAAGAACTTTTGAATAAATACACAAGATTGCCATAAATTGTAAAGTACTTGATAATCAACTTAGTTCTAAGGGAACGGTTACAAGTAATCAGAGAATTCTTACCTTTTTTGGTTTTACTCCTTCAGTCACAAGGTATGCCATAAAAATACCAAAAAGCCATGGAGTTGCTCTTGTCTGAGGAATTGGATAAGTTGCTGCGAAAGATTCTTTCATCAGAGTGAAACTGTAGAAAAAAATAATATTCAACTAATATTTCAGTCAAAGCATTGATTTTCCATTACAAAATGGGTTTTATATAAAATTCATACTTCCACTCTTGATTTAGATAGAAAGCTGGATACTTGTTCACAGCCACCATCGATGCTGTGAATATTTGACAAGCTACCATTAAAAATAGCATTATTGCCAAACCAATTTTTGGCTTTTTCCACAGTGCAATAAGAATAATTGGAGATATCATGTATAGTTGCATATCTACACATAGAGACCAGAAGTGTAATAATCGCTGTAAATAAAAGAGAAATTTCGTTGGAAAACCTTCGGGTTACCATCGTTGCCGAGTAAAAATATTATGCGAGGGTATTGAATTCATGTAATACGTACAAAATCATATACATCCACGAAATTTTGAAGGTAAAGCAAAGAATACATCCAATTTGTTCTTAATCCTGAAATGAACATATCACACACCCATTCCCAACGAGGTCCTGATGCTATCTTTGGGACTACTATCATACAAGTAAATAAAGCAACAACTGCAGGGGGTGTCAATCTGAACAAAAATCATTCAAAGTTACAAAGATTTGCATTAAATAAGGTGAGATCGTCCAATACTTTTCCCTTCAATATTCTGACGAATCAAAGTTTTGAGGAAATGTGATGTCTCAGGAAAGAAAAATCGTTATTCAACGAACGAAACTCATTCTGGCAATCCCCAGATAAAATTCAAAATAATATCTGGAACGTTCAGTCTGATTTTTCAATTCAGGCTCGACGCAGAATTTTGAAACAATGGTTCGTCAATGAAAGTAGATTGGGTGCACTTGAACTCAAAAACTCATATGATTGAAGTTTTATTACAATTACCTGATCAGCCGATGCACGTAATGCATAGGAACGTTGAATTTATTCGTCTTTTGAACCTTTTTGAAGAAAGTGTAGGTCATCAGAAACCCGCTCAGGATAAAAAATGTATCAACAGAACATCCAAAATAAATAATTATTAGGGTCCTCCAAGAGAAAATCATCTGGAAAAAAATCAGGTTAGTAACTAATCAAGTATTGGTCCCAAATCACTAATAGTGAGCATTTTATATATTAAGTGGGAAGCATCATCGCTCTGAATTCAAAAATTCAAAATGGTCATGCTGTTATCAAGATGCAATCGTACTGTAACATACTTTTTTACACGCTGTGGGGAAAAAAGTCTTTTCCACAGTGATTTTTCACTTTCTCGCACAGTTCATCGAAAAACACAGTTCAATACACGGATGTAAAACCTATTTTTCGCATCCTCGTGACAATTCCGACCTTTGTCTACGGCTAAGTCCGGAACCTCATCACTCAGATGCGAGAAAAAGTTTTTCCACCTTGGTATCGAAATGTACTATTTTGATCGATTTACTTTCTAGAGCATTCAAAAAGCTTACAGTACAAATGTATAATACAACTTTTAAGATGGCGGTACATGATTCCAGGGTTTTGATAGTTTTTTCATTCGTCCATTCGTTACATGGGTGATTCCGCCAAAACCGTTAACTTTGGGGGTCAAATCTGTCCGTTTGGCATATTCTCTACCCTTTTAGTTATGCGATTTTCGTACATTCCTCGGTCATTTTGAAGTCTAAATACTGAGTGTACCAGGTGGGATATCGTTATGATAAAGTATTTTGAACCTACCAATGCCCCTATCATTCATGCGACTGACGCTAGATCAACATTACGTTTTCTTGAGTCATAGAGTATGTTTTTTTGCGTATTATAGACTGTGACAAATCCACCGTCAAATTCAGCTCACAGGCTCGTATGGTTTCGAAAGCTCGTGCTACGGTCATGAGCTTTTTATGAGGGACATAAATGACTGGAATGTCCGTATTGTAAATGAAGGACTTGCTTTCAGAGAATTAGACCCTAATCAGCTTATACAAGACTTATTTCCTTAGGTAGACGAATGTTTATTGTGTGCATATATTTATGCTTATATTTACATCAAATAGTAGTAGTAAACAAGTTAGTTGTATCAGAAATGAAAGAGTGGTTGAAAGTTAAACTGAAGATGTGGACAAAGTGAAAATAAAAAATAGTCTTGCACTTGCAAATGATGTGAAATAATATAGTAGTAAAACTGCAACCGCGAACATGCACTGCCTATAGTGCTAAATCAATGCTCTCATGTTTTGTACAAAAATTTTTCGATTGTTTTTCTTAGAATAAGAATTTTTTTTTAGTTTGTATTTCATTGTATTATTCGATCACACCAGACGGGGTTCTACCCCAAGGTGAAATAAAGTTCAATCAAATCAATCAAACTACAGTAGAAACAAACCAAATCGAATGACACAAGTTATTACTGCGCTCTAATTCAAAAGTCACGGATGTGAAATATTTTTTGTACCCTTAGAAAAATCAGCAGATTTTGCCTTTTCTCGCGGAATCACTTCAAATTAATGGCGGCGCTGCACCGAGAAAGCCTAGCTTAATCCAAATGGGACTCCCTACATTAGTTACACCACAAAAAACACGAACGGGGATGTACATGGAATTACTAATCCAAATCTGAGCTCTGGAATGATGTGTCGCGGAAATGCAATATCTTCCATGTTGGAGTTGTGAGGCTGGACGGGTGGTTTTGATAAAAAGGACAAATGAAAAACCTCTTCTCAGGGTATAAATCCGCGTACAGAGTATTGAAAATAGCGAATATTGTCACATGTCAGCCGAAGAATGCGATTTTTACATTGGACCTATCTCACAACATCTGAAAATGGCAGCTTATAGGACATCAAATTCAACAGTTTTTGCGGAATCACTCATACATTAGACTTACTCAGACAACATTCTCTCTTAAATTTGATTCCTCACTAAAATTGAATAAATACCTCAGTCGTAGCCAGGAAGTTAACGTGGATGTCTAAATAATGCGAGAAATACGAATGAAGAAGAACAATAGAGGCAGTGCTAACAAAACGCATTCCATTAATTGCAGCCAATTCGCCTTCATTTGAGTCCATGCTCAAGATATTTTTCCCCATTCTTATGAGAGAAAATTCTGATAACGTCCTGAGAGTTTTAGATTTGATCTTACAATCTGCGATACCTCTTATTGAATCTATTATGGTACAAATAATCAAGATGCTCGAGTATACTGTGCTGATTGACCTGGAAGAAAGAAATTTTTAGTTTGCAAAATGTTGAAATGAATTTGAAGACTGAGTTTTTTTTCGATTATTGGCCCCATACTTCCAGACGAAATCGATACATTTTGCGGGCAAGTATGGGGTCAAACATATTTCAGGGCCAGAGACTGTGATTCACAATAACGTCATCGGAGCAAAGGTATTAAATTATCTACAATGCAGTCAAATGAAATTGGATAAAATTAAAAGTAAGTTACTACAAAGGTAAGTAAGCATATTGCATCAAATTTATATCCAAAAATTTTGTAAACTTTCCCTCAGAATCTGACTTTAAATCCAAACCATTCAAGTGTATACTTTACGTAGGTATACATCATTAAAGTCGATCACATGAGTGCAAAATCTCTAAAAAATACCTCGAGAAGTAAATACCAGAATGAGTCATATTAGTATGATTTTCACTTCACACCATGATAGTATTTATTTCGGAAAATGATGCGCTCAACATCTTACGCTGGATAAAGTGAATGGATTTTTCGGCGGTGAGTCATGTCCGCCAAAAAAATATACGTCTGTTGCAGATTGCTGCGATTTAATCATAGAGAGAACGAGTATACATTCTTGCCGTTCAAGTTCAGTGTCATGATTATCTCACTTCTCAACGACAAATTCAAAAATCTAGAATATGGAAGTCTCAATGTGATGTCTTCAATAGAATTGAAAAACAAAATATGGTGCATGGATTAAATTGCAGTAATGAAAAAAAAATTATAAATGAAGAAATTTGGCATTGATAACTAACTTGAAGATCCATAAATACGCGAGAAATAAGAAAATGAGAAGAGAATTGATAAATGGCGGTGATCAAATGAATAAATATTTGTGTTACCCAGAAAATTTTCATTGACGAACCAAGCTGCAAGACAACTATGGAAACTGAAAAAATCGCATCAAAAAATTGACTTTCCCAGACTCTATATCTACATTTCTCTAAATTGAATGCACTTCGTAATGATGAAGAATCACAAATTCCAAAAAAGAGATATATACTTGATAACCCGTTCAGACCAACTTTTGATCCCCTCGTTATTTTGGAACAACTTACATCAATATTACAAGGCCGTTGTCCCAAAATTCATCATCATTTTTGGTACATGTACTGGAGGCAATCGAGATGTCTAATTTTTTTAATTCGTCACTTTTGTTGATGGCTGTCTCAATCAATTGAGTAAGATCGTTGTGTGAGCAACTCATTGGTAAACAAGCTGACATGGTAGGTTTTAAGGGAAATCTGTTATCATCTCCGACTAGATTCATAGAGTACATACAATGTTGGGCGTATACTTTGGCCTCAGGATGTTCCTCTTTTATATTTACACATTGATCGAACATTCCCAAATCGATGATGTTTCCTTGAGCTATTCCTGACGGAATTTTTGATGATGCATCCAACACTAGATAGAAAAAGGATACGATTTTTTTAGGAAAATATTTTTGATCAGCGAATTGGGATGCTTTTAGCATCAAAGTGGCACTATTTATCAAACAATATTATTCTGGAAGACTCTACAGAGTCTTCTTCTTTTTCTTCTCCTAGAGCTATTCTACTTTGATCTTTGCCAGCTGGCTCTTTTTCGCAGGCTTTGTTGATATTTATTCTATCAAAGGTTCTGTGTTGAAAATGGTGCGGTATGATTTCAAAGGATTATTAGCTTGACGGACTTTAATCGAAGAAAGTCGAAGATTTTGTTTTCTTTCCTAATAGGTTAGTTCAATCACTTTTGGGTTTTGTCTTCTCGAATTATAGAAAAACTCTCGAATCATTGTGAGAATAAGCTCTAGAATTTCACGTCTTTTGACGATTCATGAGCACTCTATAAGTGCGAGGGTGAAGGATAATAGCTTTCCTCAAAAGAAATCCCCAAAACTCTGTACGGCGTTATATTTTTAAGTAAATTTTTCGGGTTGTATCGCATAGAGTTTCAGAAAATTTTCCATTCAATGAGGAGATCGTCATCGTTTACTATATGATTTCCCATGGACTATCTACATGTCTACACTAGTTCACTGTATCAGGTTTTAGGACAACAAATCTGTATAGATAACGTGAGGATAAGAAACTTTCCTCACATAAAATTTTAGTATGCAGAGCCAACTTTGATCCGTCCACTATTATAAATAACGACACGCACAGTCGATTTAGCTACATTTCTGTCACTTTTTACGCCCTTGCCATATCTACCCTCCACACAATCTCAAAATTTTCCATATCCTGCATGCTCATTTTAATCCTCAAGTATATTGTTTGCTGGTGGAGAAATTTCTCGCACAAAATCGTGAAATATATCGTAAATGACTCTGAGATGAAGTTTCTTGCATACTCGCAGTTTTCTTCAGGACCGTTTTTTTTTTTTTTTTTTCATGCCTGTCATTGTTGGAAGATAATTTCAACCTCGTCTCTGTGCAGATTAAACAGGAAACACCCAAAAATTGCGGGAAATTTCCCGATGGACCGAAAAATACATAACTCTGTAGCCGGACAGTATATGACCTAATTCCAGATTTTTGAGAAGCTGAGTATTTTTAAAGCTGTTTTTATCGATGGCTATCAATGAGATTATTTGAAACACGATCCGATATGAACAATATTACTGAATTCTTGAAAATTGATCACAGATAAGCAAATTTTTTCAGTATCAACATAAGTTTTCGAATTTTTTGACTGATTTACCTATACCCTGGTAGAAATGTGACCAATTTTTTTGGCCACCCATGCAATATATAGATATAGTGCCAATGCAATTAGGTTAGACTTGGCTAGTTTTTGGCCAAGAAATTCTCACAATTTCTACCAGGGTACCGCTGTCTTTAATGAGAGACATCCGAATTTTGCACAAATGCAGAAGTCAAAGACAATTGAAAGTAGAAGTTCACTGGAATTGTTCAGACTGAGAAACTTCAAAGACTGGGATTGGCCAGGAGAGTATTCCAGATCCAGTTCACACATTTTGCTGGAACTTTGGGGATAGGCTCATTTCAATTTTTTAGATTCATTAAAAATAGATTTGGAATTATTCCACAAGCTGAGGCAGATAGCTTTCTTACTTTGGTAAAAACATTACTTTTCATGTCGCTAATATGTAATATTTAATATAGGTTCTCACTGTTTGAAGCCCATGACTCTCGTTCGTCAAAAGATTGAGACAAGTAATGTAAATCACGACCACAATCTTCTTGTATTCCGCCATTATTTTTGTAATCACTCAACAAATTCTTCAGCTGAAGCAATCGAAATATATCTTCGATGTACGGACTCTCCAAAATTTCTTGGAAAGTCTTTTTATCTGAAACTGTAATTGCAATAGATGATAAAAACACTAAGCAATGAAAAACCGAAAGACCAAGCATCGTCGGAAAAGCTTAGTCCACCTGTACGTGAACTTGATATTCTTTATGAACTTGATCTTGAGGAAGTTGAATCATGACTGTAAGCAAAAGAGTCATTGTATCCGTACGAACATTTATGGCCGTTTTCAATTCCTTGATTTTGCAACACCGAGCCTGAAGATCAACAATTATACAGACGGTAAAACATCGAGTAATTTTGTCTCAAATGTATATAACAACAAAAAATCACCGTTTGATGATCTTGTATCGATCTGTAACGTATTCCTTTGGATAATGATATAATTTTACTGTAAATTTCTTGTTAGGTGATTGGAGTCATATATAGTTGCAGATGAGTTTTTTTTCCGACTCCAACAAATAGGCCTTTATTCAAATTATTTCGATGGTGACTCAAGATCGTTTAATTCGTATTGTTCCCGAGACGTGTTATGTAGATGTTCCAAATTCAAAGCCATACAGGAACAAATGCGAAGAAGCAAGGAACTATTCTTTTCTAGAGTAAAGCGAACAAAATTCACTCATCAGATATCTATGTTGTATATTTAGAAATCGGTAGAATTTGTCTTCTTTGTCAAGAGGAGGATTTTGATCCCAGAATCTCAATGTCCACCAGGACTAATTAAAGTTGAAAGCTTCCTCAATTATGCAGAATTCAAAATACTCCTGTCTAATAGGTCCCAAGTTTAAATACGTGGCCAGGAATTTTACCATCACGCGTGTGTCTGTGCATATGCATGAATTTTTAACAACGATCCTTAGGGTGCGTCCACAAATATGCACATGCAGTGCACACTACGCATATGCATTGCACACGTGCACTTGTGCAGCTCACCGAATTTCAGCCAAAACCAGATGGAACTCGTCTAGATTCGCTTTGGATCAGTCGGTAACGGAGCTAAGACACAAACCGATTCAAATCAGAAGTTCTCTGATGTGAGCCCTTCAATTTTTGCTCAAATTCGATGAGCCGCACTAGAGACCCTCCAGAGGGTCTCCATATGTGCAGTGTGCACTGCACATGCATGCATTGCATCATTTGTGGACACACCCTTATGAGTACCGTAAACCGGGGTGCCAACGTATTCAGCACTAACGTTTTCTCTCCTTCGCGCCAATCTGTCAAAGGGTTACTTTAGCCTTTCATCGAGTTTTCATTCAGCATCAAAATGCTCAAAAATGTATCGGTATTTTTATACTCATATTCTAGAATCGCTCAAAGAATTACTTAATAACATGTCGAAAGCTTCTTGGGAATATCTCCGGAACATGGCGGGAATTTTGTTGGAACGTGTCGAGAACATTTCTGACAGATTTCGTCAAGGTTCTCGTGAAACAACTCAAACGATCTACACGAAGTGAACTGGTCTACTTCTAGGAAACGTATTATCTAACAGAATTTCAATCCAAGGGCTCCCCTGGAACACCTGGGAAACTTCTGGAAGGATGCATGAGAAGTCTCAGAGGTACTCCCAGAAGTACCTCAAGTTCTGTATCGGAACCTAGGGCTAATCAAAGAAACACTCCCAAGGAGATTGATCGATCGTGTTGTTAGGAGATCTCTTCCAAAATTTAATTCTCTGCAAAAACTTGAAATTCTCATTAGATATGGCGCACGTGCATCAGAAGTTTTTTCGAAATTACGTCAATTTTAGAAGAGGAGAGACTGGTTTCCGCACTCAGCACAAAAAATAGTATGCGCAACACGGGTGGAAGTGCTCCGCACTCGTGCCGTGATGCGTACGGAAATAGTACATTTTGATACAAGGGTGGAAAACTTTTTATGCAATTTTCCGATGTTTAGGTGCTTACAAAATTGCATAAAGTGCGAAAAGTTACTTTTCCGCACCAGTCGCGGTAACTCGTACGGAAAACGCACTTTCCACCCTTGTTGCGTAATGTACTATTTTCCACCCTTGTATCGAAATATACTATTTTTGACCGATGGTTCTTGTAGTTTAGGACCCAATGACACGATTTCTTGATCTGAAAAAAATTGAATTTAGCTCTTCAGGATCACCTCGAATGGAATCCTAAATTACATATTTTGGAAGTTGAGACGATTTTACGTTGGACCCATGTAGTTCGGATTTTTCTCAAGGGCTCTTGTGTACTCAAATACGAGCCCCAAAAAGATCTCGTAAATAATGTGTCGATTCGGCAAACGCTAATGGGTTGACTTTTTGTATGATTTTAATTCGATGTAATTCATCGTGTTGTAGATCCTGTTCTAGACCATGAGTTTGAACTTTGCAAGTAGTCATTTTGTAGTAAATTACATCAGTTGAGTTACTCACCATCTCTACTGGTTTCTAAACTGGAACAATCAATGCTGGATTGAATTTTCTAACCTCCGTTTTTTTTTTCATTGGTCTGAATAGATTATTATTTCCAATATATATATGTATATAGGATACGCGCAACACTGCAAGCTCTCGGTCCGGGGAAGCGTCATACAGCGTCGGCGCATCCCCGTACACGCACGTACCGCTAAACCAAGACGCGCCAATTTTATCCAAACACCATCACACTACTACCATAGTATATATATCTACGAGAATGAGAGAAGAGAGAGGGAGGAGTCACCGGCGGGTCCTGGTGCGCAGCCTCCCCTTTTAGAGTTGAACGATCAGTCTATAGCCGAGGGCCGCCACGGCCAGGCGTCTCCTCATCTCATATATACATTAGGCTATATTTAAAATTCCCGCTCGTGTTGTGCTTCCGACTTTACACACTCTTGTTCTGTTTTAACCAAAAAAAGATTTTAAAAAATCTGTGACTGTGTAAAACTATTATCAAAAGCTCTTGAAAGCTTTGATTCGAACATCTGACTTCTGTAGTATGTGTTTGTGCATATGTGTATCTGTGTGTCCGTGAGGTTAAAGTTTTGCAAGCTCTGCAAGCTCGACTTAGCATCAGATTCAAGCTGAAGACAAGGTAGGTGTGATATATATTATTACCGGAGATCTTTGAGCTTTCAAAGGAAGATATAGTGAAGTTGTACCTTTGTGTGTGTGTGTATGTGCGAGTGTGTGTAGGGGGGAGAGCAGAGCTTGCGGCAAGCTTTTGTGATAGACCGGACGTTGATGCTGTTCTAGTATGTATTTGTATCTCTATACACGTGATGCATACGACTACATGTGTGTGTGTGTGTGTGTGTGTGTGTGTTTTCATGAGGATGAAAGCGGATTTCGAGAGGTGCGGTGCAGCAGAGGAAGGAGCTTGCGATAGTTCCGCAGGCTTATTGTGTACAAGTTGAGAGCCCGGGGTCTCTCTCTCTCTTCCCTGTGATGCCCAGTTTCGCTACAAACCATCCTGAAGCTATAGAGTGAGAGAGATTTCCCCACTGTGTACTATACTGTACATACGATTCTCTGATATGAGCTTGAGATTCGATACCGGAATTGGGCATTGCAGGTGTGTATTGTGATGGTTAGTACGTTGACCCACCCTCCACCTCCCCTGTGTCTGTATATCGTTCCTGGATTGAGCTTTAGTTCATTTGGGAATAGGATTTTGTATGACATACGAAAAGCGTTTGCTGTCATGTTGAGCTAGTTTGGTCTAAATTTGAAGATATATAGGTCTACAAGTGTTTTTCGTATTTGAAAGCCTGTAGATCAGACTGTTTTAAGGAAAATTTATTGAGAAGTTGATTGTCTGGTCATTGATCTCGGTTTTGTTTTGACTATAGTACTGTGGAACGGAATGATTCTGATGGTAGCCGAGGATTATTTGAAGCTTTGTTCCATTTTTGGGATAATTTTAACGTAGAGAATTTTGGGTTAGTTTTGAGGATATCACTCTTGGAGGAGTGGAAATGATCATTCTCTTGTGGCGGAACACAATATCTCAAAATTATACCAAAAGTGGAAAACACTTTTGGTATAAAGTCTTGATTCATCTCATTGGGATGACTAAATTA
Organism: Eretmocerus hayati; assembly: GCA_029851415.1. NCBI lineage: Eukaryota > Metazoa > Arthropoda > Insecta > Hymenoptera > Aphelinidae > Eretmocerus > Eretmocerus hayati. The sequence goes on from CM056744.1 coordinate 101,658,084, forward strand.
TTCCGTCGCAAAATACTCAAGAGCGTGTTTTTGTGGTTACAACTACAATAAAAGTGTCCTCCCAAAAAATCCAACTTCTGATACTGGACGAGGTGAATGTGAGAATAGTTGAATTACACTACCGGTCAAAAGTTTAAGCTCACCCAAAAATTTTTTTTTCGATTTTGTGCGTTGAACTACTCGGCTCTATTTGACCGTAGAGGACTCTTCTGGAGCTCATTTTGAAGGTTTTTGCACGTATTTTAAGATGGCATAATTCATTTTTATCCGTACGGATCGGGATCTTTCCAATTTGAGCTTGGAAAAGTGTCAATATCAACGATTTTTGAGAGAATCTTTTGGCTCGTGCCAATTTGAGCCACATGAAAGTTTCAATATGGGAGTTGTGGGATATGAAAGTACCAGTCTAGAGCTTCAAAATCCGTTTTTGAACGCCTCTCTACGCCACTTCCAGTCCGAGCTATGACACTTTCTCTGAGGGAAGATTTTTCGGAAAAACTAGCACTCCAATTCGAGAGAGATACAGAGACGCATTTTTATGAAGTATAATCATCATTTCTGTCATCTTTCATCAACATCTTGATTAAGGAAACGAGGAACCTTTGAAATATGCCCCAAAAAGTGAATTTTCTCGTCATTTTTGAATCCAGGTGCTAGTTTTTGCGAAAAATCTTCCCTCAGAGAAAGTGTCATAGCTCGGACTGGAAGTGGCGTAGAGGAACGTTCAAAAACGGATTCTGAAGCTCTAGACTGGTACTTTTGTATCCCACAACTCCCATATTGAAACATTCATGTGGCTCAAATTGGCACGAGCCAATAGATTCTCTGAAAAATCGTTGAAATTGACACTTTTCCAAGCTCAAATTGGAAAGATCCCGATCCGTAAGGATCAAAATGAATAGTGCCATCTTAAAGTACGTGAAAAAACCTTCAAAATGAGCTCCAGAAGAGTCCTCTACGGTCAAATAGAGCCGAGTAGTTCAACTCACAAAATTGAAAAAAAAATTTTTGGGTGAGCTTAAACTTTCGACCGGTAGTGTAGATTGATATGATAAGTTATGATAGAATATGCTCATGTAGCTAGATTTTGAAAATATTACTCCAAATTCTAGAAATATGCAGAATTTTGCCAGTCCCCGCCTCTCTTTCTATAGGAAATACCCTGGTAGAAATGTGCCCAATTTTTTTGGCCACCGATGTTAGTCCTCTTTGTGACAAATCTTTACGGAATATGCAGATCCAAACCAGTTTTGTACAGTATGTAGTGACAATGCAATTAGGTTAGACTTGGCCAGTTTTTGGCCAAAAAATGCTCACAATTTCTACCAAGGTATCATATCTGTGTTTTTCAATATTCCGAAATTATTATCGTTATCAACTCACAAATCCTTCTTGATCCTGATCCTTTCATAAAATTTCTGGAAAGAAATCTGAGACAAAACTTACATGGGATTTGACGAGCTCCCAACAAACTATACCAAAGCTTTTAAGATTTTTTCACACAAATCATGGGAAAATTCTCGTAGGATTCGATAACCTGATCGATTTTCGGTGAAAAACACTTCAATCGAAGTTTTAGAAACTGTTCAAATTTTATTACAAAGCGAGTCACTCATAATCTCACGATTTGCTCGTCATCGTTGAATACGAGAGAAAACGAATCCAGTCGTATAAAATTCTCTCATTCATTGCAAGCTCTTGAGTTTCGAGTGACGAAAACCACTCGAAATATACCTACAGCCTTTAGCCTGAAAGATGAGCACCCGAGCTTCCTTTTCCTCAAGTGCTGAATGTCTCATTTCAATAAGATATATATGAGTATTAAGCTTGTCTCGAGGGTTTTAAGAATTTTCTCAGGCCAATGTTTCTCTTATCCCATACATATGGCATTAATCGAATAGGAATTTTAGTATTTATTTGTATAAGAGGTACTTTAATGAATAATGAACAAAAGTTGTTTTGAGCTGTGTTAAATAGCATTCTTCTACGCCTATTGAAGCAAGTGGTTGAATTGATTGTTTTTCAAGCAGTAATTGAGTTTCTGGAGAATTCAGGTAAATGGCCGTTCTGACGAACAGTAGCTCCGATACTGAGTCAATACGGTAAAGGAATTAATTGAAATTCGTTGCAAACATTCTATAATACGCGTTGATTGATTGGAGAGTATATAGTCAGAAATTCTTGATTAAATATTCGATTTTATAATGGTTCCTGAAACTATTTCAAAAATATTTTGCGGTATTTTGGGAAATCAGTATTTCATTAATAATTACTTCAGGGATGTTACAAGTGATGATTCCATGGAATTTGAATATTCGTTTTTTTTGTTGCCATACACTTTGAATTGAAGATTGATGAATATCAATTTTCTAAGTACAAATATGGAGACACTAGAAAAAAATTGATTCCTATTTTTGGAGATAGCTGTATTTCTCATTTATACATAGCCAGGTACTTCTCTCGCGGTCTCAACCACTCATAAAGCTTGATTTTAATCAATTGAATAAGTTAAGGATTATTTATACAGTTTTCAGATTAAAATCATATTGAAAAATTGTGAATATTGGATTATTCAAGATCTGCATGATGAAGTAATTTTGTGATTCATTGTTTCTCTATTTATTTATTGATGCATCAAGTGATAGATCCACGATCAATAATTGCTCGAGCATTTCATGAATCACTAATCATAACTTTCAAACAGTATCCTAATCCTGCGAGATAATTACCGTATTTGCACGGGTTCGTAATATCAGTATAATATTGACTGATTTTGATTTTTCTCAGAAAGAAATATGTATGTCCGTGAGTGGTTGGTAAAAATAGACAAGAAATTCTCATTTATTAAAAACAAACCCGTCCGCGTAGACCTTTTAGTTTGTCCGTCGCGTACAGCTGTATCTCAGAAAATACTGGAACAAAAGTACCCTCCTCAAGTTAATTATGATCTAGAAGTAAAATAATAAAAATTAGAGAAAGATAGGCATGTTTTGTCAATGATTTTTTATAGATAAGCTCGATTTGAAGCTTTGTACGTCGAACAAATAATAAGGCTTGCTCGGCCCGGACTAACATTTCTCATTCTCTTTGAACGTTATTAATTCCTCAATTCTTAATAAATAGGGATGCATCTCATCTAGGGTTGCATCTTATTAAGGTGCTTGTTATAGTTCATTTTTTCCTCTAAAAAACAGTTGCGGGTGTTAGGTTGGTGACAGACAACGCGCTACACGACACGAATCTCATGCACGACACGACACGACACCAACCGACATGACACTACTTGCATTGCTGCGAATCCAACCATCGATGGATTTGTATCATTTTCATAATTCATAACTGGTGCTGTGAAAATAAATCCAATTTATTGATGGTTGGATTCGCAGGAATGAAAGTAGTGTTATGTCGGCCGGTGTCGTGTCGTGAGATTCGTGTCGAGTAGCGCGTTATCTGTCATCACCCTCATTACATACAGGAGCGTATAATACACGCGCAAATACGGTAAATGAAATTAGTCCTACATATGTATTACATAATTATTATAATTTTCATGAAAATCATAAATAATCTTATTGAGCCTACCGCGTAACAAAATTTGATTTATTAAACGTAATTTCATAATCTACTTATCCGCCCTTTTTTACATAGTAAAATATGATATTTTGAACGTAAAATTATAATGGAAACCAGTTACGCAGAAAGCATTAAGAGATTATATTTTATAGTATTTTATTGCCGAAAATTTGAACCATAGGTAACATCGTGGTTTGTTTTACCGCCATTGAAAATGACTATCAGATCATTTTGAATTTCATTATAATATATGACTAACTACTAACTCTTGTAACTCCGAAAATATCATCTCATCTATCTAAAAAATGACAACATGTTACATTGCATGTATTCCAAAAGTTTTGAAATTGTGATTACGAGATGAGACCACTGTGTCTTAATGGAAATCTTTTATCCACGCACGGATCAAAAATGTTCAGATTGATTCAATTCTTAATTTACCAAACTTCCAACAGTTTAGGCGATTCTTCAAAAAATGGAACTTATTCTACTGTAGTTTGCGAGCATCCTGATGGTCTTATATCTTAGTCGCAAATGTAATCACTCCCGATAATCGTATATGCATATCTCACAAATCGTCCGTCCAATCCATTTGCTTTCTTGCACAAATTCGCGAGTAGAACATTTTGTGAGCTCAACCGGAAAAAATTGCTTCAAAAAGATTTCATAGATTATGGAAGATTTAAGTATCCACACGAATACACACAATATATACAGAAAAAATCATGTATGCGTGCTCAAAGCCACAAAACTGCTTATTTTTTCAATCACTCTGATTTTGAAGAATTTAAATCAAAACCCAATCTCATTATGGCCTTAACCCGTTCACCAAAAGTGTCCACAAGTGAATCGATTCACGTCAACTGTCCTAGCCTGCTTCTTGGAACGTAAAACATGTAGTTTTGAGCCATCTGTATAGAGGCTGTATAGGGGAGAGTGGGGCAAAATTGGACGGATTTTGCAGTGGGGCTATCTGACGATACTTAGGGCTAGGCGCGCTATGGGACTTTGAAGTTCAACTATTGAAAAGATTGTAAAAAATTTTTCAGATCCCTAGGTCTCAGCGTTCATACTTTTTCTTGAACTTGAAAAACAAGAATCTGTCCAAATTCGCCCCGAGCTTGGGAGCACTTTTGACAAGTTTTGGGGGCAAATTTGGACAGCTTTCCAAAATTGAGGTATACGGTATTATTCCTTACCTATTAGAGTCGCATTTACTCATCAAAACACGTGGTGATAACCCAAAATCAAGAGGGAAACCCGCTTGAGACTTTTACATCCTCCCATAGCTTCAGCAAGTGAGGCATTTTTATGTCATTTTGGAACATTATTGAAATAACCTCTTTATTGGTGCACTATAGTCTTCAGCAATCAGTAATCGACTCGCGGCTTCTAAGAGTTGACTTTCTTTCTTTTTTCTTCATATTGGAGGTGCCCATGCTTGCCCCAAGTCAACGATCCAAATGGTGGAGTGCGACAATCAACCGGATATCAACGAATGCGACAGTGACAATGCGTAAAACGAGCACTATCTTCGAACACGTAAATAGCGACTTCTGACCTCTAAACCGACTCCTAAGACGGCCATTGGACATCGTAACTTCACCTTTTCACCCATTCTCAATCATCTAACTAACCCTCAACCTCCCGCGCTTCGAAAAATTTGTCCAAACGCATGAGTGCCAAGATATGCGCAATTATCCTCAAAAAACACGGACACGCGACCGGTCGACCGATTTTAGATAGGATTTAGCATTTTCCAAATTCGCCCCTACCAATTCGTCCAAAAATGCCCCCAGGCGTTTTTTTCGCAGAATTGCGATCATTTGGGCCCAAGTGAACCGATTTTGGCCCACGACGGCTCAAAATCTTCGTTTTGTGACATAGCTTTTGACCCCCAGATGGCGATTGAGCCAATGCACTTGGGTAGAAGCAGCATGTAATCTTGTATTTGGAAAATAAACTGCGTGAGGCCCTCAAAAAGCACTCCTATGGCAGCGTGGGCTCCCAGTATCGTTTCAAGAGGTCTAACCACGATAAAAACCATTGTCTGTGATGGTATTAAAAATGTTTTTACGCGGCGCGAAAGCCTAGACTCGCCTCCGACCGAGCTATCTCACTTATCCAATTTTGCCCTCGTCCAATTTTGCCCCACTCACCCCTATAGGTCCCACGTAGTAGAAAGAAATCAATGACATCGTTTCCGACGTACTTTTGCTTCAGCTTTCTGATGGGAGGGGGGGGGTGGTGGTTTTTCGGATTTGTGACACCATAACCTCAAAAATTATCATTGAATTTTTGAAATGGTAATCACTCAAAATTACCCCTTTTTCAGCTTTTTTGACATTTTCAGTCGGAAGACCAGAAAATTTTACATTGAAATGGCTCTTGGAAAAGTAGAAATTTTTCGATTTTCACGAGGAGTAGAGCACCGATAGGAGTACAAATGGACATTTACGTGCATTTTACCTTTTGCGAAAGTTCTGAGCCGATCAATCTGACACATGGAAAGAATCAATCCAGTCATTATCGACGTATATTTTCATCTCATTTTTCCGATGGAGAGCTCCGTTTTCACCATTTGGTCCACCATAACCTCAAAAAACGGATGCATCGAAAATGTCTTGATACGGATCTATTGTTGGAATACATTCCTGATAATACCAGGAATGTATCCCAGCAGTATTGAATTCTCTACATGCCTCTACTCTGGAAAAGAATGGAAAAACCAGTAATTTTCAATTTTATAATTTTGTCATTCTTCGTAATTTTACAACTAGTTATTGACTTTTTTCGTATCAGAATATTTATCCAAAGTTGGAAAGGGGGATCCAAAGTGAGCAAGTCAAGAATCAAAAATATATAACTTTGCCATCCACCCCTCAAATAATTTGGTGACATAAAAATCAAGAAATCGTAATAATTACTGATAACACGACTCAGAATTTATAAAATAATCGCTCATGTATAAGCCTTCGATGCCGGTGATTTCTAAACTCATCAAATTGAGGGGTTTCAATAAGTGATACTAATCGTACAGGTAATCCGTTTGCAGTCTCTGAGTATATGTGACTAACGTGTTGTAATTACCATTGGTACACACATCAGTGTTAATACTATATAGCTTCCTCAAAGTGGCAAATTGACTCGATCGATCCAATTCGAAACAACGGTCGGTAGTTGCACTCACACACATTGAATACACAAACACACACACACACACACACACACACACGAGTTACGAGTCAGATGAATAGGGATGGACTTTGGGAGGAGTTTCTACCTCTTCAAGGTATAGGAATATAGGAATTTAAAGTGGATGTGGCACGTGTAAATTGTTTACTCAAAGATTCATGGATGCGTGGTTATCTCAATAAAACGTATTGCACTTCGAAACAATTGTATGGGCCACGAGTTCGAGGTATGTACATACACACTTACATTAGTTTACTGAAACTACTTGAATCGTAATTTTTGAAGGATTTAGAGGAGTTTATTCTCTGGGGAACATTCGCCCATTAGCGCCTAAAAATGATAACTTCACGAAATATTTTGGAGCTCTTATGATTTTAGTACGTAGCAGCCCTCATAGAAGACTCACAAGGCGATTTTTCGACGTAAATTTCTCTGTCTCTTCAAAATATGCAGTCAGAATTGGGATATAATGTTATTTCAAGCAAGAAAGTTGATATTATTATGGGAATTTTTCTTTTCCATGCCATGCAGTTTAAGTGATCAATTCTGACTGCATATTCTGAAAAAACAGACAATTCCACGTTGAAAACCCGTCATGTAATTATTTTTTTAATTATGTCGATGAAGACAAAGTTTGAGAAGAACAAAGGTCTGATGACGAGTCTATAAGACGCATCCGGGCGCGGTAGAGAACTTGTCAGGTTCAGTGCTTATTCTTGACGTCAATGGTGCATTTTTATGGCCAAAACGCATGGATTTCGAAGTTTCGATACTGCAATATAGATATGTCAATGTCTCGAGTGATAAAGTAACGATATCCACGATGTGGATTGGATTTAGGATGGAGTTTTCACTTTAAAAAGGTGGGTTTTGATGAAAATACGTATTTTTCTCGTTTCAAATGTCATCCTACCCCAGTTCTGATCATGATTACTCAAGGAACTGACAATTTTACGTCAAAATAAATCGAATAATATTTCTCCAGAAGCTATTTGATGCTCGAAATCAAGTTCCAACAACAATTTGGTCGATACCTTTGAGTCAGATTTACCAAATAAAATTCTCATTAGACCCATAGATTTTGTAGTTTAGGATTCAATCTTGAGTTTTTTTAATGTCTTGGAGGTAGATCCATTGATCTCAGGTATAAAATAACCATTTGTAGACGATTTCGACTTCATGAAAAATCTTATTTTTTGGCGAAAAATTGAATGTAGCTCTCCAGGGTTGCATCGAACGAAATATTTTTTTCTGAGGGCTATTTCATATTCAAGAATGAGCCTCAAAAGAATCTAGTGAAAATTTCATTCCAGTCACTGATGGGTTAGTTCGAATGAGATGAATATTCGGTGCACTGGTAGATTTTATTCAATATCTTTCATTGTTGATTGGTAAATCTTTTCACGGAATAATCACGTATCACGGAAAATACAAAATGTCTCCTTGCATATTGACTATCATTGTTCCTCCAATTGTTTCAATTCATAACTGAGAATTTTGAGGGATTACAAGTTACGAATTCGACTGAAATTTTGGAATTAATGTTTCTTCAACGCCAAAGTATGACATTCAAAGCCGCAAGTGTAATGCTCGATTAATTCGGATACAACTAACAGAATTGGCTAGGTTCATATAGGCACACAAAGTGGAATAGGTCGTAAGTCAAAATGACTTAAGCGTAAGCTTCTAAGATCCAAGAAAGAAGAGTTTCCCGAAGTTTTAGCCAGATCCATGCCCTGCATCTCCTGAATTTTCTTTGCAAGTTTGACGTGTAATCAATCTCGAATATGTTGAATAATTCTCAATCTTCTAGTAAAATGGTACTCATAGATATTTAAGTTGATATTGGTAAACCATTTGGTCAATCAGTTATTGCGTTTTTCTAATCTATCAGAGAAGAAGAGAATAATGAAAAAATAAATAGAATGGAAAGTATTTAAATAAATGCTGGCCCGTCATATATAATTGAGCGCAGTCAGTTTATTTGTGAAACCATCGAAACCATTTTTTTAATGAATCCCGAAGAACGGAAATAAAGTTTAATTGATTTTATTCCTTTATTTTTTGTTCGATATGTACATAGCGTATGAGAGGCAATTTTTTTCAGAATAACGCTATTAATTGCGTTATCCTGAGAACAAATCTCCTGAACGGTATATCATCACGAATATCATCGATTTGCAGCAAGAGTTCTTCCATTCATTGAAAAAATGAAAGTTTGAATGGGTTCCTGTCAGAACCAATTACAACCCAGTCAACTCAGTTATTATTACTTTCATCTTCGTTAGTGGTTAAATTTTGCATTTTCAAAAACTATAAGGATTGATATCTGTCTAACGAGTTTCAGTTTCAAACATTCCGTGTTTCCTCGTCTACCTATTCATCTATGCTATCGTATTGAGAGACTATGCCATTGAATTTTTCACGCTTGCAAAACTTTTCAAATAACGATGTGAAAGCTTTTAAAATGGGAGGTAAATCACTATGTTTTAGTATACCATTCTGATTCCTACTCAAAAGGCAGGTTTTACAGAATCTCAAGTTCTCAATCTCTGACTTTTTTTAGAAGACAATCCTTCAATAAATGTATTAATCAAAATTTATTTGATCTCATTCGCAATTTTCACCACTTTTATGACTATATACAGCAAATAATTTGTGGTATAGTAGTTTGAAAATGGATCCTAATGATAGGATGAGTCTTTTAGGGAAATGAATTGACCCAAACAAATTAATTGGTACAAAAATTGTTTACGGAGAATTTTCATGTTTATTCAGGAGAAAGTTTCCAAAGTAAGGGCGAATTCTAAAAATTTATAATTTTGGAGAATGGTCAATATTTCGTATTCAAAAAAATTATAATCTACTTGTTTCGGATGTTGAGGCAAAATTTTACTTCATTAAAACGCACTTTTTGAATAAATTGACCCACATCAGCTGCAGGTAGGGTAGGAATAGTATATTGTCAAATGTCGATAATTATGGAAAAATTGAATTAAATTTCAAATTTACGATAACATCCGTGAGTGTGACATGGTCATCATCTTTGTCATAAGTCAAACATATTGATATTCGAGAATCCTGCGGTTATTATTATTTGAATTTTCAAATTTTCATTCATAAATAATAGAAAAATGAGGAAATGATGGTGGTTTACTAGAAAAAAGAATTTCATGATATAATATTGATGGAGCAAGTCAGTTTACAACTTGAAATTTCCTGCGTATTGTTCGTAAAAATGAGTGATACAAAAATCGCTAATCATATCGACTTCAAAGTATTTTTGCAAAATTAATTTTCATCGTGCGCGTAGCACAATTTCTCACTAAACCATTGAAAATTTTAATACATCCAGAAAATTGAAATATTTCTCCACACTGTCTCATCATCATGTAAATTACAAATTTCTGATGTTTACCTGCGACAATCCATCGGTATTTTTCAATTTTATACGAACGCGTACACACCCAAAAGACATTAAAGAATTCCAAACAAATTTAATAATGAAAAATTCTCTCTCCGATTTTCTAATCAAAAATTTTCCTCGCTCTACACTCTCCCAATTAAGAGATGAATTTCCAAAATAACTGAAAAACGCTTTCATCAGAAAATTGCTCGGGAAAAATCTCTACTCTCTTAGGACCACCCTTTAATAAATTCTACCCTCACATAGAACTCTCTCGTAATCTTTCACATCAACTCGAAAGTCAACCCCAGCCACACCTCAGCAAATTGAAAATCCTCAATACGTTGTGAGTATAGCATCTATATCGTGCGATTTGACACTTCTCACTCAGAGCACAGAGTCAATAATATATATCGTTCACGCGAAAAGAAGTTCAAACTTCAGTGTACCAGCATTCCCGGGATCCGGAAATCTCGGCCATGACGCACTCATACCCACATAAATGAAGTCTGGAAAAGCTCTCCAAGAAAACTTTCTGTCTTGTCTTAGATTTCTCGGTGTAGTCCTCCGGGAATCGTTGCGCATCTGGGCGCTAGATATGGGTGATCCCATAAAAACTGTTGAATTTGTCCCGTTTGAAGCATTTCCTACACTCTTTTGATCAACTACTCGATTATCATTCATTCCTCGGTCATCTTGAACTAAAAATACTGAGTGTACCAGGTGTGGTATAGTTATGACAAAATATTTTGAGCCTACCAATGCCCCTATCATACATGCGACTGGCCGATAAATCAATATTACGTTTTCTCGAGAGTCACAGAATATGACTTTTCGCGTGTCACGGACTGTTGACAAATATACCTTCAGATTCAGCTCACAGGCTCGCGGATGGTTTCGGGTTAACTTAGCTGCACATTTACAGTCCCGACAAAATTGAAAAGGACAGTACACAAAAATTTTCCGATCAGCGAATGAGGCTGACTGCTGAAGACTTATAATGCTGAATCATGCACAGTTGGATTCCGAAGCATCTCACCAAGCATCACCTTCACTCATGAAGAGTGTCGACTGCTAAGATTCGAGTGGTAAAACTGCAGAAGGTATGTTGTACGAGCATCTCAATTTTCGGTTGGACAAAATAGGGGACATGCACTAAAAAGCCTATGGAAACCTGAATAACCCATCCATTCAGGGCTCTCTAGTGACCAAGGTGACCCTGAAATCACTAATATTCATCAGTCCATTATTTGGATTTTGCGGGAACTCGCCATACGTGACGAAAATACCAAAAGTAGTATTCATCCGATTTCTCTTGGATTCGACTGCAAAAAACGAATCAACTCGCTGGATTGCAATGGGGAGACTCCGGATTTAGAGAAATGGTGCGAAAGCAGTCCCTGGAGTCCACTTATATCGGCGTATCATCGAGATTTTGAGTCGAAGGTGTCCAAAATCGCCGGTAAAACAACACGGAGGAGAGAAAATATTCGGAAAAAGGACTCATCCTGGTAGGAGCTGAACAAAATCGAATCGAATTCTTCAGTTATGTGTAACCATTGAGTTTTTTCAGCCATTGGGCCCAAAAATCTCGAGTTGAAATGCTGGGAAGATGGATACAAGAATCATTTCAGATGTAGGATAGGAGAATATAGCTCAATACATCAGCGGGGATGATCGAATTAACCCCAAATACTTTGAATTTGGCGGGAACGTGATCCAGAGCACAGCTTCATCAATTCCAGAGGATTTGGGATCCTTTGGATCATCTACGCTGACGTGTTGGGCTATATTCTCCTATTCTACATCTCAAATGATTCTTGTATCCATCTTCCCAGCATTTTAAGTCGTGATTTTTGGGTTCAGTGGCTGTAAAAACTCCATGGTTATCCCTCGGATTACTCGCAACTAAAGAATTAGATTCGATTTTGTCTAGCTCCTACCAAGAAGAGTCCTTTTTTCAGTATATCTATATTCCGCGCTCTTTTACTGGCGATTTTGGACACTTTTTACACGTAATATCGACGATAACGGCGATATAAGTGGCGACACACGATGATATAGACACATGCTTCAAGTGTATAGTGTACATCTGGAGGAGTTTACTGTAATATTTTACATAGATATGAGATAAGGAGCAATGGCCGAAAGCCAATCTTCACGTAAGGGAAAGAGAGAGAGAGAGAGTCTCGGTTTGAAGAAGGGTCGTAGGTTGGTCGGTTTCTGAACATGTGAGGTCATGAATTAACTAAGGGGGTATAATATTTGTATATAACGTTGGTGGTGGTGGCTACCGCCGCGCCGCAGGCTAGACAACTCTCCTCTTATAATGCGGTTCCTATATGGGGTCTTGAGTCTTACCGCAACGCGAGGAGCCCATTTAGAGCTGAGGTGGAACTGTATTATGATGTAGAAGTAGGTCAGATATGTGGAGCTTTGAATTTCGTGGCTCTCTGACCATTTTTTGAGACCATTCGTGACCTGAAAAAGTGAAATAACAAACAATCTCCTAACCATGAATGGAACTGCATGTTTGCTGTTTTATTCTTCGATCAAAATTGGCATGTATCTATATGCACTCTTTCAAATTTGGTTTTGATTGATTCGAGAGTTCTATTCACTGATTGGATTTTTGGAAGTTATCTTCCCACGTTGATAGTAAATTTGACTTCAGTACTTTTTATTTTTGTGACGATTACGCGTTTGTGTTTTTTCTGACGTTGTTCACTGCAAAAGTCCCGTTCCATGAAACTGGAGATGATTAACGCGTTTCTTCGTAATTTTATAGTATTACTCTGTAACCATTACGATCAAAAATGTTTTCCAGGCCTTTTTTGGTTCGAAAGGAATATAAAATGACACCTGCTTTTTTAAAAGTTTTTTTTTCAACTTTTCGAGTATACTATCTAATTAGTCCTGAAAGGATCGTATTCGTTGACTCCTTTTCATTTGAAATCCTAGAAAGATCGAGTTCATCGAAATTTTGAACCAACATTTATTATGTTTCAGAAGAATTTGAAATTTGCAGATCATGTAACGAAGTGAACAAAATGTCTAGAATACTTGGAGATACCCTGTTCGTAGATAAACTCATTTCGATACTGCTTTGATGAGACTAGGTTGAAAAACTTCTAATTTTTGATTCTATCAACTGGAACCTCATTCCTTCATAATACACTAAGGTTTTCTTCAACGTTTTGCAGAATGATTCGAATCATCTTTTGATATTTCCAGCTTCATAAAGAGTATGTGATGCAAATTAGCATCAAGTCCCCATGAGAAACTTCGGGGGTATCGAATCTTTGTATTCGAATATCTTGACGTTAGGTTAAAAGTCGGTGGATTATTACTATAAAAATCACTTGAGCGTAGAAATTATTCGTGTAAAACTGCGAAAAATGATTTGGATAAAGATTGTGAAAATTGTTCTTGAATCTTGTCAAAGTAAAGAGTCTTTTGAAACGACCCTGAGAATTTTAACAAGTTCGCTGCGGTGGGCTCCGCGTGTCTTTCTCCCAGTGCTGAGAATTTTGGCCTTATGAGGAATAACATGGAGCGGGGACCACCACCGGTAGGCCCCGCCGCACCTGGGGAGAGATTACCGATTTTAGCCTTCGCACGTGTTAAATATCTAAAAGTCAAATTGAACATACTCGATTCAATTCGATCTAATGTGAACAATACAAAAGAATTTAAGAGATACAGCAGGATGCGCTTAAAATACGGTTTTATGGTCAATACATAAATCGAAATACTCTGTCACCATGTTTGTTCTTGTGCAATCGAGTCCAAAATCCACCGTGACGGACGTAATGCCGGGGAAAATCTCGGCATCACTTTCGTGTTTCAGGTCTCTCGCATACCAGGGCCACAGCTGCGTTTCTCTTTTTCTCACTCACTCACTCACTCACTCACTCACCTAAACGTGCACCCTTTCTATCCTAGTTCTATACATGTTTATACATATGCATGCAAGTCGAGATGCAAGTACAGCTTCCGAATACAAATGGGGTCAACAGGGTTAGTTGGAAACCAAATATATATGTGTACGGATTTTATATCTATATTTACCATAACCGACTTGCATCCCAACATTCTCGCGGGTATTGTGCAATTATTCGGCCCGACTGCTTCGGGTAATGATGAGCGAATTGTGTGTTGCCTCCCATTTTTTTCCCTTCTCATTCATTTCCTATGTCGGATACCATTCGTTATCAGTTATTTATAAAACTTTCGACTTTTCACAGAGAGTAATTTTTTCAAAGATTCTACGTGATTGATTCATTGTTACGGAATAAATTCAACAAGTAAATCGGCGGAAATGATCGAAATGAGAATTTTAAACTCACTCAAATCAATTTACAAAGTTATAGAGGTCAATTTACTGAACGTCAATTTGACGACTCAATTTTTATGATGCACTCTGAATTTCGCAATGATAAATTAGCCATTATCCTTTCCGATCAATCACGTTCGATTATCTGGAAAAAATTTTGGACCATTATTCAAACTTCTCGTTTATTTAAGTAATCTTATTCAGTCTCATTCATCAAATATTTACTTGTACCCAAAGAAGAATGTATCAAATTTCTGTGCGTGATTGTCGCTTCTCACAAATCATTCCTTAATCACTTCACTATTCTCTATCTAATCATTCCCTAATCATTCCCTACTCACTTCCCCAATTCTAATCACTTCCGTATTTTCAAATATGATGAACAGATTTTCATACACTCTTACTACTTTTAGACACATTAGAAAAATCCCCAAATACCTCATTACGGAGGAAGACAAGAACCAAAATATTTTCAACGTTCTGATTGTCTTAGTTTTCATTCCATTTTCAACAGACTCTTGCAATCTCAATACCAAAGGTCGAAAGAATTTTTTTTCACGTCCAAGTGATGGGTTTCCGGCCTGAGCCATAGGCGAAGGTTGAAATCAATACAAGGATGTAAGAAATAGGTTTTACATCCTTGTATCGGACTGTGTTCCTCGACAAACTTCGCGAGAAAGTGGGAAATCAATGCAGAAAAGTGTGTAAAACCTATTTTTCCACCCTTGTATCGAAATGTACTATTTCGCATCCGAGTGATGAGGCTCCGGCCTGAGCTGCAGGAAAAGGTCGAAATCAACACGAGGATGCGAAAAATAGGTCTTACACCTCTGTATCGGACTGTGTTTCTCGACAAACTTCGCATGGAAGTGGGAAATCAATGCGGAAAAGTGTGTAAAACCTATTTTTCCACCCTTGTATCAGAATGTACTATTTCGCATCCGAGTGATGAGGTTCCGGCCTGAGCGTGAGGAAAAGGTCGAAATCAACACGAGGATGCGAAAAATAGGTCTTACACCTCTGTATCGGACTGTGTTCCTCGACGAACTTCGAGAGAAAGTGGGAAATCAGTGCGGAAAAGACACCTTTCCGCACAGCGTGTCGAAAATACATTTTCTGATTCTCAAAACACCCTGTAGGGAATGGGCTTTGAGAAAGCCAGTGATCAAAAAACCTACCACTTTCGTTGTACTCATTGGTTTTCACAAATAATTCAGATGTCAACGGCTAATCCAGCTTCTATGACGGACATCAACCTCACAAAATTTCACAATGTATTGTGGTTCCAGGAAAAGTCGCAATGAATTTTGCATCATAACTTTCCACGAAATCCGGCTTACTATTGCACCATATTCGTTGTCAAACATCTTTCGCATACATCAACAATATGAAACTAGATTTTCACAATGAAAAATCAGCTCTTCAGATCACCAATACTATATCGTCGCATCACTATATTTCCATCAAATCCTCATTATTGAATTCTATGAATTAATTCCCTCTCTTCAGCAAACTATATCGAGTACCGAGTATCTGACACAATAACGACGGAAAGAGCAATCCGTCCAATCAATTCAAACGAACCATCATATATATCGTCCTTCCACTCTAGAATCGTAACACAAACACACACACACACATAAATCCGAGCAGCGCACCACTGACTTTTCAATCGATCATCCATTGGAGTACGCACTCGTACAGAATAACGAGCTCTCTTTTATAACAGCTTCAGATTTGAAACGACAATCGAATGCATATTAAATACAACCACCAAGTAGTACGAGTACGCTCTCGAGATCCACTTCACAGAAAATTATTCCATGAGCTTTCTCATCTCGGGACAGGCAAACCTCCGTATTCGCGGTTTCCGTATTAGCGATTTTCGTTATTCGCGGACAGGTAAATGATCGTTTATCTGAATATTTCCATGAGAAATATGCTTCAGTATTCGCGAAATTCCGTATTCGCGGTCAATTTTCTCGGTACGTAACCCCCGCGAATACGGAGGTTCGCCTGTATAGCTTTTGAAGATAACGAATCCTATCTGTGAATGAAAACGATATCAGATATAAACATGATTAATGCACAATCGGATAATGTATCGAAAAAATTTTTTTCAAAAAAGCCAGCGGAAAGTTGTCATTAATCAGGCTACTTTCTAGGTAAAATACAAGAAATTCAACGAGTGGTCCAATTAGATAGCGAATCAAGCTCGTATTGAGATTTTTTTCTTCTTTTCTACTTTAATAATCAAGGAAAATGGTATATGAATCACAAAGGCGAAGCTTGTACGATGGCGGGAAAATTTCAAACACCATAGTAAGCTTGCATCCAATTATATTATCATTCCGTCCCTGTCCACTGCACCTTTTGCAGTGATACAAAACACACAGATATATGTTTAAGTGTATTTATATCTATTGTATACATGAATATGTATTATATGTATGTATGTATGTATGTATGTATAGGAGTGCAAGCTCGCAAGCTCATTGTTCACTGCACACAGAGATATCGCTTTTCTCATATTTCGGTTGAATATATACCGCATTAAAAAAGAAAACGATGCGTGAATCTATGTATGTATGCACTTGGCCGTATCGCACACCGGGTATTATCGTGAATTTTACGTTTTATAAATGTACTCACGTGGAAACAACGCGGGAATTTTAAATTCTGTTCTTTCGAGATAAAGAGAGCTTTGGTAATGTTTATCCGTATCGGTCGCATTGCCAGAGCTTTTTTTTGCACTTTTCAATTTTCTGTGTGTGAGTGTGATGTGTCTTTTCGATATATGGAAGGTGACAGAGTGAGTTTTCAAACACGATTTTTCAACGTGCGAATGAAATGTAACTTGTTCAACACAGTTTCAAGGATCATCCTCTTTCTCGAGTAAGCTTTGGCTTTGAATTCGTATGAGTGGCACGAATGGCCGTTTGAAGTATTTAAAAATTGCTGGCCAGGAGTTATATTTGAAATAAAATTTAATCTGAGGGGTCATTAACATTGCTCAAGTGACGCGCAGTGTGAATTTTTTTTTCTTCAACTATGTATCGCTTGTAGGCCACCTGAGGTGACACGTGCTTGCATAAAAAGTAGAAATTTACATATTTGTACGCTTTACTTGA
Source organism: Eretmocerus hayati (assembly GCA_029851415.1). Lineage (NCBI taxonomy): Eukaryota > Metazoa > Arthropoda > Insecta > Hymenoptera > Aphelinidae > Eretmocerus > Eretmocerus hayati. Next base: position 101,675,725 of record CM056744.1, read on the forward strand.
GTTAGAATTCATCTGTTGCAGTTAGGAGTAATGTGTATTGCCTAAAACTGAAATTCGTGAGTGGAGAGAGAAACGAAGCAAAATGATGAGAGTGGGTATCTTTATAGTTACTCAAACAAGCTGTATCGTTGAAATTTGTGTTTTGTGATATACGAAAGCTCGCAAGTACCCTCAACTTTTGTTTTAATGCATACGCGGGGGAAGCCGATATGGTCGATAAATTTTAACTCTTTGCGCGATATCGTGTTTCGAGGTAAAACTTTGTGATTACGTGTTTTATAGGGCTTTTGGAATGAATATATTGGTGCAAAAAAGTTCATCCATAGGTATATTTTGATTTTCTTCTTTTTTTCAAAGTTGAGTGAAAAATATTAAAATGAAAACGTCAGAGTGTTCGTGTTTGGTACATATAAACTAGGTTATGATAAACTTCAGGATTCTTGGAATAAAATGAATTTTTCATCAGCATATCCTAAAAATATTAATTTTGAATGCAATTATAGGGTTCTCGTGATGAGAAAATGAATTCACACTCTGCTTGCATAAGCTTTACTCTTTTGATTTCACCAGCGTCTTCTAGATGATTTCCCGCGGATTTTCAATTTCAATAAGACACCTAACCTAAATCAAAATGTTGATCGCTTGACATTCATCTTTAGAACGGACAATTATTGCCTTTTAAATAAATAGTCCCATAATGTGAATTAATGTTTAGTTAAGTTGCGATAATCTGAATCTAAATTATGTTAGTCAGCCAGGAAATACAATTGACTGAGGAATGAAATTTTACTGGGGTCCCTCAGTTCCCGTAGAATTATTGAGTCTCATTTAGGTAATATTCTTTAACATACTTCAGAATTCGAATAAATAATACTGGGTCCTCTTTAGGGTGAGTTACCGCATAGTTCTAGATCGATATCTGCATCAGCATTGGAGCAAGTGCGTGGGGTCCAAATGACCCTGTGTCCCTAGTGTCTTAATTTTTGAATAGCTTCAGCGGCAAACTAATCAAAATTTTTCAAATTTATGTCCATGATCTCAACAATAGATAGAAGACATTCATGACAAAAAACTAAAAATTGAATCCAACGGCAAAAAGATGATAAATTTGTTAAATTTTTGCAACAAAAATGAAATATAACAAGTCCGAGTTTTCTGCATAATCTAATGCATAGCAACACTTCTCCGTGTCCGAATATAAATTCTCCCGTGAATCTTGCAAGCTCGCAGAATATAGGTATACACTACTGCATTATACAAGTCGAGGGCATCTGTTTACCTCGTCATATCCCATCATCTTTCTTTAGGCGAGAAAAACAAGGGCGGTGGCGCATTCTCTCCATCAGCTTCTTTTCTTGTCTCAAGCTAACACAAATATGCAAGAAAGGCAAGATCGAGCATACTCACTCTCTTCAAGACAACACTTCACACACCCACACATCCACCCCCTCCGACACACACACACGCACACAAATGTATACGTACACCTTCATAAAGTGCTTGCAAAGCATCATGCACAAGAGCTGGTTCTACATCGTCTTGACGTGGCATTAATCGTGCCCATCATCTCTTCCCTCGCTTTTCTTTCCTTATTCATAAAATTATATGTATATATATATATATATTCATGCTCTGGGAAAATGAAAGAAGAAAGGAACTTCCGTAAAAAATTCTAACCACGAAAGGGATATATATATAGCTCTGATGTTCGAACAACCTTTTGGGTATAAAAGTGTCCGCATCCTGGGGAACGCGTGAGATGCGTCCGAGCTTTTGGAGAGCTTGCAAAGTGAGTGAGAGTAGGGTACGGAAGTGAGAGAAAAACATAGTATCCCGTCTCTCTCTACATTGTTCTTGAAATATATATATATGTATATGTATGTATGTATGAAAGGTTCCTTCCGCTGCTAGTACAGAGCTTTACAAAAGCTCAAGCTTGAATTTGTGAGCTTGCAAGCTCTACCGACACTAATACATCTCATAGGTCTATCTATGTAGGTAAAACTGTGTAGGCGTTGATGGTGACGAGAGGGGAGGGGGAGGTTATATTGGGTGTGGGTTACGGTGTGTGCGTTGAAGTCGTATAGCGCCAGAAGCTATGCGGTTCTCACAAAGCAAGAGAGAGAGAGAGAGATAGAGTTTTTGAGTGTTCATCGCTTGAGGCAAAATTTGTGCTCTCTGGTATCATGATAGATACTATGTATGTATGTACCCATATGAGATTCATCTATTCAATCGGGTTGGGATAACAGATGTATGAGACTACTCGAGCTTGAGGCAAAATTTTGGAGTCTGTTTTACTTTTGTGTGAATAGTCGAGCTTCAATCATCAATTTTGTAGTGTGTGAAGCCTCGAGGTTGTACAATTTTGACATTTGCGGGATTCTGATTTTATCTATGAATGTCATTTGCTTAGGGAAATAGTCGTTTTGGGTAGAGTATGGTATGGATTTTTAAGGAACGCAATTTTCGGGATTTTCACATGAACAGTTTGCTTGGGTGTTTGTTTGCAGCTTCTGAGGTCAATGTTTTTTCATCAAGGTGTTTCGCCAACACATTTTCCAGGAAGTATAAGTTTCATAAGAAAGGTATCGAAGTGAGCTCTTGCAATGATTTCTTCACTCTCTGAATAGTACAAGTGTAAGAAAAAGTGATGTGAAAGAATTCCTAGATATAAGAAAACTATAGTTTTGCGAGCGCTACGTTTCTAAATACTTGTATCATCTGAGATATCGAATGTACAAATTCTTGGGAAAATCTGAGAATCTTAAATTTTTTATAATAATCTTTTAACTCAGAAGGAATATTCTACACGAGTGGCTCGATCTCATAAAAAGCTCAAAGCTAAGACTTACCTGAAAACTTCCAATTCATACCTGACAATTTTTCCAGAGAAGAAAAAAATTATACTCGGAAATTTCAAGTTTCCAAGTTTCTCCAGAATCTAGATATTCTGGGAAAAAATCATTAAATGATCTCTTGCGTGCATTATAAAATGTGGAAACTTTTGAAATTTACTTTTGAATTCGACAAATACAAAGGTGAGTTTGGCAAACTGTTGTGTCCATCTCAGACATTGACTGACTCGTCTCTTAGCATTTTTCATATTTACTTTCGGAAATTATGGGCTCGACCATCAGAACAAGTTTACGCAAAATATTCTGAGATCAATCAATAAGAAATCACCATTAAGGAAAAGAAATATCTATGTAAGTGTCATGTCAGTTCAATGGGAAAATTTATCTCGTTATGCTGTTTTTTTATCTTCTGACGAAAAAATATGTGAGCTCAATGACGCACGAATTAAAGTCGATTAAGAAAAACTCACAGACATTTGTTCAGCTCCTCAAGGCCCAGATCATCTAAAAGCGCATAAATCTTATCTTTTTGGGTTATTTCACTTTTTTGGGTGTTCCATTTAAGCCTAATGTTCGTAATATCTCGTAAAACATTTTAGAATGGCAGTTGTCAGGCCAGTCATGTAAAGCGTTATGGTGAGATTTCTCACAATGTTGGCCGTTTATGGATATTCTGAGGATGCTTTGTCGGTCAAATGAGTTTTATTCATATCACTAAGAAAATTTTGTGGGCTCAAATTTGATAGAAAACTCAGAAAGCGTAAAATAAGTTTCGTACAATGACGAGTCATTTTCATCAATTTGAAAATTCGATTGTATGGTGACGATGGATCCTTCAGGGCCTACCGGATTAGATTTAAAAATCAAGTAGAACTATATAAATCATAGAGTATTCTGTTGTCTTGCATCAAATCTATTCGTGGTGTCAGCAAAATTTCATATCCATCACAAAATACACCAAATTACTGAGATACTTGAAAAGACATTTCTCAATATGATGGAAATTCAATTCGCTAAGTTGTCATCTCAAATCAATATCAGAGCTACCCAATTTCATCTCTTTATTTGACTTGTTCGCAAAGCAACGAGGAAAGACCAACATAAAAGCAAATGCGAGAAAACATCATATCGAATCATACATTTTCTATCATCGAAAGCACACAGAGGCTAAAGAAAAATGTGCCACGATCTGATTCTAAGGCACGTCGAATCAATAAGATTACCTTTGAAACATTTCCTACTCGGCCGCGATCTGAAGGCAAAGTGGAGCAGCAACCTTCCAATAGACTCCTCGATTTCTCCCATTCACGTTCTTATTCCGAGATATTCAATCGTTTTTCTCTCCCTTCATCCATAAACCAATAAAATGTACGAGTTCTTTTTTTTTATGATCTTCCGTCTGTTGAACACTTTGAGCTTCTACACAATTTGGAATTTTGAGACAACGATTTTGAGCTTGAATGAGATTCTATCTCATCGTCGAAACATTTGTAGATGTGAACTTTTGTGGGTTCTTTTTCCGAATTTTCTTCGTTTTCCGAAAATAATCTGCTAAATGAGATTAGCAGAATGTGTTTCCATATCCAAATCTGCACATATTTTGATTGCAGGTCGCCTCTTCCTTCGGTTTTTCCTGAATCCTTCGACGGATCTTTTTGCAATTTGCATAGATGATAGAGCTCACCCAAGAAAGTACTGAAAGGATTCACAGCTAGCTCTATCGAGCAGTTTTTGAATTAAGGATGTTGAAAAATAAAAATGTCGAAATTTTAAAAAAACTGATTCTGTGACGGTTTTGGTAACTCGTCACTCGCAGGCAAAGCCTCGTTTCACGCGAGAAGTTCAGGGTATGAGCAATTGCTGTAATTGTCCAAGGAATCAGGAGAGGGAAGCACTGAATGAGCAAACGCTCGATTAGAATAAAGAAAAAATAGACATTATTCGAAGAAAACTATTTACAAATTGGTCCGTTGACCGTTAGGGTGAATCAAGTTGAAAAAATACAATCTACAAGCCCAGAATGAGGAGAGAGAGAGAGAGATTTACGGGATGCACTCACAATCATAATTGGCCTTGACGCAGGTTGGTCACTCGACCTCGGATTGGGCACCAACCTCCGCAGCTCACGATGATCAGGTAGCTCGCAGTTGTCCCAGACGACGATGAAATTGGCCGTTGACCGCGTCACAGGATATATGAATTTAATTGCACGCACCGGAGCCCCGACTAAATCGTGCCAATATGACATCTCTATGTCTCTCTCCCTCTTACCTGGCTAAACTATGCAGCAACTCTCCTCGTGCTCAAGCTGTAACACTGATTGTTATTATAACAATATTTGGTCCAGGGAGAGAGGAAGACAGGCTGAGTCGGCCGTCACAATTTGATGTTTCAAGAATATTTTGCAGAAGGAGTTCATAAGGGATCTTGGACTAACCTAATAAAATGTTCATTTTGACATGATTGATGGATTGGTTGATAGCATATTGGATTAAAATGGATAAAAAAGGAATTGCACGCAATTTTTCTTCGGATGATGGAAAATTTATGACTTGGACGGTATAATTGGATAAGAATGAGCCAATTGATTGATGCGGAATGTCAAAAATTGCCAATTGTCAAAAAATCCCCGAAATATATTTAAGAAGGTGGCCAAAAATTGGATCAGAGAGTCGTGGCAAAAGAAATTTGGGAATGAAACAATCGATTTTTCCCAAACTTTGATATATTCATCTTGTAAGTATCATAAATCGAGAACTGTTCGATAGAGTGAGCTGTAATTTTTTTCAGCTCACATCTTTGCATAGTCTTCCACCCCCATATAAATTTTGAAAACCACATAAATTTCAAAAAAATCAATCGGAGGGTTGAGAGGAACCCGTTGATGAATAAAAAAAACCGCACGGACACGGCCAGTGACCGACAAAGATAAATTTTTAGCAAACAAGGGATATCCATCGCTGAAAAAGTGTGACTTACAGTCGAAATATTTCGGTGAGACAACCAATATGGTTGAAGCTGAATGGCTGCGAGTGAAGACTTTTAGGACAAAAAATTGATTTGAGTTGGCAAATTGGAAGAAAATTTCTTGTTACGAATACAACCCTTCTCTTACAGGAAGGAATCTGCCCAAAAAATATGGGTCGAGAATCAGAGGAATCTGATTTTTTACTTGAAATATTTTGATGAGGCATTTTGCAGAATCCCGACAGACGGAATATTGCTGAATTCCATCAATCTTGCTTTCTTTTTGAAGATTTCGCGACTTATCCTGAATTTAGTGAAGTTTGCAACCAGGGAAATATCGTGGAACACGTGAATCAAGTTCTCAAATTGACTTCTGGAAACAATTCCTGACGGGTTCCGAACTATCCATCTCCAAATTTTTGACATCCCGTAATTTTACATTCCAAATTTTTACCTTTGTAATGGAAAAATTAATTCGACTCCATCAAAAAGATTATGAATAACTGATCTCAAGACTAAAACCCTACATACACACACGAAAATCATTTTCCACCGGTATAAATTGCTATAGTACCCAACGAAACCAAGTCTAAAATCCTGCATCGCTCAGTTTAATTAAGTGGTCTCGAACAAACTTCAAAGACCAGGGTAGGAAGAGCTTCCGGTCTATACCTCGTTTGTTTGAATTTTTGAGCGAGAGTTTCGAGCAGAGAGGAAAAGTGCTAGAAGGGGTAGGAGAAGTTCTATACTTGTCTATCTAGAACGCGTTTGCCAAGCTTTGGGAAGCCGTCCACCGATAGTCGAGTTGGAGAGCCACGAAAATGCAAATTATTCCTCTTTTGAGTACTTGAATCGACTTCACCGTTTCGCATAGACGACCTCTTAATTAAAAGGCTTTGCTTGAGAGCAAAATTTTTCGCGAACTCGAGATTGTTTCCTTCCGAGCCAGTTGTATAGGTACTGAAAGAGTGTCTGGAGAAAGTTGAGTGACTTGGAAGTTGAAGGGTGGGGTATGAATTGTTTTGAGAAGGAATAGGTTGATTTGCATTGTTTTGGATTATGATGGAATTTGAAGTTTTTTGTTAGGAGTTGTTTGATCTTGCTACTTGATGAGATTTTGTTGTGTAATATTCCGAATTTGGTACAAATTTCGAATGCTTTCTAGGAGGTACATCTTACTGATGAATTATGAATATCAATTTATGAGAAGATGACGTTTCTGAGATATGTTGTAGATTGTAACATCGAATTTTCAAAGGAAATGTGAATGGAGAATTCCTCAGTTCCGGTTTGTGTAGCAGTAAATAGAAGTATTGCTGAAGCATGTAACCAAACAAAGCTGCACTCGTGGTAGAATTCATTCAGCGTATCTGGATTCAGATTTATGCACTTTATCCCATGTTTCCGATCCTTGGAACCCTCAATGAAGAGATCTTATTCCTGGATCAGTCTGATTCGTTAATTTTGATAACGGTTAGAAGAACCTTCATCCTCGTTTCTAGCATACCCAAATTTCGATAAGAATCTTATGGTTATGATGAATTTGTCAAGCAGTAGTAAATTTATCAAGTAGTCAAGTATTCCTAAACACTAGATCAAAAGTTGAGGAGGGGTAGAGGGGAGGCGGTGATCCGGTATTCATTACATTATCAAAGACCTCTGTTGTTAATACATTCTTCGATTCAAGAAAACTTAGAGTCCTTGAAGAGATATTCCAAATTCACACTAGAAATGTGAAAGTGGCACAAGCATTTCAGGGTGCAATATCTTACTGTCCAAAGAAAGTTATGATAATAATGATAACTAGCGTTATTGCCTACCTCGCTAACGCTCGTCGGGCTTGGAAGTGTCTCTGATATGGTATGAGTTCTTAAAATGCTTCTGTGGTTCAACAATGTAACGTTGAGATTTCATAATACAGTGAATTCGGAAAAAAATCCTTGATGTGACCTAGTAACTGTGATTGAGAAATATTGCATGAGTTGGCGTGATTTTGCGCAGAGTAGGGTTCCTAAATCTCCAGTAAGTATCTGGAAATTTCACCCAGTTAACCAGTCCCAGCGACGGCCTCAGCCCCAATCCCAGACCCTGCCTCAGCCACGCCGCATCCACGGCCCCAGGCCCAGTCCCAGCCACAGCTTCAGCCTCAGTCCCAGTCACAACCCCAGCCTCAGCCTTAGCCACAGCCCCAATCTCAGCCACAGCCCCAATCTCAGCCACAGCCCAGCCTCATCCCAAGCTACAGGACTAGCCTCGTCCCTACCCACAGGACCAGCTTGAGCCTCAGCCACGGCCTCGGCCCCAGCCTTAGCCTTAGCCTCGGCCCGAGCTCCAGCCCGAGCCGCAGCCCCAGCCTCAGTCTAGCCTCAGCCCGAGCATCAGCTCAGCCACAGCCTCAGCTCCTGCCTTAGCCCCAACACATCTCAGCCACAGACACAGCCTCGGCCCCAGCTCCAGCCCGAGCCACAGCCCGAGCCACAGCCCCAGCCTCAGCCTAGCCTTAGCCCGAGATTCAGCTCAGACACAGGCTCAGGCCCAGCCTTAGCCTCAGCCTCGGCTGCAGCCAACGCCTAAGCTCCAGCTCCAGCCCCAGTCCCGGTCCCAGCCTTAGCCTTAACCTCGGCCCCAGCCAAAGCTCAAGCTCCAGCCTCAGTCACAGCCTCAGCCTTGACCCCAGCCACACCCCATCCATCCAAAAGAGAAATTTTGACTGATTGGATCTCAGAACAACTGATTGGCCCATCGAATCAACTAACAAGGGCAGGTCCAACCTTGCGGAACACGGATCTTGATGAAACTCTGGGAATCATCTTGTTATGGTGAAAAATGAAGGTATCTCCAAGGTTCAATCCCATGAGCCTCCTATTCTCAGATACAGCCATGGAGATTAGCATTGCCAGTATAGGCCCTTGTTGAAAAGTCGTATATATAGATATACTAACAATGCTAATCTCTGTAGCTGTATCTCAGGATAAGAGGCCCATGGGATTAAACCCTTTGAGATACCTTCATTTCTCACCAAAACAAGATGATTCCCAGAGTTTCATCAAGATCTGTGTTCCGCAAGGTTGGACCTCTCCTTGTAAGTAGCCCAATCCGTACGGAAAAGTCAAAAGCCATCACCAGCAACACCGGCAACACCAGCAACACCAGCAACACCAGCAACATCAGCAACACCAACAACACCAGCAACACCGGCAACCCTAGCAACACCAACAACACCAGCAACACCGGCAACACTAGCAACACGAACACAGACCCACCGGACCCACCGACACCCCGACCTGCCGGCCATCCGACCCCCTAACCCACCGAACCACCAACAGCCCCAGCAATGCCATCATGATCCGAGGCATCCGGACGGGTAAAATTGGACAGGCGCTTAAGTGATTTAATTTCTTGAAGAGGTATTGAGAAATTTATGCTGATTTGCCTTATGTATCCTATCCCACTCATGATCTGTATCTGCATGAAAAAATAATCACTAAAGATATTACTCTCTTCAGCAATGAATAACATGTATACCCTTATTACCCATCTCGTTTGACTCAGTCAGTACACTAATTCCGAAACACTTATTTTTATCCGATGATGCAATTATACTGAGATCGACATCAAACACAATCTAATAGATAGTGAAAACTTGAGTGATTTTCACTGAAACTTGAGCGATTTTCACTGAAATTACAGTGGAACTTCCACTGAAACTTTAGTCATTTTCACTGAAAGTTCAGTGAAAGTTTCACTGTTTAGTGATTTTCGAACAAACTTTAGTGATTTTCACTGAAATTTCAGTGAAAGTTTCACTGAAGCTTTAGTGATTTTCACTGAAATCACTAAAGTTTGAGTACATCCATCCATCCACCGAACCGCCCACCTAATCACCAACCCCTACTCACCCACCAACCCACTCACCCATCTACCCACCCATGACCCACCCATGACCCATACGGCCACCCATCACACTTCACAACCTCCACATAGGCAACCCGATACGCAAGATGCTGACGGACAAATTTTGGCTGGGCTTTTAATTATTTTAATTTTTGAGCTTTGAGGGAAGAATACACAGGTGCATGTACATTTGTGAAATTTCTATATTGATAAGATCTCGGAGCTCATATCGTTTATCTCATGGAAGTACCCACAAATATATCTTATATTAGTATATACTGCAAGTAAGACCCGAAAAGACGCTTCCTGTGAGAGTAAGTGACTAAACTCTTGATAACCGACAGGTTTTGTTCTTAAATGGTAGGTGGTACATCTAGTTCGGGATAGCAAAAAATTCTTTTGTTGAATATTTGGTTGGAGATATGAATGAACAATAATTAACACGTTCGCTGCGACGGTGAAAACCGGCATATTCCGTCCCAGAGTGCGAGAGAGTACAAACGCGTGATTTTGCACCTATAATAATCAAACCTTTTGATTTGTGATCAGTTAGTATGTATATACAAGGAATTTAAGAACTTTTCGTGCAACGGGGGATGAAATGAATGATCGAACTACCAAAATTAGTGATCCTAAGATGTATTATTTAGCTTTCTGGGAGCATTTTTTGATTTCTCGGTGCCATTTTGGTGATTCGCTAGCATAGGCCTGGAATGTGAGCTCTTGACTGGTATAAACCGCGGAGCGCGAATGTAATATACGCAAGTATGAATTTGTATTCTCGGGAATCCACGAGACACAGTTTCTTATTTGGGATACTCTTCAACTTTTCTAAACTCAAGAAGTTCCTCATACGCGGAGAGATAAAATAGATTGAGAAGAGAGGAAGTGCAATTTCAATGTCAACCATTAACTCGGTTCGCCTCATGCTTATTTCGCGTCTATATTTCTGATTACTCTCGGCTCCATGTCACTCAAATTACGCGTACTTGGGCTCATTTTGTAGATTTTGACGTAATCTTTCGAATTAGGTAAGATACTTCGAACGGACTTAATATATTCACAATTTACTTGCTATTTTTGTGTTATTCATCGCCGTTCCCACGAAAATTCAGTTTTTATGGCGTAGCTTGAACCAATCAAGTCCGATACTGAAACTGGCCTGTACGCATGTCCTTGGCATCGTATATAGTGAGTAAAAACCGCTACAGGAGCCATTGAATGTGTCTACGTTGTTTGGTGCACACTAGAAGCCGAACAAAAACGGGTCCCACCCGTGGGACCCGTCGCAGCGAACGTGCTAAAGGTGAACATCGGCATTTTTTCAATTTTTACAGTATGATTCGGAAAATAAGGGCTTTAGCGAAAAATGACCTTGGTACTCTTATGGAGATCTTCAAAAGATCTTCAAAAAAATATCGGGCGCAGCGCCTAAACCGCGGATCAAGCTCTAACCCTCGGTTTAGAAACGAATATGAATACCAGAGTTAATGAGTTTTTGCCGGCGATTATTTTAAAGTTAGGGGATTTTCAGTTTACTTTGTATTCTTTTCGAATAAGAGAATTTTTCTAATAGCCCGGCCTTTTACTTCGAGTTGGGGGTTTTTTTGAGTTACGGAGTTTCGAGTTAGAGAGTTTCTACTGTAGTCTGTTCGAAATCTTTTCCGAAATAGTGCGACTAATTATTCGTAACCTCAAGACTCGATGCTTGGCAGGTTTGGAAACATTTTACTATCAGTATCAATAAATTAATAATCAGAACAACATTACCCTGGTGGAAAAAAGAGCGTAGCAGTACTGAGCAAGTCCGTATTACGGTCGTAGAGGTACGGTCGTAATACGTCGTAGCACTACGGCCGTAATACGATCGTAGCACTACGGTCGTAATACTGTCCATATTACGGCCGTACTACTCCCTCTCAGTTACTATCTGGTGTGTAAGTGATAATAACCTACAGTGATACTTTTTCTCACAGAAAATTTTAGAGAGACTTGTTATTACTAAATTATCATGGAAATAATGCTTTGTCACGAGACTAACATGTTAAACTTTGGTGTACATGAGATTGTAAGTGAAATCCATGCTGACTCTCTAGCCAAACAATTTTTGTGTAGATTGATTTAGGGGTTCATGAACGATACGGCAAATTTTGTTGGAAATCGTGAAGGTCCCTTTGGGAGGCCGATGAACTCCTGCGGTTTTATAGCTTCTAAACGGGAGATATCTCGTGGTGTAGTGGTAAGCTTCCAGCCCGAGATGCAGGAGAACAAGGGTTCGAATCTCATCCCGGATAATTTTTTTTACAGGGAATCGGAATACTACAACATGCACGACAACAAATTCAACCACTTTGAAATCACTCTAACGATTTTTGAGCGTCCGAAAACTCGAATTAAGTCAAACTCTTTTGTAAACCTTCCATAAAAGTTGTCGTTGATGACTAGGTTAGGTAATCTTAAAATGTATGAAACTTAGCATCCACAACAACTCGAACGAATTTACACGCTCACATTAATTACTTATGATTATTTATTGTGTGGATCCTCGGTTTTCGCACTAAAATCAATAAGACACACACGACATGCATGGGGCTGCAGCCGTGCAGGTCATGATGTGATGAAAGAACGCACAGCTGATGCCATCAGCATCAGCCGATCAGCCGCTTTCGATAGAGAGAGAGAGTTGCCTGTATATTTATGTATAAGGTTAGGTTAGCCGATGCGTACTTGCACATAGACACAATACACAATACATCTGATGGGATGATAAGATAATCTAAAAAGTCCTTAGAAAAATGTGCTCCATTGGTAAACGCTAAGTATAAGTGGTGGTAACCAAAAATGTGAGACAAAAACTGAACTAACTATACTGAACGGTCATCCGACGGGTTGTGTCGACTGCTCTAATTTTTCTGCTATGTTATGCTTGGTTATGCATCTGTATTTTGGCTTGCTTGCTCATCGACGCGCGCGGACACCAGCGGACACGCGAAAATTAAAGGGAGAGAGAGCAGAATTAGGCAATGAGCAATGAGCTTATTAGGAGTCGAGACGAGAGAGGTCAGAGTTTGATCCGCCAGCCTCCTCCCGATCTGCGCACAAATGCATGCATGCAAAAAAAAATCATTGACACGCTCACACGAAGACATAATAATTCGGTGACAATTTCGTCCACGGCGCCCGAGTCGACCGACTTTAATAAACGCATATAAAAATTACTTGCATGAAATAGATCAAGCATTTAGCATCGTTCGCATCATCATATATTAGATTTTAATTCGAAGAGCACGATCCACTCGTATTCGTAGAAAGGAATTCGAGTCCATCTACCAAAGCTTCGAGACTCAATCTTATTGTTCATGAAGGGCGTATTACGATCGTAGTACACTCAGTATTACGGTAGTAGTGCTACGATCGTATTACGACGTACCCGAGTAAAAAAGATTAATAGATTATAATATATTATAATATATTATAATATATTATGATATATTATAATAGATTATAATATATTGTGGATAATATATTATAATAGATTATAATCTATTATTGTGATAATATATTATAATAGATTATAATATATTATAATATGTCATCATATTTCTGTCGTTAAGTGGAATGTCGGTGGATTGTGGTGCAGAATCGAATTTGATCAAATCCCAAAGTCGGACATGGCTGAAGCAGTCCTTGCCAGCCCTTATTTCATTTGCAAAGTTATAGGACCATGTATACTTATATATGGTTATAATATAGTCATAGAAATACGGTTTATTTGTTTGCTGGACCATACGATCAAATGAGGTGAAAAACTAAATTTTTTGGGGTCCCAAAACCACAATAACTGTCCAACTTCTCACATTATTGGTGCAGTTGAGCTCTGTGAGCATGAGAATAAGATGAAAAAAATGCCATCGTGGTATATGACACTCAACAAATAATAGTTTTTAATCAAGGGAAATCGGCCTCCTTAAGGGTTGTATAGCATTCCACTGAGGTCTCGAATTTCAACCCTTTTCAATTTTTTTAGACAGATTTTACTCGTTAGGAGTGACAGCAAAGTACCCGAGCTACATCGGCGTGAGGGCTAACTTATTAGGTGAAAATTGCATGCTGTTAGGATTGAACAGTCTCGATAGCTTTTCAACGAGATGTAATGGAAAATCATTTAATAAGAAAAAACTGTGATCTAGTTCCGTTTTTCGGAAACCCGCGACTCTCGTGGTTTGCTGGATTTCTACCGATTAAGGGTCGAAATTTTTGTACATTTAAAACTGAGAGTAATGAATAATTTTTCAATCAATTCTCTGATGAAGTATTTTCGTATTAACAAACACACCTCGTATCAACATTTGTAATGATATTCATCTTGTCTCTCCGATGGAATGGATACTCTGATGATTCATCATGATATCTCGAATTTGTAATTACAAACACCTCATATGAGTAGTTCCACGCGAAAGCGACCCACAAAAAAGGGTCATGTCTCAGATCCTTTTGTAAACATTCTTATTCGATCCTATGGTACAAAATATGAACTTTTCACTACGTATGGGGTCCCAAAAAAATTTTTTGGTCTCATCGCGAGAATTTTCGAAAATGAAGTAAAATACATTTTCTTAAAATTCTAGCAGCTTTTTTGCACTAAAATGCAAATAAGTCGAGTTTGCTCCCAGATAAAGATATGCGGCTTGCGGCATTCGAAAGGTCTTTTAAAAACCTATCAAAATCGCTATTGAAACGTTGATTCTGGGGTTATGGGCAGCCTGTACGAGCAAAAGTGTAAAAATCACTAAACAGTGAGTTTCTCAGTTGCCTATTTTTTTCAACTTTTGAAAATCACATATTTGATGTAAAATTCTGTGTTCTTCCAGAAAAAAGTGGTCCCGATTTTCTTTTCCGACGTCTAAGGCCTGTTTCTTCAAATTTTCGCAAACCTATTTTTTAGGCAGTTTGGAATCGTCTGTTTACTGCGTATGCGCAGGAATTTAGACTGTTAGAACCAATTCCATTGGGAAGCCAAGAAAATTCCCTTCAAAATGACCACTTGGCAAAGTCAATTTCATGAATTTGGCTCGGAGTTACAGCCTACAAAAGATGAAGCTTCAGCTCGAGTGCGTCAATAGGCAAACGATACATCGGACCAGAGATCGTGCCCGGATTTTCCTACTATTGTCGCGGTGTCTCCGATCCACCTCTTGTTGGTTATCGAGATTCGGTGGTCTTTCAAACGTTGTAGCTCCGAGCCAAATTGATGAAATTGACTTTGCCAAGTGGTCATTTTGAAGGAAATTTTCTTGGCTTTCCAATGGAATTGGTTCTAACAGTCCAAATTCCTGCGCATGCGCAGTAAACAGACAATTCCAAACTGCCTAAAAAATAGGTTTGCGAAAATTTGAAGAAACAGGCCTTAGACGTCGGAAAAGGAAATCGGGACCACTTTTTTCTGGAAGAACACAAAATTTTACATCAAATATGCGATTTTCAAAAATTGAAAAAGATAGGCAACTGAGAAACTCACTGTTTAGTAATTTTGACACTTTTGCTCACACAGGCTGCCCATAACCCCAAAAACAACTTTTCAATAGCGATTTTGATAGGTTTTCGAAAGACCTTTCGAATGCCGCAAGCCGCATATCTTTATCTCGGAGCAAACTCGACTTATTCGCATTTTAGTGCAAAAAAGCTGATAGAATTTTAAGAAAATGTATTTTACTTCATTTTCGAAAATTCTCGCCATGGGACCAAAAAATTTTTTTGGGACCCCATAGGTAGTGAAAAGTTCATATTTTGTACCATAGAATCGAATAAGAATGTTAACAAAAGGATCTGAGACATGACCCTTTTTCGTGGGTCGCTTTCGCGTGGAACTAATGATATAAGATCGTGTATGAATTTATTGAGTATTGAATATTCACAATAATGACATTTCGAATAGATACAAACAACTATGTACAAATTATAAATATCGAATATGTGTATTGCGTAGGTTTTCAATTCCAAGCGACGAATTTATTATATTAATATATTTTGAAAAAGGGTTTTAGAAGTAAATTCTTCAAGATCTCGCAACTTCAATGGTTTGGCACTAGAGCACCTTTCTCAAATGATGAGGCATTTCCCACATGTAGTCATCAATTCTAGTCAGAGGGTTAATTGACTTCACATGAGATACATTGACGAGCAAAAAAGAATTTTGCTCTTTTATCGGCAAAATATGCTCAACCCTAATCCTTGTCCCTACGTGAACTATAACCTGATTGTGTTCAACTTTGAGTGGAACCAAGTAAAGGAACTTGTCGCCCCGATAAGTCGCAAATACTTTGACAATGCCGTAAATATGGTCACCATTCTTCAACTCTAAATGGACATGGAATGTGTTAGTTTTCAACAGTTTATACTCCATAGAGGTAAAAGTGATACCATTAATCTTAGCTCTGGAATATAAGTCCAAGTCAGCGATGGAATCAAAATGTTCTTCTAACTCTAACAACTCATCTAACTTCAAACTATTCAAGGAAGTGATTGGCTGGCCCGGAATTGGAAAAATTGTGTCTCCACTACTCACGATTTTTATTATATCAAATCCAAATCCACACGGATCTCAGAAGGGAATTAGGAAGATTTGATCCAACACTTGCATTAGATTGGGGGTATGCTTTCATCGCGTGGATGGATAATGGTCTGATTGAATTCGAGTGGCTCGGAAAATCAACCGTTCTATTTTGGTTATTTCTATCGACCCTAGGAAAGCATCTCCGATAATCTTGAAAGACATACGACTGTTTATCGAGAGTAAATTCAATGTATTGATTATATAGACGGCTCCCGACCAAAACGGTATAAGTCCATTTTTCCCATTTCTGGCAAATTAGCTTCAAAGTTTTCTGGCGATAGAAAATTCGGATTGTCATTTGCAGTAATTATGCTTCATTTATCATATAATGAGTGTGTTTTCACGACATTTTTGGCATGGGGCGTAATAATTTTCAATTGTTCACATTTTTTACGCATTATTTTGCAATTAAAAATGGACTTATATCGTTCTGATCTCCAAATTTTCTCGACTTTTTTTCCGGACCAGAACGGTATGAGTCCATCATTTCTTTTGAAGTGGACTTATACCGTTCTGGACCGGAAAAAATAGAGCAGCGAATCGAGTTTGACTGTGTGGGATCAAAAAATGTCGAAAATGTCAGAAAATTTAGTTTTCCACCTCATTTGATCGTACGATCCAGCAACCAAATAAACCGTATTTCTATGACTATATTATAACCATATATAAGTATACATGGTCCTCTAACTTCGCCAATGAAATAAGGGCCGGCAAGGACTGCTTCAGCCATATCCGACTTTGGGATTTGATCAAATTCGATTCTGCACCACAATCCACCGACTTTCCACTTAACGACAGAAATATGATGACATATTATAATATATTATAATCTATTATAATCTATTATAATATATTATAATATATTATAATATATTATCACAATAATAGATTATAATATATTATAATATATTATCCATAATATATTATAATCTATTATAATATATTATAATCTATTAATCTTTTTTACTCGGGTAGTGATACGATCGTATTACGCCGTACCTCTACGACCGTATTACGATGTTAAGACAGTAGCGTACGGTCGTACTACGGCCGTAATACGCTCGTTTTTCCACCAGGGTACATTAATTATAACAGCAGAGTTATGCTTTGTGCTGCACTCAAATTTCTGGTCAGGAATAGCTAGCGTGTAGTATGAGCAACATACAAACATTGATCAGTGAACAATTCTTCTGGACAAAATATTTCAAAATCCAATCACTCTCGTTACATCTGTAGTAATCACGAGTGATGACTCTGAAAACAATTAGCATAAGTAGCTCGTCAGTAATGGATGGGAAACTTCCATTAATTATGAACGAGTCAAATCGTTCGATTTCCCTCTCATTGTCAAATACGACATGTATACGTTCGACAGTAGGTATTCTCATACAGAGAGTTCATTACATGTTACAATGTATAACTTGCTAAAACGAGGTTCAATTTCATTCGCGTACTACTCTAACAGTAGGTACTCTGGGCGCGCAGTTCTCCTCTGGCAATTTGCGAAATCACCGCGCTCTCGGGAATTTCATTCTTCCTGTCCTTTACCTTCTACTCCTACTTTCTCCTATCATTCCCTCGTCCTTTTTCTTCCCGATCTAGACGATTTGAATAGTATCTCGAATAGTACCGAATTGTTTGACATCTAATACGCATGGAGTTTCGAGGAAAAGAGATTTTTGTCAAAATCAGCCAACGAATCGCTATAATTAGAGCTCTTGCATGATAGTGCTGAATGACTTTTGAGTTCTGTTTGAGATTTTATAAATGACAGCCTGCCGCAATCATTGCTTGATTACGCGTTACATCGTCCGATTTTACCCGGAAGTTCTGAAAATTCGTACGTATTTGATCAGCGAAGAGGATTGCTTGGAGACTGAATTTGCATTTTCTAGACAGAATTTTATATTTTCGTCAGGATATTAACCATTAAGAAGATTCTTGCTTCACCACAGGATCTCATTTCTCAACGCCGGGACAAAATCTCTCATATCTATGTACACTCGAAATCGCAAAAACTATGACTCTCAGCGTAGCAATTTGGAGAATTGCGTATGTACATAGCACGGAATCACGACCAAGATGATTTTTACCATGTGAAGTAAATGTGCCTGATTTGCCCTCACTCAAGTTCTCAAATGTACGCACTCGTAGACCTTGCTATGCATTTTAATCATGGTTGTTACGTTGGAAGATTGAAAAACAAACTTTTGGACCGAGCCTATAATGACCCGAGCATTTCTCAGAATTAAAATAGTGGTTTTCGGTGCATTCGACTACTATTTTGTTGGTCACTGGAATCTGTGCCGAACAAAATTGATGTGATGAATTTCAACGTACTTCATGTTTCTTGCTCATTTTTTTGTACTTATCCCAACTTAAGAACGCTCTTTGCAAAATTGCAACATTTGATTCTTAGACGATTTTACGCCCATATCCTTTTTTCAAACTCGTTCTTCACTTCATCAAAATCCATCAATGTAACTCTCAAAATTCGAAAGGGCGTAAAAAACTGCAAAATGGGCTAGAATACGTCTTTCTTCGAAATCTGGGATACGAAGTATCCTGATACCACGAGAAACCCGTATAATCTCATGGAAATAGGTCTCTTTTCCATGTGGGGAGAAATTAGGCACGCCCTATTTGATGTCAAGAAAAAATCTTTTTTTTGCGAGAATTGGAATAGCTTGTCTCCAATTTTTTGAAATCGAACGCATTTCAGCTCATTTGGAAGGTCGTAAAACAAGCTTTGAAATGTGCCAAAGCACGTTGAGAAATATTGAGTTGACCCGAAACTACGAGCAGAAAAAGTAGTGGGGTCAAATTAGGCACATTTACCTTATAATTACAGCAAGACCTATTCACAAGAAAATATCAAGTTTGCTATTTTATCTTGCGAATTTTTCGATATCTTGGAAGTTATTCGTTAAATTGAAGTATCAAAATTCCATCCGAGGGTTCGAATGTTTGTTTTCGCAGATCGAATGATTTTTCTCGACCCTAGCCGAAGACGAGGGTTAAAATTTTCACACTGATGCGAAATCCGAATTTTTCGACAAACTGTGATGGATGAAAATGAAAAACTTGTTCGAATAAAGACAATTTCACGAACAATGTGTAAAAAAATGTTCCAGATTCATGCTTACTGGCTCTATACCCAAAAAATAGCTAACCCTGAAACAGCCAAAAAATCAGAACTCCAGGTTGAAGCTTTTGAGACGCAGTGACACTCACCCTCATAACCCACTTCAAATTTACCCCCTTCCATCTCCAACGATCAAGAATTATCAATGGTACTCATCTCGGGACCGACAGCGCGGCATCGATGAATATTCAAACGCATCCGAGTGTGTAGGTATATACACCACCCAGTTTTCATCCCTCATGTCACGTGGATACTCAATACCATACATCAGTCTGTATAATCAGTGTATATTATATTCAATATATATATATGTATATATATATATGTGTGTGTGTGTGTGTGTGTGTGTGTGTGTGCGCGCGTGCGTGCGTGTGTGTTTGTGTGTATATGTGTATATACCCAATGGTAATTGCAGGCAAACCGTAGATTGCCAAGCAAGTACCAAGAACCAAAGTGTGTGCTCTATTTCGCACTTGCCCTGGGTAATGTGCGAATTACTTGCAATGCCTCCGACAAATCTCGAAATAAAAGTCGTAGTGGTGAGATAACTCAACATTTTCAATTTTTAACGTACTTTGACTAGTAAAAATGACTTGCGAGGGAGGGCCAGATCAAAGCAACAGAAAATATTGAAATGACGATGACGCTTCACCAACACTAAATTTGCATCAAGATTGTATACTTCCATCCACAGGAATCTCCAGAGAATATGTTGGAAGATGATTCGCTTGACGAGAGTTCTGAGTTGGGTGTATTGGTACGGTTATCCCACCTTATCCTTAGATGTCAAAAATTTCAAAATTGCGAAGGAATAATCTTTCAAATTCAGTCCTTGACATTTTTAACAATATTTCAAACAGTCGCATTTATCGTGACTTTAAAAAGCTCAGTACGATCCCGGGTGTTTTGTGGAATTCAGAAGCATCTTGGTTGAGACACTATTGCTATTTTACTTCCCTACAATGGAATACTCAATTCCACAGATTCTTTTTGGATTTTCCAGAAACTCATCGAGTGGTCCAAGAAATCTTCTTGAGATTTGCATGGGCCCATTCCTGGTACTTCTATATATACGTATCTTTCGAGATAACATATTTTAAGAACACCAAAATCATGCGAGTCAATCATCTAAATATTGTTTTGTAATTGGGGTTTCCAACATTTTCCGAACCGGAAAAGTATTTCGCTATAAGGAAGATAGAATGTGCATCGATGTGAGGTCTGACCGTATTTTGGCACAGGAATCAATTTCATTTGAGTGTAATAATGGAGGAGATAAATATTCATGGTGCAATGAAATGGAATAGCCCGACGAGCAAATCACATAGCCTATTTTCTGGTGTCAGTGCGATTAATCACCAATTTTCTGACTTGAGTCAAAGATAAAATTGTAGTACAGCTACGCTATGCTAAAAATATTTTCTAGTCTCCAGATCTCGTTTTCTGCGTTACCTACGCGACGTACCGTTACTCTGTATACCTTTCTCAGTGGAAAACGCGACATTTCGATTTCCGCGTTAGCTATGCAACGTGCCGTAACTCTGTACAGCTTTCTACACGAGAAACGCGACATACCTTTCTCCGCGTTGGCTAGGCTACGGACCGTTAATCTGTATACCTTTCTACACGGTAAACGTGACATACCGTTTTCCGCGTCAGCTACGCAACGTACTGTTACCCTGTATACCTTTCTACATGAAAAACGCGACATTCCGATTTCCGCGTTGACTACGCAACGGACCGTTACTCTGTATACCTTTCTACACGAAAAACGCGACATACCTTTCTCCGCGTTAGCTAGGCTACGGACCGTTACTCTGTATACCTTTCTACATAAAAAACGCGACATAACGCTTTTCGCGTTGACTACGCAACGGACCGTTACTCTGTATACCTTTCTACACGAAAAACGCGACATACCGTTTTCCGCGTTGACTACGCAACGGACCGTTACCCTGTATACCTTTCTACACGAAAAACGCGACATACCGTTTTCCGCGTTGACTACGCAACGGACCGTTACTCTGCATACCTTCCGACACGAGAAACGCGACATACCGTTTTCCGCGTCAGCTACGCAACGTACCGTTACCCTGTATACCTTTCCACATGAAAAACGCGATATTCCAATTCCCGCGTCAGCTATGCAACGTCTTTTCTACACGAGAAACGTGACATTCCTTCCTTCGCGTTAGCTAGGCCACGGACGGTTATTTTGTATACCTCATATTTATATAAATGGTATAAGATAAACGCGACATACCGTTTTCCGCGTCAGCTACGCAACGTACCGTTACTCTGTGTACCTCCCCACCCGAGAAGTGTGACATCACATTCACCCCGTTAGCTGCGCGCCGTACCATTGTTCCGTGCGCTTGTCATACGGGAATAACGTCACGTGCCATCACTCCAAGACACATTCCATACTGCTTATAAAAAAGCAAACATCCAATACTCAAACACAGTCTTTTCCGGACACGCCACCGCGACGCGTTTTCCACAACACTCGGCCTGACCACGACCGCGTTGGTCCAATACACCGATGTATCCTGGTGCCGTCAGGCTCTTCGTCAGCGCCACCTAGTGACGGTTCCTCACTCGTATTTCGTGTTTCACACTTGGGTTCTTGGGTCATAATTTCGTCAGAATATTCTGTGTCATTTCAGTCAACCTCAACTGCCTCAACATCCGAGTTGTGCCAAACTATATCGACTACAAAGAATCCAAGGGCGACCCATCTACCAACCCCTCGCACAGAACCATCTGATTGCGTCGACGTCGGTAGGCCCCACCCAGACGGCACTCATGGGCCGGGGGTCGAGGTACACTCAACCAGTGCGTCAGCATATTGCTAACTTCCGATTTCCACCTCGAGGTGGAATCCGAAGCACCGAAGGCGCCGAAAAAAGGCTCATGAGGAGAAAGAATCTCAATGGCGCCCGGCCGGGATGACGGGATTCGAACGTAAGACTCCAAATTGGGAAGTCCGATACCTTATCCACTAAGCCACAGCGGCCTCTCAATTTATGCTCTAGAAATAATTTTGATCATTTGTTTTTCCATTTTGGTGATTTTGACCATTTTGAACTTCAATACCATTGCTCCATCGGGTACACGTTCCCGATTCCTGATTTTGTTCCTGGGTATCATTATTTGGACGGTATTAAAAGAATATTCTCATCCAAATCATTGAACTGCAGTAACAAGTGAGAACTGCCTCTTCATCTTCATTGATCCATATTGAGTAATCAATACACCAATACAAAACATACTCTGCCCAAAGACTTTGCCAATCATATATCCCTCGGGTATCTTCCCTGCTGATCAGATATTCCAGATGTGCAGGGAAGTACGAACGAGAAGCAAATTTTGTGATTGCAAATCGTCATCGTAATTATCATACCGAACCGTTATCCCAATATTTTCCATTGCATTGATCTAACCTTCCTTTCCAAGACATTTTGACTCATCAAAATTCATTAACACGTTCGCTGCGACGGGAAATTCATTAACACGTTCGCTGCGATTTCCCATTTTTCAATGTTTGGCAACTCAGACTGGCTCGGAAAATTTTCCCTAGGAAATCTATCGAGGAAGGACACTTCACCAAGGGCGTTAACAATGAGCAAAAAAAGAATTTAGCTCCGTATAGGCATTTCTACCCAATTGTGATGGTCCAGTTCAAGACCAGAATAAAATTATGGAAAAACAGCGTCGCAGCGAATTTGTTAAGGATATTAAAAAAGTTGAGTTTTTTTTCCACCGTCCATTGAGTTTCTGCCTGCATAAAAGCAGACAAAGCTTTAAATTTGAATCTCGTTCCGAGTTTTGCAGGCGAGCCACACATTGCCTATAAGCACACTTTGTCAGTAACATATATATCGATCGGTGGTAGACTGGTACATGGACCAAGATTAGCATCGAAAACGCTTATAGGTTCCACCAGCATCACATCAATACCAACGTGTCGTGGAATAACGATCCATCAGGCAGGTCACCAACCGACACCAATAATGTACACTCAAACATATCTGTATATATGTTTGTATCTGTTTAAGGCTTTTGTATGAATATATATATTTAGAGGGGCCAAGGTTTGACACAAGCATAGGTCCAAAAGCCCAAAAGCGTCTGGTTGCAAGCTTTAGAACTCGAGGGTTCTGGTTAAGCACTAGATAGGTATGTGTATATATATGTGTGTCATCTTGGTGATGTAGTCTATGTATGGAGTAGTGAGGGTGCAAGAGAAGTGGCGAGGAGAGATGTTTGCGTACGGTCAGCCACGATTTCCAAAGCAAAAGCTAGAGAGAGTGAGATGGAGAGTCCCGCCTGTGGCTGAATGTTTGATGACACGATGCCAAAGGGGTTATATAGCTTATATAGAAGTGGAATAGGGGTAGGTATATGAACCGAGAGAGAGAGAGCCAGATTGCAGTGCTTGAGACTAAAATACGCAAAGAGATGCGAGCGATTGCGCTTAAAAAAATTTTTGCGTAGGACACCGTGTACTCAGTCGACTGGAATGACTAGATGGAAGATTATATTCTGCTAGGAGAGGTTGTGATTTTTTTGTGGAACTTTCAGGATTTGTTTTCAGAATTAAATTCGTAGCAATGATGATTAATGTGATGGGTTATGGGCACAGGAATTGAAAGTTCATGAAATTTCCAAAAAGGCCATTTAATAACACTGTTATCACATATTTAGCTAATTTTTCATGCTGAATCTACCTACGTATTCTCTATGGACTCATCAGATTGAATGTGTGTCAACTGGTGAATAGAATTCGCTCAGTTTGGAAGAATATTCTTTATTTTCGTTCTTGTTGAAATCCGGGTATAACGAAAAAGATTATCTGCACTAATTGGTTGGAGGGGAAAAGCCTTCAACTGCATGTAATTTTTGCCCCAAGGTTACAGGTATCTCTGAAACCCTCTAACTGATGGTATTTTTGCCTCCAACTTGGAGGTTTTTTTATCGGTGTTTACATAACCTCTCTGATACCTGTGAGTCGTGCACATTGTTACAAAACTCAAGCAATACGTTTTCTTCTATGAAGAACTTGGAGAAACTGGATATCATTGGATTATCATGAAAATAATAATATGGCACGAAACAAATATTTTGAAATCCGTAGCGTAGATTATTTTAGCAATCAATTGATATCTTGGAAGGAGAATTCTTTGGAGTGGGCTATTTTGGGGTTTTCAACGATGCCTCTTGTCTTGGTGGGGAACATATAAGAATGCCCAAAATCCAGATCCCTTCGAATAAGCTAACGAACGTGTACCATTTTTTTGCACAATTTTTTAGCGAAGATCGATGGCCTATTAGTGGTTAAAAGTTTTGCTTCAGAAGCAAAGGTCCAGAGGTTTGCTCAAAAATAGTACATGTTCATCGTCTACTCGCAAGAAGCCTGGGCTTCTTGCGATCGATAACAATATACATGCCCTTTTGGGCATGTATATTATTATCGATCGTGTTTCTCACCGAAACGTGGAATATTGTTGGTGAAGATAATAGTATATTATGCGTTGAGTGCCAAAAAACTTTGTTCTTTGCGATAACTTTGTTGGACGTCGGCGAAAGCTTACTCCAAAGAATTCTCACAAGTATACCCACACTGTAAAAAATTTATCCGAAAAATTTTTACCAATTGGTTGAATCAAAACTTCAACCAAACTGGTTGAAAATTCAACCAATTCGTTGAATATTTATCCAGCTGGTTAAATATTCAACGGCTGCGAGATTGAAGATACACGACCTGTGAGATGGATATATCTTGAGCGGTAGTTTCCGGACGAAATTTTTGGGTCGATAAAACAAGTTTCTTCGTGTTTCCTTTTGAAACAATAGAAATAACATCAGCGGTGGCCACGCAAGCCATTTCAGACAAAGATCCAGGTTAAGCAACGTTTTCGCGATTCAGTATCCGGATTGGTGACCGCACGGCTGGGGCTGCCACGCATAGCTCGAGCAAAAATTCCACTGACTCTCTTATCCGTAGGTAGTATGATACTGGAGTCGTTTTTGAGTCAGAGAAACAAGTTTTATCATATTTTTTCATAAACAAATAGAAGAAAAACATCAGCGGTGGTGACGCGAGCCTTTTCGGAAAAAAATCCAGGTTAAGCTACGGAAGTTCGGAAAAATATGTCGGTAATAATGTTATCGATTTTCCTCCTGTCTGGGTCCATGGCGCTTACACATGGCACGGGAAAACATGTTTCCTCCTTTCAGAAATTCACCAAACAAAATGATGTCAGCGAACTGAGCAGAGCCTCTCGTATTCCGGTCACGAATGATCAACGATGTCTGTAGTGATGAAAGTTTCTCTAACTATTCACTCGATCGTGTGTTAGACATTACATTTCACCAAAAAACTCTTTAATGGAATCAGACTCAGAAGAAATGTCTCGGAACTGGCAACGTGAATACATTTCAAGTTATCTATTGAATTTTTAAGTAAGCCGAGTTCGGTACACATGAAGAGCCCCAATGTTTGATCATCCACGTGGAGCTAAAATTAATCATACTTAGCCATTCTTCATTGGCTTCCTCCATTTGATTTTGAGTATAAACCTGCAGTGAAACTCTGGTCATTTCGAGGTTTGCTGCTGATACTTAGTCAATATTGGTCTCCTCAAAAAATGAAACTGTTGCTCTACTTTTTGATTCGGCAAACATGTGTTTACGTTCTCAGTGAAGAAACAACTAGAGCCCTCCCCGAAGGTACCTAGAAACCGCAAATTATCCGTATTTGACTAAAGAATAAGGCATGCCAAAAAATAATTCAAATGAATTAAGATCCTTCCACATCACATTTTACGCGAGGTACATTATTTCGACAAGTTTGCAACTCAAACTCGCGATTGGTTGTGTTATTATTCTGAATGACCGATCATAATTGAACAAACAGTGCAGAATAATTACATTCATGAATGAAATTAGTTGAGCGATCATCCTCATCACTGTTCCTTTTTTTTGTTGAGCAAACAAAGGTGAAATATATTTCATTGAATGTACGATCACAGTGAGGTTAACAATTTCGAGACAACATGAAATTTCACAGAAATTAAGAAGCATCAAAAATTTTGGAATACTCCTGCTTGAAGTATGTCTATTCATCGCGATTGAATTCTTTTATTCGTTGATAATCTTATACGCGAAAATGATCCATTCAATCAAATCCATCCATTGAGTACGAAAACCTTGCTGAATCACTGAAAAAAGAGGTTCGTTGCGCCAAAGGAGAGGATCCTTTGTCACAAAGTTTACGTGCAAAACAAATGCCGTATGTTTTACACGTAAACTTTGTGACAAAAGACCCTCGGCTTTGGTGCAACTAACCTCTTTTTTCAGTGACTGGCGTGGAATTATTTTATCACCCAATGAGATCAGATCTATAAGGTTCAGATACAAGAAAATAGTTGAAGAATACTTTTCTTGGAAAATTATAGTTTCGATAGAAGATAGGAAAGTGTCTAGGATAAACCAGTCAAAGAGTCACATTTCGGGATCCCGAGTGTAGGCATTTTAAAAGCTTCCCATCTTTCTGGTTATCACGGGACACAATTCTTCCCCCTACTGAATCTCGAATCGTCTTTTCCATTGATTGCTTCAAAGAAGTACTACTCCTATCGGAATGTGAATCAATTTGTTCCATTCAAAACGGGCAAGTTCTTGCATTAGTGGTTAACCGAATAGAGGGAAATTATCATCACTTCCGTGTTTGATAGAAATCGATAATTGTGTAAAAAAAAGAGAAAGCTGCTAACTTTCTTCTCATTCATTTTGTGATCTCAGCCGACGTTTCGAGCGATTTGGTGCATCAGGATCATCTTCTGCAGGAGAATCAACACAGCGACTTGACACCAATCGAAGACGCCCATTGCGAATATCATGACTCCAGTTCTAATCAAAGAGAAAAACCCAAAAGCTCTGATGGGACTCACAACATCGAGGAACTCTTTTTGTGTGAGCTCTTCGGTGTAATACCCGACCTCAAGAAGAGCTTTGACAAACACGTGACTGCCCAATCGAAAGGAGAATCACTTTTGTGCGATATTTGTGGGAAAATCTCCACGGACCATTCCAATTTCCGGAGACACAGAGAAATTCATTCAAATAAAAAGTCATATCCATGCCAAATCTGTCATAAAGCGTTCAATACAAAAGATGGATTGACGACACATGAACAATCTCATTCTACCGATAGACCATTTTCATGCTCACAATGTGAAAAAAAATTTAAGACAAGGGGTACCTTGCGCAATCACTTAAAAGTGCATCAAAGAGTTAAAGAGTGTCACACCTGCATAGTCTGTGAAAGAAGTTTCCATTTAAAATCTAGCCTCACAAGGCACCAAAATATACATACACGTGAAAGAATATTCCGGTGTTCACTCTGTCAAAAGATTTTTGGTACAAAATCAAGTGTGCTGGGCCACATGAAAACGCACGAGGAAGTGGAGAAATATACTTCCAGGAGATGTGATGGAAAGTCCAGTGACAGAGCCGGATTAAATCCACATAAGAAGTTGCAGTGCCATTCAGTCTTCTTTCCTTGTTCATGCTGTCTCCAGAGCTTCGATTCAGAAAACGATTTGGTAGAACATCTGAATACCAGACATGGTCTGAGCTGTGATACCAGTGCTGAAACAACAGTAATATCAGAGGGTACGTATAAATTTTCATGGCCAATTTGAATTGTAACACATCAAAAAATCATTATGAATTTTGTGAATTTTTCAAATTGTAACGAGTACATCATTATCGTGATGATTTTGTTGACATATTTTCAGCCAATATTTCATAAATATTACAGTGAAACCTCGATTTTACGGGCATAAATTAAATTTAGCTGTGGACACCTCAAAATACCACACAGCACGAGCTACACCTTCAGCAGTTTCTGGATGCCAATTTCCCTCGAATTAAGGAACAACCTCAATTTAGCGGACGATTTTTAATGCACCAATAGGTCCGCTTATTCAAGATTTCACTGTAGTTGAATACCAGACAACTCGTGGTATTTTTGGTCGCTTGGAATGTCCCATAGTCCCATATTTTCAAGACTATGAATCAATACTCAAGTTCCATTTTTCCTTCATTTATTCAAAGGTGCTCTATGAAGCACACGAAATGGTATTCGACAAGTACACTCGGCGTCAATGAATACTTTCCAGAACACTAAAAGAACTCGCAACCCACCCGTGCATTTCTAACCTAGGGTTGCGTGTACTTTCAGTGTTCTGGAAAGTATTCATTGACACCGAGTGTACATTCCATATACGCGGTTCTTCTCCACATTTTCCGAGTATCACATGAAAAATTAATTTCCGGTGGAATCTCGATTCAGAACGGTCATTTCAAAATATTATCATGATCACCGCGCAACATGTTCGGTATGATCGAGTTGGTTCACATCTCTTATTTCGGTCAACTCGCAAGGTTATTGAGATTAAATAAACCCTTGGAGGACATGCCTGCATGTGGGAGAAATTTTTTATCTATTCAAATTGAAACAGATAATCTCAGCACTTTTGGATTGTTTCGAGAACATTATTCACTAGTTCTCGAGAAGAGATCTAATCTTCATGCAAAGTCTCAACTCCAAACAAACAAACTGAGGTTGCAATGTATAAGTACCAAGAGACTCACAGAGGCTACGACCGTCGAGAATTTTAGTTTCTCCTCACATCACCTAATGTAGGTAGTTGGGTAACAAATTAAAGGTTCCAAATTTATTTTTGAATGTGCGTTCTTGAAGAAAAAAAAGGGCAGATGTTGAATTTTACGTCGATACACGCAATTACTCTCGCAAATACAGGGATTTCAATGACAATCAACGTCACCCTCAACGTCACCACTTCGAATTCATTTTTGTGAGAACCGTTCAGGATTTCTATAACAAAACTTTACTCGTGTCATCTCAGATCCATTGGACCTCACTTGTAAGGAAGGAACAAATGAAAGATCAATGACTCAAGAAATGGAACGACCGGGTGGAGAATCAAGGGATCTTGTCCATGAGACACTAATTAAACAAGAATCAGATGAAACAAAGTCAGATGAAGATAAAAAAGGGTATTATCTTGAGTTCATTGAATTGGGTGCAAGAGGAGACTGGCCTTGTAGCTCAGGAACACCGAACGGTAATGCCTTTAGAAAATTCTCATGACAATTCAAGCCCTTCTTCAGTTATATGTATAGTGAGGATCATGGTTAATTTCTGATCGTAAGCTCGGACAAGCATTGGCAAATAGGGAAGAAGATTTTTGGATAGTCCCAAGAGTTTAGTTATGACTGAGTCTCCTTTCCTTTCCAGAGCTACCGACTGCAGAACCTCGTTTAGTAAAAAGGCAAGAGCTCGAGACTGGAGCAAAGGATGGTTGTGACATGGACTTTGTACATCACTTCGATCTCATAAAAGAAGAAATGAAAACCGAGGAAGATGTGTCAAGTTCATCACCTTGCAAGAAGGAATATAGATACAGCATGTCAGAATGACAGAAACCGATTTTGGGTCTATATTTTGAAACAAAACAATCCGCTCGTGAGCCCTATTGATCTTCTACTTTAACCAAAAAGTATTCCGAACATGTTCATTCCTCGGGCCAAACGGTGGCCGTGCTATGGAAATATCTGGGAAGTTTTCTTCAAAAAGTGCGATTATTTTTCGGCTGGTGATGATGTCAATGATACAGCAATTTAAATACAGCTCTTATTTTAGGATTGATCAAATCTTTTCAACTCATCAATAATTTTATTATCTAAAGAGCTAGACTTTTCGTTAAAGAATCATATTGATCAGGCTATCGTTGCTCCACGATATGAGCTGGCCACTAATATCACCTAGGCTGTCAAAACAAGATGTAATGCCTTAGTGATCAAAACGTATTGTTGTGACAGCAATACCATATCGCAAAGTTGACGTCCTTCACGTGAAATTCACTAAAGATAACCACTAAAGAAACACTCAATTTACAACATAAAATTTCCAGAAGAATATTAATTAAGGTTAACTGGAAGATTCGTTGCTTCTCAAGGGAGAGAGGGCATGTATCACGTATTTCACTCACAGCCTCAAATCTCTTTGAAGTTGGACTTTACACACATTCCAGAATACTGTAATTTGGAGTTCTTTCAGCGATTGGGAAAAGGTTAGAGAGAACAAAAATCAGGTTACGAAATAGAAAAGGGCAGCATGTAATGATCTGCTTTATAATTATCTGTAACATGAAATATTGGAAGATATCTCAAATCTCAGTAAAATAGTCAGCAACATGGATATATGTTTACATGCGGTACGGACTTCATCAGTACACCTGTATGAACTATGAAAGTGGAAAGGGCCGTCCATTCCGTACGGGTAATTGTATTTGAGTACCTAGCGGTGGTTCTTACTGTCTTGGTACTCCAGCAGTGGCCCTAACCGGGCATCGTACCAGATATAGGACTCCCTGTAGACGGCGTCGGTATGTGTAACACGGTTCCACAGTGTGTGTGTATCGTGTCGAATCGGTATGAGGCTATAGCGAAAAAACGTCCACCAGGGCGGCGCTGATGCGAATAAGTTCCCCATCATATAGATTTTACCCATCCGTGTGAGTCGGTGTATGCTAGTGAGTATCTGTGTGAGAGAGTATGCGGTAACGTGATCCACACGGACAGGAATATTGCTTTTTATACAGTCCCTACCATAAATAATGGAACACGTAGGGTCTCATTCGAACAGCGATATCTCCGATTTGATTTGTCTCACGGGAATTCTGAATAAAGGGTTTTGAAGAGCACAAAAAAATCTATCGATTTATGGGTTTTGATAATTTTTTACGTGCTTTTCAAGTGCCCGTACACGTGGTTAAAAATCAGAAAAAATTTTCCTTCAATCAATCACCTACAATTTTGACGGGAGTG
The DNA here is from genome assembly GCA_029851415.1 of Eretmocerus hayati. NCBI lineage: Eukaryota > Metazoa > Arthropoda > Insecta > Hymenoptera > Aphelinidae > Eretmocerus > Eretmocerus hayati. The sequence goes on from CM056744.1 coordinate 101,707,124, forward strand.
ATTCAATCACAAAAATACTCACGGGATCTTGTAGATCGTTCAAAATTCTAAAAATTTGGTCCTTTGTAAAATTGTTGTACGACCCTTCCCATCTGACTTACGAGCTCCGAAAGAGAACTTCGTACTAACATAGGGTGTTTATGGAGATACCGAGCCTGGCACCTGTTCAATTATCTCTCGCTCTATTCAGGGGCAAAATCGAATTAGAAAAATCTCATGGCATATGATTTCGACGTAAAATGTTCCAATCTTTCTGAATATTTCATCAGATTTTGTCTGAGATTTGAGATAGCAACGATTTCTCGAAATTTGATGTGAAAATTGATGAATTTCGTGTTTTACTCCCATAGGTCACATTTGAGACAAAATCTGATGAGATATTCTAAAAGATGAGATCATTTTACGCCGAAATCATGTGTCATGATATTTTTTAAATCCAATTTTGCCCCAGAATAGAGCGAGAGAAAATTGAACAGGTGCCAGTCTCGGTATCTCCATAAACACCCTATGTTATTATAAAGTTTTCTTTCGGAGCTCGTAAGTCAGATGGGAAGGGTCGTACAACAATTTTACAAAGGACCAAATTTTTAGAATTTTGCACGATCTACAAGATCCCGTGAGTATTTTTGTGATTGAATCACTCCCGTCAAAATTGTAGGTGATTGATTGAAGGAAAATTTTTTCTGATTTTCAACCACGTGTACGGGCACTTAAAAAGCACGTAAAAAATCATTAAAACCCATAAATTGATAGATTTTTTGTGCTCTTCAAAACCCTTCCTTCAGAATTCCCGTACCACCAATCAAATCGGAGATCTCGCTGTTTGAGTGAGACTCTACGTGTTCCATTATTTATGGTAGGGACTGTATACTTGGTCCCTGCCTCTCGGCTCAACCCCGGTTGCCCCTATGGGCGAGGGGCAGGGATACGCTCTGCCAACGCGTCGGTTCGAAGGACGGCCACCACTGAACCACAAGTGATTCGACAATGACCCGCTCCTCCTCCCCGACTACCGAATTCTGGGCTCAGCCCCCAGCACAAGGCCGATGCCCACCCCTCGGTGGGGGGTTTTGGGACTCGTCTAGGCTTCCTGAGAGCCCAAGGAGTCCCTCGGGATGATGGATGAGACTTCCATACTCGCATTGTTATCGCCCGAGGGCGATTCCAATTTGAGTCCCTAGACTCACCCACTCCCGTGGTGCCGGATGGAGATGTGCGGTCTCCTCGCTCCGGCGGGCGATGACTGCCCCTTGTGGGTGACCCACACGGACAGCAAGCTTGCATGTGCTGCACCTCCAGCGCTCCTAGCGGCTGTTTTTCGCTAGAGCCTCATTAGCTAAGGCGGCCTAATATAGGCCCGTTCTACATGAGATGCGTTGAGCGGCTCCGTGACGTGGGCACCCGAGTTTGCAAAAAAATTATGAAAAAAATACTACCTAATTGTGCGTCTTAGGCGCGTTCAGAAAGTGTTCGAAAATTGAATGTTGATGTTATGGTTTTTCCAAAAAAAAAATAAAGAAGTTTTCAGGTGCTGGAAAACTTGACCAATTCCTTTCTCGGCTACCGTCCAGTCTGGGAATTGTGCTTATATTACGATTGATTGCGCGTACCTTTGTTCATATTGACGTATTTTTACTTTTCAAAAATCACCATTATTTTGGTCGGTATCCAATTAAAACTGCTTCTAGGCAAGCTGCGGAGAAGTAGAAGAAGGTGCTCTAACAAACTATGCGCGAGCGCAAAGTACATTCCCACGGACAGTGTATCAAGATGTATGACGATTCGTCTTTCTTTTGGACCTTGACGAGTAAAGTTACAGAGCGATGCCTAAATCTGTGACTCTATCTAAAAATTCAACCTTGAAATGGATATCATCTTAAGATATCTGCAGAGTCTGTCATGAATCATGAACGAATCAGTTTTCTTCGTAGAACAGATCATTCAAATGAATCAAAATTTCATCGACTTTGGGTCCCTGAATCATTCCTAATCATTCATCCAGAATCACTTAGGTCTAGGAACAAATCTCCCTAAATATTTGGAATAGTCGACGAAGTACCAAAACTTTCCACTGTTACTCAGATTTTGCTGGGTAGATCCGCGAGTGAGCCGAGTATTAGGCCAGGGTCTTTCTACAGGCCCCCATCATTTCACGAAGAAAAACTTCAAGAGTGGCTTGGACTGAAAATTCTATCGAAGGAAAAATTATCCCCAAAACCCAGAAAGACAGCGCACTTTAAGGTCTATTACGCGTCATTTTTCATAAAACATTTTGAACATCTTTTCGATATGATTTTGCAGGATCTCGCAGTTTTTGATGGATTTCGAATCGTTGAAACCACCAGGGAAGGAACTTCTGATTACCAACCGATATCCAGGATTTCCTGCGCGAAGGTCAGAACCTTATCCACGAGACTACCGTGTCTTCTTCATATTTTTTATCATGATACAAGAAGATAGGAAAGAAATGATGTGAGGTTTGCTGTGCGTGATTTTTAGTATTAGTCTGATGAAAACTTTCTGGTTGATAAAACCCAAACAGACGTGATTGAAAAGTTCCTCTTCATCCAGTGCTATGCTCTAAAATCTGAACTCATGCACTTGCAATAGAATCATGAGAAATCGGTACATATTATTTCATACCGGTCATAATAAAATTCTGCTCAATACATTTGACCAGCGATGTGAATATAAATAAGTAATTATGAATCTCTAGCCATACTGATTGTATAGACCGAATTTATTGTCAACCTAATCTCATTTCCTTGTGTTTCCTATCTCATTTCGCGTACGGCAAGAGGACAATTTTCCAGATTCTAGTCTTTCTGTCATGTCTTCGAAGACATTGAAGCAATCGGTATACTGCTGCCTGGCGAATCCGGCCATACTGTAAAGTTAGACATTACACATGCATCCAAGCCCAGAAGAACCACAAAATTCTTGACATCACTGATCCTAAAATGTTTGACGAAAAGAGACGATTCTTGGTGATTTATTGGTTCATGATTCACATGATGATCAAATGATTGAAATGCATGCAATTTGTCTTCCACTGTATTATCTTCCCGTCAAATTTTCAAATTTCGATTAACAATCAACGAATTGCATAAGGAAAAAAAAACAGTCAACGACAGAACAGAATTTCAGCACCCCCTCAATCCATTCACATCTTTCGAGTATTAATATAGACCCCAAGTTTGAGTCTTCTCAGTTCCATAGTAACCATTTTCAACAAAATTCTCAACGTTCTGTGCGCCACATTTCGCGTGATACACGATCTTCGCATTCTATACCTCAGAGAACCCGCTTCATCGCAAGCTCTGGCTACTAGCCAGGATTTATACTCTACCGGCAAAAGCTTGCAGGTGTACAACGTTTCACCGTATAGCCATGCGACGCCTAATTGGCCATTTGGTGGGGTAATTGGCGCTCAGGGATTCTGTGAATTTGCGTGGATGCCCCGTTGAGTAAGAGAGAGCGAGTGATCCAATAGTTATGTGCATGGCAAGCAATTCGAAGAAAGTAATACACAAGGTAGAGCTTGCGGTGATTACTCGATGTAAGTGTTGAGCTTTTGTGAGCTTCATGTTGGTAAGGACGATTTGGAAGATTTGAATGAACTTATTCTGTCGACTATTGGTGAAGGTTTTATACGAAATTTCATCCTGGGTCAGTACTGCATATTTTGGTCACTGGTCTATATTTCGTGTCTGAATGATGAAGGATTTATCACGATTAGATGAAAATTCTGTGGGAATTTGAGCGTTTTCAATTTTCATTTTGAAATCCTGAAATTCTATAAAAGTTCATTTATGAGATGAAAGGTCACAAAAATGCAGCCAGTTGACGCACTGCGGGTAAACTACGTGTTTAATTTGATCTTGGTTGTGGAAAAATTAGTCAAAAGCACTGCGCAAAATGAATTGCTTTAGCAAAGGGTCATATAGAGCTTTAATAATCCTGTCGGGAGTAATTGAGTAGAAGTTGCCGTCCACTTTTCTGCGGTTATGCGTGACACATCCACCAGCTACAAAGAAAAATGGGTCAAAGGGACTTGTTTTTTTTTTTTTTTTTAGTTTACATCTCCAGCTTTTAACCTTGGAACTGTTGCTGTAGAGATTCAACATCTCATTTATTATGTATCTTGGAAGCTTTCTAGGATCCTGTTCCCATCCGTTGAATAAATGACGAGGTGGTAGTTGTTTGTTAAACTGTATTAAATCCATCGACCATATCAGGGTCACTGACCACGGTATTGTAATAATATACTACCACTATTTCTCAGGTATATTGTGTATTCGAGTTAGTTAATAATTTTATCATAACTACAGAAAAATATTTTTTCAAAACGTTGAAGAGAGTGGTCATTGATTATAATTATAATGGCTATATCCAAGGATATCAATCATCCTGACATGAGTATTTTGGCATCAACGAATACTTTCCAGAACGCCATGGAAGGATTTGTCTCATTTGTTATATTCTATCAGTCTCAACCCTAGATAATATTTCTATTTTCATTTTTTTTATTTAAAAGAATATTTCTTCATAGTGTTCCGGGAAATATTCGTCGATGCCAAGAGTACTATCACATAACCGGAGTGTCATTTTCTAGTCTTCCAACGGTTTCGTCGGATAATTCTATCAATGATTTCTGTCATACCGCAAAATACGGAGATTTCCGAAGCAAGAGTTTTTACCCCTCGACAACTATGACACACAACGTTTTTTGTTATTCAAACTGCAAGAATTTTGGAACTTATTTACAGTTTTCAAGCGAGATACTAATGCTCCCTTAGTTTCAAAAGGCAGATTCCTCTCAAACTCTTCAAACTTTTGTCTCCGAAACGATGCAGTAAATTTGAAAGTTTCTGTAGGTGATATTTGGAATATTTCCCAAGATTCAATAATATAGTAAATCGCCCTGGGCGCATACGCTCAGTTCGGGCGCTAGGATAGTTTATGTCGTGAGAGAAGCGAGAGAAATGAGTCTCCCGTGCCCGAAAGGAGCCTGCGAAAACAGGGCAAAAATATGATTTTTCATTATGAGAACGCTAGAACCGCGTTTGAAAGTGGCATCATTGAGTTAGGGAGATGGGAGGAACATTTTCAAGACCATATCTCCAAATTTAAGGGACATGTAAGATTTTTTCTAGCAAGATATTGCAGACCATACCTTGTATTATTTCACCACCTTTAAATCGTTTTACCATGTGCGGGATTTCGTGAATTCCTCATTGCTATGAAAAATATCTCGGAATAATCTAGGCGTGAGTTTCTTCTACCACAGTGCGAACAAACGTCCGTTTTTTCGCCTGGATTCGTTAGGAAGATTTGGATGTAACTGAGCTGATACCACGTTCAATGCACGCATCTCGCTCGTCGGACCCTTCTGAATCACGGAGAATATTTTGCCTTCAATACGTTGGGTAACTCGCTCGAAAAAAATTAATTAAGACACCGCAAAATAGCCAAATCTAGCACGGGTGCATAGTGTACTACTTGGTAACTTCATTCAAAAACTTAGCCAGAGTTCAATACATACCATCAAAATTGGTAAATTTGGTACGATTTCGTTACTTTTTTATTTTGTTTGGCTCGGCATTTCAACATACATTGACAAAACCCACTTCTATTAGTAGTCAATCTAAAGCTTGCAGTTCCAGCTTTCGATTGACGGGCTACAAAGTTCAATTTGATGAGTTCAAGCCGGAGCTATAAGCAGTTTTTTAAGTGTACTAAAGTTAGACCCCGACTGGGCAACTTTGGTGCACTTACAAAATATTTCTTAATATTTCTTAATTATATATTAATCGTACAGAAGTCTTGTTTTAAGCTGCTTGAAACATTTTAAAACCTCATAGACCATCACTCGACTCAAAATGAGATGAAAAGAAGCTGTTATAGAATAAGGTGTACTGAAGTTACCCTATATCATCACGCTTTTTACCTAGAGTGAGGTAACTTTGGTATACTTTTTCATGGTTCCTTCCCCTGATTTTCATTCATTAAAATTCCAAATGCTCCAAATGCCCCAATAAAACGATGGTTTTTCAATGTGGTGATATATGTGGTCAAAATGTGCCATTATTCATCCGTATACTTCGTTCCGGAACACTTCTTGCCAGGTACACTAACTGGACCACTCGCGCGTATCGCTGCTAAATCAGCTCATTTGGAAAGAGCTTCAATAAATAACTCCAATCAACCACGCGGGATCTACGGTGGTTCAACACATTGTTTATGCGTGTGCCAAGAGGGGAGAATAGGTTTCAGAGCGATAGAATCGTTTACCTTGCCGAACGCAGCTCTGAAAGTCATTTTTCAGGGATGTACCAAAGTTGCACCCACTGTACCAAAGTTACCCAATTCGACGGTACCCTAAGAATAATGAACATCGAAGTAAATCAGTCGAAGAATGTTTCGGATAGATCTTGCGATCGAGGCATGTCGCAGTATTCTTACTCATATTTTTTGGCTACAACCAGTGCCAATGAATCAAAAACATATCTATTCATCTCCTCCAGTACGGTTCATAATTCTTCAAGAACCCTGGCTGATTTTACCCCACAGTTATAATAACTTGGAATCCTCCTTGACTATCGCACCCCAATCTACTATCGTCATAGCTCATTTCATTTCCCTTTTCGTATCTCATCATCATGTCAAGAGCGAGAGTTTTGAATTCTAGCAAATCCGATACAAATCTCCAGACACCTAAATCCAACCCAAACTCCCTAAATCGTCTCAAAACTCGTATTTAAGCGTCTTCCTCCCTCATCTTGAGTAAACGACACGCGTCTACTCATCTATACTCCCACATCCCAAATCATCATCTAACGCAGTGTTACTAATATACACCTTCACGCTTCCCTTTCTGTTTCAGATTCTCCAAAGTACGAAAGCCTGCGCGTCTGCTCTAAAGCAAATCCACAAATAGCATTGCTTCTGGAGCATCAGAGCAGTTAACATACATTAAACTCATTTTGAACTGATAGATTCAGGAGACAGAATTGATGAAGGTTCAAATAAATTATCTAGATACGGTAAAAGCTCAAAGCCCGCGAAATTTAAAAAATTTTAAAGTATAAGCATCCTAATTCACATTCTGAATGATTTCAATGTGGATCTAAAATGATGGATCGATTTCACATTGATACTTCCTGAAGGTATAAGATTTTGTAAAGTAAAATCGGGGAATAGAAATTTTTTTACTGCAAGAAAAGGAAGGTTATAGAGAAGTAAGAAGACAGAAAATACCGTTGGAGTATTATGGCGCCGCCACCGGGTACGTTGACGTTACTCGTACTTGCAGCGGCTGCTCTACTCTTGGAACGATGCCAAACCGACGAAAAAGGTATGTATAAGATGTATTCCCCACTGTCTATTCAACCTCACCCCCCTCCCCTTCTCCCACTTCTATATCTTTTTCTTACTCTCGAGAAATGCGGCTATACATGATGGTATAAGTATATTCAAGCTTGCAAAGATAATGCGCAAGCACGAGAGAACGATTAGTAAAATACGGAGACAAATGGTTTTCGGTTGAAGAAAGAGGGATAGGGCAGAATTCTAATGAATTTCCTCGCGATGATTGCGGGTTATTTGGTGGTGGTAGTGGTAGTATACGGAAGAAAGCTTTGAAATCGTTTGGAAAAGAGTCGAAGAGGGATGGTTGAAGTGTTGGCAATCGATGAACAGGAGGAAGTTTTTTTTCTTCACTATTTCACTGGACGTAGTAAGGATTAATTGCCAGCGATGTTGATCGAATCATTGCTGGACTGGATTTCCGAGATTCTTACATTGTTTGAGCTGATTGGAGGGGATAAACTCTTTTTATCACAATAGCATTGAGAAACCGTTTGCACGGTTGGGTTCGAATCCGAGCAATAACTTTTTGTTGTTGCCAGTCGCTTGCGAAAAGAGTGATTCAGTAGATTTGGATTGGAAAGTTCTTACATGGTACGACGATGTCAATTTGCCGCGTTATAAATGTGAAACATTGCGAGCGATTGGGTGGTGATTCGGTTTTGGAGATTTGAATATTCAATTAGTTCGGAGGATTTGCGTATCTGTATTGAAATATTTCTCTGTGCTCCTCGACCATCGATCCATTCAACCACCTTCCTACTTAATCACCAACCATTCCACGCATCGGTCCATCCATGACCCATTGCGGTGAGTCAACGAGGCGAAAAAGTGGTTGGTGCATGCCCGTGAGATTTTCTTGTGGGGTATCATTCGCGTCGATTCCACGAGCATTTCCCAACAAGAATCAAAATAACCTGTGGGAATTTCTCAAAACGAAATGTGTTCTTCGCATTTTCACCTCTCTCCTCTGGGAATTTCTGATCTCTCTCACTCTTATACTTGTTCTTCATAAGGGTTAAACTCAAGGACCACCTGTTAGAGTAATGCCAAAATTGAACAGAGGACAATCGCAAATTTTCAATAAATTTTACTAGCAGAGAAAGTCGTCTTGGATTAAAATTATTCCAAGTGACTAGGATTGTATCTAGGATCAATTTTGACCTCGAATTTTGAAGAGTCAGGTTTTTCATGTCGAAAATGGGAATTCTGCAGTTTATGTAAAGTTGATTCCCAATCAGAGAATAAAAGTCATGACTGGGAGAGATCAAAACTTCCCTGAAGATGAGTTGAAAAATCGATTATATTTCGAGAACCCTCTACAGATTTTCTCGATTCTTGTGAGAAAATATTTGTTAAAGCGCCCCGTACCCCGTACACCATAGAAAAGTCTCATGTGCATGCACCTTTTCCGCCTCCTTGACACACTGTGCTATACATGCGGCCACTTATTATACTCTACCTCTCCCACGTCGGCATTGCTCTCCATTCTCTTGCTGTTAGTGAATCCTGGACAAAGTCCGATAAACACATTTCTTCTCAACTGGAATCCAATTGCTACCGTATCTTCAGACATGATCATGTCCGGAAGGATGAAGGTGGTGTTGCATTAGATTTCCATGAAGCTATTCTTGCCAAAATCATTGATCAGTCGGTACAGTCTGATATTTAACAGAGGCGTTTTTCCTCGAAATGCTTGAAGTTTGTCCCATAAAAATTTTATCATGAAACGTGTACAGACCCCAAAATGCGGTTACTGGTCAAATGTTGAGGAGGCACTCTTCAATTGCACACTTGAATATGACTTCCTGATTTTATCGGGTGATTTATATATCAAAAGGCACTCGGATGAAACCACATCTAGGATTATTAAAAATTCCTTAGCTTCTCTTTGTCTTGACATAATTCCATTTTAACCTACCTATCATTTCATCAGAGGAGGCATGCCTGGCAGCAGCACGAATGATGCCCAGATACTTCGAAAATCATATCGATCAGTCAACACTGCCACCCAGAAATTTCTGCGCATGAAGTTCTTCTGGCGGAGATTTTATTTGAATTGCCTTGCTATTCGCCGAGGAGTGTCACTATGCGCTCGTTTCGAAACCTCAATATTAACGACTTCCAGGCAGATATAGCTAGCATTGATTGGAGTCCAATTGAGCTACCTCACGATGATGATGGCAAGTTTGAATTTCTTACCGCTTCGCTCAAGAATCGATACGATAAACATGCACCGTACGTGACTTTTGCGCCCAAAAAAATCCTTCCCTTGGATTGACTAACAAATTCGTGACATGATCAGAGCTCGGAATCGAGCTGAAAATAAAAAGAAAAGGTCAAATCGGGCTGCCAACACGCTCTCCTTGAACAAACTGAGAAATTCTGTGCAACTTGCCTTCAGAAACGCAAAGTCAGCTTACTGCAGAGATAAATTGCATAAAGCTCGGGATTCGACTGAACTATGGAAGTGCATTAATGGTTTAGGTCTCAAATCGAAAGTTCGTATATCTACTGAATTTTCATCTGATCTTGATGCATTCAATCAATTTTCCATTGGTGATATAATAACTCCTTCGCTCAAGGACATGCGGCCAACGGCTAGGATATCGCCTGATCAACGCTTCAACTTCAAACATGTAGAGCCCCTCAATGTCATCTCTGTACTTAGAAGGGGAATACTAACCTTGCGGATCCTGGATCTTGGCGAGACTCTAGGACTCATTTTGTTTTAGTAAGAAATGAGGTTACCCAAAAGGATTTTGTCCAATGGGTCTCCCATCTCGAGATACATTTATGAGGTTAGCATTGACCATATAAGCCCATGTTGAAAAGTCGTACATATAGATTCACTGACAACGCTAATCTCCATAGCTGAATCTCGGCATGAAAGGTCCATTGGACAGAACCTCCTTAGATACCTCCATTTCTCACCAAAATAAGATGATTCCCAGAGTTTTGTCAACACCCGAGACCCACAAGATTGATCCACCCGTTGTTAGTAAAATCCAAACCAGCGCACGTGGTTCAGATGATAATCCAATCAAATTCATGAAAGAGTGTTGGCTTACTATCTTATCAGCCTTGATGAAAATTGTGACTGGTTGCTGCAGTCGGGAGTTTTTCCTCGACTTTGAAAAAGTGCTACAATGAAACTCATTCCAAAGTGTAATGCATCTTCAGAGTTAAACGACTTTTGACCTATCAGTATAAATTGTTCAGTCCATTGAAGCAATTTCTCTACAACAAATATCAGACTTTGCTATCGAGTGCTGGCTGCTTGACCTATAGCAATCCGGCTTTGGGAACAGACACAGTATACATACAGCACCTCTAGAATTCTAGTCTATTAACTAACCTTCTAAAATGTATTGTGGGGAAAAAAACTCAAAAAGCTTTTATTTCTTTGCAGTTGTATAATTCTCTTTCTCCTCTCACACCTATCCCTCATCCCTTCTCCTTTGCTTTCCTATCAATCCGACTCCTATGTAATACCCTTCCTTTTAATTGATTACTGGATCCAGAAGCCCACAGATATTCAGATATCGAAGAAAATAATACCTATCAAGAATACGTTCATTCATCGTCTGCTGTAATTAGAAAACAACCTTCAAGTTTATACGTCCCTACCAGTATAGTTTACGCCAGCTACATCAACTCGTGTAATAGCTGAAGTCACATCTGTCAGGCTAGATAGGAAGATATAGCCAATATTTGTAAAAGGAGAAGACTCACTTCTAGAAATATCCGATGACTTCCGCACTGCCATAGACAACGAAATGGCCACTCTCATGATTGCGATTGATTTCTCTTGGGCTTCTGATCTGGTGAACATCAGTTTATTGGTGGAAAAATTCAGATCACTCAGTTTCTCTGATGCCGCGTGTGAGTGGATCAGATCATACTTTTCCGACCGAATGCAATAGGTAGTTTCACCCACGGGCCAATCTTCTCTTGCCACCAGAACATCGGGGGTAACCCATAAAACCAAAGATGGGCCACCTTCTTTCTCACTTAACCCGTTGACTTTAGAAGTGACTTCCGGCACTCGCAAACCTTTTCTGATGGTCAAAACATCAAATACTAGTGTCAAAACCGCAAAAAATGGCAAAATTAGAAAGTCGAAAATTTTTCGATTTTTATTTTTTTTTTCTCAAAAATCGTCGACTATTGCGACCTAATTCTTTTTCCAACATGATACAATCATGTCCCAGAGATTTCCTGATTTTCCGCAGATTTTTCCAATTCTTCGATCAAGCGTTATCACGAAATATCGAAAAAAGCGCTTGTCCAGTATAGTGGACATCAAAAGTCAACGGGTTAACACCATCGATCCACCGTCATGCCTGCACTATTGCTCTTACCATCTGTATGCAGATGACCGCACTATTTATTACTCCGGCCCATCCAGTAAAATTAAAACAATGGTTAAGAAGACGAGCATGATGCAAACAACATCTCTGGGCGGGTACGGGTTAACGGTGTCAAGATGGACATGAAGAAAACTAAGGCGAAGTGGTTTGGTTCTAGAGTTCCAAGAACCGACTGCGAAAATCCCCTCCACTCATGCCTATTGCTGAAGGTGACACGACTGAGTTGTGTGACTTCATTCAATTCCTAGGTGTCACGCTTGATGGTCAACTTACAATGCAAGATCAGTGTAATCAGTCTCTGAGAAAGTTTTTTGCGGCTTTGGCTCGAATACGTAAATGTAGTGATTGCACTCCAAAGAAGACTGACGAGGAGAGGTTCAACCTTGCGAGTCCTGGATTCGTCCCAAACTTTGGGAATCATCTTGCTTTGGTGAAAAATGAAGGTATCTCGAAGGATTCAGTCCCATGGGCCTCCCATCCTGAGATATAGCTGTGGAGATTAGCATTGCCCGTATAGGCTCACGGTAAAATGACACATGTATAGATATACGGAATTGGTAATCTCCATGGCTATATCTCAGGATGGGGGGCCTATGGGACCAAATCCTTCGAGATACCTTCATTCTTCACCATAATAAGATGATTCTCAAAGTTTGGGATGAATTCAGGACCCGCAAGGTTGGACCTTTCCTTGTGAGCTAATATCAGTGAGCTGTATTCTTTCGTCAAGAGAGCCTCCCTACTCAGCGGAACGTTCAATCTCTGCCCATGCAATCAAATAGGCTCCAAAAGATGTACGACATTCGACTTACAAGGAGAAACAACGGGATCCGGGTCGTCAATCATCCCAAAAATTCTTCCACAGTTTGCTACCACATAGAATATTAAGAATCTAGAGTTACCTCGTCGAATGGGCCTTCTGTCCAGAGCTACAAGCAAAAACATTAGAATTACCAGTATACCTATATTATTACTTCTTAACATTGGCCTGTACGAGCAATGTTAATCTCAGCGGCTGTATCTTCGGACAGGAGACCCATTTGACGGAGTCACTCTGGATTCTTTACCTTTTCGGTAGTACAAAACTGTAAGAGAATCTTGGGAGATTGGCGACCCAGACCCCGTGGTTCCCTCCGTGTTAGTTGTGCCTTGGGCTAGGGTTGAAACATACAAAAATTCGTTTCATATTCGAGCTGCACGCTTGTGGGATAAAGTTCCGCTGGGGATTCACAAGTTATGTAAGAAAATGCATTCCACGATCACCGCCCAAAGATTTTACTTAGATATGATACCATGACCTTGTTTCGAATTTGAATTCCTAATGTTTGACTGTATAGATTCATTTCTCTATCGCCACTATCTTATTATTGTTTATTATTAATTTCGATTTAATTACTGTAATTTTTCCTCCTCTTCTTCTTTTTCTTAGATTTTACTCATCGGTACTTGTTAACCAGTACCTTTACTTGTATTGAGTGGGTTGCATGTAGTCTATTACATTGTTGACGATCTGTGAAGTTTTGACTATGTTGGACCTGAAGTCTTTGGTCCTAATACAGAAACCATTCATTCGTTCATTCATAGGCAACCCGATACGCGGGATCCGGACAGGCAAGTTTTGGACTGGCGTTCAATTATAGTTCCATGAATGTGAGTGATTGGGAATTCGATACGACCACAACTAGACGATTCTCAATCGTGGTTTCGGATTTTCAAAAAAAAACTGCACCAGAACGCTTCTACTCTTGCTGACATTCTACTGTATCATGACATGATTCATTCAATGACCAAGCAAGACAAAGGTAATCGTCTTGGCTTTACAGGACTATGTATACGAAGGATTCATCTTTATCAGATCCATTCAATGACTAGTATAGTACACGAGAATTGCTATGAAATAAACATGGTTATCCATTTTCCTCCCATAAGCCTACATACCTAGATATCTAGTAAGGATCCGAATTTGATTCGTAAGTTCCGATTTACCGGAAGAATTCGTGTTAGCTGCACCCCAATCGAAATATTGAAGAGATTTCACATCATTCCTCATCGCATCAGACTACCTTGATTTTCATGCTCGTATGTACCTAATAAGAAAAGAAGCATCACAAAAGCTTGAGACAAGCTATTTCAGAGATTACAATTATTGTGGTGCTATTGGCCAAAATTATTTCTCATACGAATACATCATCATTGGCGAAAATCTCTTATATCACCCAATTGATCATTTATTATCCAATATCGCTAAAAATTCTTGTCAAATTCTAGAGTTTGACCTCAGTTGCTTGACAAAACGCCAGATACTGACAACCGGAAGTAGAATCAATAGACGGGGATACTCTGGACCTCTTTGAATTCTCGAAATCAGCTAACCAGACTCCGTGCAAAAACTTCCGAGTATTTTTAGTCATTACAGATCAAAAAATAGAACCTCATCAAAACCATTCAAGTCAAACATGATGATATCGAAGAACAACGTATTTCTCTGGACTCAAGGAAATTTGAGAGCTCAGAACTTTCCCTAGGTCTCGGCCTCTATACCAACTGGTTCGAATGATGTACGCTAAATACTGGCAATTTTTATAACTTCATCGAAATATCAAGTAAATATTATGAATTCAATAATGTCCTATAATCAATGTTAGAATAACTCATAATCTCCTATTACCCACAAGAAAGAGTGGACAGAATATCACACCGAATAAACAACGCTGAATGATCACATCAGATTCGATCATAGTCACTCGGTTGACTTTCCCTCACATCATAAACGAAAGATTGGAAAGATTCGTTGAGAAACTAGAAAAGGGGAAGAGGAATCACACCAAGCTTTATTCCAATAACCTCGTATAGTTGGTCAGCGTGCGATCGTGGAATCGCGTCCCAGCCATTTTTCACTCGCACATCGACGATTTTGAGCTCTGTGATTTTCTTTTCTTCTTTCCCTCTCTCCATCTCCCCTTTGTTCACCAGATCCATTTTCATACAGATATACTCTCTCGTGCCGTACTGTAAAGTTTCTTATTCTCGCACTTGTGTTATACACGTACACATTCATCGTATTTTATGACTTTTTTCAAGTTTGTTCTGACCTCTTACCAAATCCCTCATGATTCAGGATAATATCGTTAGCTATTTCACCCTTGGGGACTGTTATCCACTGCTATGCTCAAACGGTGTGGCTTTGGAAAGTATAACGAGAGTATACATATGATTTTTTCCTTCCTTGGGCGCGTAAGGGAACTTTTTCATGAATGACTTGTGAAAAATTCACACGACTTTCGTAGTTTCATACCTTCTCCAATATCGAGATGGAATACCAAACTTGATCAGGTATTATATTTTGCAAGGAGTACATGATGAATTGGGATTGATCAAATCTAAGTTCTTCATCGCTAGCTGTAACAGTTTAGTACTTGCTTCAGTAAGCAGGGTCACCATAAATTTCAATTCGCAGGAGTTACCGATTCCAATCATGATCTATAGAATCTTAAATTTGGTCGTCACAACAATTTAAACGGGTCTTTTTCAAATTTTGACCCAAATAATCATCGAAAGTAGCTGGCATACCAATTTTGATGGGGCTGAATCTTTGAAAATTAGTAAATTTCTATTCTTTGCTTTCTCTAAAGAGGAGGGGTTGTTTTTGTGACAGAAAATTCTTGATCAATTTTTTCATTCAATCACATATTTTCTATAACAAAATCCCGTTTATCTCTCTCTTATGGGAAATATGGCACTTCTTTTAATATCCTAATGTGTTTTTGGGAGTTCCCGATATGATGATGATGATGTCATCTAAATAGGCAAACTCGAGCTGAGCCAAATCAGGCGTGATGATTTACTCTGAGAGTCGAGGAGTCGATGGTGCTGCATATAAACCGAACGGCATGGATACCAATTTGAATGATCCGCGCCTTGGGACTGTGAATGCTGTGATTCCCCAGTTCTCGTTTGTCAATGGTACTTGCCATTATCCGTTTTTGAATCCATTGATGGGATGTACCTGGCGCTTCTCAGCTTATCGAGGGTCGCGTTGAGTTGAGGGCTGGATACCTGTGTTTCTCTGAATTCTCGTTCACCTTGCTGGAATGTATGCAGAAACGAGTCCTGTCATCTTTTTTCTGGCAATTACTATACTGGTGAGTTCCAAGGATTTCGCGAGGGTCGCACTATTTTACTTACGAGGATTTTGTCTAGCTCTTCATTCATGATCTCTTGTTTCACTGAGTTGCATGGTCTGTTTCCTTGTTCGATCGGAGTCTCTTTATTCGTACAGATTTCGTGAGCAGTCAACGGAGTGACTCCTCCAATTTCTGTGAATCATATCTTTTCGGCAATGACTTCCTTCATCGTCTCCTCATCTTCGCTTGATAACTCTGGTACTCACTTGGAATTAGTGATTGAGCATGCATCTGGACCTTTTCCATGAGCTGGATGAAGCACTCTGCCATCTACTATAATTTTCACTTCCAACTGATGTAGTACATTCATGACTTGTAAAATATCGCAGCCCGGTGTATTCATGATTCCAAAACGATGGTGTGATTCTCATCCGAGGATATCGATGGTGCCGGTGATATAGCCAGATACTGCAGTTGCTAAGACATCTGCTAGGTCTACGGAGCTGCGTGTATTTGTATAGTTCCATTCTTCTTTCATGCATTTTACCCTCACTTCTGCACTCCCAAACGACGATGAAGGCCCTGGATTGACCAGCGCCAGATACCGTTTATGGCCCACCTTGACATCTTACATTGCTTCTCCGGGAGTTGGTTTGATGTCAGTCCGACTTCTTCGTCGTTTCCCAGCCTGGGATATAGACGATTCCAACTAGAAATATCGTTTTTCTCACTTCAGGAGTGAAACTTTTTCCAAGAGTTCTTACGATTGATTCTTACGTGCCCCCTCTGGCCGCATTGCCAGCAGCGTTGGATTCTTTCGTAGGCAAGAGTAATCGATTTATAATATATCTCAGAGAATTGATACCGCTCTGTGAAAGTATCTGATGGATAAAGTTTATCTCAATGATGGAGAAATTGAAAAATTCATGGAAGATTATTGTAAATTGGTTGTGGATGTACATACCATGAGGTACCACCTGAATCGTATAAGCTTTGAGATGTCTTACGGACACTCGGATATTATGGCAAACTAAACGGCGAGAGCAGAACATCTGGAGGCTAGAAATTCATAAATGGTTCACGAAGGTACTGACATCAAAAAGGCCCACTTTGGGAGTCGTGGAATCGTCCGAAACTCGGGTCATAATCTTATTTGGTGAGGAATGAAGGTATCACAAAGGATTCCCCTCGTTGTTGAGCATCACATTGATCTGTAATTGCATTATACACAAGTTCAATTCTTCATTTACCGTGCAAATCAGTAGGGAAAGGTGTATAGGAGAGTGAAAAAAAATTTGTTTAATGAAGTTGATAACGAAAGTAGACGATGTCATGTCTTGGACCAGGGCGAATATAAAAAATGTCTGGGGAAATTGCGATCACCATTTTGGGATTTGATCAGTCCGTTCAAGTTTTTCATCAATTAGACTAAACCAAACGGGCACACTTCGTTATGAGGGAGCATTCTGCTAATCGCTTTTAGCGGCATATTTACACATCAGATTCAGCTTCGTGGATTACTTGTCCAAAGAAGAAGATTCTCTCCGCGTCGACCTGTAACTCTTTGGAACTATGTCAACGCTCATGCTGAATTCAATAAAATTCTCTATTACTCTTGAAAGTCAAGGGTGGAAATCTGTTTTGCCCTAAATTTCTCCATGTAAGAGACACACTGGACTTCACACCGGACGAGTTGAACGCTCACTTTGCGGGGGTTTCCACCTCGCCTGATGAGGATATTGGAAAAACAATGGATGAAATAATGTCAGCCCCAGACGAAGGCTTCAAATTTAAGCCCACAAATTTCAGTGATGTAGTCCTTGCTATGAAACACTTCTCCTCGCAGGCTCGTGGGGCAAATGGAGTTCCCCAAAGCGTGATCGCGAAGGCTTTTCCGGCCTTAGGTGATCTTATAGTACACTTTTTTGACTCCTCTTTCGCTCACAGCAATTTTCCCGAGGCTTGGAAGCAAGCGCAGCTGATTGCTCTAAAGAAGACCGCAGCTCCAGCAGCGGTCACGGACTTCCGTCCCATTGCACTGCTGTGCTTCCTGTCCAAGGTTCTGGAGAAGATTGCATATGACCAAATCACGGAGTATCTTAACAGTGAAAATTTGTTAGATGGCTTCCAAACTGGTTTCAAAAAACATCATAGCACTCAGACTGCCTTGTTGAAGCTGACTGATGATATCAGAGTCGGAATTGACAAGAGGAAGATCACCATGTTGTATGGGTGCGCATCTCACCCCTCTACTATGTGTTCGATGTGATGGCGCTGACGTCGCGTCATTTTTTCGCAAAGATTTTCGGCTGAGAAACGAAATCCGCGCGCGAACCGTGTCATTGGCCGCCCTGCCTTGTTCGGCGTGAGGTTGGCACCCGCTCACCTGGCTCAATATACCGGAGCCCAAGCGACGAAAAGGCCCAATCGGGGTAAGAAAAAATTCATGTGTTGTGCGCGTTAAAATCGAGATTTTCACATCACCGATTGTTCTGTCTAAAACTGATAATCTGTTTATTTGTGCAGTCATTCGTTAGTGCGGCTTCGCCGAGAATTCGCCAACGTGCATTCACCTCACCAATTGACTGGCTGCGACATCGCGCAGCAGACCGAAATTCTCAAAGCTCGAGAGAAGCCAAAAGACGAAGCCGAGTGCTGTCGTATGATATCTTCCGATCTGCAGTTTTATATGGGGCGGATATAATTCGACTACAATGACAAGAAAGGCATGAGCTGTCCTTCACTTTAATGCAGAGTTTGTATTTTGAATCAAGAGCGCTTGGTGTATGTTCTTTTCTTAAGGTGAGCGGGAATATTGTGCGACCGATCTATTTCCCAACGAAATTTGTAACGAAACTGATTCATTTTGCAGCAGAAATTTGCGTAAATTGCGATGATTTGTGTGTGTATCTTCGTATTGTATGCTGAGGCACGACATTTTATCATACAAGTCAATTTTCTTATTAATAGACAATCTATTTTGCAAACTTCGCCTCTATTTCTTTCTAGCACCTTTCTCGATCCCAATTTTTATCATTTTAAACCCTTACATTGTTACTACTGTTTGACTTCAGCAAAGCTTTTGACACAGTTTCACCATCAAAACTATTAAGTAAACTCAGACATCTTGGTTTCTCGAGATCAGCTCTACTGTGGTTAAAATCATACCTAGAAGGTCGCACCAAAATAGTTACTTCAAAAAATTGGAATTCGGATTGGCTCACAACCAATCTGGGTGTACCACAGGAGTCTGTTCTCGGTCCATTACTCTTTAGCTTATATGTCAATGATCTACCTGAGCTACTTGATGGAAAGTCGGTAAGTCATCTATTTTATGCAGATGACCTCCAAATCTATCTCTAAGTCGAGAAAGAGAACATCAGAGAGGGAATTGCTCGGCTGGGAGAAGTCGGAAGGCTTGTTGCTGAGTGGGCCCAGAGCTCTGGCTTGCGCCTCAACGCCGGTAAAACCAAAGCAATATTTTTCACACCCGACAGGAACACCGCGGATCTGAAAACAATGGATTTACCGGGGGTTAGGGTACAGGACGCAGTTTTCATTCCATTCAGTGACACTGTCGTGAGTCTCGGCGTGACATTAGATTGTGAATTGTCTTGGAAACCGCATATCAATCAAGTAACAAAGAAAGTGAACAAGTCCCTATATGGCCTGCGGCTTATGAGGGCATACACTACCGAGACTCTCCGTGTTCGACTAGTCGAGACCCTAGTCCAACCACATCTAGACTACTGCACAGTCTTGTATCTGGACGCCACTGACGAATTGAGGGCGCGGGTACAGAGACTGAACAATTCATGTGTACGGTATATCTTTGGAATTAAGAAGAGCGAACACATCACCTCGTACAGAGAGCGTCTGGATTGCCTGCGTACTGATTCGCGGAGAATGTACTTCGCAGCTCTCTTGATGCACAAGATCATGCACATGGGTGAACCTGGCTACCTAGCTGCGATGTTCACCAGGTACCAATCCGAGCGCTCTCAGCGTGATGAGGCAGGAGCTCAGGAGCTCAAAATTCCGAAAATGCGCCTCGAGTATGCATTAAGATCTTTCCAAAGTCAATGCGCACGTTTCTGGAATTTCCTCCCTCTAGGACTCCGGCAGGTTAAGGAAGTTTCCCTGTTCAAAGGGGCAGTGGAGGAATTTCTATCAACCCTCCCCCCTATGAGGATTAATGTCCACATGGGGCAATTTTTCAACCTTTGAGGGCTTTCGGAAAGTAATGTGTAATTTCTCTTTTTCACTATTTTGTTTGTTCATTTCATTTCTGATTTCTCTAAATGACACAACTTTCATGTCAAATTTCATCATGATCAACTGCCAGCCCTTGTTACTGATGTTATTTCTGTAAATTACTCTTCTTTTCCTCCTTTCGCTTTTTTCGAATGACTAGTCACGACTGTGATAATAAGTCATTGACTAAAATGCAATTGATTAATATATATGTATATGTACATGTTATGTAAATCATTTCTATATTTTTTGCCAACGGGCGAATAAAAGGATATTCTATTCTATTCTACGATTCTATTCTAAGAGATATGACATTTTTCCAGTTCATGAGCCAAACTTCAATTTCTGACCTTTTTGGGCTATTAAAATTCGATGAATCAGCAGGGTCTTCAAATTTTGGGGCATCCATATATGACGTCACGCTAAAATTGGTAAACTTTGACCCTCCGTGCCCCCTTGTCACGCTCAGCCCCTTTACCTAGCCTCTTTTGTAAGATCATGGCACGTAACATTTGGCTGACTCCCCCCCCCCCTAAGAGCATGACATCATTTGTAGATGCCCTCTCTCCCTTGGAAATTTTTTTTCATATGATCATATTGCATGGTAGGAACGGGAAAAATTGTGGTTGGACCAATATAGGCCGATAATTTCTTATAAATGAATATTTGGCGAAAAACACTAAAAATTTGATTTCTCAAGAAAATCATCTTTATTGTTGCTGAAAATTTCTCTGGTAGAACTTGATTACACAACAATCGAAGAAAAGTTAGTTTGGTCTTTGCGACTGACATAGGTGCTATTTATTATTTTTGGTGGTGAATTGTCGAAAATTTCTTTTTGGCATAGTGCGACTAAATGGCCATTTTTCCTCAAATCATAAAGTTGGCGTTTAGTCACCCTGATACCAAAAAATAGTATATGCACCTGGCTCGTCGGGCCGTTCCGAGGCACTGGGAATCTACTTCCCTCGTTACACTCGGGGAATATTGATTCCCATGCTCCAAAACAGCCTAACCTCACATTGGTGCATAATGTACTATTGTCTCACGCGTACAAGGCTTGCCCACTATTAGGGTGGGCCGAAAAATCAAAATCTTTGAATTTCAACACATTTGGAGTGGCAAAACTTGTGTATTAACACATGCACACGTAAAACTGTTGATACATGCTGAGAGTTGACTTTGTCAGGTCCGGGCAGAGACTTGAAGTTCAAAATGAAAATGTCATCTCTCAGCATGTAGTACAATTTTTCGTGTGCATGGGTTAATACACAAGTTTTGCCAATCCAAACATGTTGAAATCCAAAGATATTCATTTTTCAGACCATTCTAGTATGCAAGCCTTGTATGTGTGAGAAAACTGATCTTTCAAGAATTCATCAACAAAAATAATTAAAAGCGCCTCTGCCAGTCGCAAAGAGTGGGCTCAGTAAGTCGTCCCTTAGTTGTGTAATCAAGTTCTACCGAAAAATTTTTCAGCAAGATTGAAGATGATATTTTTGAGAAAACGAATTTTTAGTGTTTTTCGCCAAATATTCATTTATAAAAAATTGTCGGACTAAATTGGCGCAATAACAACTCTTTCCCATTCATGTCATGCAATATGATCATATGCAAAAAACTTTCCAAGGAAATGGGAAGACCCCGCTGATTCATCGAATTTAACCCGCCCAAAAAGGTCAGAAATCGAAGTTTGGCTTATGAATTGAAAAATATCATGTCTCTCATATGGAGAGGTTTAGGACAGAACAAAAAAATACGTCTCTCGATATTTTAACCGTAGAATCATATGTTTCGGAGTGAGGAAGATCCGTTTCATAGAACCTTCTGGATGCCCGAACCTAGCTAGATTGAGTCTGGACTCATTTTTCATTCATTCTTAACGATATACGAGCAAATTGCTCTATTACGAAGTATGATTTCAGTAGTGTGCAAAAATGTAGCACATGACATAACTTAGGAAAAAAAATATGCGGATGCCCTTCCTGAGAATTGCTTTTATTTGGACTTATTGACAATTCTTATGACTCTCATTTTTCAATTAGTGAGAAATTCCAACGAAATCGCAGATTGTTTTGAATGAAATGCCACCAAAGCATCATTTACTTGCCCAATGAGTTTCCAAAAGTGAAATGAAAAAGAAAAAATGAGAGAGTATCATTTTCTCACGTTGATCTTGGTCTGTCTGAGATCGTCGATGCGTAAAATGGCCATACCACGTGCGAAAGGAAGCCTCAAGAGCGCCAAGAGACGTTTTATGTTCAATTTTAGATTTCAAATGGATGGCTCTCCAGATGACTTATGGTGCAAATCTACTTGAAAATACTTCGTCTATTCCCTCGTGGCTCTTACTATTCTCTTTGCCACAATCTCAGACTGTCTAGCTGCCTCTTGTCTCTCTCGATTTCTTCCTGCTTGTCTTCCACTCCTCGACCTTTCGTCCGCTTGCGATTCGAAGATTATTTTTGTGTTTTTCTTAGTCTCATAGTTGTGCTACCTTCCATGTTAAGTCGAAATACAAGCTAAGGGATTCCAAGACACCCTGGAAGAATTTTTCTCAAATCTTCAATACTTCTGGAACAAAGCTCACATCATTTTTGGACTCGTAAGAATCTCAGTTGGAATCACAGATTTAAGCAAACTTTTCATACGTTTCTCCAATATCCACTCTCTGGTTGTCGAAAAACCACAGCGTTTCGATTCAGAACAGTAAAACCTATTCTTCTATTCAAAATCCGGTGAAATATTACTCGAGAGTCGGGATCCAATGATACGATTTTGCTATACATAAGTCCTTGTATCAAAGGCTATCATTTTGATTTTCTGCACAGACAAGTGAGCTACATGCAGGTATTTCTACATTTTATCATTTGGACGACAGGCAAAATGTTACATTTCAATACAAGGGTATTTGGTAAATAATATATTCCGTACTAGGCGCGTCATATTTTTTTTCGATATTTTTTTTTTATTACGAGAACCCTAAAATCGCCTCTGAATGTGGCATCTTTCAGTTAGAGAAGTGAAACAACTGTTTTACGCGTCAGAAGGATGGGCTACCGTCTTGAGCCGGACGCGAGGGTCAAAATCATCCCAAGAATGCGAACAATTAGATCTTACACTTGGTTGACTAACTACATTTTTTGATAAACTGTGACAAAAGATGACGAACTGTGCGCAAAGTGCCTATTATGCACAGTATATTGGAAAATAGTGTTCTAAATTCGGCTTGGTTGGTTCCAGCCTCATCTTCTGATCAACCCGGAAGATATCGCTCGGTGTGCCAATACCAACATCTCTTCCCTTATATCAGAATTTCGCTCTTCAGTACTGCTAAGATTACCAACTAGCTGTCTAAACATTATCTCAATCATCGAGATGTATCATATGTATTGCAGCGATTGTTCATAAGGATCAGTTGTCACAAGGGTTTGTTACGTTAATCTTCAACGAAATTGAGATGTGAACCCGTTCCGTTCCGTCTTTCAATGAAAGAAACGAACCATATTGAATATGTTGGACTAGCTTGGTTGACCTACAACGCCTCAGCATGATTCAGAGTATCTGCAAGAATATAAATTTACAAACATCCCAGCTCATCTGTTTAACATTCTTGTACATGGTTGCAAAAATTGAATTTCGTACGCCGAGTGATTTTTGCCGCACCTAGTCAAAGACAAAGATCCGAGCGAAGATCAGAATTGTCACAAAGCCATAAAATTCAAGTTCGTGGCCACGTACCGTACGCAATTTTAGACAGAATGTAAACAAAAGTAGAAAACCCAAACGTAAATGACAATTCCGCTCCCAGTTTATAGGAAGAGTATATTCATTCATTTTTTTCATTCAATGAGTTTTGATTTAGAACTAAAAGTTTGGGTGCAAGCTGGAAAGCTATATGATCAAGAGATAATAAAAACTTAGACACTCATACTTGAACTCTATTTCCACAAAGTGTCTCGTCCCAAAAAGCATCATCTCTCCTTTTGAAATTGATACAAAGTATATCATGCACATCAGTTCACAGAGCAAAACTCATACTTTGGGATGAGTGTATACAGTACAGTATACCCTTTAGTGATTTATACCAAAATTGTGTGATATTTCAAGCGTATGATTACGACTAAGGACGTGCAAGAGAGACACAGTGAGAAGCTGAATTGAACCGAGGAAAGTGAACAGAATATAGAGGGCTATATGCCAAACCCAAAGCCGCATAATTTGCTAGCAGAGTGAGAGCCAGACTCTGCGGGTATCTATATGGATATATAGAACTTTGATAGCATATAGCACAGTACAGTATAGGCAAGATGAGTATTGTCATAGATCTACAAAGCCACTCTGCAAGCACCCCAGTTTGCGATTGCTCAGCACCGTTGATATTGAAAAGTACCGGCTGTTGTCTGAACAAAATGTGGAACACGAATCAGCTTGCTTCTATAAAATTGAAAAGTGAGGTGAGATTTACTCCTTTGTGTGTAAATGGAATTGAAAGTATCATCCGTATCTCCTCTATCCATGGTTATTTCGAAAAGCTCAAAGTTCAAAAATTTTTCAGATTGATAATAAAAAAATAGCATAGTCATCTTCTATCAGAAAAATAACTGACATTACCCGACAAAAGAATGGAAATCGTACTTTTTCAAAGAGGAATACTTTCACCCACTTTATAAGAAAAAAAATCCCCTCTGATTGATAATATCTTCTTCCGGCCCAATTAAAATGTGACAAGATTCAAAGGACGTTGAACAAAAAAGACAAGTCATTCAGCATTAGTAGGGTTCAAAGATAATAATGAGAGCTTTTTTCAAAAAAACGAGCCTCAAAGCTGGGTTATCTTATAATTCACAGCTGTCACAAGGGATTCTTTCTCTTTGAAATGTGCCTATCGAGTGACCCACAATTCATGAAGCTCCATTTCAAATATTCTGGAAGCTAATATCAGACAGCGACTCGTCCGTGACAAGAGATTGAAACCACCGTGTCTCTGCAAAATTACTATTTTGTGTCAACTCATTCTGATGGTAGGAATAGATTGCTCATTCCTTTTCTGTTTGACTACACGAGAACTTTGCAGTGATTCTCGAGAAGACAACTGTTTGAGAACTTTGAAAGGAATTCGACCTAGGATTATATAAAAGTATTATCTCAGTGTTCAAGAGCGATGATTTTGGAAATAGTTTTCAAGGCTTCTGATGATCTGAAATGTAGGATTCAACCATACTATTCTTCTTTGGAACTAATTTGGAGCTATAGAATTTGAAGAATCAATTTCAGAGTAAAACCAATTCTTCAACTTTGAATTCTGTATATTCTCTTTATTCCGGTATCACTATATCGATAGTACCGTTTGGGTTCAGTTTTGTTTGATTGAAAATTGACGCATCAATTATAATTATAATTATTCAATGCATGCATAAATGGATGTAAATTTTCAGTCCATGTGCATGTGAGCTATTTAGAGCATCTCGGCAAGAACCATCACCTGGAAGAGATTCCAAAGAACTTTTTTTGTCTTGGTACTATGATACGAAAGAATTTTTTGGGGGTTTTTTCAAAAACCTGTATGGGCCGTTAGGCTCTTTTGAGCCTATTTCCAGGAAAGTATAGCTCCGACAAGGCTCAAACTTTTCTGATCAACTTTAGCACTTTTTCTCCGCTAGTGCTAGTACTTCCAAAGGAAAAATTGTTCAAGACCGATGATTAAGCACGGCAGCTTAAAGAAGCTATTAAGTGAGATCAGATTTTAGCCATTTTTGTGCCTGTTTTGAAGCGGCCTAGATTCTAGTACGTAATGTGATAATCGACTTTCACCATCAGTGGTCATTTTGAAAATTTTGAACAAACCTACGACTTTACCACTGGTAAAAATCGATTTTCGTACTTTTCATTGAAGTTACAGTCTTTACAAGTTGAGCAGTTTCGTAAGAATGCCAAACTTTGAGCTCAATTTGAAGAAATCTTTTTCCCTTCAACCCGTAACCTAACAATTTAGGAGACAGTCAGAAGAGGGCGCGCTTCAAATTGTCTGAATGAAATGGAGAATCGAGTAACTTATCCGGATAACTGTTCTAAATGGTAGTATCTATATCAAAAAAAACATTCGTACAGATAAAATACTTTTACGGAACTGCTTTACTCGTGAGGACTGTAACCCCAGTGGAAAGTACGATAACCGACTTTCATCAGTAGCCGAATTGTAGGTTTATTCAAGATCTTTAAAATGACCATTTAAATTGTAGAAATCGACTATCGAACTAGATCACTCTGGAGCACGCCCAAAAATCGCTAAATCTGCTCTCAACATATAGCTACTAGAAGTTGCTAGACTCGCCTAGAATGGACCTTTTATGGTTCCTAGGGCCCATGGAGGCTTTCGAAAGAACCCATCAAAAATTGTTCTTGAACTGATTTAACATAGTCATGGCAACGATCCTGTCCGGAGTCCTCTGCAATGGTCCATGGACTATGATAAATCAAAAATATTACTCACAACAATCATTTTAAGAATCCCAATTTAGAATTCCAAGCGTTCAAAAATATGGTGTACGGCATACTCACTCTTCTCCCGTAAAAAATCACACACGTGGCTAATGTATCGGTCCATATTTCGACCTTCAAGAATCGATCAGTTTTAATCCATGATCATAATGGTGATGGAATCTATGAATCGCTTAAAATAATGCCACCAGGGGAACATCAATTAATTGCAAATTTATACTCAATTTGCTATATTAACTTTTTGAGCGATTAACTCATTTAGAAACCCTTCGGAAACTCACATTTTATGACTTGCATGAAGAGAAAAAATGTCAAAACCTGAAATATACATTTATATGCAACCTTGAATCTGTATTCACCACTGTGCAACGCCAAAATTTCTAAAATTTGAGAAAATATATCCTTCTAGTTAGATATTCTAGGGGAACAAGCTCGGAAACAAGCCCCAGCATGATCATTCCTATGAGATCACAAACGTTTTTGAAGGATAAATCAAATTCAATGGATTGTGAATCCTGCCCCAAAGTCTCATCTAAGAAATTCACTCTGAAATAATCAAGGGCTTGAAGAATTGCAAGAAGTAGAGTGATCAAGTGTGTGAGATAAAAACTACAGTGTCAGAAAATATATGTGAGAACTCGAGGATGTCACTGTGTTCACGACTCGATTCAAAAGTGCGAGTAAAATAGAGCAAAAAGATGGAAAAGAAGAAAAAGATCCAAGTGGAGTCTTAACCCTGCTTGATGGCTCATGTGAAATTATATGTGCTCTGGGTTGAATGGCTTCCCTCTTGGATCAGTTGTAGATAAAAAAAAAAAGATGCTGAAATGGCTCTTGGAATGATGGCACAAGTCTTGCGCTTTCAACTGAAAGTAATCGCTGTATGTACGCTCTTTGAGTTCTGTACATGCAAGATATTTTTACGATTTGCTTACGATGCCTCATTTTAAATATATAGACAGATGATATGGAGGAAAAAAATGTCAAGAAATGTTTTTTCATCGTTTTATGGGTATTATTGGTTTTGTCATCAATAAAATTGTAACACATTACGGAGCACATTTTGATACTCAAAGAAGAAAAAAGATGCATTATCGCATGGTTATTAATTCAGCTCATGAATATTAGTTGTCCCTTGACAGATTTAAAGAGTAAAACAAAATTGTTTGGAAGCTGCAAGTTCCAATCAGGAGCAAACTTTTCCAGAATATTCGTTTTGCAAGCTTCAATTGCAAGTAAATTTTCAACGCTCTTACTATTCTTATTCCCTCACCAGATGCTTCATTTGCATGTTTCATATTCATTCACGCATCGCTGCCTGGACAAAGTCCTAATGCTCACCGCACCATCCTCTTGGAGGAGCTGTTTATTCATTCTCCTCATCGGGAAGTTTTACTCGCTCTAACGTTAAATTCGGAACACTGGTTTTTATAGACTTTTTTCTTCTGGAAGTACACTTTTTCATTGTGGGTCAAACTGAATGCATTGGATAATGACACAAAGAGATTATAATGAACCCAAACAAAGATGAAGCTCTGTTTTGATATTCTCAGCGATCTATGTTTCAACAGATGATTATGAAATATCGGTATGACATTTTATCACGGTCAATACGTCATCATTTCTTCTCATTGGCGTAAGAAAAAGCTTGTGTGAGAGGAACTTTCTAGGAATATGAAAAATTGGCATTGATAATTCAAAACTCGACCGGGAGGAACGCAAAATGAGTTCAAAGTATACTCACAGTGAAGATATAACTTGTTCTTTCCGAAGATAACAGTGCGCAAACAAAGTTTGAACCGTACGCAAATGCCTCATTGGCGCACACTGATACTGGCTTACGCATTGCGTAAAAAATTTTTGGCGTACCTTTATTTCAAAATAATGCGCAAATCTGCTATTTACGCACGCACACTCACGTCTAAATAGCCTTTTTTGCACACAGAATAATAAAATTATAATAATTAAAGAGCCAGGCTTTTGTTGTCCGTCCACGTACTGCGTATCGGGTCGCCTATGCGGAAGGGGTGAAGTGTGATGGGTGGGTGGGTGGGTCATGGTTGGATAATGGGTGGGTGGGTTGGTGGGTGAGTGAGGGTTAATGGTCAGGTGGGTGGGTTGGTGGATGGATGGAGTGGAAATCATTAAAGTTCAAGTGATACGTTTCACTAAGTTCCAGTGAAAATTTCACTAGAAAATCAGTGAAAATTTCACTAAAAAATCAGCAAAAATTTTACTAAAAAATGAGCGAAAATTTCACTAAAAAATCAGTGGAAATTTCACTCAAGAATCAGTGAAAATTTCACTACAATTTTACTAGAAATCCAGTGAAAATCACCTCATCTTCAGAAAAATTTCCACTGGAATTGCAGTAAAAATCGCTAGAGTTCCAGTGAAACTTTCATTGAAATTCCAGTGAAAATCGCTCAAGGTTCCACTGTCTATTAGATTCGAATAGTTGTTTATTTCAGTATAATTGCATCATTGGATGTAAATAACTATTTCGAAATTAGTGTATTGACTGAGTCAAACGCGATGGGCAATAAGGGTATACGTGTTATTCATTGCTGGAGAGAGAAATATCCTTCGTGATTAGTTTTCTATCTAGGTACAAATCATAAGTGGGATAAGAGTCATAAGGCAAATAATCGTAGATTTCGCAACATCCTTCCAACAAATTAAATTAATTAAGCGCCTGTCCGATTTTATCCGTCCGGATGCCTCGTATCGTGGTGACATCGTTGGTGCTGTTGGTGGATTAGTGGGTTCGGTGGGTCGGTGGGGTCCGGTGGGTCGGCGGGTCGGTGGGTCCGTGTTGGTGATGCTGGTGATGACTTTTGACTTATCCGTACGGCTTGGGCAGTTGATTTGATGGTCCGATCAGTTGTTCTAAGATCCAATCAGTCAAAACATTCCTTTTGGATCGATGGGCTGTGGCTGGGGTCGAGGCTGGTGCAGGGACTGGGGCTGTGACTAAGGCAGGAGCTTAGGTTTTTGCTGGGGCCGAGGCTGAGGATAAGGTTGGGCCTGTGGCTAGGGATGAGGCAAGGCCTGTGGCTTGGGGCGAGGCTGGGCTAAGGCTGGGGCTGGAGCCGGGCCGAAGCTGAGGATGGACTGAGGCTAAGGTTGTGACTGGGACTGAGGCTGGAGCTGTGGCTGGAACTGGGGCTGGGGCTGTGGATAAGGCGTGGCTGAAGCTGTGGCTCGGGCTGGAGCTGGGGCTGAGGCTGACGCTGAGGCTGAGGCTGGAGCTAAGGCTGAGCTGGGGCTGGAGCTGGGTCTTGGTCTGAGGTTGGTGCTGAGGCTGAGACTGGGGCTGTGGCTGAGGCTGGGGCTGGGACTGGGGTTAGGGCCGTGGATGGGGCGTGAAATTATTCTTTCAGAATCCACTGTATTATGAAATCTCAACGTTACATTGTTGAACTACAGAAGCATTTCAGGGGTCCATACCATATCAGAGACACTTCCAAGCCGGACGAGCGTTAACGAGGTAGGCAAAAACGCTAGTAGTATATTAAGTAACAAGGGCGCCAAAAGATATTTGCGCACGAGTACGGGGACGAGTGCGAAAATATCGGCGCCCGAGTCGCTTACGATATTTTATGCAATTCTCCGATGTTTGGGTGCTCGTAAAATTGGATAAAATAGTATTTGCACCTCGTTCTTGAGGTTCCCCGCTTCCGAGCGATTATTTCGACCCTCGCCTGCGACTCGGGCCGAAAACCAATCGCTCAGAAGCGAGCTACAACCTCATGAACTTGGTGCAAAACATACTATTTTCTTATCTCTGGGAGCAAAAGTGTAACTTGCCCTAACAACTAGTGGACGCTGCAAGAGTTGGCCGTCGTCTCAATAGCCGACGGGCTTGGTTCTCCTTTTTCCGCTCGTGTAGAACGAATTCCAACACGAGTAGGTCCAGGACTGCAACCCTTGGTAGGAGTCTAGGGGCGGAACCCCGGCGGGGGTGTTGGTTCGGGGGGGGGGGGGGGGGGAGCCTCCCGACTGAAAAAAATTCTGAAAAGTGTATTAGACAAAAGTCTTGTTATTATATGTTACCACGTTGCTCGAAACTACCGCCGTGCAGCTATCAAAAGATCTAATTTTGATATTCCATATGTCAATTTGTGTAGCGATGACTAGTCCGCACGTTTGAGGAAAAGTAGCATATCTAGCAGTGAGAAAAAGGAACTCTCTAAGGTAGAATTAAACAGTAAACAAACCATCACAGAACGGTCTGGTACGCTTCCTACAACCGGATTTATTGTATTCCTCGAAATATTTCATCAACTGAAACACGTAAACTTCGACGATTTTGTCACTCGCAGTTGTTTAAATGACTCTATGCCTTTGTTGACATTTTTGAACTTGCCTCCTGCATATCACATGACTTTTTCAGCCTTAGAGAGCTGACGTCAACGCCATCTTACGGGCCTCGAACTTGCGGATTATCTGCAAATGCCTCATCGGCGCACAGGAGTTCATTAAAGCAGTGCGTAAAAAAATTGGCGCTCATCTGATCCTCGTTGCGGATCCGCATTACGTAAAAAAATTTTTGGCGCACACTTGTTCCACTATTTACGCACGCACTCTCGCGTCTAAATAGCCATTTTTGCGCACAGAATAGCAAAATATACATTTGTATGGTGCTCTTGACTGGGAATTTGAGTTTTCGATTGTTTTCGCCCATGGATAAAGTGTAATTGGGTATTTATGTGATAGCCTCATCGGTTATAGAGGCTTTGTGAATGATTGAAGACTATGCCGCGCTAATGAATACTACTGTACAAGAAGTTTTCGTGCAAACCCGTCTCCCAAATGTCGGAAGCGGTGGATTATGTGTTATTTGGAGTCGTATATTTTGGGGTGCATAGCTACATAGTAGGGATTTTAACTCTGCGTATTCGTTGTGATGAATTCAAAAGTCAAAGTTTGGTTGCCCACAGTAAGGGACAGAGTCGACATTTCGACCCTTCAGCAAGCACTAAAAAATACGGGGACTTTGGGATCATCCGAAAAACTATCAGCACCGTTGGACACCAATATACTACATCTTAAGGAATTCGTATAATGTACGTACATTCCAAATCGCAGAGACTCGGGGAACTTGGAACACGAAAAATCTCACTTTTGACGAAATTACTCATATAATATGTCAAAACAAGTCGCAAGAAGGCATGAGTCAGAGGAGAATGTCACATACCTGTAGCAAAGGATGTTTTTCACATCAATTTTTGTTAGCTTCGATCGACCTAAAATTCGGTGCAAGCTCACAAAGTGAAGTTTCTGTGAGATAGTGAGGATTTCTGAAATTTTTCTCTAAAGTTTTCTACTCTTTTTCTTTGTATAGATCTATTTCTCAGCACCCAATTATTTACATAGATTAAAACTACATCAGTCGGGTTATCGGGTATAGGTACTGTGGTATGTGCATGTAGTTGCCTATCTCAAACGAAAAATTGAATCTAAATCTCACATCTGGCATTTCTCCGTAGATTTTTTAGAATGCTAGAGATTGCGGTAGTTTGATATTTCCCCATTAGTTTGAATCACACAATCAACTAAAAGAAGGCGCAATTATGGCAAGCATGGTACTAGAGTTTTTTGATAAGTCTATCAATCCAGAGAGGGCGTAAAATTCCTGAATGGATATTACGCCAACAAAAGCGTACTTCAATCCCAAATCTTACAAAAAATCCACTCTCCTAAGCGTAAGACTCCCACTACGACGAAAAAAAGGAACGGTTTAATAGAATTAAAAATACCACTCTCTTTCCTGTTTCAGTCTCGTTTTACGGAGCAAGCTACATCCACCTATCAGTTCAAGAAGCAAAAAGTGCAACGGACATAAGCTTTCGATTTCGCACACATCTAGCGGATGCTATGCTACTATTGGCAGCTGGAAGAACAGATTATTGCCTGATCAAGCTCGAGTCTGGCAGACTGAAGGTGAGTACTGTCAGCAATACTAAATTCTGTTCTCAGTCCTTCTTCCTCGTTACTGGTAGAACTCTTTTTCCCTCTCATCTATTTGCCCTGCTTTCGTAATTTTATAAAGCAAACTGCGTTTGTACGAGATTTTGCGACAGTTTACACAAGTAAAGAATGACCCTATATGTGTGCGTAGAATAATGGATTAGTTGTTCGTGATCTTTCAATATGAATTGTAAATATTTGATGATATATGGAAGAAATTGACAAATAAAAAGAAATGGGAGAAATCGCATTTTTGATAATTTAGAGGAGTGTATTGATTCTGACGTTGTTGAAATTGCTAGTTCACGATGAACGGGTGGAAGGTCTTAACAGCTTCCAGTATACTATATTTTATAACGTCAAATATGCATGTGCTATCTTATATTAGAAATGACAACTTTCTCGCATCCAATTTGATACGAATTGATGTAAATGTGCTCAGTCGTTTTTTATTTCGCCTATTTCATCGAAACACCTTGACAGGAATCACATTCTACCTTGACTCTGGGCTCAAAAAACATTGGTGACTTCTGGTCCTTCTAATTAAAATAATTAAAAGTCCAGCCAAAATTTGTCCGTCAGCATCTTGCGTATCGGGTTGCCTATGTGCAGGGGGTGAAGTGTGATGGATGTCCGTATGGATCATGGGTGGGTGGGTTGGCGGGTGGGTAAATGGGTTAGTGGTCAGGTGGCTGGATGAATGAGTGGACCGATGGATGAATGAGTGAATGAGATTTGAGGGATGAGGAGTGAGGACCGAGTTATGGGGAAAGAGTTAAGAAGACTGAGTTATGAGTAACGGAGTTGTAGGGATGATCATGAGGAACGAGTCATGAAGAATGAGTTATTAGTAATGAGTCATGAGGAAAGAGATATGAGGAACAAGTTATGAGTTATGAGGGACGAGTCATGAGTCTTGAGGCACGAGTTATGAGGAATGAGTCATGGGGGCTGAGTCATGAGGAACGAGTTATGAGGAATGAGTCATGAGGCCCGAGTTATGAGGAACCAGTTATTAGGAGGGAGTTATGACGAGTGAGTCATGAGGAATTAGTTATAGAGAGTGAGTTCTGAGAGACTGAGGCTCAAGCTGTGGCTAGGACTGGGGCTGGGGTCGTGGATGGGGTGTAGCTGAGACAGGGGCTAAGACTGCCGGTAGGGCTGGTGTTGGGCGGAATCTTCAGATACTTACTGGAGATTGAGGAACTTCACTATGCGCAACATTACACCAACTCAATAGTTCTCAATCACAATTACTAGGTTACATCAAGGGAACTATTTTTTCCGAATCCACTGCGTTATGAAATCTTAATGTTTCATTGTTGAACTACAGAAGCATTTCAGGGGCTCATACCATATCAGAGACTTTTCCAAGCCGGACGAGCGGTAGCGAGGAAGGCAATAACGCTAGTTATTATATTCAATGATAAGATGATTCAACTATTTGTCGATAAATGTTGGGAAATTAAAGAGTTCAAATAAGGCCAGAATTTTCGGACTGGTTTAATGAAATTTGTCATTGTCGTCATCCATTTTTTTATTTCAACAAGAAGATGAAAGCGCGCGCTTAACCAAGAACGGATAGATCCATGATATGATCAAAATAGTTATGCAATCCATTGAATCAACAAAATACTCAAGGTTGACCTTATCCCAAATTTGGACTTCAAACCCCATTGGAGATAATTTGGATTGACACCGGTATCTGTCAAAAAAATCTCATTCTCTCGAATGAATATTTCACCATCGATGATAATTTTCGAAATTTATTTTCATTTGATACTTTTCAGAACTCAAGCACACATATTGAAATCGAAACTGACACCAAAATTTTTTTCATATAATAAATCGTTTCTGAGTACTTCTCAAACGCGACGTAGCGAATGAAGAATGAAAAAAAGCTTGCAAATCTCTCAAATGAGAAACAAAATCAAAGAAATATGCCCAAAAAACAGCAAGATACAAAAAAACCTACGTCGAAGAAGTAGATCAAATTCACTCGCGAGACGCCTGCCCGCATCACAACAAAAATGAAAAAAAAAAAAAATCTTTAGCTCAAGCCTCAAAACCAACCACTTGACTTACCACCATCTGCAATTTTCGGCTCATACATACCAATATGTAGTACCACTTTTGCAATGGTATGCAGTAGTGCATCGTGTATTCTGCCCTCAATATCGCTCGGAAGAGTAAAAGAAAAAAATGGAAAACGTCAACGCTTCAGTTTCTCTGTTCTACTGATGGTTTGTTTTCCCTTTTCACTCTTTTCACCGAGGTTTTGCTTTATCACACTTTATTGCATTTTAGACACATATTAGAGCCTCTTGCAAACCTCGGAGAATTCGAACTTTTGTAAATGGATAGAAATGAACGAGTTTGCAGATTTCGATGGATGTATTGATTCAATTGGTTACGAATCATGTAATATACGATCGTATATCGTATCGAGTGGTACTAGTATATATTCGAGATTGCGATGAGGTCAAGTGCTTTGATTGGTATGCGTGTTAAGCTCTCTTTCTGATTCGAATGTACATAGATATTTGTGATTTCATATGGTGAAATCGCAATATGTTCGTACACGTACTCTGATATTCAAGTCTCTTTTTACATTGATCGGTATGTTTGTACTCTGGGTTTAATTCTGTTGGTATACGTACTTGTGGGTATACATCCTGGCTAATTTGCAAATTCGATTGTAAATACGTTCTGGCGATCAAACGAATTATCTCTGGTATCCCTTGCATCATTTTGGATTATGAGTGATCTGGATATGGATATTGCGTAGGGATTGGACGTGTTTGGGTTTTGTATTATTGAGTGGAGATACGTTTGATGAGTCGAGTTCACATTTTGTGAGTGAAACCAAATAATCATCTCCGAAATGTCGGATATTGATTTCCTAACTCAATCTCATTATATTTTCAAGGGAATAATTATATTCAGTATATAATTATATTCAGTATCAATTAGCAATAATTATATTCAGTATCAAACACTGCAACATATTTATTCAGTATCTGTATTGATTGTAACATGTTTTTCAGCAAAGTCCATCGATTTAAATAATTGTGAAAAATAAAATCTCTTCATTCGATCAGGTTCAACGGCATGTGTAATGTCGAAGCCATCCTCAAAAATTTTTCTTTTTATCCCATCCCTAGCCACAGTTTCTCTCGTGCATGGAAAATTGGAAATAGACATGAGCCGTCAACATCTCTGTCTAGCCGATCATCCATGTTACATACTACAATTACAACCGGAAATATCACTGCCTCTCGAATTTATGAATACACCCTTACCTACCCATCCCTAAGAATAGGCACACGCGACATGATTATGGCGACGGATGTTGTCCCTGCTCTCACCAAGTACACACACTCATTCTCATATTACACTATAAAAAAAAAGATGATGACACCAACGTTGAATTCATGTCAAGCTTTGGGCCACTCAGTGTGACGCAAGACATTGACCCGGAAATTCACGATGGTGAAGAAATTCCAAAACACGTAGCCTGGCCGTGATTTCCCCGGTCGGTCGACCATAAATCACATCCGAGGCCGCGAGATATTCCGTTGCCGTAATTGCGACGCAATCGTGTCTACATAAAGGGATCAAAACCCTTCCACTCGAAAGAAATAGCGTTACGAAAATATTAATTCTCCTTCCAGTTATGTAGTATTATGCAAATATTATATTACTCATTTTACTATCAAACAAAAATGTATGGCACATGGGCCATACACAAAAAAAACAAATATTAATCATAGAAAATATAAGTAAAGTTGAGCATGTAAGTATTATTATTATGGTGGAGGAATATCTTGTAGAAAAAAAGGGGAAATTGGTTAGCGATAAACGACAACTCATTGATTCCATCTAACAGTGGAACCGACGAGTCGTCAATACATCTAGGCCACCTCCATCTAGATTAGAATAAGGTATGGGTAATGAACATGCTTCGACGGGGCACCAGAGTGGGAATAGTTCCCCCTGATTGCCGAAACTCTGGTGGCCCGGGCGTGGCATTAGATGTAAGAGGGGACTCAACACCATGAGGTGATATAAGCCCCAAATTTTCAGTAGTTTATTCACTTCGCGACGCGAGTTCCCTTTAGTATCCATTCCTAAATTTTCTCTGTAAAATTTTCAAGTTTCAAAAAAAAAATAAATTAATTTAATTTCCAAGTTTTTCCAAATCATTTACCGGGAAGAGCTCGAGCACCGAAAGCTCGCTCAGTCAAATATTTCCCTGATCATTCCTGAAAGATTAACGCAGATCAACGGACCAACCCGAGGAGCGATCCTGTTTTCCAGTTCCAGCATTAAGGTTGGTGATAGTTATTTATCAAAAATACTAACAATCTAAGGGCGAAACCTGAAGATCTAAAATAAGCGATTTGTTCGATTTCGAACTATCTTGTACCGATAAAACGGTGCAGGATAAGAAAAAACCGGAACGAATCACGGGTATTTTTATACTTCTTTTTCCTTAGGCCAGACTTTCACTAGTCTTGGAAGCTAGGGAGAGAGTAGCATAAAAATCTCATAAAAAACGCGCCAAACAAACATATTAACCCACATAGATTACGCTTTTTCTCACGGAATACCTACCCAGTTATTCGTGGAGTCCCGCGAGACTAAAAAGGGTATAGATAAAATCGTACCATCGGTCAGTTTCTACGCAGAAAATTGGCCGATGTAACACATGAACGTATTAGCCGACGATTTTTCATTGGTACATTTTTTGGGTAAAATAACTTTTGATATTCATGATTTTTTGATCAAGATATTAAGAATTTTGAAAAGTGTCCTCAAAGTATATGACATCACTCGTTCCATGAGATTATGATGGTCAGAGAAAATACAGCTTCGTTTTTTGAGAGAAATTGGACAACATTTTAATTTCTGACACTTATTGAAACTAGTTCACTTCAACACAGTGCTAAAAAATCAAGAATACCGTGAGATAATAGATATTCATTTTCTGGAAAATCGTGATCGTGAAAAAAGTACTATATTCACTCACTTGGGTTCCTGTCGGAATTGCTTCAAAATAAATCGATAATATTACCCTCCATGTCATATCCTCATTCATTCCCACTTGAAAATTTTTAATTCATCACTAAAATATTTGAATAACCAATAAATTAATAAATAATAAATTTCATAAATAATAAATTCTTCTAATTCTAATAAATAATTCCATAAATAATAAATTTCTCGATATCGTTTTTTATCAGATCGGAGTATTTTCTCGTGTGAAAATTCAACAATACTCCAATCTTTGAAACGTTTTCTATCCATTCTTTCGTCCGCGTAGGTATGGCAATTTTTCCATCACAACACAACAGAATACCTTTAGCTACATGTATACCTATAAAAATGTGCAAACTGTGCAATTTTGTCGAACACGTGTAAAATTGTCGAGTCATTACAATTGCGCTGTCGTGAATTGCACCCGAGTAATAATACGTATACGCAGTCAAGGAGGCGTTTAATGGAGAGTAAGAGAAAATGAGAAGATTAAGTTAAAGGGTCTTTACACATACATCCAAACTTGATGTAGTTTGTGAGCTAAGGGACACGATTTGATTTATAAATAGAGACGTCAAAAAGCATTCATCTCTGCCTCTGGTTCTTTAAACGTTTGCCTACCTCCTTCCTTTCCTCTCTACTGGTCTTTCCTCATTCGTATTACTCTTTAAATGATTTTTTCTCTTTTTTTCCCGTCGGCCCGTCTGTGAAAATACACAAACACACAAATACACACACACACACTTTTCCATGCTTTTTTTGAGTCAGGCTTTTCCCTGTTGCCAATCTCACGCTCGCTTTACTTCAGAGCACCGCGTGAACTTCCTTGATTCTCACTCTACTCCGAGACCATTTTACCTAATTCACGTCTGATGTGCTTCCTATTTTGCCTTTGTGGAGATATTTTCGCTAACTCTTTGTGTATATACATTATACCTTACACACGATGCAGTTACTGAAAGTGTATAGAGCTTGCAAAAAACTCTTTGAAGTAGTTTCAGCTTAAATTTCTTGAAAATTCCATAGTCACGTAGTGTTTTTTGAGACATGGTGGGGAATCGAATACAAAGATAAGATTTCGTTTTGATGTCTGAATGAGTCTAAAAATTTTTTTGTTACTCGGTTGTCCTTGTGCAGATCTATACTGAAAATTGAGGAGGAAAATATGACCGGTGCTCTCGAATTTTTTTTAATTTGAATGTGGACCCAGTCGTCATTTAGACTGAAAATATGAATCAGAATTAGCCTTCAATTACTTTCGGATATGAAGGAAGGTGTCATCGATATTCGATCGTATTCATCCGGATTGAATCATGTGAGTGTAATGGAAACAGTCAATTGGAAACGGGAGAATCCGTGTCCCAATGTAAATGACACAACTGAGGAGTAGAGTAAGTTTTTTGGTGCCGGTGAAGATTATCGTTCCAGGCAAAACTAACAGGGACATGAGCTCAGGTACTACGACTTTTTGCCTATCGCCTCTACTCCGGGATGTACCCTGCCAGCGCTCTAATTTGGAGACAGGGGGTCATTCTCACGCCAAAAGCAGTCCAAGGAAGTGTATGTGCATGGGCCCATCCTCAGTGCATTTGGGTTTTTTTATCGATAAGGTAGAGCACGGGCAAGGATGGAATTCATTATTAAAGCATGAATAGGAATGGAAAATTATAGCCTGGAGCCTCAATTTTCTTGGGTTTTATCCCAATGATTCATCACCCCCCCCCCCCTTGAGCGCGGGAAGAAAACAGCAACAATCGTGATCTCCACTCTTCAACATACTATTCTAACAAAATATGCAATAATTCAATTCCATGTTGAGACAATTCGTGGCCCAGTCTTGGATTGTATTGTAGGAAGAATTATTTGGGAGTTCGAAAGGATACGCCATGAGATATAGTCAGATGATATTTACGTAGCAATGGAGGTAATAAACTACAAAAACGAATTGAAACCGATCCCAAGGAGTCTCGTAGGTTTTCCAACAGATTGTAAAAATTTTTCAATTGAGTGGTCGTTTAATGCACACAAAAAGTTCTTCATGATACTAGTAATGTTCAAAGTACATCGAGCATATTGTTTAACATGATATCACACTTGACGGGAGTGAAACATACAGGTAACGATTGCAACTGGTTTTATGCAGCCAGAGAAAGCCACGAATTCAACTCGACAGCAGGAATTGGTGTCTTGGACACTACAATACTAATAATATATCATACACGATTGATTATCACTACTGTTAAGATTCCTTTTTGGTTCCCCGCTGACTTATCGATAGGATTTCTGAATTTTTCATTTTTCGTCAGAAGCAGAGAAAACGAAGCACATATATGGCACTCAAATCCATGACCAAGCCATGAGAAAATTAGTGTGAAATCCCCAGCTTAGATCTGATTTTCGTCGAAATAACCTTCTTTGCTCTCCATGACAGTTTCACATATTCGTGGCATTCTTTATACTAAATTCTCAGGCCAAATCATTCGGTGGCATAGCCTTTATTTGTCTTTCCTGTCAAGGTTTCACGGCAGAAGTGAAGAGCTAGTTTAGGATCAGTGTCTCCTTGAAAATGGAATCCTCCGCCGACTAGACATGATCTTAATGGAAAGGCGTGACATTGAAGAATGCTGTGGTCTTTTTTTTGTCCATATAACCATCGATCCGAACAAGATAACATTACACTTCTCCCACCATGTTTCACAGCTGGCACAACACACCCCTCTTGATATCGTTCGCCAGGTTGCCTACGGACAAAAACCATCCGCTTGGATCCAAACAGTCCAAATTTTGACTCATCTGGCTATAGCGCACTCCCCAATCTCTAGCCGTCTATTTCCTATGTTGACGAAACCACAAGAGTCTTCTCTCTTTGTTGAGCCCTCTCAACGCCCAGGCGCTGAGAGGGCTGACGGTGGGCTTAGGTTAGGTACATCAAGGACAATATTTTCATTTTTTTTTTTTTTTTTTTTTTTGTTTGACAGACCGGAGAGGGGAGATCTTCATAGACACCCACTAGAGCGTGGGTAGTGTCGGATTCACCTGAAGGGCGCCTACCGACTAAAAACCCCTCTCCGTTGGACACCAACCAAACGAGTGGTTATAGTTCCGAAGAAGAAAGAAGGGAAGATGGGAGAAGAAAGATGAGAGAAGTAGAGAGAAAGAGAAGGAAGGATAGAGAGTAGGCAAAGTGTAATAGGCTTGCGAAAAACGGAGGATCCTATTCAGCGTAGAGTCGTGGGGAAAATCACTTGCGCTAAAAGCGAGGCACGGAGGAGGAGCGCCTTCAGGCGTCCGGTACGAGTAAGCAGCAGGGCCGCTTAACTCTGTCGAAGGTTTTTGGGGCATAATTCGCGAGGGTGGAAATGGTGGGATTGGGGTGGGATAGAACGGAGGCTCGGAGATTCTTCGCGTGGGAAAGGTTTTTGGGGCATAATTCGCGAGGGTGGAAATGGTGGGATTGGGGTGGGATAGAACGGAGGCTCGGAGATTCTTCGCGTGGGAAACAGCTGATTCGGCGAGAGTGAGGACTTTGGTCTCACGCCGGATCTGAGCATTTCTGACGTACCAAGGGTAGCCAGTGACTGAGCGCAGGATCTTGTTGAAAGCTCCCTGGAGAGGTTTCAACCGAGCAGGGTCGACTGAGCCCCAGGTTGGTATGGCGTAGGTGCAGACACTTCGAATTATGGCGTTAAAAGTTCGAAGTTTGGTGCGGGGCGAGATTTTCCGGTTCGCGAAAAATGGTTCCAGTGCGATGAAAGCCCCGTAAGCTTTCGCGCGAGTGTGCTTGACATGGCGAGTCCATGAGAAGTTCTCGTCGAAAGTTACGCCTAGGTACTTGGCAGACTTACTCCAAGGAATTCTGTGTGAGTTGATGCAGAAACCTTTGGTGGGGTATCTTCCTCTTTGAGAGAAGAAGATCCCGATCGACTTCGTCTCATTTATGGTGAGACGCCAAGTGTTGTACCAGTCCATGAGAGAGGGGAGGAAGCGGTTGATCTTCGAGGGGCTAAACTCGACTTGGGGAGTTGAGGAGATGAGGGCAACGTCATCGGCGTAGAGGGCCATCAGGATTTCTGGATTTTGAGGCATGTCGTGACCGAAGAGGTTGAAGATGGTAGGGGATAGTGGAGAACCTTGAGGGACTCCGGCTGTGGTTCGACGTGGCGAGGAGAGTGCAGTCCCGACTTTTACTCGGAAAGTCCTATCAGAGAGGAAGGATCTGATGAGGCAAGTTAGATAAGGGGGGAAGTCGAGGTCGATCATCTTTTTGACCAACCCGTCCCGCCAAACTCTATCGAAGGCTTGTTGGGTATCGAGTAGGAGCATGGACGTATGCCACCTCTTGTTCATTTTCTCGGCTATGTACTCCGAGACTCTGAGCAATTGGTGGCCTGTGCCATGATTACGCCGGAAACCGTGTTGAAAATCGGGTATGGCGTTTGATGACTCGAGGTGATCTTCGACTCGATCCAAAACAATTGTCTCAGTTAATTTGCTGAGTGCGCGTAGGAGGCTAACTGGCCGGTAGCTAGACGCCACGGAGAGAGGTTTCCCTGGCTTGGGTAGACATACCACCGTGGCTTCTTTCCAGGCGGGAGGGAAGTAGCTGAAGCGCAAAATGGCGTTTACAATAGTACAGATTGCTGCAATGTGTTTGCGGGGGAGGATTTTTAGCACTCCGTTGCGGATTTGGTCACTGCCAGGTGCCTTCCGGTTCTTCAGGTTGCGGATGAGATATCGGATCTCTCCTGGGTCCGTGGGTCGGATGTCGGGGTTGATGGGGGTAGGAAAATTCTGGACTTCTCGCGAGATGGCATCGTGTAGGTCCGCCAGCTCTGGGAGGCTTGGGTTTGGGGAACACTGGGCTTCGATAGAGTCGGCAAAAATTTCAGCCTTCTCCTCGTCCAGTGAGGAAGATTGGTTGTCCTTCACTAAAGCTGGAAGGACCGGTTGCTTGTTGCGAAGAGACTTGACGACTTTCCAAGCCCGTTTGGGGTTGATCTCGGCTTCCTCGAGGTATTTCTCGAAGGAAGCACTGCGGATCTCGGTAAGGCGCATCTTGATCTGTCGTTGGAGAGCGTTGACTCTTGTCTTGAAAGGACTGAATCTGCTTCTAGACCAGAGATTACGGTAATGGTTTTTCTCCTTGATGAGTTCTTCAACGTCATCCGGGAGTTTGAAGTTGTTCTTTCGAACAGGGCGAAGGGAGGTCGCTTCTGCAGTGGCACGCGTGATGTCCGAGGTGAGCTCGTCGATCACAGTGTCAATGTCCGCAGTGGACCGGATGAGCCGACATTTCAGGGGAGAGGTCTCCAACAGGTAGCGAAGGTGGAGCCAGTCGATGCTCTCGACTGTGTTCGCGTTTGCAAGGCTCGTCAGCGGGATCTTCAGCAAAACCGGGTTGTGGTCGGACGAGGTGTCAACCACAGTCCAGGACTCAGTGGGAAGGTTGACATTTTTTGTGATGAAAATGTCGAGGATGTCGGAGTCGTGCCGCTCATTGTAGGGGATGTGAGTGGGCTCACGGGGAGCCTCTATGGTGAACAGATCCTTAAGAGAGGATTTGAGTAGCGAGATTCCTCTGGGGTTGTCATGAGCGGAGCCCCAAGCGGAATGTTTAGCATTCAGATCAACTGCGAGGATGGTCGTGGTGGTGGCATCGAACAGGCGAGAGAGTTTGGAGAACTTCTCTGTGTCCTTCGGGGGTGAGTAGATCGC
This sequence comes from Eretmocerus hayati, assembly GCA_029851415.1. Taxonomy (NCBI): domain Eukaryota; kingdom Metazoa; phylum Arthropoda; class Insecta; order Hymenoptera; family Aphelinidae; genus Eretmocerus; species Eretmocerus hayati. The sequence goes on from CM056744.1 coordinate 101,750,472, forward strand.
TACGATACGCAGAGGTTGACCGGTGGTAGAAATTTCAATGCCAACTGATTCGAAAGAGTCGTCGGTGCGGATCGCCCTATGGCGGATCGACGTTTGAATGACGATCGCCACTCCTCCTCCGCCCTTGCCATTTGATCTGTCTTTTCTGTAGATCGCATAGCCTGGCAGGAAGGGTTTATCTTTGGGTGTCAGGTGTGTTTCCGAGATGCAGGCGATGCTGACATCGTGGTCACTGAGGAGTTTCCGGAGCTCGAGCTCTCTGCTCTTGACTCCGTGGGCGTTCCAGTTGAGGAGGGTTATCTCTTCAGGGGGTGTACGGGCCATGACTGAGTTGAGAGATGGCGGCAGTGAGGGATTGTGCGAATTGCTGCACTATGCAATTCAGCAGAGCAGGTGGAAGCACTGGCAGGGGGAGTGGGGGGGGGGGCGTGTGGGGTCGGAGGTTGATTAGAGCTCCTGCTTGCTGCCCTTGCGTAAGAGGGGGCGTTGGCTGGCCGACTGGGTGGGGGAGGAGGAGGTCGAGACGCAACGGTTGCGGCAGGTTTGGGCTTCTGCTTAGGGGCGGATTCGGTCTTTTTGGGGGCTTTGGGGCATCCTCTGTAGGTGGCTCTGTGTTCGCCCTTGCAGTTGCTGCATGTGGGTTTCTTCTGCTTGTCGTCTTTGGAGCGACAAGCTGGGGTGGCGTGGCCGCGACTGCAGAAAGCGCAGACCCATGCGGCATGACAGTAGTCGTGTGTATGGTTGAACTTCTGACAGCGGGAGCAGTGTGGGACTTTGGATGACTTTCGTTTCGCCTCTACTTTGACGCTGAGGCCACAGAGGGATTCGAGGTCGAAGATGGTCTTTGAGGATGGAGCGGATTTGTCGAGATGGACGGCGACAAGCGGCCAGATCTTCTCTCCGTTTTTCGTCCGGTGGACTCGATTGATGCAAGGTATCTTCTTGGAGAGCTCTTCCTTGATCTGTTCTTCCGAGAGGCCATGATTAACCCCGCGGATGACTACGACGAGCTCACGGTCTTCGTGGAGCTGGTGGGTAGTATATTCGAGTTGTTTCGACTCGAGGTACTGGGTGAGGGTCCGGAAGTCCTCAGTGGTGCGCGTGAAAACTCGCACACCATTCGAGGTGTTGATAGCACGGCGGACGCCGATGTTGTTGGAGGCGATGGCCTGCTGTACTCTGGGCCAGGCGAGGTTGTCACATATGACGATAGGAGGGGGAGAGCGACCGGCAGTAGAGGACTCTTCGTCAGACGAGTCTGAGTCGGATTCCTCAGTGCTGCTGGAGTTCTGCTGGCGCCGGCGTTTCCGTGCTTTACGGGAGGTAACGGTCTCGAAACCGTCCTCTTGGGTGTTGGTATCCATAGGGGAGTGGGATGGGGCTGTCTGCTCCGTGCCGGAGCTCGAGGTGGAAGAAGAAGAAGGTGGGGATGGTAGAGCAGGATTAAGAGCGGGAGGAGATGGGGTACCGCTGGGCGACTGGGCAGAAGCTCCAATCAGAGACTTGAGTGACATCACCTCGTGTTGCGTTAGCGTCTGAGATTGGGTGGGTGTCATGGTTGAAGAGGAGACATGTATATGTGGTATGTGTATGTGTGCGTGTTTGTGTGTGTGTTTGTGTGTGAGTGTGTGTGTGTGTGAGTGGGTGAGTGATTGAGAGACGGAGGGGGGGGGGGAGAGAGAGCGTGCCGGACAGGTGAAGATAGAAGTAAGTAGACGAAAACAGCAAAGTAGTGATTGAATTCACTAAGTCTGAGCAAAAAGAGCTCAGACTAGTGAGGTGAGAGAGATGCCCCGGAAAGGGGGGGGGGCAAGTGGTCAGGCCGCGAGGCTCAGGTTAGCTCTGCGTTCAGGCGGACGCTCAGGTCACATCTGGTTGCTCGGCGAACCCGAGAGACCGGCCGGTGGTGGGGGGAGAACTCGGGAGTGAGAGGCAGCGAGAGGTCTGTCTTCGCCAAGCGCCGACGGCAGACTATGCAATATTTTCAGTACCTTTCCAGCTTTTATGAAATGTGGCACAAAAAAAGTTCACCAGCTCCCAGTCTATCTGCTCAGAATTGAGATCGGATTGGATAGACCAGAAGAATGTAAAAGAGTGGGGTGTCGATGATTACCCGCATCTTCGGGGATATTTGGCCCACTCTCCAGGAGCCTTAAATCTCGGGCGAAATGAGCTTGTTCACAGTCATGTTGATGCTATGTGATGTTCTTTTCGCTTTAAATGGTTCCCTAAGTATCTTTGGAAGATGATTATTCTGGAAATTGCCGAAAAAGTGGAATTTTTTAAAAATGAATAGCCTTTACTCAAAATTTCTATCAAAATCTCGTAAGATCTAAACATATTCAACATGATGTGAGGCATACATTTTAATTACAGAGTTAGCAACTTGTTATCAATCGTACAGTGAAGATTATGAATCCGTGAATCACGTCTCTGAGTCATCAATTGCTGCAGACATTGCTTCAAATTAGATTGGGGATATGTTTTATTAGTATGAGATCCTTTTTGATTTAGTTACCACCTTATCTCTTGGGAATGTCGATTTCATTTTTGAGCTGTAAGAGAACGTTCAAAAAATTACGAGGGGTGCACCAAAATACAATAAATGCTCATCCACGAATATATGCAGTAGGAAATACCACGCGGGCTCAATTAGAAGCTTTTAATTTGACCATATTGATGTAAGCGTCAGAATTATCATTGTTAACGCAAAATTGTTCAAACAGACTGGGAGAAGTACCCATGTATAAGGTATAAGTCGGCAATGGAGAGGCGGCGAAGGGGGAGCACGCATGGTGCGCGTAGTCCCCACCCAGTCGGCACCTGCCCGCATACCTTATACACGCGGACTTCTCCCAGTCTGTTTAAACAATTTTGCATCAATAATGATAAGTTTTGATGCTCAAATTGATATGGTGAAATCAAGAGCTTCGAATTGAGCCCGCATGGGTTTTTCTACTGCATATATGAGGAGCGTTTATTGTGTTTTGGTGGGGGGGGGGGATTTCTTCGCACTTAGAAAATAATTATTCAAATTAAAAGAGTTGCACCATTGGGTTCGGTCTTTTTTGCTTGATTTTTTGGTATATTCATCTCAAAATGGCGGGGCAACTTCACGCAACTGATGAGTTCCATGTGTGCGGGGGAGAGGGGGGGGGGACTAATGCGCCTCGAAGCGCTGGTAGACATTTTTTGCTAGAGTCTCACTCTTCCTCAGCACATATACTCCTATTCAAACACTTGATGAACTAATTAAACATGCATACCTATCCGCAGATTCTGATATTGTGGACGCGCCCAATTCTGCATTCCTTCTCACCGACTACCAAATTTTGAGATCCGCCTCCAGTAAACGGTTGAAATGATACATTAGTAAAAAAATTGGGGCTCATCTAAGTGCCCTTGAAGCCTGTAGGAAGTCCCTCGGTTCCACTGGTAAGCCGTAGTGGCTTCGTGGTGAATCACCTAGAAGCGCAACTGGTATGTACACTCGGCAACAAGGTGAACTGTCCAAGCTTGACATAGCGCTGTCTCACTCGCACTCGTGGATAAAGATAGGAAAAAAGTGAGACAGAAATATCGTGAAGTTAACTCTTCCTGGACAGTTCAGGTTGTTGCCTAGTGTACATGAGTACAATGACTCGCTCAGTACGCCGGGCTAAAATGCTGCCGTAAAAATGAGCCGGCTGAAGGTATGCAAGCTCCGTGCTCCGTCCGACTGGCATGCTGACCGAGGCTTGTCAAGCCCTGTTAGGGTTGGATACACTGATGTGTTTGAATCACGGTCTTATACGGTTTAAATCCTCCATGCGGGTAGGGTGGAATCACGTGCAATGAATTTCATGATTGAAACTCGTTAATCTTTGCAGGTTACATTTATGTAATCATGTAATCATGTTATGTAATGAACTAGAAAATAAATGAGCGGAAGTTAAAGGCTAAAATTCATCCCTGAGTGGATTATGCTATTTTTTGTATATATCTTGAAATTTTTCTGCCTTAGAACAGGAATCAGGCTGACTCATACTCAGATGCGTCCTTTCACGAGGAAGACTTATCAACATCCTGTTTTCCACAATTGATTCCTCGAATTTCAGCATACATTCTGATGATTCCATCGACGATACGTTGAGTTTCTGCCGAAAGTTCATTTGCGACAATACACGGAGGTGAACAGCTAGCACTGGTTATCTCTGAAGTACTGGATGATGCTTCTCAAATCATAAATAATTCATTAAATCAGGGGCTAAATCTTTGTAATTGTAGAATATAAGGCATGCATGGGTTATCCTTACGTTCATTTGGTGGCAACTGGAATTCATCAAACACTCCTAAAATATCTTCGATTGAATAATTGCTCTCTTCGGAGATCTCTACTTCTTGGTTACTTGATGGTCTGCCATAAATAAAATTCGGTGACATCGAATTTAAGTTATGAGCCATGTCTGGATGAGGAGAAAGGAAATGAGATGAGATTTATAGTAAGCTGACAGAGTACTTAAATGTAGGCATATATCAACTATCAGAGTCAACGCTTATCTACAATGATTTTCGGTAAAGTAAAAATATTCACTTGTAGGAGAGACTACCCGCAATCGATCGCATTAAATGCACAAAATTCCCAGACTGTACGGTTGCCAAGAAAATAATTACTTGGGTTTCCCAGCACCCGATTACTTCATTTTTTTCTTTCCAAACTATAATATCCACAATTAATTTTGGAACGTTTTCTGAACGCGCTTAAGACGCACAATCAGATAGTATTTAGTCATAATTTTGTTTTGCAAACTCGGGTGCCCACGTTACGAAAAGCCCTGTCCGTGTGCGTCCCGCTTCGGTGGGAGTTGATGCATACTCTCTCACACAGATCCACACTAGCACACACCAACGTACACGAACTTCAAAATCTAATGTGTTGGAGGAGAGCTTTTTTTCGCTATATCCTCATTGTAAAATAAATACGTAGCGCATGCGCATGCACGGTACTTATTTACTATGGCGGTAAATTAAACGCTAGCGAAAATTTTACCGAATGTCGCCCACCATTTTCCTTGTAACCATGCGATCTTGTTGCATCTCCCTGACCTGATTCATATGATTGTCCAAATATACAACAATCTTCGCTACCTTGATGATGTATTAGACCCGCAGTATCGGCGTTCAGAAATATTCTCGTGCCATGACCAAACATCTCACGAGAGCTCGGAGCTGAAACAGTATTATTATAATATTAACTGCATTTGTCAGTTAGAGGGTATGAACCATCAATTTTATGTTTTCAAAATAGTCCATGCGGTTGTGAATAGGGAACACGCATGTGTCAGATTAAAATGTTCTAGCTTATGCAGTCGATAGTCGATATAAAAAGAATAACTTCTGTGAAAACAGAATATTTTTAAACGCTATGAATTTTTTTTGAGAGTCGATTGAAGTTGGGAATGATTCGGACGCCCGTTCAAATCGATGTCACGTGATTGCTGTCTGCCGCCGAGCCGACTGTCAGCAATCCAGCCGGGTTCGTTCGTCATCTAGTTAGGGTCCCTAGACAGTTTAGTACTAAGGTAAGTGTACCCAACTTGCCCCCATTAAGCCATTTTCTTTATAACTTTGGCCCATCTCCATATTTTCCAACGTACTTTTGCTCATTTCAAAGCTTGTCTCAAGACCTTTAAAATGAGCTCAGATACGTCCAATTTGGATGAAGTGGAGCCGAGCTGTTTGAATTCTCTCAAAAGGTGATTTTTGAGAGTTTACAAAAGTGTGTACCCAACTTGCCCCCATCATTTAAAACAATGTAAATCGGCGATGAAGTGAATAGAATCGCTTTGATCCATTTTGATCACCGTGCAGCGACATTTGTAGCCTTTAGCTGGCCCAAGACATCGTTTCCGACCTATTTTGACGTGATAAACACGTTTTGAGTGGTCAAAAAAGCCATATTGCACGCCTTTCCGAGATAACCATATGGGGGCATGTTGGGTACACTCCGATGTCGGCCTTCTTGGTTCTCAAACCATCTTCGTGTTTTGTACATAAAATCGCTTCAAATCAGAGTTCTGCAACCCTGAAGAGCGGATTTTGAAGGTATTGAGACAAGGAATCGAATGCGCTAAGGTATGTCAAGATTGGTCAAATAAAAATGAATTGGCACCGATTTAGTGAACGCGATTTCCTCAGTGATTTCTTAGCCGTGCAAACACGAAAAATGGAAAACTCACTTTATATTTTCTGGAGAACGCAGAAATGATCCGGGGTCGATGAAAACTACGTATTTTCTCATATTTCAACATAACAAACGTAAAAAAAAATTGCGGGTAGGTCAACGAGCGCCCATTCCTGAGATCGACATATGGGGGCAAGTTGGGTACAGAGGCAAGTTGGGTACACCTACCTTATATATAGCGACTGTAAGTCTGCAGTGTTGTGTCCGTGTGCCGTTCAAAACTCCAAACTCCACAATATGTCGCAAATAAAATGAAATTATGAGAAAATATGAGGCTCGAACACTTCCCCGGGATAGGTAGTTGCTAGACCGATAACCAAAGGCAACACCGAGTTCTCCATATGTTTTTCCTTTCATCAGATGAGTATTTACCAAGTTCAAATAAGGATGATCTAAATGAAATAAAAGAACTCTGTTCTTGGTGAAGAGATCCCACTTCATTTTCAGGTTTCTGGTATATGAGAATACAGTGGATATGATGAAGTCGTACAGGGCTTGATACCACTGACCTTCATCAATACTCAAAAACATGTAATTGGCAGACCTTAATATGATGTTGTCCCCACCTCATGTGATGCTTCATGTGCATATGTTTCCATTCAGTCCCAAAACCCAGTGAAGCATTCGAATCCCCAAGTACAGCAAGGGGGAACGGTGCAAGTTCATGTGGACGAATTGGATATACTCAGACAGGTATTTTTCACTTCATTGGTCTCTGTGTTTCAACATCATGGTGCATATTTCACACATGTCACTGTAAAATGTTTAATCAAGAAAAAATCCTTATCTACTTCTATGATATTATCTTACGTTGACACAAGATGGAAAATTCTTCATAAAGTCAACCATAAAATTTCAGGAATTTCAGGTGTAGTCAGATTCATGACTGGAATAAAAAGATTCTATATATTTTGTCACTACACCAATCTGTGCTGACTTTGCGAATTGGTGAAGTCGCTTGGTACGGTTGTTGCCATTCGCTTTTTGTACATTGTGTCCAACACTATTAATCAACCAATCTGAAGCTTAGCAGAAGAACGAATTGTTTGGGTACACTGACGACTGGTGAATAACATGAAGGATGAAATGAGACATGTTCTTGTTGCAGATTGTACCAACACAGAAAAATCTTCTCTCGATAGAGATGACTCTTTATTCTTTATATAGATCATGAGAAGTGATGGTTCTCTCAAAATACACAATGGTATTATATCTCAGTATAGATCACACCAATCTTGTGACAGAATAAACCAAGTCCACTCCGATATCACTGATACTGCCACTGACTCCAATACTGCAGATGGTAAAATATGACCAAAGAGTTTGCATATCATTCAATAGGAAGAGAAGTGTTCATTTAACTAAATCCATTACTCAAAGGCTTGCTCAGTGCTGATGTAATCTGCAATAAAAGAAATGTTCCTCTCAATTATTTATGTTCCTTTGCAGTCTCTACTCACATTGTCAGAAACTCACTCTTGAGTCTCCCAAAACAACCATATTCCTCTGATATGCTTCAGATTGTTTGGTCTGTGATGATGAACAATGTTTGCAAAGTGATAATGGCAACAAACGTGCCAAGGGATCGACACCAATATCCAAAGTCAGCACAGACTAGTGTAGTGGCAAAATTTATAGAATGTTTATATTCCAGTTATGAATCTGACTACAGCTGGAATACCTGAAATTTTACGGTTGAGTTTATAAAGAACGTTCCATCTTGAGTCAACATAAGATAATCTCATTGAAGCGGATAAGGATTTCTTCTCAACTAAACAACTTATAATTTTTGTACAACATGCACCATGACGTTGAAATATTGAAGAATATGAAATGAGAAGTACCTGTCTAAATATCCAATTTGTCCACATAAACTCCTCATTCACCCTTGCTGTACTTGGGGATTCGAATGATTCACTGGGTTTTGGGACTGAATGGAAAGATATGGATATTGAGTGGTGAAATCATCCAACTATAGTCTGCCAGTTACATGTTTTTCAGTGTCGATTAAGGTCAGTGGTATCAAGACCTCTATGGCTTCATCATTTCCATTGTATTACCATACACCAGAAACCTGAAAATGAAGTGGAATCTCTTCACCAAGAACAGAGTTCTTCTATTTCATTCAGATCATCCTTATTTGAACTTGGTAAATACTCATCTGATGAAAGGAAAAACACATGGAGAAGTCGGTGTTGCCTTTGGGTATCAGTCTAGCAACTGAGGGACGTGTCTGAGACTCATTTTCACAATTCTCATAAATTGTTATGATTTCATTTCTGCCACATGTTGTTATTAAGTATCAGATAACATAATGGTACACAACAACACCGCAGCCGACTGACTACTAGTCTAGTGCATGGCTGTGCACAGCTGTGCACGCTCGCATGGGAATAAAGTTTAGTGATCCTGGGGCACCGAATTTGTCAGCTGCGGAAATTCCAAAATGAGAAATCGTTAAAAAACAATGTTATGCAGATGCAGCTCATATGGCCATGGGCATACTTGTGGGCACTCACGGGAGTAGGTAATAATGCGGTCAATCCCAATCTACGACGTCAACTTTACCACGCCGAACCAACCCGGCTGATTGCGGACAGTCTGGTTGGCGGGAGACAGCGATCACGTGACATCGATTTGAACGGGCGTCCAACTTTCAATGATTATTTAAAAATACTTATCGTTCACCAAATGAAAAACTGTATTGTAACTTTGTTTCTCACGTCATCAACTTCATTTCAACAAAGTAATTTCATTGCATGCGTGTTCTCTATTGTGTAAAGTTAGAGTGGACTAAGTGTGAATCCATATTTCGAATAAAAGAAGATGTTCATTCCCATCTTTCTATAGGTATTCCTGAGAAAGTTGTTGAAACTGTATACTTCGTCACACGGAGAGAATGATGAATATACGAAAGATGTTCTGCTCGGAAGCACTGTACACTCTGGAAAAATTTGAAGTGCACTCCATCGAGATCTACTGTCAGGCTCTCACTCTTAGGTTAGGATACCATAATCATAAATATTTATCTGATGTGAATAATCTTTCCATGGTTGGCTATCAAACCATGTGAAATAGATGTTACTTTTGGTTATCTATGATATTCCATATGAATGAATATTTCTTTGAAATGAATTTCATTTCATCGTTCTGAAGGAATATTTATTCATTTCGAATATCATTTATTCATTTGAGCATCGCAAATCGTCCAAATGCGTTACTTACGATAAAATCATCATCAGATTTCATCAAATACTATTCCGGATTTGATGAATATATATTCATTCCGAAGAAATGCGTTCATTCTTTTTGAATAAACGTTTGCCTAGGAGGATATGGAAGTGTATTTATTCAAATCAGAAAAATTTTCTTCAAAATTGTTCAATTTTTTTTCTCATTGTATGAGTGAAAGTGAGACAGTTAGCTCGATAGTTATGCAGTGCCGTTCACCTTCTTGGTGAGTGTATATTCAACAAAATGTTGGGTTCGGAATGTCGCATTAATTGGACCATGATTTCCCTACTTATATTTCGACATTCAAACCGAAGCCGAATCCTGAATTGCGCTAGTAAGTCAGGATTGGATTCTTTTCACATTGGAGAAAAATCGTCTTTCAGAATTTTTTGATGTAGATAGAATACCTGACGATGTAAACTCTAAAAGAAGCACGGTATAGTGTTCAGACTGTTATTTTGCATCGAAAAAGCATATATCGATACCCTCGAATGCGAGAATTTCTCTTCCTGATTTTATTTAAGCAGTAAGGATCACTGTACAAGCGGTCGTTTTCACCAAAATGTGTGAAAACACCGTTCTTTTGCAATCAACCTTGCTTCTCCAAAAAAACTCTAAGAGCGAGTTTAATGCGATTTGAAATATTCAAAAATTCAAATATTACTTTACAATAAATTTATTGAAGTAACCAGTTCGCGAACTTAGTTTGATGGCATGATTTTAACTTCGGGCACTCGCGATCTGCGCAAATATTTACTTCAATAGGTACCTTAGCGCGGTTCGGGGCTATGACTCGGTTTCAGCTTCAAAAACTACGTAAGGGAGCCATGATCCAGCCAGTACGACATTTCGACCTCGAAATTTTATTGTACAGTGAAGTCTTTGCTCAACTGAAAGATGTGTGATGTATCCTAAGGATAGCATAGTATGATGTTATCATGTATCGAACTGTGGAAACTCGTTTCTTTCACGAATGAGTGCTGGAAACGACATTCTGAGCTGCGGAGTCCGGAAAAACGCGTACCCCGTACTTCGGCACCGGACGAGCGCTTCGGCTGCCACTGGCCCTATCGGACTATTGATGCTTGCGGCACCCTTGCATGCAAAAATAGTATACAAATCTTAGCAGTAGCATGGAAAGTCCCCAGATCACAAGGACTATCAACCTTGGCTCCACTTCGGAAGACAACTTCCATGTGATCCGAGGACAGTTCCCAAGCTGGCCTAGCTGAATATAATATACCAACCTAGAACGGAACGTCACTCACTTATATCAAAATTTCTTCGGCCTGTTTCTAGACTGCCTTGATTTTCATGGTCACGTGATGTAGATGCAACTCCAAATCTGTCGCAACTTCCCGAAGACGAGGGTAATCCTTCTTTAATGTGAACGTCTAAATGATTCAATAGACCGGACGCGCGGTCAAAGGACTCAGTACAGAACTCGCACGAAAACGAGTAATTTTCATCAGCATCATGGTCTGCCAAATGCTTCTCGTAGTTTTTTCTACATTGATAACTTTCACCACAGCGATCGCAGACTAATGGCTCTTCGCTGGAATGTAGTCTCATGTGAATATCCAAGCCGGATCTGTATCTAAACATTCTATCACAATGCCCGCATGTAAATTTCTTCTTTTTAGCACATTCAGCTCTTGTAAATTCAATTCTATCATTGGCGCTCCTCGAATGAAACTGAGATGAGACAGGCTCTTGGTCATCATGCATTCTCATGTGCGCCTCCAAAGATAATTCTCCTCTAAATGTCTTGTAACACAAGGTACAAGTGAAAGGAGGATCTTCTAAATGAGAAAGTCTGTGACGATTCAATGACCCCCAACTCCTGAAGGATGCATCACACATTGAACACGAGTAGGGTTTGATATCTGTATGAGTCAGCATATGTCTGTGCAAGGTAGATGCAATACCGAAACTTCGATGACAGAGGACGCACGGGAAAGATTTAGTGCGATGAGTGGTCCGATGATACTTCAAACTTGGAGCTGAAGCGAAGTTTTTGGAACAAATTTCGCACGAGTATGGGTTTTCGCTAGGGTGTTCCTTCCGAATGTGAAGGTAAAGATTTCTTATTTTATTGAATGGGACGTTACAGATTTTACAGTGTAACAAGTCTTTGCTTGTGTCATCTTCGCCCTGTTTTTCATCATTTTGATACTGACCTGAGGAACAATTCAGGGACAATAAGAATTTTAAGATTATTCCAAGTTTTTCAATAAAGTTTAGAGTTTGAAATGATAGTTACAGCCATTCCAAAATTCATACCGCAACTTACTCTGATTCGACTCTACGACTATCAAGAAATGAAGAAGAAGGTGATTCAGGGTGTCTACTACGGGAGGGACTCCCGTTTTTCTCCGGTGTAATTTGTCAGAAATACCAACTACTCCCATACAAATTTCTCAGAGGCAAACAACTCAAAAGGTTGGGTGATTAATATTCTATCTGTTCAGAAAAGTACGTCCAACATCTCTCAGCCAATAACTAGGATAAGCTTCCACCTTGCCAGGATATTTCCAAGATTTGGGGAATTTAAAATCTGTCTATGGGTCAAGGTACCATCGATCAGCATTCCATACGATTTTCCCGGTTTTGTCCGAATCAAATTCCAGAAGGTTTCCCTCTTTTTCCATGCATCTATTCTGCAGTAGACACCCTGAGGATTGATGAGATTCACAAAAAATGTTCACATTTCCAAGATACTGACACAAATCTAATTCAGTTAACTCACATACTGAGTTTGGATCAACCTCAGATTTACGCTCCCCCTCCCCTTTACCACTCTCTCAGGATTTTCATTCTTTTTTTTTTTTTTTTTTTGAGAAATTTAATCAAAATTTCCGTTGAGATTGAAATCAACTTTCTTTTTTAAGAATGAATTAATTGAAGAATAATTACAAACCTGTCCAAAATGTCTTTCTGGTCATGTCGATAAGGTCTCATATAGCTCAAAACCAACAATATTAAAAATGGCATAAAAAATATTGGAGCTCTTTCGACGAGCACCCAACTTGTCACTTTGTAGCCAAAGTACATGTCATCAGAATAACTATGTTCATCATTGAAAAGATAAGAACCACAGTTTAAGTTAAGGTCACAATGATCAAAGTGATCATAAAAATGGTGGCCGGACAGAATGATTGTGATGGGCATAGAAAACCGTGAGTCTGGTCACAGCGGAAGCTACAACATTTGGCATGATCTCTGATCACATGATCATTCGAGGTATCCTATCTTGATCAATTTTTTATCACCTTATGGTCCGGTTTCTCCCCGGTGATATACTATGTATAACGGACACAAAATACAGCGTAGAGTATCAAAAGATAGAATATTGTAGATGCGGAACAAAAAAGATCTGCGGTTAGATTATTGGTAAGGGAGAAGCTATGAATTTTGTGGAGTTATCGGATTCAATCAACGAGCAAATTTTCAATGTATGAAAAAACTATGAATAGTACAAAAAATGGCCCGACAATGTATAAGAAAAATAACTCGAAAGTGTAGCAATACCATGACACGTTATCTTGTTAAAACGAAAATTATTCTAATTGAGAATTTATCCAGTCCAAAGACTCACCGGCGGCATACCGCGCAGTAGTAACGTCTGACGATACGTATCTAAGTAGACTCCAAATCACAATGAAGATGAGGAACTTCATTCCTGAAAAGGGGATGGCGAGGTATTGAATGATGAGCTGATTGATAAATAATCGGTCACTTGTGGAACTTTTAAATTTCAAAATATTATCTGGGGATAAGAACCGTTCAGGGATTGAACATCATGGTTGTTAAAAGAATTATCAGTTATTTCCACATGATCGGCTATGAAAACACGTTTGACTTCATAGCATCCAATATTGAACCAAAACACTGGGTCATATGTGAAGTTTTTAGAGTGATACCTGTAGGTTTAACTATATGTTCCGTTTTTCTTTCTTTTTCTTCCCAATCCCGGAGACCAATCCTGACGTAAAACTACCTCGTCATCTTCTATACTGAATAATTAGCGTTGAATATACTAAACCAAGATGTATTTGATTCGATGCAATTTAGTTTTATCTCATGTTAGTCCAGCTGGTCTCGTCGATAAAATTGATCGATTTCGGATTACTCTACCAATGTAATCCATTCGTTCATCACGAGGATTTGAGACCCCAAGGTTTTGGCTTCGAGACGTGAGCACCCAAGTTTGCAAAGAAATTATGAACAAAAATACTATCTAACTGTGCGTCTCAAGCACGTTCAGGAATTGTTCCGGCATTAATCGTGGATATCATCGTTCTTCCAGGAAAAAATGAAGAAGTTTTTGGGTGCTGGGGAACTTAACTAAATTTTTTCTCGGCAATCGTACACTCTGGGAATTGTGAGTCTAGTATGGTCGATTGCGCGTAGTTTTCCCTACAAGTGAGTATTTTCACTTTATCGAAATACAGTGGAGTTCACTTAAGACGAAAGTCGAGGGACCGAAGAAATCTTTTTGTCTCATCCGAATTTTAAGTCTTGGAAGGATCCAACATAGAAGATAGCATCCAAGATCATAGTTATCCGAGAAATTTTTCCTTGCTTATTCTATTCATCTTCTCATTCATTGCCATCAGTGAAAAGCGAATTGATTCTCACTCATTCATAATTATTGACAGGAGGATGGAAAAATTCGATTCAACTGTGTGGAAAAATCAGTAATCCTCTTTTTGTTTCCAACGCGCAATCTTCAATGCTTCCCTCCGTGGAATCTTCTTGGCTATTCAGAAGTATTGTCATTGTTGGTTTGGCAATGAAAGAACTAGCGTATTTGCGGTGCCATGTGCAGAGTCTTCAGAGAACTTGGGAAATCTATATGTGTGTTTTGATCTTTACGTCATCTAGAAGATCGATCTCTGCGCTACTTATCGAAACTGCACATAAGAGCCCCCGGGCATCCAACTCTCCGTGTTTTGATATTTTGGCTCATTATTAGGTAAATCTATAGCTGATAAGTTTCGTTCCACTATCGTGTCACGATGGAACTGAGCTGAATGAACAGATTTGCGTCATTTCCACAAGTTGAACGAATGTTCGAGACCTCTACCGAGACGTCACTGAAGACTCTCAAAATTCGAATTCTTTCGTATTATTCGTATTTTTCTTCGTCTTAACGAGCACTTCCTTTCGTAGTAAGCGATATTCCGTAATAAGTGTTATCGTCTTAAGCGTACTCCACGGTACAACTTATTTCTGTTAAAAACTGACGGAAACAGATTTTCAGCTGTTGTGCACGGTCACCTGAGCAGACAACGCGGTGGCGAAGTGAACCACGACGTTCATCCGGTGATTCGTGTTTGACGAATTTGATATTTTTAGAGAAGAAAACAATAGTTTCTTGGACAGCGGTTATGAAGCTGAAAAGCTAAGCCATCCCCAGGGTGACTCATTAGTACCCGCAAGAACGTTAAGGAGATCATCATAATGTTCTCTCCGTCTATTCAGGATTTCATTCTCATTTGTTAAGATGTTACCATGCCTATCTTTGATAATACTAACCGACATAGATTTGGGGTTCCGTGATTCATTTAGTTCTTTGTATGCTTTGCGGGTGTTATTGCTCCCGAAATTCTTTTGTATGTTGAGGATTTTGATCCTTCGAAATTCCCTTTTCCTTTTCCTAACGTGCTCGTCCCAATTCTTCCGCGCCTGCCTATGTAATTCTTGCAGTCTTTTTACCCTGCGTGGGTCCCAGTTTAGTTTTGTTGCATTATCGCATATGATCTTCACGGCCCTTCGTGCATCTAGCATCGCTTTGTACGAGTCATCAAACCACGGTTTCTCTGCTTTCCCGCGTACTAATCCTATCTCAGATCTTGCCGCTTCTGACAAAGTGTTTTTAATGAGTTGCCATTGTGTTTCGATATTCTCAGGAGGAGTGTCCGTATTTTCCCGCGACTTGCCATCTGTTGGTCCCAATTTTTGTGCATTGTAGTTTTGGAAACGCGTCTGAACTTCTGGTAATTTGAGTTTATCGAGAGCATACGGGCATTGTCACGCTTAGTGTTGGGTGGAATAGTGTTTAGCTTGTCTCGTACGTAACTCGTCGTTAAATAGTGATCTGAGTTGCAATCCGCTCCCCTGTATGATCTATCTCTCGTGATGCACGATTGTCTTCTCTTATTGATGAGTACAAGATCGATTTGGTTATGGGTCGAGCCCTCGGGGGGAGTCCATGTGATTCTATGGATGTTTTTGCGGCGAAACCAAGTGGTTTTCATGATCATGTCGTTTTCGCTCGCGAAGTCGATGGCTCTGGTGCCATTGTCGTTACTAATTGTGTGGAGGCTCTCGGATCCGATGATGTTTCTGAAGTGGAGTTCTTGACCGATTTTCGCGTTGAAGTCTCCAACTACGATTTCCGTCTGGAAGTTTCCAATAGCTTGAATATGTGCCGATAGATTCGCATAGAAATTGTCTTTGGTGGCGCTATCTTTGTCGTTGGTCGGAGCATGAACGTTGAAGATTGTGTACTCGAACATGCGCGCTTTCAATTGTAAGAAGGATATTCTCTCGGTTATTGCAATAACATTTTTGACGTGAGGTACCGCGATGCTTTTCACCAAGAAACCCGTACCTAACGCGTGGACGTTGGTACCCCCATGAAAGAATGTGTACTTCCCTACTCTGATTTGGTCCCTCCCAATGCATCTGGTCTCCTGTACTGCAAGGATATCAATATTATACTTCTCAGCTTCCCGGCTTAGGCGTTCGAGTGACCTAGGTTTGTTGGAATCTCTGGATACAAAAAGTTCCTCATACGCGGAGAGATAAAATAAATTGAGAAGAGAGGAAGTGCAATTGCAATGTCAATCATTTGCTAGATTAGCCTCGTGCATATTTCGCGACTAAAATTGTGATTTCTTAGCTCTACGTCGCTCAAATCACGCGTATGTGGGCTCATTCTGTAGCTTTTGATGTAAGCTTTCGAATAAGCTGAGATACGTTGTGAAACATTCAAACGGACTTGATATATTCACAATTTACTTGCTATTTTTGTTATTCATCGCCGTTCCCCCGAAAATTCAGTTTTTATGGCGTAGCTTGAACCAATCAAGTCCGATCTCTAAACTGGCCTGTACGCAAGTTCTTGGCTTGTATAGTGAGTAAAAATCGCTACAGAAGCCATTGGATGTGTCTACGTTGTTTGGTGCACACTAGAGCCCGAACAAAAACGGGTCCCACCCGTGGGACCCGTCGCACACAAAAGAGGACGCGCGGGTGCTACCCGTGGAACCCGTCGCAGCGAACGTGTTTATTTTTTTTTGGAAAAACTATAACATCCACAATTAATTCTCAAACGGTCTCTAAACACGCTTAAGACGCACAAGTAGGTAGTATTTTTTTCATAATTTTTTTGCAAAGTCGGGTGTCCACGTCACGGAGCCCAAGGTTTTTCGATTTCATTAAGTGTGACCGAAGATAAATATATACAATTCTATATAATCGTGATTAAATTCACTGACTTGCAGTCTCTACGGAGAACGCAAAAATGGAATATCCCGGCAGATTATCCACAGCAATATATGCCTTTGACATAACGAGAGAAGTATTACGAAAGAGAGGAATTACAGAATTGAAATGATTAAAAGCCCAGCCAAAATTTGTCCATCAAAATTTTGCGTATGCGGTTGCCTATGTGGTAGGGTTGATGTGTGATGGGTGGATGGGGCGATGGGTGGGGTGGCGGGTGAGTGTGTCATCGGTTGGCTGGGTAGGTGTTCGGGTGGATGGATAGGTTGGTGTACCTGGTGCTGGTGGCGGCGGCGGCGGTTGACTGTGTACTGATGTCTGTTGATTGTTGACTTTGGACTGTTGACTTTGGATCTTTGACTGGGGACCGTTGTCTTTGGACTTTGGACTGTTGTTTTTGGGCTGTTGACTTTAGACTGATGACTTTGGAATGTTGACTTCAAACTGTTGGTTTTGGACTGTTGACTGCTCATTGGTGATTGGTGATTAGCAATTACTCAAGCCATTAGTTGATCTACTGAGACAATCAGCTAATCCATCGTGCCAATTGTTTCGTATACCGCTGTAATAGGGTCTAATTCGGTTTAGTTTGTTCCAGCTCGGTATAATAGATGGCTGTATATGGGTGATGCATGGGTAAGTGGGTGCGTGGATGGATGGATGGATGAATAGGGATTGATGAGGTCTACTTCGGTCTAGTCCGGCGTAATTAGGGTGATTTCGGTGTAACTTGATTGAATGTAATCTAGTTTAGTCTAAGGAGGTCTAGTTCGGTCCAATCCGTTTCTAGCCGGTCTCATTCGGTCTTATTAGCCCATAGTAACGTGGACCATCTAATAGGCGTTAGGTATTTTGTTTTTTTGACTTGCTTCATGCCCTTACAGGTCTCGATTAGGCGCAAAGCACGTAGAATATCATGAAACAATCAAGAATGTCATTCATCACTCCTGTAATCTAGAGCATCACAGTGAGAACTTTTGGAGAGCATTACTCAATTTTGTGGAGTTCCAATGCCAAAGAGAGGTTATTACGTTGAGTATTTCTTCAGGTTTAGCATTCATGTACGAGCTTCCGACAATAAACATTCCGCCGGGGATCATTCGAAGCAAGATTGTAAGAGGTATGTGCGTTGTCTGCTGAAAGCTCAATTCAATTGACGATACGTGCTTGCTGGAATTTTTCTCCGAAAAATTCGTTGTCAATGACTTCGTTCATAGACGTGTCTCTCGGGCCCACTGGCTGCGTCTACATGAGACTGAATCAGCACAGATTCAGCACACGTTCTTGTCCGTACGGACGATAAGTCGATAAAACAGAGCACAAAAAGAGTCCTGTTTTATCATTTATCCTTCCGTACGGGCAAGAACCGGCGCTGAATCCGCGCTGAATCAGTCTCATGTAGACGCAGCCACTGATCCCGACTACGCGTGCATTGTAGTACTGGAAAAGTGAGCCGCAATATTCTTGCAAAGGCGCTGGCAGTCAACCTATCATAACCGTAATTATGGTAGCTCGACCGTTGCGAGAATATCGAGAGTTATGATGCAAAAACCGTCACGTTCGTATGCTTAATGGAATCAGTAGACAAGATGCAGAAAGATTTGGAAAACAAGATGCCGTGATCAAAATCCGGGAGTAGAGCCGAATCCCTAGCAGAAGACGCACCGAGCGTGTAATACCTTGCCTTAACCTTGAACTCTGATGAAGCGCAAAAAATCATGGGATTCCGGGATGAATGATAACCGCTTCCTTGTAGAACTGAGGAAGTGTTTTGTGCAGAAATTTCGACGTTCTACATACATTTTTTTGGAGTTTTGTAACGGGTGGGATGATTCCGGGTTATCTCCAGGCAGAATGAAATGCATTCTGCTGGGGGATTGTACTACTGAATGTTTGTTGCTCCTCCTGCTTCACTGTTTGGTGTGATGGAAATTAAGGGATGAGCTCTAAAATGACCAGACGTCACTAATACGGGATCAAGATAAGCATACTTATTTAGCATAAAAAAATGATGCATTGAGTGCACTGACGGGCGCGAGTACGGAAAAAGCAAATCAGGCGTAGCTCAGCAGAGAGAGAAGTTATATGGAGCATTACTTACAAAATGTATCAAATTGATCGCTTGCAATGAATGGATAATCGGACGCTCGGACGTCGACGGCCGGAGACCTCTAGATCGGTCGAACTAGATTTATAATGGGCTCGTCGATGGTGGCCACGGATGAGGAGTTCCCGGAGCTCGAGCTCTCTGCTCTTGACTCCGTGGGCGTTCCAGTTGAGGAGGGTTATCTCTTCAGGGGGTGTACGGGCCATGACTGAGTTGAGAGATGGCGGCAGTGAGGGATTGTGCGAATTGCTGCACTATGCAATTCAGCAGAGCAGGTGGAAGCACTGGCAGGGGGAGTGGGGGGGGGGGGGGGGGGGCGTGTGGGGTCGGAGGTTGATTAGAGCTCCTGCTTGCTGCCCTTGCGTAAGAGGGGGCGTTGGCTGGCCGACTGGGTGGGGGAGGAGGAGGTCGAGACGCAACGGTTGCGGCAGGTTTGGGCTTCTGCTTAGGGGCGGATTCGGTCTTTTTGGGGGCTTTGGGGCATCCTCTGTAGGTGGCTCTGTGTTCGCCCTTGCGGTTGCTGCATGTGGGCTTCTTCTGCTTGTCGTCTTTGGAGCGACAAGCTGGGGTGGCGTGGCCGCGACTGCAGAAAGCGCAGACCCATGCGGCATGATAGTAGTTGTGTGTATGAGAGAGCTCGAGCTCCGGAAACTCCTCAGTGACCACGATGTCAGCATCGCCTGCATCTCGGAAACACACCTGACACCCAAAGATGAACCCTTCCTGCCAGGCTATGCGATCTACAGAAAAGACAGATCAAATGGCAAAGGCGGAGGAGGAGTGGCGATCGTCATTCAAACGTCGATCCGCCATAGGGCGGTCCGCACCGACGACTCCTTCGAATCAGTTGGCATTGAAATTTCTACCACCGGTCAACCTCTTCGTATCGTAGCGATCTACTCACCCCCGAAGGACACAGAGAAGTTCTCCAAACTCTCTCGCCTGTTCGATGCCACCACCCCGACCATCCTCGCAGGTGATCTGAATGCTAAACATTCCGCTTGGGGCTGCGCTCATGACAACCCCAGAGGAATCTCGCTACTCAAATCCTCTCTTAAGGATCTGTTCACCATAGAGGCCCCCCGTGAGCCCACTCACATCCCGTACAATGAGCGGCACAACTCCGACATCCTCGACATTTTCATCACAAGAAATGTCAACCTTCCCACTGAGCCCTGGATTGTGGTTGACACCTCGTCCGACCACAACCCGGTTTTGCTGAAGATCCCGCTGACGACCCTTGCAAATGCGAACACAGGCGAGAGCATCGACTGGCTCCAACATCGCTACCTGTTGGAGACCTCTCCCCTGAAATGTCGGCTCATCCGGTCCACTGCGGACATTGACACCGCGATCGACGAGCTCACCTCGGACATCACGCGTGCCACTGCAGAAGCGACCTCCCTTCGCCCGGTTCGAAAGAACAACTTCAAACTCCCGGATGTCGTTGAAGAACTCATCAAGGAGAAAAACCATTACCGTAATCTCTGGTCTAGGAGCAGATTCAGTCCTTTCAAGACAAGAGTCAATGCTCTCCAACGACAGATCAAGATGCGCCTTACCGAGATCCGCAGTGCTTCCTTCGAGAAATGCCTCGAGGAAGCCGAGATCAACCCCAAACGGGTTTGGAAAGTCGTCAAGTCCCTTCGCAACAAGCAACCGGTCCTTCCAGCCTTAGTGAAGGACAACCAATTTTTCTCACTGGACGAGGAGAAGGCTGAAATGTTTGCTGACTCTATCGAAGCCCAGTGTTCCCCAAACCCAAGCCTCCCAGAGCTGGCGGACCTACACGACGCCATCTCGCGAGAAGTCCAGAATTTTCCTACCCCCATCAACCCCGACATCCGACCCACGGACCCAGGAGAGATCCGATACCTGATCCGCAACTTGAAGAACCGGAAGGCACCTGGCAGTGACCAGATCCGCAACGGAGTGCTAAAAATCCTCCTCCGCAAACACATTGCAGCAATCTGTAGTATTGTAAACGCCATTCTGCGTTTCAGCTACTTTCCCCCCGCCTGGAAAGAAGCCACGGTGGTATGTCTACCCAAGCCAGGGAAACCTCTCTCCGTGGCGTCTAGCTACCGGCCAGTTAGCCTCCTACGCGCACTCAGCAAATTAACTGAGACAATTGTTTTGGATCGAGTCGAAGATCACCTCGAGTCATCAAACGCCATACCCGATTTTCAACACGGTTTCCGGCGTAATCATGGCACAGGCCACCAATTGCTCAGAGTCTCGGAGTACATAGCCGAGAAAATGAACAAGAGGTGGCATACGTCCATGCTCCTACTCGATACCCAACAAGCCTTCGATAGAGTTTGGCGGGACGGGTTGGTCAAAAAGATGATCGACCTCGACTTCCCCCCTTATCTAACTTGCCTCATCAGATCCTTCCTCTCTGATAGGACTTTCCGAGTAAAAGTCGGGACTGCACTCTCCTCGCCACGTCGAACCACAGCCGGAGTCCCTCAAGGTTCTCCACTATCCCCTACCATCTTCAACCTCTTCGGTCACGACATGCCTCAAAATCCAGAAATCCTGATGGCCCTCTACGCCGATGACGTTGCCCTCATCTCCTCAACTCCCCAAGTCGAGTTTAGCCCCTCGAAGATCAACCGCTTCCTCCCCTCTCTCATGGACTGGTACAACACTTGGCGTCTCACCATAAATGAGACGAAGTCGATCGGGATCTTCTTCTCTCAAAGAGGAAGATACCCCACCAAAGGTTTCTGCATCAACTCACACAGAATTCCTTGGAGTAAGTCTGCCAAGTACCTAGGCGTAACTTTCGACGAGAACTTCTCATGGACTCGCCATGTCAAGCACACTCGCGCGAAAGCTTACGGGGCTTTCATCGCACTGGAACCATTTTTCGCGAACCGGAAAATCTCGCCCCGCACCAAACTTCGAACTTTTAACGCCATAATTCGAAGTGTCTGCACCTACGCCATACCAACCTGGGGCTCAGTCGACCCTGCTCGGTTGAAACCTCTCCAGGGAGCTTTCAACAAGATCCTGCGCTCAGTCACTGGCTACCCTTGGTACGTCAGAAATGCTCAGATCCGGCGTGAGACCAAAGTCCTCACTCTCGCCGAATCAGCTGTTTCCCACGCGAAGAATCTCCGAGCCTCCGTTCTATCCCACCCCAATCCCACCATTTCCACCCTCGCGAATTATGCCCCAAAAACCTTCGACAGAGTGAAGCGGCCCTGCTGCTTACTCGTACCGAACGCCTGAAGGCGCTCCTGCTCCGTGCCTCGCTCTTAGCGCAAGTGATCCTCCCGGCGACTCTACGCTGAGTAGGATCCTCCGTTTTTCGCAAGCCTATTACACTTTGCCTACTCTCTATCCTTCCTTCTCTTTCTCTCTACTTCTCTCATCTTTCTTCTCCCATCTTCCCTTCTTTCTTCTTCGGAACTATAACCACTTGTTTGGTTGGTGTCCAACGGAGAGGGGTTTTAGTCGGTAGGCGCCCCTTCAGGTGAATCCGACACTACCCACGCTCTAGTGGGTGTCTATGAAGATCTCCCCTCTCCGGTCTGTCAAACAAAAAAAAACAAAAAAAAAAAAAAGGTGGCCACGGATGAAATGCAGGCATTGCCTTCGGCAAGCTCGACACAGCTGATGGAATTCGCATCGCGGGTGATGAAAACATGCGTGAGCTAATATTGCTCCAAAACGAGGTTTTACTCGCGAGGCTAGACCAGACAGATCTGAATTGGCTGAGGTGTGAGCCTGGGTGTGAGTTTATGGGCCCACGAGAAGCGCGGTAAGAGTCTCGATATTAAGGAATATCCCTCGACTCTTTTGCACCTTTGCCCCCCGTGTATGAGCATAGGCACCGCATAGGCGTCCACATTCAGTGGACGCCACGGGGATATTGGCGCCACAAGTACGACCACATTTCCTATGCGGAGCAAAGGAGCATGCACAGGAAAACTTCTTGTTGAGACCCCCCATCAATGGGGCTGCGACGGCTCCCGGCTCGCAGTCAGTCGTCTGCTACAAACGTGAATCTATCTATATATATCCTACGTATTACATTTGGGCTCTCCTTCTTGGATGCTCGAGCTACAATAAACTTGTGATCAGTATATATATCAATTATAATGGACCAAAGGAAAGAGACATCAGTGAGACTATTTTCGCAATCGTTATAATTCGAGAACGAAAGTGGGTATTCAAAAGAATCAAGTCAACCTTTGGACAAATGATTCTGGAAATGGTCTCTAAGGTCTTATCCAAGATCACAACCTCTTTTTTGCCCTGATCACAATCAATTTTTGTTAACAACATCTTTCGACAAGACGCTTTCTCGAGGAAATACGGAGTTTGATCTGCATGCACTGCTTCATTGAACTTCTTTTACCTCATCAGAATTATATCTCATCGAAAAATGTTGCCCAGGATAGTTCCATCATCTTCCCCGTTCTTTCAGGATTCAAGGAGATGAGTAGGTTTTTATAAGAAAAATTGAGTTGACCTCCCAATGACTTCAAAAATCACCTCCAAACCAGAAGCAGTGTCAGAATCTTATCCATACTGAAGAGGCTTAGTCTTCGCGATTTCCCTAGATTTTTTACTGTTCCTAAGTTTTGTAGGAAGGGGGGGGGGAATCATGACTTCTGAGATACCCTGTATGTAGCGTTTCATGGTCGTGTCTATCAGGTGGGCTGGACATGCGAATGCGTCGGAGGCTTTCAAAGTAGAATTTTCCTTGTACATTTTATTATGCTACCTTTCATTCTGTCTCATCGTCATTCCTTCTTGTATATTATTCTGTTCGGGAGAAATATGACCCTAGATTCAAGATTTTTCATCAGTAATCAGACTCTTTATTATCACTCAACAATATAGGACAGTAAAATCATAAGTCTCACATGAAGACCTCAATTTCGTACCAAAATTTTACTTCATCATTGGGTACCAATTTTTTCTCATTGGATCCGATCTTCGAGGACTAAAGAAAAAATCGTTTCTTCTTTCCTACTCATCGGAATCAAAACATCTTGATCAACGTGAATTAATAAACAACATCAAGATGGAAGAGCACCGGCCGCAAACATTGAAAGCACACCTTACCGTTTGAAGAATTCTATAAATCATCAGAAATTCCCATAGGAATTCAAATTTTAACGATTTTCAGATTGCGGCATAGGGTGTGGCTTCACGCCATAATGTAAATCAGATATCCGATTGAATCGACCTCTAAACCTATCAATAAATTATCTCAATGCCAACCACACGATCATATCGTCCCTTACAAAAGCTCCCGTAACCCATGATCACTATAGATATACATGAAAAATATGTACATCGTACGTATAAAGTACAAGTAGCATCAAATCTCGTGGAACATGAGCATTGATCCTTGTGACACGTTTGCTTTGTCTACAAATGGCACGCATATATATATGTTATAGGTTCACATAAATCTTGGAGCTGGAGAGAAGGAGTTGGCAAGCGCTCGAGAACTGAAGTTAAACGATCTTAGCTGGCATGAAGTAAACCTTACGAGACGTGATGCCAGTATCAGCCTTACAATTGACGGTATACACAGTATGAACGACATTTTACCTGGAAGATTTTTTGAGCTCAACATCAATTTTGGAGTTTACATTGGTGGACAGGGCGGTTTCAATGATATTTTCCTTGGTGAGTTTCTGTGATCATTAAATATTCAAATATGGATGATTTTTAATTTGCATTGTATCATGAGGTGTATTCGGTCATTCATGTAAATTTTAATCTGTTCTGGATTTTGCATGGATTAATTCTGGTGTATTGTGAGGGAAATATTTGCTTCAATTACTTTGAATGTTCCTCGCAAAATGATCGGCTGACATTCATAAAAATAATGAAGTTCTGCGCTTGCAGCGTTTTCTACCGATATTTGCATTAATCGCATCATCCGCGCTCGGACACTACAAAATTATTGACTTTTATAATATCAAAGCAGTCGCAGAATTTACGTTCCGACGAGCGTTCTGATGACTGGATTGGAAATATTAATTCAGCCCTTCTGCAAACAAATGATACAGTCTCTTTGCATATTCGCCCCAACACATGTAATGAGTACATAATATAATCATCCACGATTCATTAACATTTTGATAACCTTTCCGGTTTGGAAATATGCTTATTTTGAACCGATGATTAATCCCATATTTTGATTCGGAATCTTGCCAAGTTGAATTTAGTTGTGTATCTCTGTAACTCGTATTGTGACACATTGTCGAATATTATAAGATTTGGTTGATTGAAATGAGTACACAAACTATGATACATTTGGCTGAGGATTCTAAATATACCTCCAAAATAAACATTTGATCTGAAAAATTCTATAATGGCGTTGGTCTACTCAATTTGCACCCATTGGCTGGAAAATCTTTGCTCTGAAAATTTACAATTACTCGAAAACGATGGATAAAAATCATTGGAATCAAGAGTCATTTCGAAGTTCATCTACGTACGTACGGAATTACTTGAGATGCGTTCAGTATTCATTGTTCCCACATGAGTTACTGGAAATCAAAAAGAATACCGTAAACCGGTGCGAATGTGGCCACTTTTCCGGAAAGAGATTGTAATAGTTGTAACTCCGATGCTATACCACCTAGAAAGACGTGCAAGAGCGCATTTCAAAGCTTAAGATCTCTTCTTTCAAAATATGCCAGCTCATTTGTAATGAGACAGGTTCCATTTACCCTTTTTCCCGTTGGAATGAAGTGAAAATTGTCAAGTAAAAATTTCATGTTGCCAAAATTTACCTGAACAACCCAGTAGATCCATTTCTATCTATTTCCAATGATTTTCTCTTAGCAGGTAATGACGTCCTCTACTTTTTTCGCTATTGCCGATTTAATTTGGATGCGACAGTTATTTAGAGTGACCACTTGAACGAGAACTTTGTGATTTCTCGGCTGCCCCGGGGTGCATGTGGCCACTTTGTTTTTTACAACTCCCGAGAAAGCAAATGAGTGGAAGAGAATTCCAAGCACAGCGTCTTGGAGGTGACGTCAAGGCGCGTCGAATGAGTACAGATACATATAGGTTTGGTCGAAAAATTGCAATGAAACTCGACGAGAAGCGTCAAAGTGTCCAAAATCAACCCAGACGTCACTCGAGACACAACCGTGCTTGAGACGCCACTGTAGTTTATAAATCCCAAATTGTCCGCTTGACTCGGGTTTTTTGAGCTATCGAGATGAATCCAACGATATTCTCTTCGTAATTGGATGAGCTAAGAGATGTGTTATCCTCATTTTGTTTCAAACACGAGGCGTCGGGGTAGGGATTCGCTCAGACCATTATAATCGCGGTGCTCAACGAGGGTGACCACATTGCCGGGGTGAATGTGGCCACCCTGTTTTTTTTTACATTAATAAAGAGAGCAAATGGTTGAAATGAAATTCTGAAGGCAGCATCTTGAAGAACACGTCAAGACGCGTCGAATGACCTAAGATACATATAGGTTTGTTCGAAAAATCGCAACGAGAATTCGACCAGAAGGTCTAAAGTGGCCACATTCACCCCGGTTTACGGTACGTAAGTTTCCAGCCAATGGAAGTAGATCGGATGCAGTTATTTAATTCTGAAAATCATGAATAGATCCTGAGTCAATCATGAAAAGGAATAGTCTTCACGACCAAGGATGGCGTTATAAAAGATATTTTAAGTCTTCATTAATCTTGGCCAAGGCGAATTTTCTGCTATTCGATCTCTGATCCTCGCTCTGAACTGTTTTTTGTCGATGGTGAAGAATTCAATACATTTTTAATACAATTCAAGGCCACAAAAAATGTAAGCACAATCGCGCAGTGATATTCTTCTCCATTCAAAATTACTTATGGAGTATACGACTGATACCCCTTATTGACCCAACAACGGGACATAGAGATATATAATTTATGTTAGATGATGGAAACTAGGGAGTTTCGCCCATAGGATTGATCTCAAATTTCTTAACTGAGCAGAAGACTTACTATCATGATTTTTCCTCGCATCTTTATCCAGCTTTCTACATAAAATACGCTTCTAAATGATATTAGCAGAATGATTTCTCACGGCGAAATGTGACTATCGGTGTAGACCAATAGATTATAATTTTGAAATTCTAGTCTATTGGTAGGAACATAGAAATAAATTCTATGTATTTTCGTCAACGGTTTCTCCTCATCCCTCCGAGTGATCGTTCTGAAATTCATGTGGGTGGTGGGGGACCACACAAAGATGTGCTGAAAGGATTTATAGCTCAATCTATGGAACAATTCTCGATTAATGTGTCTTCGAAAATGAAAATGTTAACATTTTCCAAAAATTATTCCGAATTTCTCGAATTATCTTCTAGAAAAACTTTATGAGGGAAGTTGAGGTGACCTAATAAAGTCTTCATCTCGTCAATCTTGATCGATTGGTTGAAACAGAATTACGTTTAAATGTATAGAAAGAGAACTGTACCTAATTTTTTTTTCCATTAATAGAAGATTCATGAATTAATTGCAGAGTGGAAATTTCACATTAACCCATTGATGGAAATTAACAAAAAATGGTTGTTTAGGTAACGCAAAACTTAGTGTGCTGTTTTTGGAAAAAGATATTTGAGGATAAAATAATCGATTTTTCGAAAGTTTTGAATTTTCTATCTTCGAAGACTCATTAATCGAGGCTACAACATTGTTAGACCTAATGATGATTTTCTATGTAATGAGTATTATATCGAAGTTTTTCATCATAGATGTCGATAACATTCTAGTATTCATCAGTGTTGATTAACTGCTGGGTACCAGAATTTTATCGTTATGAGAAATAAACAATGACGGTAAAGTTGGTGGAAAATCTGTTGTCACGGAAAAAATTTCATGATTTTTCGTTCACGGTTTCTCCTCAGCCTTTCGACCGACCTTTCTCAAATTTATGTGAGTGGTAGAGCACCATGTAAAGATGTGCTGAAAGGATTTATAGCGCAATCTATGAAACAGTTCTCGATTAATGAGTATCAGAAAATAAAAATGTTAAAATTTTCAAGAAATTATTAGGAATTTTTAGAATTTATGTCTAGAAAAACTTTATAAGGGAAGTTGAGGTGACCTAATAAAATGTTAATCTGGCCATCCTTGATCGATTGGTTAATACGGAATTACGTTAAACTGTATGGGAAAAGAAATGTACATGATTTTTTTTTCATTGATAGAAGATTCATGATTTAATTGGTAGAGATAGATATGAATGGAAATTCCACAATCACCAATTGACGGAAAATGATGAAAAAATGGTTGTTTAAGTGACGCAAAATTTGATGTGTTGATTTTGAGAAAAGATATTTGAATATAAGATAATCGATTTTTGGAAAATTTTGACATTTTTATTTTCCGACACTCATTAATCGAGAACTGTTTAATAGATTGGACTATAAATCCTTTCAGCGCATCTTTACATGGTGCTCTACCACTCACATAAATTTGAAAAAGATCGGTCGAAAGGCTGAGGAGAAACCGTGGACGAAAAATGATGTTGCACAGACACACATACAAACGGACACGGACAACGACAGAGAAAGTTAAATTCGTGGAGGACCAGGGATAAGCCTGGATGAAAAACCGTGACTTACAATAGATAGATATCGGCGAGAGGAACAAAATGATGGAAACCGATTCGCTATGAGAGAAGATTTTTAGAATGGAAAATTAATTTGAGTGAAAAAATTGATCAAAAATATCTTGTCACGAATACAACCCTTTTTCTTTGAGAAAGCAAAACAATTTTGTTCAGTTTTTTGGGACATACCTGAAAGGATAAAAATGGAGGTCTCCTCCGATGCGGAAAAATTATATAAAACCAGTGCTTCCTTACTCTGAACTTCTCATATTATGACGATTCGTCTTTACCAAAGAAGCATTCCTTTAATTATCAAACATTTTATTAAAGATCAACCGCACCAAAAGGTTTCCCTAAAAGTTTTATTACACATCGAGGTCAACATTATTGATAGTCTCAACTAAAAATCATGAACCTCATAGAAAACGTTTAGTATTGATAGTCTGTACATCACCATCACTTTACACTCATAACTCATTGCCAAACACTCTATTCATCACGGGAGCATCGTAATTCAATCAAACCAATCGTGTACAGTTCCTCGCATCGATAACCAAACGAGGATAATAATCAGTAAATATATCCATTGATGAATGATGACTCAAAGGGAAGTATATATGTATATCGTCAAATGGTCATTTACAAGGTTTGCTCTCGCGAGGGCGTCGATTCTCACGCGTCAGCGACTCACCGAAGCGCGCGAGTAGATTTCACACTCGCATACAACGCGCCATCACCAGCGCGAGTATTGGATATGATGGATTGCCTTGGAGTCTCTCGCTCTGCTCTGTATCGATTCACATTTTAGCTGACTCGAATTATCCCTTTAACACCCCTTTTTTCATGATCGATATAACTATAAACCCTGTCAATTGAATTTTATCACCAGGAATTGAACAAAATTATTTATACCTGAGTAAGTGAAGATATTGGTCGAGGTCATAAATAGTTTTTATTCTAATCTTCGATAACATTTCTAGATGAAAAAAGATCAATTGTGTGAATAGCTCACTCATACGCGAGGCAAGGAAAACATGGCTGAAAACTAAGACAGTATGATCATATAAAGTGTCCCAAAAGTCAGACCCCCCCCCCTTTAAAGACTCGGAAACGTTGGAGAATTACAAAAAATCCCGAACCATGCACTTGGTAGCCTTGATTCTGAGCTTGAAGACCATTTTCAATGTCATTCGAAGGTCAACTCTGGGTTTTAAATGAAAACATCCACTCTGAACCGTGGATTCTAAAAGAATATAAAAAATTACGGAGCTTTTGTGGGAAAGAGTCTTTGATCCGACTAAACCCTGACGAGATCGAGGTAAATCAGAGCCGGTGAGCGGAACCTCTGTAGCTCCAAGAAAAAGCATCCTGTTCAAAAATGTTTCGTTCAGAAGTTGGTCGTACTCGAACGTTTGCATCAATAATTATATAGCTTTTAGCGGAGATATTTCCGTTCTTCTCCATTTTCAGCAATGATTTATTATGTTTGCCTCGTTACAAAAGAGCGTGTGTTCCGCAACTCAGTTCATGATATACCAGATTGATCCAAATCAACCTTCATAAACTATTGGAATATCATTAGCAGAGGGCGGTAAATCTCATAGCTCCGAAAGAAAGCGTTTGTTTCTGACTAAAAATCTATGATTTTCGACATTTTTTCCCCTCAAAATTAGAGATCAAGTATACGTGTTTCTATTCAACAACCTCGAGTTAACACGTTCGCTGCGGCGGCGGAAATCGAAGTTCCTTCCACACAAAAGAGGTACTCGCAGGACCCACCGGTGGGTCCCGCCGCAGCGAACGTATTAACTTCCGAATGACCTCCAATGTCAAAGCCAAGGTAACAACTTCTTATCTACTTTGATCACAATTGGTTTGTACTGCGAGCATCTTTCACTAGGAAGTTTCCTCGTAAGAGTTACGGGGGTTTACCGACCACCGAAGTTGACCTTTTTTTATCTCGCCAGGGTCAAATTGAATTTCAAAGTGCTACCAATGTAAATTTTATAATCTTTCACGTCCTTCCAGGATTAAAGATCAAAGGTTGGTGTTTGCATTTCAAGAATTCGGCTTGCATCAACATGACCTTGAAAATGGCCTCCATGGGTAAAACCAAGGTCACCATCAAACATCCCCCTCAAAATGAAGGGTCACGTGTTTCGGAACTTTCCGTGACAGCCAACTGTTTCCGAACTGAGTTTTGAGATACCCTGTACGATCAAATTTGACACGGGAATTCTAACTGACGACGTGATTAATTCATTAAATTCTATATTTGATTGTTTGGATCACAACGGTATCACAGCCCCACAAGAAAGAAAGTTCTAACCTCATTCCCATAACACACTACCTTGATTTTCATGGAATCGCTAAATTCAAATCTGGGGTCGGTTAAGTCCGAGCACGTCGAGATTTCGACATCAATAAATTATGATTTTACAGAATCGCTCGGAGATCACAATCAAACCGTCCTAAGTCGCCCTATATCCACTCGCTCTATGTTTTTAGGGACACTGAATCCAAATTCGGGGTCGAATTGGTTCCAACACGTCAAGATTCTGACATAACCTCGAAACTCATGATTTTTCGAGGATCCTTGGGGCTGGTGATTAAACAATGTACTCACTCTGTGCTTTTAGGACTACTGGCTACAAATCCAGAAACAATTTGATCTCAGCACGTGGAGGTTCTAACATGACCTCAAAAAATCAGTCTTGTTCGAGAGTACTCGGAGCTGGTGATTAAACCATACTTCGTTTTGCTAAGACTTTATATAATTGGGCCACTGAATCCGAATCCAGGGTCAGTTTGGTCCCAGTACGTTGAGCGAGACGTTGAGGTTCTGGCATAAAGTAAAAAAAACATGATCTCGTGGTAATCCTCGAAATATTTTTCGGATCTGAGAGTCTCACCCACGGTGAGCCGGAAGTGCGAAAAAGGTCAAGTTGCGTGAACGTCAGGAATTCCTCTAGAGCATGTTTCGGGATCACCTCGACATCATTTCCCAACAGAAACGAAAATATTTTATCGGGGGTTACTCAAATGAAGTCAACTTCTCCATTTTTTGCCGCATTTTTCGAAATTATGATTTCGCTCCATAGTTCTGTATCGTAAATCCGGTCTCTGAAAATCCGGAGATTACATGAATTCGACGTGAAGAGGTCTAATTTTTCGAATTACGGAGTCAGAATTAGGCCCAAAAGGTGCCCAGGCCGTTGGTGTTTCAGTAAAGGTGAAGAATCTCGATTCAAATGAATGAATCACTTGGGAACGATAAAGATCATTTCTGGTCATCACTAGTGCGGACCTTTTACTACGTTTTTTCTGGGGAGAATCAAATAAACGTCTATGTATTCTTATCCAACTTCTTGATTTTCCTATCTGAAAAGGGTTTTCGGAGCCCTGAGAGGAACATCCCCTGTGAGCAACTGGCGTACTGATACTAAAATGTCTTTTTCTCAACAAGAGAAGATTTGTCAATCTCTTTGAGAATCCCAATGTCTGTTTGCTACATTTCCTTGTCTCAATTCCAGCTTACACACAGAACTCCTTGATTCTAGCGTCAGTTTCAGCTCGTCAGGGATTATGATTATCGACTGTATCTGGGCGCGAATTTGAATAATAGGAAGCAGTGCATTCTGTATGCCCTTAACGAATGACATAGTACGCCTCGACACAGGGCTAGTATGATTAACAGATAAATTTCGACTCTTCCTACGATTACCAGGAACGGTATCCATACATTTCGAGTGAATTTTCCTCAAAAATCGAGGTTCTTCACCTTTACTGAGACTATAACGGCCTATGCACCTTTTGGGCCTAATTCTGACTCCGTAATTCGAAAGATTAGACCTTTCCACGTCGAATTCATGTACTCTCCTGATTTTCAGAGGCCGGAGATGAGATACATAACCGTAGAGCAAAATCATAATTTCAAAAAATGCGGCAAAAAATGGAAAAATCGACTTTATTTGAAAAACCCTCGATGGAATTTTTTCGTTTTTGTTGGAAAATGATGTCGAGGTGATCCCGAGACATACCTCAGAGGAATTCCTGACGTTCACGCAACTTGACCTTTTTCGTCCTTCCGGCTCACCGTGCGCCATGATACCTGTGGGTTTTCGGGGTCGCTAAAATCAGAATCCACGATGAGTTCTGTCCTAACACGAAAAGATATCATCATAACCTCAGAGCAATAACCATGAATCAATGAACAGGAGTTTTGACGGGGTCAAGGAAATTCATAAACCTTAGTAAGGCAATCATACCAGAAAGCCGCCGCGGCCTCGTGAATAAGGTCCTTGCCTTCGACGCAGAAGGCTTGAGTTCGAATCTCGGACGGCACCAATGTAATTTTCCATAAGTGCCTTTTGATGGTTCGGAATCCACCTTACACTGTAGGTCCCGCAAAACAATCTCGAAAAGAATTTGAAAATGCGTTAATGAAAAAAAGTCAATCATACCCACAAACACCCGGACGCTCGGATTAGAAACTTCGTCCGGGTGTAAGCCAATCCCAAAACTTAGACGGGCAATCAAACTCCCAAACACCTGGAGGTTTGGATGAGAAACTCTGTCAGAGGATATACTCAGTCCAGGACTCACGAAGACACTGACATCAGTCAACGCCCAGATGCTCGAACAGACAATGCCATCAAAGGAAAAATCAATCTCAATTTCCTTGGCAGATTCTCAAACCGCGAATACCTAGACGCTTGATCTGGGAAATCTGTCAAAGGAAAGATCAATCGGGAAAAAGTTATCCTAAAACTCGAGCAGCAGAGACCATGACCTCCGCAAAATCAGACAACACCCCCCCCCCCTCCGGCAGAATTGCTGGTCAGAGCATCCGAGTATTTTCCGGTTCCATTGCCCTCTTAGATTTCAAGATTGGTTGAACACTCGATAGAGTACCTGGTTCAGGCATCCAGGTGTTTGCGGGTTCGATTACATTCGTGAATTTTGGGATTGATCTATCCCCGGAAAGAGTTTATAGTCCGAGCATCCAGGTATTAGCGTGTTTGACTGCATTCCTAGGTTTCGGTCTAGGTTCATTCCGGACAAAGTTCCTGGTTTGAGCCTCCTGGTATTTGTGGATTGGCTTGCCTTCGTAAGATTTGAGATTGGTTTGTTCCTAGCAGATTTCCTGATTCGAGTATTTGCGGGTTTAACTGCTTCCCTAGGTTTTGGGATTGGTTCATCCGCAGGTACATTTTCTGGTTCGAAAATTCAGGTACTTTTGAGAGCTGAATAGTCCTGTAAAAGGGCTGAAAGAGCTTCAATAAAAAAAAAAAGATCCTTCTGGGTTTGATTGCCCTTTTAGATTTTGGCATTGTTCAGCCCCCGGTAAAGTTCCTTTTTGGTCATTCACGGGTTTGACTGCCTCCCTAGGTTTTAGGATTGATTCACCCCCGGCCAAAGTTTCTAATCCAAGCACCCAGGTATTCACGGGTATGATTGCCTAACTGGGGTTTGGTTATTTCTCTGATCCTATCAGAATTCCTGTTTATAGGCTCATAGTTATTTCCACGAGCTTACGTTGAAATCTTCTCGTGCTAGAACCAAATCCATCATGGATCGTAACTCCAGGAAAACTTTTGTAACAAAAAGAGACTCTCGGATCCGAAAATTTCGAGGGTTGCTATAACATGATGACTTTTTGAGGTTACGTCAAAACCTTCACGTGCTGGGATCAAGCTGTTCTTGAATTCACCTTCAGCAACCCCAAAAACATGGTGTGGGACCTAAACCAACCATAGTTTGATCATCAGCTCCAAGCATTATCGAAAAATCATTATGGTCTGAGGCTATGTCAGAAACTTGACGCGCTGTAACCGAATTGATCTTGGGATTCGGATTTACTGACCCTAAAAACGTGTGGATTCTGGACAAAGAGGGATCAGGTACGGCATTTAATTATGATTCTTAAGCAATTCTGTAAAATCATAATTTTTTGAGGCTATGTCAAAATCTCGACGGGTTGGCCCCGAACAGATCCCGGATTCGGATTCAGTGGTCACAATAAACATAAAGTAGTATAGTTTGGGAGTTAGGGCAGAACTATCTCTTGTGGGTCTGTGTTACCGTTATCTCCATAATCACCAACGAAAAGAATCTCATTGAAAATGTACCTTAGAAATCTCAAAGTCACCCCGATTGCGTTTTCGTTATCCATCCATATTCCATGTTAAAGCTCTGAACACCACGTTACCAAAAATATCATAATTATTGTAATTGATACTCTCGGTATTGATATTCGAGTCCCACTGTACATGGAAATTGTTTGATATATTATTGTTAAACCTACCACGTGATGATCAACTCGTTATTTACTTCAAATTCATCTGTTACAAAAGCACTACTAGCCATTACATAAAAGGCCATGCATGAGAGCTTCATTCACTCGCAAGCTCGTTGCAAGTCAAAATTGAATTCGCAACCCTGTCTTTCATTATATTTGCATCGCAAGCTGCACCAGACAGTCCAAATCCAATACAATTTGACTAGATGCACGAGTAAAAGACAGTAGTCTCTTTGGTTCTCAAGTATATGAGCAAAACAAGCTCGAAAATTTTCAATTTACATATTCATGGGAGGTTTAGATAGAGGAGGCACGACTTTGCCGAGATGTTTGTGCACGAGAGATCGCGGCAGTATATGTACCGTCTCCTTCTTCTTCTTCTTCTTCCTTTTCTTCTTCAATGTAGACTTGGCGTCTTATTATACTCTGAGCTGATGGTGTAGTACTCAAACAGCTTCTCTTCTCCAAGAAACTAGAGAAGGAATTTCATCGTTTCATATAAAGATAGCGTGTTTTGTATATCTGCTAATAATGTTGAAATTTATTCATACCTACTTCGAAACAACAACTGCATACTCCTCTAATTTCGAGTTTCAATTTGCAACAGTAGCAGCAGAAATGACATTACTCAGCATGAATTTAGGTAATAATGAGACAAGTGAAAAACTTGCTAAAGGTAGAATGATGTAAAATTTCTATTCGTAGGCCATACGGAATATTTGAGAGGTTGCATGGCTGATGTTCAATACAATGGGATTCACGTGGTTGAACTAGCACGTCAGAGGAGAAATTCAAGCGAGGCAACGGCTGTCAGTTGGGGCTGTTCGGCTGAATTTGATGCTGGACCAAATTCGGATATTAGCTTCGTTGAGGATGGAGCATTTGTAGCGATAAATCGACCTATACCACGTTATGGATCCAGGTGATTTGAGATTATTATTGATGTAGTATGTAACAATTGTATGGCTCATGGTGACTAGTAGATAAAAGTATACAAAAAATATATTATAAAAATTTTTTTGATGGGAATCCGTTAATTATGATAAAGTTTCAGAAGACTCAGGATAATGAAAATTGATTAATTTCAACAATTACAAATATAACATGGAAAGAAATTTGCTCTGACAAATCCAAACTTTTCGAATGAAGATTTAAGTGGCGATGAACGATGCATGTGCATACACGGAGCGTAGCATATACTCAAGAAATCGTTTGAAACGGCGAATAGTGCATTAGTTTTTCGCTGTTCTCTAGTGAAAGTGCAAGCAAAAAGTAGCTCAATCTGCAAATTATTTGTTCACAATTTGATTGTTTATTGTCAAACACTAATGTGCAATGGCTCATATGGTAGCCTCAATGTTGTTCTAGAGCAACTCATGACGCAAAAGGATCATTGATTTTTTTCCGAGTTGAGATACGGTTTTAAACCGAGAAGTCTACCATTTTAAGCTCATTTAGGCTTACATTCATAGTCGTTAATCCGAGATTAGAGTTGGCAGATTAGGAGCGCTGCGATCGCTGTGCCTAGATGTAAAAAACCTCGCCATGGCGATCGCAGCGCCCTAAATTCGCTGACTCTGATCTCGGATTAACGACTATGGATTCCAGCCTTAGTACATGTGAAACTTCAACCCACACAATTTCAAGTATAGACTCAATTTTGAAATTATTGAAATGCCCTTCAAAACTGTAATGTGAGCTCACTAATCTTTTCAATCTATTAAATCTGTCACCAGGTGGGAGGCCGAACTAAAGACCGTAGCCCAAAGTGGTCTCCTACTTTTCAACGCAGGACGCTCTTCGCAAGCTGATTTCCTTGGAATAGAATTATCCGAAGGACGAGTTCGAGTCCTAATGAATAAAGGCAATGGACCAAGTGAACTTTTACATAATCGTCTAGTATCAGATGGCCAATGGCACAGATTAAGCTTAGATTTTACTTCAAACTATCTTGGTCTAAGTATCGATGGTGTTCAACGCAACGTCAGTCTACCAGCTGGTAATAAAGTTTTTGATCTTGCTGATACACTCTACGTTGGAGGAACTGAACTAAGCAAAAAAGCTAAGGCACTAAATAAGGGACTGAAGTCTGGTGATGTAAGTTTCAAAGGATGTCTCAGAGGAGTTATGTGGGACGATAAACAGTTGGGTTTGGATAGTGTGAAAGTTACTCAGGGTATAGTGACTGGATGTATATGGGGTTTTCCATGTGTTGAGGCTGAACCTTGTATCAGGAGTGCAACGTGCTCACAACTTGGTGTGAGGTCATTTGAGTGTACTTGTACGCAACAGCTTTGCATCAAGCCCAATTTCACCAACGAGTACAAGGTGAGTTGTTTCCATCGAGGTCATACCTCCAAATCCATATTTCCAATGACACACGGGGATATCTTAGTCCATTTCATCAAAGATTAACGCTAATTTTATTGAAGATTAAATATTTTTCCTCAATTCTGAGCTCGTTGCAAGACCCTCAAAATGGGATGAGGTGGGTTGAAAAAAAATTGAAGTGCACCAGGCTGATGGACTTCGAAGGAAAAAAGAACATGTGCGGGCCTATGGGCCTCGGAAGGTCTCAATGAATTATGATCTTTATTTGACTCCAAATTGTTCACTTCATTATACACTTAATAGATTATGAAATTCTGTTTCAACATGTGAGACGTGTGTCTTGTCTGAGAAAGCTTTAATAGACTATTAGAAATGGTATACTTATCGGCGAGACCACCATGAAAGATGAGCTGATATACATTCGATTACAGCTATTCTGAGCGAGTTTATTTGACAAAAAAAGTACATTTTTGGCATCATACCAAGTGGTGAATCCGATCCCCTCATTTCTTACGTTACAACTGATGTCTCGTCAATATAAGGGTTCAAGAATTAGGTTCTAATAATGAATTCACAGAAATTATTCAGAGGAAAATCAGCATCAAGGGAAGTTTATCCAATGATTTGTCAGACGTCAATTGCATTCACGAAAAATCGAAGTGAGTAGTGAGACTGATCTCTCCGCACAAATCAATTGACATGTATCCAAATCAGTGACTTTAGAATTCCCCCACGTAAATTGGTGGGAATGCACTAGTTAGGAACATCTTTTATTGATTCGTGTGAAAAGAGCGGGACACCGAAAATTATTTCTGTTATGTCTAATTAGGGCTCGCATTTTTCACTGATAATACCAATTCAGAAGAAGAACATAAGAAATCCCATCTTCAGAGGTTTTGGAATAGGAAAAACCAGTGAGTTCGAATTGAATAACTCGAAGGTTTATACTCAGAATTTCACAGAGTAGGACAGGATCAGTGACATTTCAGTGATTTGGGACCACTTGAATGATTTTCCAACATGGAGAGTTAGATCAAAAAACTGTGTAAAATCTTGTCTTAAGTCGAAGATATTTTTGTACCAAACCAGAATTCATTCTTTCATTTCTTCAAACCGCGAGCATAAAAAAAACCTTGATAGACTGAATCACGAGCAGATTCAAAATCTCAAGTTAAAATGCTTTAACCCCTCTAAAAGAAGAAATTGCATGCAACTTACGTGAATCTGTCCATAACAAGTCATTGATGCTTCAGTGCGTCATTCTGAAGCTCATAGAGACCCCTTCAGGAAATCAAAATATTTTCATCCAATAAATCTTCTCACGTCACGATTATGTTATGGTGTTAACGTTCAAAGCCGATCATTTACGCCACTCATCAGCCAAAAAACGAGCAGAATGTTAGAACGCGATCATAATTTAACGCCCTCAAAATTTAACTCTCTTTCTCAGCGTGTGAAATACCCCATCGTCGTCGTCAAGTCAGGTAAACAAGAGCATCGAGACTCAAGTCACGGACTTTCTTGAAACTTCCGGATAACTTATCCGGTAGTAAATCATGGAAAAAGCTTAAGCTTGTGTATATATGTATATATAGTTAGCTCAAACAATCCTATAGCAAGCAACGCCGAACTTGGAAGTTATTATCTTGGTATTGCCATGCCGAGTACAGCCTGCACCGAATTAATCATGAATAAATCCTCGATTCGTATTCGCCGTTGGGAAATAGCCTTCTCTCTCTATCTATTCTTCGTTTCATTATTAATATTTATCGCCCACGAGTTTAATGGTTAAAGTTTCCCTACGCAAGTCGAACAACTTATTTTTCGTCAAAGTCTTTGGTACATCCTTTGAAATCTTTTGAAGGATTGATGGCTTTAGTTCCGATAGAATTGAGAGTTTGATCGATTATTATTCACAACTTTTTATTGGCACTATATTTTTTGCGAATGCTTCGAATCGATTAGATTTTTTTGAAGAGCTAGTAAGGGTTTGATCTTTTTATTGCATTTGACAAGAGTTTAACTATGTTGAAAGGCAAACTTTATGAAGCTGTCACCGTACACGAACACATAAGTAAACTGATTTGGGCTTTGACTAGCGTGAAACAAGGCAAAGTTTGGAAAACACTTTGTTCCACATACGAGGTGTTTGGCATACGAAGCATACAATATTGCTGTTCAAACTCAAAACCGATGTCAAACGATACCAATGAATTTTACCCCTTCTTGAAGAAAATATTTGGTTCTATACTAACCTTATTATAATCATTGTATACTTCTAAGTATATTATGATGATTCGGTAAATGGTAGGACGATTTTTTAATATCAGTTTTTTGATTCCTCTATTATCAGCAACTCTAACATTTGATCAAATCAAAATATAGGCAGCTCAGGATCAAAACGATATTGGTCAGTTTTAGATTTGTAGATAATCGACTCGATACTCTTGGATGCTGTTTTTATCTGCATTGTAGAAAAATGGTTGTATTTTTAACCATTTTATTCAACCAGCTGTTTCACACTCGTGTATCTTTTTATATTGAGCATTCAACCACTTGAATCAAATTCAGCAACCTGGTTGAATTTCCCTGTCAACGCCTGGTTCAATGGAAACTTCAACTAGTTGGTTGAAGTTTTCCAAACTTTTATATATTTCGTAACCACATTCCAGAAAACCAGTGATTTTGTTTGAAGTAATAACTCACTTGTACGGTACCAAGAACAATTTTCGAAAAAGTGTTAGCCGATACAGTGAGCTTTTGATGAAGGAAATCTTCAAAAGTTTGAAATAAGCTTGCCTCGTTTTAATCTAAGGCTGTCCGCGCATGAAAGAAAGGATCTATCTGAAATTACTGATTTTTAGGATTCAATCCAAATTCACCAACGACTATCTGATGTTATTGGGAAAAATTCGTTTAACAATGATAAGTACTGCGGTATTAACTTTTTGCATGATTTATTTCCAGTACAACACGAATCTACCCGTCAGCTTGGAAGTGGTATCATTGCGTCAGATAACTGTAACAGAAGGCAAACGGAACACTTTGAGTGAACGTAACATCAACATGGTCTTGGATATTGCAAAATTTGGACTGAACGATTCTCACGTGATTTTCATACTTCTCACACCACCTAGTCATGGATCATTGCAGTTGGACAAACAGCCCTTACCACCAAAAATGCCTTTCACCCTCCAGGATGTCTATCAGCACAAGGTCAGAGCAATATTTATCAATTTATCGGGCTATCGTAGTTTTCTTGTTTATGTACTGTATTGAATCTTCATGACCATGGAAATTTTGGTGCCATGGTCCATGATCTATATTGATAAAACCTGAAGTTTTTTGATGCGCAGCGTTGAAAAAAAAAACTGGAGAGGAAATTTCCTTTTCAATGCAAGTTTGAGTGAACTATTGAGTCAAATCATTTGTTTCCTCTCAGGATTGTGTATTCTTTTAAGAAAATTCACCGCCCTATGTACAGACCCAATATTACAAGGCATACATGAATGTTGAAAGAGTAGAAAGTCACATGAAATTTGGACTCACATTGGGTAACATAGGAGTCTTTATGTATGAAGACTGAATAATTGATCAATTAACACGTTGAGTGCCACACAATTACCCGTTTTCCAATATTTCCAATTTATATTTACTCAAAAAAATACTCGCAATGACGATAACACAGGCCCTCCGAAGAAAAAAAAGTACTCTTCCACAGAGTCTGGGCCTATTGATCCCTATGTAACATTGTGCACTGAATCCGGAAATGAAATCAGTTCTCTCCGGACACCGCCAAATCCTCGAGAAACCGGAGAAAAATTCGTTGAAGTCAGGCATTGGATTTTCAACTTTGGATTCTGAGAAACGAGGGAATTTTACACTCGTGATTCAAGACTCAATATCGTACTCATGATCGAGAACTCGATGTATTGCTCATAACGGAAAACTCGATGTGGTTTTAGTGACCCAGAACTCCAGGAGGTTCTCGTGGTCGTCGAGGATTCAATGTCGTACCTATGATCCAGAACTCAAGGTCACACTCGTGATTAAGAACTCGATTTGGTCGTCGTGATCCAGAACTCGATGAAGTATTCGTGATTGATAACTCGATGTGGTACTCGTGATTGAGAACTCAGGGTGATGATCCTAATCCAGTGTTCAAATTTGATCATAAATGTCACCCTGAGCTCTCGATCACGAGTACCTTATCGAGTTTTCGATAACGAGCACCACATTGAATTCTCGATCACGAATACGACGTTGAGTTCTTAATCACGAGTACGCCGTTGTGTTCTCGATCACTAGTACGATATTGAGTTCTCGATCACGAGTACAACATGGAGTATTCGATCACGAGTATGACATTGACTTCTGGATCACGATCACCTTATTAAGTTCTCAATCACTAGACCACATTGAGTTCTGGAACACGATCACCACATTGAGTTCTTGATCATGAGTACCACATTGAGTTCTGTATCACAGTACCACATCGAGTTCTGTATCACGAGTACCACCACATCGAGTTCTCGATCACGTGTGCCACATTGTGTTCTGGATCACGATCACCACATTGAGTTCTTGATCACGAGTACCACATTGAGTTCTTGATCACGAGTACCACATTGAGTTCTGTATCACAGTACCACATCGAGTTCTGTATCACGAGTACCACCACATCGAGTTCTCGATCACGTGTGCCACATTGTGTTCTGGATCACGATCACCACATTGAGTTCTTGATCACGAGTACCACATTGAGTTCTGTATCACAATACCACATCGAGTTCTGTATCACGAGTACCACCACATGGAGTTCTCGATCACGTGTGCCACATTGTGTTCTGGATCACGATCACCACATTGAGTTCTTGATCACGA
Source organism: Eretmocerus hayati (assembly GCA_029851415.1). Taxonomy (NCBI): domain Eukaryota; kingdom Metazoa; phylum Arthropoda; class Insecta; order Hymenoptera; family Aphelinidae; genus Eretmocerus; species Eretmocerus hayati. The sequence goes on from CM056744.1 coordinate 101,792,667, forward strand.
GTACCACATTGAGTTCTGTATCACAGTACCACATCGAGTTCTGTATCATGAGTACCACCACATCGAGTTCTCGATCACGATCACCAAATTGAGTTCTCGATCACGAGTACCACATTGAGTTCTTGATCACGAGTATCACATTGAGTTATGTATCACGATCACCACATTGAGTTCTCGATCACAAGTACAACATCTAGTTCTCGATCACGAGTGTTATCCTGGGTCCTTGGTTAAGATTACAACCGAAAATGAAAATTTCCGAAAATCCATAGTTGGACGTAGCATTTCCTCTCCTTTCAGAATCCGGAGTCAAAAAATTCAATATCTGGATTCAAAATAGTATATTATGATATTGCACGTAAACGGGTAGTTTTGCACGAATAACTGTTTATGGCCTGAGCGAAGCGAAAGGTATAAGTCCTTCGTAACAAGACTACCCATCTGCACGCAATCTCATACGATATTTCATAGCACGATCTCAAACTCATGTTCAAAGTTGTGATTCTTTGGTAAGAGTGCTATGAAAAATTTTCTCCATTTTTTTCGAAAATTTCGAGGTGTCCGGGGATAACTGATGTCATTCTAGAATTCGGCGCACGATTTCACACAGGAATATATTAGTCCAGTATTTGGAGAAGAGTACTGTTTTTCTTTCATGGGACTGCGTAATCTATCGTGGCGATTCAAATATGGATGTGCATTACCAAAAGCACAAACGATAAGCCGAAAAAAAGTTTGACCCTCTGCTGGCATATTTGCCACAATACTCCAGTACGTGACCGACATGCAACTACAAAAAACTTGCTTTGCAATAAACACCTTGAGCTACTCACGGTCACTCGCTTTGAAAAAACGAACCAATTCAACACTTTCAAGTTCATCAAGTTTGCAAATATAATCCAATCGAGACCCAATACTATACTTCCACTGTATTTCATGCACCGTCATATTTTAAGATACTTAAAATTTACTTTCGATCAAAACTGAACGTTACATTTTAGTATGATTAGCTTGCAGAGAACAAACTTTTCAAGTTACAGAATTTTAATGATAGAAAAAATTCTTTCGTAATGAGAGAAAGCTTTCAAAGCAAGATTTAACATCTCACGAAGAGTCGATTGCAGAGGAATCATTTGCTGGTATTTGCTCCAAGGGAAGTGCTTTTGAAGTCGTTCTGGCAAAAAAATTTCCAACCCCAGTTGGATTGGTGTCGCATCATTTTCAGTATCAGTCTCTCTGAAAAAGCGGAGAGCCTCTATGTATTTAAGAAAACAAAGTTGCATGTTCTTCCACGTCTTACGCACTTAAGTAGAATTCAAGCTTCTGAACTCACTCGCGAGAAGAGAAGCATGATAGAAATGAGATATCTCATTTATAATTTGGAATATGAAACCAAGTGAAAAATAGAACACAGGAGACCCCTATATCAGTGCATTGAAAAATGGAAACTTAGTGAGAAATCTTGGAGAAAATTATACAAGATAGATTTGGAGCAAATCACTCTCATTATCGACCAAAAATACATTAGTGTACAGTATTACTTACTCGCTCTCATGAAAACATTCGTGTATTACCAGAAACGTGAGACAAGAGCGACGAGTTCACGTTTTCGACTGGATAAGAGGGCCTCCTAACTTTAGAAATCGGCCAGCCACGTCTATTTATACGAAAACGGAGCGTCAGCTTTGCTCATTAACGTATCTTTTTTTCCATTTTGGTTCCCTTCCGTTACTCGCCTGGGGGACTGTACCGTGATAAAAAAATACCCTGTAGGCCCTTGCATAATAGATAGACTCATCCGAGTGAAGAGATTTGATGTATTATTTTTCCTGTAGAACAGACGTGAATCTATCTCCGACAAAACTTTTTCTTTGAGGTTCAGGAGTTTTGGAGAGTGAATTTACGTCTCCACTAAACGCACAGTTTCAAATGGATTTCGAACCACCAAAAAAAATGTTTCTATCAAATTAATCTGAATTTTACGAAAAATATGTACATATAGCACATTGAGTGAAAAAATAACAAGCTTTATAAATTTCTACGATAAGCATCTTACAATGGACTTTCTTTCACAACCAAAACTCTAGAATCCAATGATAGTTTAAGTATTCCATATTATAATGATCTATGATGCAATTTGGAACTATTCCGAAAGAAGTCTCACTTTCAAATACATAAAGTTATGTGAAATACGCTGCAAAAAGACATTTGCGGAATGCTGTCTCTTCTCTCATTCATGTTATAATGAAGTTTTTTTTCTTCAAATAATCTTATTATGAACCATTTAACAAATCTAATGTCATCACCAGTTTGTCAAGATCATTCACGGAGAGTGTTGTATATGAGATGAGGAAAGTATAGGGGTACCATTTAATATCTCTCGGCGAGTAGAATAAGATGGTTGGAGTGGATTTTGGATAGGGTTCAAACTAGGGGGTGAAAAATTGGGAAATCGAAAAAAATTTTTGCGAACATTTCCGCACCGATACGATACTGTCTTTCCGAGAAAGCAAAATCAGGTTGCGGTTTGTTTGTTTTGGCTTATAATATCATTGACATAATAGAGAAGTTATTGTACTGTATCATGGTGGAGTCACTATAATGTGCCAGTGTTATTATTATTAATTGGGGGAGAAAATAATGAGAATTCATGATAATGACTCAAAATTTCCATGCAAGATTGAACAAATTTTCGTGTGATAGACATGGAGTTATAGAAAAAAAGATTATTGGCCAACAATTGAAATGAAAAATTAATATGCCGTATAGACAAATGTTTTCAGGATGATGAATCAACATTAGGGTACTCATTCATAGGATTTTTTGATACAAGAGAGCGATGAAGAACTTGGACGAATTTAATTCAGCATTTTTTTTTCAATTATGAATATAGAGTTTAGTTATTGAAAGAGAATGTTGATTCCAGGAAGGTGGGAATAATGTCAGACTATGGACATTTTATTGGGGAAGATAATTTAGAAGGAATCAGAAAAATGAATTGAACGATTCTGGAAATATGCAGAGGAAAGAAACAATTCAAATTAAAATTCGAGGTAAAAAAGTTTGTTCGGGGAAGAAATGAAATTCAATCCGTTCCCCATCAAGAGTTCAAAATCGATATCGGGAGTGCTGAGCTAGAGCAAACATGTGATGAGTGTGAAGCTTTGTACAAACTCATACGTCAGTTTTACATATTGCGTTTATAAATATTAACTGGATAACCGGGCTAGACGTACACTCAATTTAATTTCAAACTCTCATGAACAGAAAAGTGAATCAGAATGAGTGACCTAGGAAAAACCAAGAGTTCGTAAATATCTATTTGGTAAGCGCAAGCCTATTCCAAGCATTCATTACCAACAGAAATACTTGCTCTTGGATTGCCGTAGTCTTGAGGTTGCATCGTAACATGACATCGCCTAAGAATTCAAAGAATTCATATCTGCACTCAAGATTTTTAGTGTTCATTCAAAATAAGAATAATCGAACCATTGAGTAATAAAAAATATAATTGACATTTTCATGATCAGCCACCAGCTTCAAAATCACACATCAAGAATTAAAATGAATCGTATAAGTATTAGAACCGACCTTTAAATTTTCGTGAGGAATCACCTTTTCGCTCCAAAGATAATCAGAAATATCAAATCTCGAAAAAATTGCAGCTTTCCTATCTACACGACGGCAGCGAAACGAGCACAGACAGCATGATTTTGAAGATATCTCTGCATGCACCAGCTGGATCTAGACTGCCACTTCCGGGATATTTTCAAGACAGTTTGCGTTTTACCCTTCCTGTCAGTGTGACTCCGGCTAACGATCCACCTCGCTTGGAGATTCCTTCGAATGCCATTCTAAGATTGGCACAGGTATGTGTCATCGTTTTTATATCACGCTCATTTCAGATGTTAGAAATCATATAAAGACATCTATTCCTATGGGTACCAGATATCTTTTGGCAAGAAAATATGACAAGTTGTGCAAGAAAAGTTCAGACCAAAATAAAATATGCATGGCTCTTCAATCATAGAGACAAAACCACACCATTGTAAAGTTCTGCAGTAGTTTTATGATTTCATTATTTTAGAAGATTGTTGGTAGATTTGAGTCGTGTAACGGCACAGTGAAAGTTTTAGATTTCCAAATCCAACAAGATAATTTCCATAGCACTTTAGTCCCAAACTTGCAACTCTTGACATGATTTTTACATTTTTAGGCTATAAAGTATTTTATGAGACTGAATGCAGATTCTGGCACGAAGTGCTTATTAGCACTCGCTTCGCTTGTACCATGAAAAATTTTTGAGCAAAAATACACGTTTACGTGCAGTGCCGCATCTTCCATCACAATGAGATAATTAATCTCTCGAAAAATTAAAGTGACATTATTATAAAATAATGCTTCATCTTTTTTCGAAGTATCAGTATCAATCAATTTTAATGATTTCCTTCAAAGCACGGTCAAAGAATGTCAAATTTGTATAATTTTGTAAGCCATATTTGTATAATTCATTCTCTAAAATCTACCAGCCTCGTGGAAAATGCATAAAAGTCTACATGAAAAATTCTAGTACACATTATTCTATTCGAATCTTATTGGTACTACGTACGCAGACAACTCCAAATATGCAATTTCATCTAAACAGCTGAATTTTAAATAGTAATCAGATCTAACTAATTAATCTATTATCAACAGGGTACACAGAAGACTCTAACTCGAGATTTGGTATGGGCATCAGATCCAGATACATCAGTGGACTCACTGATTTTTACACTTTTAAACAACGACAGCGACGTCGGTCACGTGGAGAGGATATCAGGTGGATCCCCGTCAGCTTACTTGTCCGCCCAGACTGTGGTCACGTTTTCTCTGGCCGAGCTAGCCCGTGGCTCCATCGATTACGTACACAATGGCAAAAGTAAGCCGCATCACGAGATACTACCTTCCCATACCCTTTTCAGCTCCTTTTTATGTTGAGCATCCAATATATAGAAGCCGAGAAAATCCTCTCTACGAACCGCATAATATGCACCGGCTATTCTACCTATCGAAGAGCTTTTTAGAATATTTTTTTATGAGGATAGAGAATGGCTTAATCTGAGAATGGTCGACTTTTGAAGGATTTTCGAGCATAGAGTGATAATGGAAAGACCATGGTGCATACTAATTTTCCATAGTTCCAAGGAGTGAAAAGGGACCCCTAGATGAATACCATGAATATGAAATTTTATTCGCAAGTTTGAGACCGTATTGTAAATTCAAGGTCTCATTTGATACTGAGAGATACATCGTTACGTTCACGAAGTATAACCCGATGGGGTATTATGAATTACTATACCATGCTTGAGAAATCTCATGACAAATCTGGAGAAACTTATTGTTAGAATTCAATTGATTAGTCAATTCACACGTGGCGATGATTTTTGAATGGATGGTTCTGTCTTACTCGAGGATTGAATAATCTCTGACCTTCGGATTAATCTATGTCATACCTTGAACATGGTCTTAGGCTCTTCCTAAAAATCTCCTTTAGTTTGCTCCCAATTCTGTGAAGAATGTCTCATAAATTATTAGGAATATTGATGTAATCGAAAAACATCATCAAATATTTCAAGAGTCTGATACAATCTTCACGTCCTCCAAATTTTGGAAATCGAATACACATCCACTTACTGAAGATTTGGATAAGAAACCAGGAATCTTAATTTTTTCAGACAAAACGGAAGCAGTTTTAGGTCTCAGAGTCAGCGACGGCGAAGCAACAAGTTCACCTCAATATTTGCACATATCTACCTATCCGTTGAGTATCAGGCCAAGACACAACACCGGTCTCGTAGTGGTTCATCGATCATTTTCCTACTTGAATCCTGCCAACTTATCTTTTACTACAAATGCTGATGACTCCCGAGTAGCGATTCGCTATATTATTGTCAAATTACCTCAATATGGTGTTCTGCAACGACAACGTGAATCAAATCAAGTGTGGACTAACACGGATCACTTTACCAGCTATGATCTAGAACGACAAAGCATAAGGTATGTAGAGAATTATGATATTCCGTTTTAAATCATTAATGATTATTTATCAAAGAAAATGATCCGCGAGCCCTCCAGAATGATTTTTATGATTGAAAAAATCCGTAAATGTCGATGACTTGAGAACCTTAACTACGGTCAACCGGGTTATCTTTGATCAGCCGAGGTAACTTTGGAAGATCGAAGTAAAAGTTTAAGTATTCCTGCGGACGGGATGGAGGTTGCTCCGCGGTTCCGATACTAGTTCTGCTTTTTAGTGATATTAGTGGATAACGTCTTGTAATGGCGTGGAAGCCCCAATCAGCTGCCTATTCGTTTATAGCAAACTTCTCCGAAAAGGTGATTTAGAGGCGAAAAAAATTGGTCCAAACTATCAGTCTCGTTCGAACACTTCCGGTCCAAATCGGAGCTATTGGTGCTAGATTTCACTGAAACCATACCTGCAAGTCGACGATTTCATTGTTACATTGATGTATTTTTACCCTGGCTTATGAGTATGTAGAATGGAAACCGGCACGTACATATCTTTCCTGCGAACTAGGGTAACTTTGAACCAGTCAGGTGGAAAATTATATGCATTCTTGAAGAATGGGGCAGCTCCAGAACACTTCTGAAAACTGAAGAGAATCGGGCTCGTTTAGAAAACCGGGCTTTCATTGGAAGAGTTGATGATTGATCTTCAGGAAGGGCACAATGAGGTTCGAAAATTCTTTCCACGAGATCTACAATGAGATCTACAATAACAAATTCAGATTTTTATGTTTAAGAATGAATTTAGAGCTATAGAGCAAACCAAAGTAGAACCTTTTCACGACTCACTCTTGACCCCCTTTCACGACTCAATCTTTCCTCGAACCTTTCCACGACTCAATCTTGAGGATCTAATTGTGGAACACAACTTCGAGCGCGTATAGCTCCCGACCAAAAAAAAATCCAAACAAATTTCAAAACTCGCCAATTGGAAGCTAGGATTCTGAATTTTCGATTCACCGTACACACAACGTTTTTCTCATGTAAGACGCACAAATAGGGACTTGAAGAGGAAAAAAATATTCTAAATTGTCCCATAGTTACCCCGGTTGCCGGTAGAATACTTTCACAGTCTCCGATCTCATCACTAGACGACATACAACACCACATTGTACTCAGGAGTTATCAGATAAGGAATATGAGATTGAAATGAGTTAATCTTTTTTTTTCAGATACTACCACAACGCAGGAAGTCCGCGTCAAGACAATTTCAAATTCCAAGTCGGAGTGAGAGAGTTGTACTCGCCAACAATCTATGACTTCAACGTGACCTTCATAATCCTGGAACTTCGAGAAGTTCAACGAGATAACGTTAATTTCTCTGACAGTGCCGAAGTTATTGTGAATTCCCAAAGAATTCAATATCAAACAAATCCTTTACCAACGGAAGCAACTATGATCATTTACAGTCTCATGGCAATTCCAAAATACGGACACATGTATTTGGACAAGGAGGAATTAAGAATAGGTCAGACATTCTCTCAACATGACGTCGATAGCAATCGATTGCGTTACAGGCATTTTAGACGAGCTTACTCATCTATTGAAGACCAAGTCTCGTTCAAAATTACAGCACCTCAGTGTCCTGATATCACTACATCAATGAAGTTCTACTATCAACCCACCGCTTTGACAGACTTGCCAAGAAAAATTGAAACAATTGATGTAATAGAGGGACACCGAGCATTTTTAAAAATTTCAAGAGCAAGCTATTCTAATTTTGGTGTAAACTCCTTAAACTTCAATCTTACAAAAATACCTCAACATGGCTGCCTGTCATTGTACAACAATTCAATTCCTATAAGACCCAATACAACATATTTCTCATCAGATGAATTAGACAGCCATTCTGTATTTTACGTCCATGATGATTCCGAAAGTAATCACGATTCTCTAGAGTTTTTAGCAATATCTGATGATACAGATTTTATGTATATCGGCATGCTCAATATAGAAATTGAGCTTCAAAATGATAATCCACCAGAAAGAGTTGATCGAAGAATATTCCACGTTGTTTCAAAGTCAGATAGACTCATCACAAATACGGATTTGCAATTTACTGATAGAGACTCGGGAACAAAAACCAGCGATCTTGTTTACACTATAAAACAATTGAGTAATGGTATGATATACCGTATAAACGAGCCTATGTATCAAATCAATCGGTTTACACAAAAAGATATTGATGAAGGTAAAATCGTGTACAAACATCGAGGAAGCAAACTTGAAAGAATTGATTTTACCGTAAGTGATGGTGAACTTTCCGTTAACGATGATCTTGAAATAATGGCTGGTCAAGCATACGCCAAACTTATTTTGAGACAAGATACTGTTGTTCAAGCTAATCGAACAGTTTCTTTAGATCCTAAAAACATCGATGTAGACACTAATGTGTTTGCAAACCTCAGCGATATCACTTTTGCAGTTGTAGAACCACCAAGTTACGGCCTAATACTAAAATATGGCAAAGAAACTTCAATCTTTGATAAAGAAGATTTGTATCAAAAGATAGTAGTCTATAGGCATGTCGGGCAACTCAAAGAAGACCAATTGAAATTAAGAGTCAATGTAAAGGGAACCGAAGATATAGGAACCTTCAAAATAAAAGTATTCCCAGAAAGTTACTGGGAACCTCTTATAGTCCAAAACAATAACACTGTATATGTTGAAGAAGCCACAAGTGTTATTCTCAATCGTAAGAGCCTAGAAGTGAAACATCCAAATATTCCTCCTATCAGAATCGCCTATTACATTAAAGAATGGCCTAAAAATGGATACCTAGAATTACAAATGCACAACGATGATAGCCCATATGACGAGGAAAGTGATGACGATTTTAGCACAAACTTGATCAAAGGTTTTGAACAAAGCCAAATAAACGATGGACGTGTTCATTACGTGCAATCAACTCCGAACCGAACTCAAGACTGTTTTGTCGTGGATGTGACAAATGGCATCACATGGCTACACAATTTGACCGTAAACATCGTCATTGTACCTGACAAACTTTACATGGAAGCAAGAAAATTATCAGTTCAAGAAGGTGTTAGTGTTCTATTACATGAATCTGATTTCTACGCAGTAACCGCTTACTACGCAGGAAAGATTACTGATTACAGATTAGTTGAGAAACCAAAACATGGTAGCCTTATTGATTCTACCAGAAAAAGTCCTACGAAGAAGTTCTCATTCAGACAACTTAGTCTTAGAGAGATTGCTTACAAACATAATGGCGATGAAAGCCTAATAGATTCTTTTAAAATGGTAGCCATAGCTGGTGAAAAGAGTAGTGAACCTTTTGTAGTTTGGATTGATGTTGTTCCAATCAATGATGAAGTACCTGTCGTTGTTAACAAAACAAGATTTATTATGTGGCAAGGAGGTTTGAGTTACATTACTAAGGACATCTTAGCAGCAGTCGATAATGATACTTTTCCAACTGAGCTAGTATTCAACATTTTGGATACTCAGAATGGATACTTTTCATTAGTTGAAGCACCAGGGATTGAAATTCGTAACTTCTCACAAGAAATGATTAACACTGGGAAGATTCTCTTCACTCATACGAGTAAGTATTTATCGATTTTAGCCCATGAGAAATATAATGATGCTTAATAGTTATGTAACTTTCAGATGGAAGTGATGCTACCTTCAAGTTTATGGTAAACGATGGGTTACATTCATCAGAGACTCATTCCCTAAACATCAGCACGAAACCTGTTCGGATTCTCATAGAGCACAACCGACCACTGAAACTTTTCCCACTTGCACGAAAACCTATTGGCCATGAATTACTTCTGGCCAAATGTACGGATACTGAGCGAGATGTGAAATATTTTGTCAGAAGTGTACCATCTATGGGAAAGATTATTATGGAATCGAGTGAAGGTATCTGGTTAGAGGTTGACCGATTTACTCAGAATGATCTTAACAATAGTAGAGTGATGTACGAGCACAACAAGCAGTTTAACAATCTGACTGCTAGTGATGGTTTCATTTTTGATATTGAAACACGTTTTGCTGCTCCCATAAAAAATCAGGTAAGACATTCTGTACTCCCTAATAATACATCCAGAGAACTTTTTCACCCAATTAAGACGCAACACACCCCATCTAAATATTCATCAAACTCAAAAATCTTGTGGCTTCATCATTTGATGGAACTTTACAATCTGTGTTCACGTCTTAGTTAATACATTGATTGAGAAGAATTTTTTCGTTCAAACGTGATACTTCAGCACTGTTTCATGGCAATACTCTTATTTCCCTAGGTTTTCAAGGTAGATATATCGGTATCAAGTGGTGGTCTGCATCGCTATGTGAACGTAACTCCACTTCTTGTTGATGAGGGTGGCTCAGCATCACTCAACATGAATATCAGTGGAATCGTCGGATTCCTACGAACAAAAGTGGCCATACATAATCCCGAAGTGACCATAAGATTGAACAAACAACCTGACCACGGTCACGTAATGCTACTGCCTGATCTAAACCTTACCATTTACTCTCAAAGCGAAGTGGAAAGTGGGAAAATTACGTACTTCCATGACCATTCCGACACTCTCAAAGATCAAATTGATGTGTCAGTTTACTTCTCTCCAGGCCATGTGTTCTTATGCAATGTTTCAGTACCTGTTGAAATAACTCCAATCAATGATCAACCTTTCAAACTAGATGTTGTAAAACCGATCGACGTTGTACAGAATCAGACTCAGACCATTACAAGAAACAATTTGTTAACGACAGATCCAGATACTGAACCCAAAGATATCATCTACGAGATTATAAACAAACCCACACATGGGAGGCTTCTCCTTCTTTCAGCTGATCAAAACACTAACGGTGACATTCACGAAGCTCAAAAGTTTACACAACTCGATGTTGACTCTTCCCGCCTTGTTTACGAACACAAGGGACCTCTTCTACTCTCTACCTTCTATTTTCGCGTGTCGGATGGGCGATTTAATCCCGCTTACAAGATTTTCGACATCAAAGTTCATCCAATCAAGCTCAACGTAACTGTTGTAAAACCAGTCGAGATTCAACAAGGTATGACCACTACAACAATCGATAACGATTGTATAAAATTGGACACAAATGTACGTCAGGATTTGGTCAGTTATGAAGTGGTAGTTCCTCCAAGATACGGGTCTCTACACGCCCGTGAACAGCAATCAAACTTCCGGCACTCTGATCTCACAGCTAAGAGTGTCATGTACGTGCAGCAGGATATGACTGCGAGCAATGATAGTCTTGAGCTCGTAGCAAGAGCCAGCGATTTTGAACTACATGGGATACACGTACCAATCCGAGTTGTACCACTCATGATTATGAACAATAACTTAGACGTCTTTGTAGGTGAGAAGACAAAATTATCTATTCATTACTTTGATGCAACACCCTTAGCAAAATTGGCAGGTGGTAATCCAGGTTACAAGATCATTCGGAAGCCAAAATTTGCCAGAATTTTAAAAATTGTTAACAAAACCATGTCATCCGGTGAAAAAAGAGGTATCCACGAAGAGGAGGTATCCAAATTTTCTCACCAGCATATTTTATCAGGATTGATCTACCTAACCTGCAAAGAAGTACCAACGGATGATGTAAGAGGTATCTTAGACAGTTTTGATTTCGTTCTTGCAATGCCTAAGATTGTTACACAATACCAACCCGCAACGAGTACCTTCGACTTCAGAATTAAGCTTGTATCAGACTACTACAACAATTCGATTAACGGACCTATGGACCCGGTTGGTCACGAAGGTGAACTAGCCATAGCACCGAACATGAGTGATGATTATACGCCTCTACTTGGTATGCTTATGGGAGTTTTGTTCTTGGGAATCTGCGTAATAGTTACAATCAGATGTAAACAGACCGAATACAAAGATGAAGAAGACGAGGATGAGTCAGAGGAGTATCACGACAAGGTAGAACCTGCCACGCCATCTGTTATGACCTTGCCAAGGCCACCAGATCACTTGCTACCAGCAACTCCGCACATGAAAAGATATACAAATGACCACCACAATAACCACAGCCTTGGTTCTAGTACACCACTGCCACCTCCAATCATGCCATCGCTTACTTCGACCTTACCTCAGTGCAAGGTATGTGTGGTTACTTTTACATTAAGTAATAATGATCAGAATAATAGCCTAACAGACATAACCCCAAAATTTTTTAATTGGTCTTATAGTGGAAGTACGCGTTGAAAGAGACACGTTGCATGCAAATTGACAGGCTTTCCCGAAATTGAATTTCTAGTTTCCAATATTTGAAGTGGCGTCTTTTCCTACAATGATTTTGAGGTAGACCTGCGCTTCTTACATCGCGAGTGACCGTTATTTTCATCATATAAAAGCTCAAGGACAACAGAAGTACCAATATTCTCTCGAGACTGTTATTTTGGTCAACTCATTTCTCATGTCTGATTGAAATGAGAACTTCCGATGAGGAAATCAATTAAAAGGTTTTTGGCAAATTACGTGACTCGTGTGCAGTCACCGCCATATTGGCATGCGCCAATTCAAATTCCGAAACCTTCATTCAATAATTATTCAAAGACCATAGGAGAGTCAAAAAATTCCAAACTTCTTTTTTTGAGTCTATCTTAAAACGGATTTCAAAATAAGAATTCCCCAGAACCGTGCCAGTTCCTAATTGTCCCATGTAATACTCAACTATAATCCTGCTATTCTGTTATCTTTACAGGTGATACCACTAAATCCGATGAACAGTATGACCGGTTCAGAGATCGATGTATCTGCTAGATATCCATATGGAGTATCAGAAGCGGATGAATGGAGTAGTTTCGAAACATCAGCCTGCCCTTCTCAAACATCTCAAAGAACCACTTCAAATCCCTTACTAAGGAGGAATCAGTACTGGGTCTAGCATGAATTTTGCCCAACGCTGCGTCATCCGCAGCCGGGGCATTTACAATCGTAGCATATGGGGTTGGCCACTCAGAGCCTAACACGACAGTATCCCAAGAAAAAGACAGTTACCTATAGACTTGAAGATGTTGAAATTCTTGGTTGAGTACTAATATCGTGAATCATTGAGTGGTCAACAAATGTGCCTATGTGTCAGAACAGTATCAGATTGTGTTATGTGTATGTCAGTGCGTGTGTGATGTAACATTCTTATCGGATGCAAGATGCAATGAACATTTTTCTGCTCTTGTATTCGATTATATTTCAACTGAATAGTCTAAGATTTTGGTGTACAATAGTGGACTGAATCTATATTAGAAATAATTTTAAGCTATGGTCTGTATATTGCGTAGTGCGTTTTGGAGTCAAAGGTGACAATGGTGACGATTTTTTGAGTGCATTTATTACATGTTACCAACTCTTTATTCAGGATGAAAAAGCATCGTAGGAGAGGGTTTCCTTGGAAATCAGGAATACTCATGTGACCTCGTCGGAAAATTTGTGTCACTACCTTGTAAAGTCAATTTCGCGGCAGTTTGCAACGTTTCGATAACATTTTAATTATGTGGGTCAGACTATAACTGAAGATATGGAATTACCAAGAAATATATTTGATGAGCAAATTCTGTAAATCACCTGTAAAATGTCATACATTTTGACAATTTTGCATTCTTTTATAACCCACATGAACATTATCCAAGGAAAGACTACCAGATTTGTAGAACACAAATCTGGCGCAAGTTTTGGATAAAGCATCCTAGTAGATAACGGAGGTAAATTTATAGATATATTAGAACAAAAGATGCCCTGAATAGAAAAACTACAAATTTTCCTTGTTTCTTCTCGAAAGAATATCATCCTGAGCGTTAGATCAAAAGTTGTGTTCTGCGAATCCGGTAATTTTATGAAGTAATAAGGATCTCGTCTTATCTCTAAACAATGATTTCACAGAAGAATGGCGACTTCCATCATCAGAACTGCTGTAAAATGATAAGAAGCATTTCATCTGAATCCCAAAAGGCCGATAGGATATTGTACAAAGTTGAACTGGTCTTAGTGTAACCAGCTAATCCACGACTCGGTCAATAATATTCAATCAATAAATTTCGTGATACCCTTATCGTACGAAAATCGATGTCAACCATTTATATCGTTGGGAGTTTATTCTGAACAGCTCAGAAAGCAATACATTGATTACTATTAAGAAACCTTTCACAATAGATATCAAATCGATTTTGTTAATGTTATATTCTGAGCTTTGAGATAAGGAAAGCTCCAGAACTATAGGATTCTACAAGTTCCAAATCTTGCAGACACTGATAAAATCAAACATGAATACTGAAAGTTCTTATACTGTTCACGTCCGCATTCAGACTTCCAGTCATCAAATGACTCCTGAGATTAAACTTTTCTGATTATATTATTGACGTGTGCTCGATCCATTGCAATTAGAAGAACAAAAGAAGTGTGTCGAATGTTCACAAATCATTTCATCCAACGGTGGATCCATTCTTTGCGCTTATGAATTTTGAAAAATTTTTCTCAGCTATGCTGTTACTTGAGGAGGATCTGAATTGGTTAGTATGCCCCTTAGTACAACTATCAGTATTAGATAAGAATTTAGCTGGGGAAGCAGTGTACCCTGCTTGATTCTCTATAATTTTCTGAATAACTCATATGATGATAATAAGATCAATACCAGTTTTGAATCGAATATGTGATTATATCATCCAAACGTTATTAAATTTGTAATTTTGGACCTCATATTGTGTACATTGTAATAAATATGGCCACTCGAAGTATGGCAAGTATAATAATTAAATTACATCTTATCAATGTGGAACCTCAAAAATGTCCCTATTATGACGGGAAATTTGTTCCAACCTCGTCAAAGATGATGATTGGCAAATTTTACTCCTCGCCGGGAAGAAAATTAAAATATTCAAAGGATCCCGAAAAAAATGATTGGTCATGACTATTGAAGAATTTTCATTCATTCCCTCCTTCTGCTTGTTACCTTCATCGGTACAATTATTTCGGCCAGTAAGCAGGCAACCTTGAATGCAGTATCAAATTAGTAGATTTCGCGCCGGAAGAATGAAGTTGTATTTCGCTCCTGACCGACTAGTTTCGGACCGAACCGCAGGCGAGGGTCGAAATAATTGCTCAAAAGCGGGGAACCTCATGAATGAGAAGCAAATACTATTTTATGAAATTTTGTCAGCACACAAACATTGGAAAGTTGCGCAGAAGCTATTTCACTGATCGCGAAGATTCAAATCAAGTATCTCAATTCAATCGATTCAATTCATTAATTTTCTCGTAACTTAACGATAGGATCGATTATGACTTGTCAGAAACAATTTTTGCCTTTGAAAAAAATACTAAAGTCTCGTCTGATGTAATAGTTACTCGAAATTCAGGGAAGAAAATTCTCTAAAAATTTAATTCCACAGAATGCTGATCTGGCAAGCTGTTGCTCAGCAGCGACTCTTGAAAAGAGATCGGTGACTTCAATTCTCTGCCTTTCATTCAACATTGATTTCGGCGATTGTCATGATACCTCAGTAGTATAGCTAAGTGCGTTCTATTGCAACTGCAATAGAATGCACAATGCGTTCTATTGCAACTACAATAGAACGCACAACGCATTCCATTGCATCTGCAATAGAACGCACTTAGGCTTTTTGGAGAAATGCATCAAAAGTCCCACATTGTTCTGATGCAAGTACATTCAAACTCGCGGGGTTATTCTAATGCAATGCATTCAATTACTACAAGTCTCGCTTCTAATGCATTCGAGTTCTACAAAATTCTGGATATTGGAGTTCCCATAGGCTTTGTGATGCACCCATTCAACATGTCACGCTCTTCTGTCAGTCTACCGGCCGTTGCGTGACACACAAGTTTTCCATCGGCCTTGCGTGACACGTTCTTGCTGTGTCATACATCCCGCAAAAAATTCTCGCAGCCCAGCGTGATATCTTAAGCCTATGTAAACGGGAAGGACCAATTGACTTGTGGGTGTGTGCGCTTCCATGCGTGTGTGTATATATGTGTGTGTGTGTGTGTGTGTGTGTATCTATGCAACCGTATTGGAAGGAGCTGCATCAGAACGACCTTAGAGATTTCTGATGCACTCACAGAGTTTTGATT
This sequence comes from Eretmocerus hayati, assembly GCA_029851415.1. NCBI lineage: Eukaryota > Metazoa > Arthropoda > Insecta > Hymenoptera > Aphelinidae > Eretmocerus > Eretmocerus hayati. The sequence continues at coordinate 101,808,827 of CM056744.1, forward strand.
GCATCTCATTGAGTTTTCTAACTAGAGGTTTCACCGACTTTTTGAATGTATCGCACACGGAACTTTATCAGAATACAACTATCCCACGCGATATTTGATAGAAATTAAGCCATCCCGCATAGTATATTGATCAGAATCCAGCCATGTACCACGTGGTATTCGGTATAACTACCCCGCGCGGACAGTCATACAGTTCTCGTGTCTTGAATGCAATCGAAGAATTAGATTTTAAGCAGTCAAGGTTTCATTTTACGTTTTGATAGCGAGAATGGGAGAGGACCCGCAAAATTTTTCATAACTTTCAATAACTTTTGATTACATCCCATAACTTTTCATAACTTTTCGTAACTTCATAATTTGAACACATTATAACTTTTTTTTTTGAGTGTTCGTGTGCGATGTGGGCTTGAAATAACATCTTTTCACTCGGGGAGCTTCTATTGAATTTCAAGATGACGTTGATGGATCCAATATCTTAATTCGCATGCACCTCGTCGTTCGTCAATTTTCAGCGCATTTCTCATCGCACAAGTCCGTGGGGAGGTGACGGGAGTCGCTTCATAGTTGATCTTGATTCATCCAACTGTTATGACTGCTATCAAAACCTAACCATTTGACATACATTTGGTTGCCACGTCTTCTGATAACTTTTTCAATCAAATATACATCCAGAAACTTGACTCTTGAAAGTTCTTCTTCGTAAAAACATCCAGATAAAGGCTCGCCCTGATAACCCTGTATGTCGACAACATACGACATCTGAAGAGCTCACAGCAGAGACCCTTCTGGCTTGAATTCTTGAGAGCAACAAGGATGAGTCTAGATAACTTTGCGTACATCCCCGCTCATCGGATTATACTCTATGATTTGATTGTGTATAATCAAGCAATAGGCTGACGTATTCTCGGGAAAATTTTCTTTGGACTCGATTTCCAAGCGAACGTCCACTGGTGCATTTTTCAAAGTCTCATTTTGTTTGGAGCAGTCTAGTACTATGAGAGGTACATTCGCAATGAATTGCTTCTTATTCAATATCGGTTCTGAATCCCTACCATAATATGTGCTCTGGAAGTGAACGTACATATCGTAGAGAATCGCGTACTGATTTTTTGTGATATCCAAGTTTAGATTACTGTAAGGGTAATGTTGAGAGTTGAGAAAAAGTTTGACATCACTGATGTTACAATGATCAAACAGACTCGTGTTACGGGGATTCGTAACGTGGGTTCTTTTATACTGCACCTGGGGAGTCCTGACTCGACAGGTAGGTAGGTGGAAATTCGGAGGAGTAATAATTACCAAGGGAATCCCTAGAGCTGCGTTTATTGGTCCGAAAGTACAATGAGAGAGAGACTTTACAAAATACTGGGGTTGATTCTACTTGAGTGGAGTCCGTCAAGGGCTGAGGTACTCGACTCGGAATGGCGTTAATGAGCGACGAGGTCAGATCGGTAGGTGAGTTCGTACTGAGAACTAGAAGCCCGGCGCGTGATTCTAAGGTCAAACGTACGAGACGGGAGCTCGCGGTGTACTGCGGTTCTAAGGGCTCGAAACGTACTCGACGGAGTCTCGCGGTAAACTGCGAATCTAAGCCCCTTGCCAGAGCTTTTGGAGCTCTATTTATACTCTCTCAGACCCCGCGTTCCTCCTTCATTCGTGGCTAGGAGAAATGCAGGTGAGGCGCGGCAACGTTTTGTCCTTGCACCCCTCGTCTAGACTCGCGGGCGCTACTCGCGGTTTCTCGAAGCTTCTCCTAGCTTCTCGAAGTCTCCGCTTCTCTGTATGCCTATACATCAAGATACATAGTATATCTATAGCTTACAATACAAGGTACATCTATATGTTAGAATACCAGCTATGCCTATATGGTATACGCATATACTCCCATATGCGGAGTATATATAGAGCTAGTTGGGAACCGACTAGGTTCCTGACACGTCCGTTCGCTGCATTCATTGCTCCCCCGAGCAATGTTACAAAGATTCGTTCGTAAAAAAAATTACATTTTTTTCGTATACTTCCCTCATATTGAGTTGTATTCAAAATACCTTCGTGAATTCGACTTTCTTCTAAGGATTCTGAACTATTATTCGACAATACAGTGAAATCAAGAGTAGCATATCAGAGATTTCAGTTCCAATGATTTCTCACTCAGGTCTCGCCTCGATTTCGGAGATTCACCTTGATTCTAAAAAGCGGTATTCAGAATATACAACCTCGGCTACAAGTTGTTCAAGAAATGGAGTCTGATGAGAATCTCATTGATACAATATTTTAATTCAGCCGATGAGAGGCATCATCCAATTATTGTTGTGGAAGTTTAATGGAATCTTTGTGAATTCGATTACTAACATCCCACGGTCAGATTTTTGTTCAATGCAAGATTAAAAAAAATTGAGTAATTTGAAAGCTAAGATGCTACTCTCAGAACCAAGTTTGGTATGTCAGGATGGCTGATTTATCGACCGGTCTTAGGCCTACAAGAAGTTTTCCGGTGGACAGGGAGATTATTAAAGATATCTAATGATTCTACGCGTGATGCTCGTATCGATGGATTCTATACAATTCAAAAGATTGAATGATTTTACGGGATGAGGATAACATGGAATGATCCAAGTGACATCAAGGTCTCATAGACTAATAGTTCGCTGAAAAAAATTGCAATGGAATGAATGTAAAGCTCAACTAGTTAAAATACAATATCCATGATGAATTAATGAAAAGTTGAAGTATGCTCTGACTCGAATTTCCTACATAATTACATTCCAACTCTAAAATACTATTAAATAAACCTAAGAATACAGACTGCCTAAGTCTCTCCCTCGCAAGATAGTTATAATAGATTCAAGATAACATTCATATTGTTGCGCAGTTCTGAGTACATCTCCATTCTGTCAGTATTTTTCCATTGTAGCGAGTTCTCGATCATATTGCAAATCAATAATTACTGTTTCCTCTTTCATTTATTGATGATCCTTCAAGTTGGAAAATTTCAATCATATTCTGTAGTATGTCACTGTTCGAATACCGTTTTCATCATGATCATAGTTCAATTATCCAGAGATTTCAATTTAATCCTCGTTATTCCATGCTCGTCCGATCCTCGCTTTCCAGAATTTGATCCATTATTCATTCTCTCATTTTATTGATAATCAATATTGTCTCATTGGTTCAGTTGAATTGGTAAACATTGCCAAAATTCTCTCTTTGCTCCTTGGAAATCGATCTTAATTGAAATCCCATGGCTCCATCCATTCAGATTCATCAAAATCAGATCAAATTAGTATCAGCCTCCAGTGAAAGATTGAGAAAATTGAGCAATTTTGTGTGTGATTGCAATTCATAAGTGCCAAGTTTCATCATTGTTGGTTGATTCCTGAAACAAATCTTCTGACGATTAGTTAAGGGATCCCCCCCAGGCAACAGACTCTCGCTCCTAAAATGAAAAGTGCGAAAAAGACTTTCTTGATATTGGAAGAAATTTGATGGAATGATGCTGATTTTCATCTTCTCGTAATAAGTTGAATTGTTCATCATTGATAATTCTAACTTGAGCCTCGCTAACTACCGCTTACAGGGCTTATAGGTATAGGCCATGAGACTCAATGTTCGCTTCATTCGCTATCCAGTGTACGCAAGAATTCATCACCCGTTACAAAGTAATATGTAGGCCACAGAGCAAATGATGCGTCTCGAAGAATGATACTCTCTTATCACTCTTTTCGATTTGAGTCACCTAAATTAAGATATTATCCATTTTCTGAAATGATTGCTGCTAATTTTAACCGAGAAATACGCCCCATGTTGAGATTCTAATTGCCCGTGATGGACCCATTGGAAAAATTGTTTTGATATCATTCGTCAATGTACTCTGTTGATTCCTCCACTAAGCGCAATCTCCATTCAGTGTTCTTCAGCCCAATAATCAGCTGAATACTCGTTGTATTCATTTCACTGCCTCTTGTGAAAATTCAGGTGCTTCCCCGTGTAACTATGAGTTGATAAGATGCGACTATATTCACAACCCGTTATCGCATCAAGTTGAGTGGTCACCGTATGACTCCAAGATTTGAAAAATTGCCGCCCCTGTGGCTGTTCACAATAGAGGCGCACGAGGGCGCTCTCTGTTCCGATGTCTCTAGATCTAGAAATCACCAGCGCTGGTCATATTTTTACACGCATGTAAATGCAAGTAAAATGTCCAAGTATGAGGTGAGGACGCTTTACTAGTGTGCATTAAAGGGTCCTTTGCCATTATTTGATATTTTGTTGTTTCACTTTAAAAATTTCCTCAGACTAATTCACCACTGTGAACTTGTGTCAAATACTCTTTGTATATTCAATTTATTCTAAATTGTCTCATCTTATGTGCTTTGATGGATTCCTCAACACATTTTCAATGTGTTTCCCCACAGTTGTCCTCAAAACTGGTTATTCGGTAATTCTCCATATGTCTTGTAAATTGTGTTACACCTAAAATATGTCACAGTTGGACCTATCTATGGGTCCTCTTGGTGTATTTTAGCCTTCGTTTCAAGGTAAAGATCTCCGCAAAGCCTCAATCCCTGATACAAAAATTTCTTGCCAAAATATTCAGATTTTTGGGTCTGGTGGCTGGGAACGAATAAGGAAAATGCTAGACTGCCTAGCTCCTTGAAATTTGATCCTATCACCCTCAAATTTTGTAATCCCATAGAGTATGTTCCAAGGCAATCCATTATTTACAACCAAGGATTTCATCTCTTCTGAAAGGAATTCTATCTCCCAAGACCTAACCTACACTTTCCAAAGACATCGGTGGTACTTGCAATTCCATATGTGGGTGTCCTGGCCTCAATTTTTTACTTAGAGAGTTGAAATTTTGTATGGTAGTATAGATCCCCATAGAGAAAGATGTAGTATGATTAGTTTTAGGCTACTGCTGAATTTTCAAAAAACTTGTCTCTTAGACCCATTCTCATTTCCCTTTGGGAACGAGTAAGGAAAAATGCTAACCTGCCTAGCTCCTTGATTATTCATCCAACTATTCTCAACTTTGGTAATATGATGTAGTATGTTTCAAAGCAACTTATTGTGTACAGATAGGCATCTGGTTAGTTCTGACAGAAATTCTGTCTCTCAAGACCTAAATTACACTTTACGAGGAGATCGGTGCTAAATGACATGCTATATATTGATGTCCTGGCTCCACTATTCAACTTAGAGAGTTGAAATTTTGTATTGTAGTATGGATTCCCCTAGAGAATGATGTAATATGGTCCCTTTTGGGCTAATGCTGATTTTTGTGAAAATTTGTCTTTTATGCTTTTTTTTTTGCCCAAAATATATTTTCTGATAAAATGATGTGTGGTTGAGCTGTCATCTCAATCAAGTTTGAGATTCCTGTACAGTAGCAACTAGTATATTTGCAGAAGTGAATGTACTTTATATCAGAAGTGAAAATTATATGAACAAAGCTTTTGGGTGACTGCTTTTGGAGAGAACGGTGTCAGAACTCAACTCAATTCTTATGCTTTTTACATACTAAGTTGCTTTATCATATGACTGGAAACAAGTAAAGACTAGATGAGCTACTTCCTATTATCTGAGAATCCAAGATCTAAGTATTATTTAAAAAGAGCCAGTTACCCCATTAAGATACCGCAGATGATCAATGATGTTATGTGACCTTTTCTTACTTTCCCAAGAGATTCAACAGAGTTGTCCGCGGAAAACATGCCTGGAATGAACTCCAAATATACATGTGACAGTCAGAGAATGAATAAGATTTCTACATGCGGTCTCAACAAGGAAAGTATTCCTTTAGTATAACTTTTACCGAAATTCCGTATTACATTAACCTCTTCAGAAGAATTGAAAACCTCCTACCAAAATCCAATTTTACTCCTTCCAACAGCTTTGGAATTATTGAGATAAAGCTTTCTAGAATTCTTGACTTTCTCCTACATCATCCGTATATTACGCACACAACTTCACAAGAGCCTAGCGAGCGAGCGCATTCGCCCGTCCGTGTGTCGTTCTTCTATACATTTTGTGAGACCAGTTTTGCGCCTCCTATGCTTTAACATGTAACTCACACCATTTCACAAAAGCCCAACTCGGTTGAGCGCTTCCGCTTGTCCGTGTGATCATTGTTAGAGCTGAGATGGCCGTGGTGTCCCTAGACTTTGAGAAACTCTCCATGCATAGGGAATAATTTTTATACCACTTATTTAGTCTTTAAACGGACTTCGTTCATAACTTTGACGTAATTTTATTCTCCAACCTCCCTCCAAAAGTTGTTGTTTTTCAATTTTGACTACGATTGTCGTGTTATTTTTATTGAAACACTCGCTTTATTGATGTGATTTAGGCTTATATTTGTAATATCTCGATGTTGATTGCTCAAATTCGCTCAGGGAAACTCTGGCCGTGAGTTTCAATCGTAAGTCTCCCGGTTTCTACGCCGACTCATTTTGTTTCAGTCGTGTTAATTCATTTATTACGAAATAAAGCCAACTTATGCGAAGGATAATTCAAAAGCCCGCCTTGTTATTTCAATTCCAACGCCATTTGTGGTCATGCGCAAAGACTATGGCTGGGTGACGCCTACGCAGCTGCCCCGCGCGGCGCGCATTTGTGGTTTGCAGCGTGTTACTTGTTGCTTATAGCTGCCTTGATTGAGTGACATGACTATTTATCGTGTATATAAGTGCTCGGAATTTTGAATAATTCTGAAATCGGGTTCTTCACTCAACGTGACTTTCTATGATTTGTTGGAGGATGCGATTTGAGAGAGGCGTGAACTAAAAACTATTACACGGGACCATGCTCTTTGAGGAGGTTATGTTCCTTCTCATGATACCGTCTCGCAAAAGTGAGAGAGATGGAGAGAGTTGCGTCGTGAGCTAGTGCCTCTAGGTGGGGAAAGTCAGAATTCCGCAGTGATTGTCAGATTGATCGAGTGTTGCGCGCGCATCGTCGAGCAATTGCCTGAGGCACGTCACGTTGCGCGAAGGTGGTAGAAACGGTTTGCCGCGCGGTTTAGTGCCTCTAGGTGGTGAAAGTCAGAATTGTGCGGTGATTCTCAGTTTCATCAAGTGTTGCGCGCGCATCGTCAAGCAATCGCCTGAGGCACGTCGCTTTGCGGGGAGGCCGCAGAAACGGATCGCTGCGCGGTTTCTGGACTGAGTGATGTGGATGTTGAAATCCAATCCGTATTTGTGATTCAGTGATTGATGGATCGCGTGTTTTTATAATACAATGGACTAACTCCAGTAATACGTGATTGATGAAAAGATGATGGTCATCTTCTACGCAAAATACGATTTTTCATCGAATATTTTGTGCAAAAGGAGCAATCTCAAACCACCATTATGCTTTTTTCGGCGATTCGAATATTGTGAATTATCATTATAGGTCATACAGTGTTCCTCTTGATGAGTGAGATGCAGTGACAGATCGTGCAATAAATTCCTCATTTGCTTGATTAACCTCCCTTTTTTGGAATTATTCTTGAGCCTTTGCCATCCAGCCCTTTTCGCGTTACGAAAAGTTGAAATACTGCTAATGCTTAATTTGTCATAGAGCTTTTCGTTCAATAATTTTCCCTCATTTATGATGGAACTTTCTAAGTATATTTTTGATGCCACGAACCTGAGTTTAGATTGAGTCATATGATTCTTTTGCCTGCTTCTGCTCGAATCATTCTTATTATACGAGAATCAGAATTTGCAGAGTGTCTGTTGGGTTAGTTCGCATCCCGTAATAGCGACCATTAATTGCTTCGTAAGTATATGAATAGACCCCTGGACTTTTCTCGTGGATCATCATATTAGCAGCCATTTTGACGAGCAAACTTCAGACTGAGTCCTCTGTTTCATTCAATTTATATCGTTGGAAACAATTACGAATGTATTTGTACGTCAAATTTATTCCAAGAGGTTTCAGTATTTTAGTTCTCTTTCGAGCCAAAGATCAATCCAGGCGAATCAAACCATATGAAATAATACCTTTTATTCTCCTCTGTTAGTTCCAAAATGAGTTTGGGAATAATCCATTATTTGTTTCAGAAATCATTAGTATAAACGCGAGTAGCCATCTATAGATTTTATCTTCGTAGGATCTGTGATTTTGTAATGTATATGTAGATCACCGACAAATAGAAGAATTGATTAATCCTCAGTCGAGATAGAAAGTGGCGTCCGTTCGCCGCATTTAAAAAAAAATTCGAATATAGATTCCCTTATAGAAATCAACCTATTGACCACCCATGCGTCTGTTATTATTAATTAACAGTACTGAAAATTCCAACCATTTTGGATAATTTACTCAAAGTATGTTATATTTGGGAACCATGGAAGGACGTCGATGCTCATTTGTCAGGGTCATGACGTGACGCACTACTGAATAATCTCGAATGCATTTCAAAATTATAAGACAAAATTATAAGATAAAATTATAATCATAATGAAATTATTGTATCCATTAATCTTCAGTAGAATGGACGAGAGGAAATCCTGAGATCTAGTTCGACACAGATCTCTCCAAAATCGAGTAATCTATCTGATTCAAACCGCCAAGGACTGGTAAGTTATAGTTTCGATCACCGAATGGATGGAGGTGAGATTATCAACTTGCCTCTTCATTATTGTTTGAGGCAAGAATGACCCGGAGTTTCCCACGAGCACTGAAACAAACTTGGCTAGTAATTGGTAGGTCAATCGAAATTCGTCTGCAACACCCAGCTAGATTTTTCACCTGCTTTGTGATGTAGCCACATCAAAGCTTCGCTCTCTATTTCTTCCCGTAACATATCATATTGACATAAATATTGGTATTCTACTCCGCGCGGCAACCAGAGGAATATATAGTGTGAATAATCCACTTCTCTTGAAGGTTGAGTTATTTGGAATATTTTGGAGTCAGATTAGTATATTGTTAGTTCTGTTTTACTCTCGATTTATCCCATCTTCAGCAGCTTTATTTTCCGCAATCACCCTTTGGGTCTGCGGTAAAATCACCTGGCGTTTTATATTTTCATTGTGGCGAGTTTCGCGACCAAGTCATATCGAAAAACACTGGTTTGATCTTCATAAGCGAGATGATTCACCCAAGCAGATACTCCAGTCACACTCTTTTATGAGCACTGTTTTGGCCATCACCTGCACTAGTATATCCATGCTATATAGCATTCTATCGAGAAACACCGGTTTAATTTTCGTAAGCGAGATGATTCGCCCCAGCAGATACTCCAGTCACACTCTTTTATGAGTACTGTTTTGGCCATCATCTGCACTAGTATATCCAAGCTATATAGCAATCTGTGTATCGTGAAGATACAGCGAGTGACTCAAGTCACCACTTTTGAGTTCAACTCGATACCTCAAGCATCTCAGTGAGCTGGCTCATTAACGACTTACAGAGCTGGGGAAATCGTCCGTAAAGCAGATTTTGTAGACTATTAGTACCTGAGGAATTTGCGAGAGGGACATGGACTATCCACCGATATATTTTCTGCTGCTTTATTGTATCATTTTGTTCGTATAAATTTTTTCCGAACTTTGACGTAACTAATGCGTCCAAATTATCACTGGTTCCCACAAAAACCAGATGAGCTTGCTTCCCATTTTATTATTGATGGGTGAGGTAATCAATCGTTTGAATCCCACGTCCATTCAATTACCGGTAAACTAATATCTCATAAGTCAATTTCACTCAATGAAACAAAATGTATTTATCCGAGGCAGGAATTGTGGATTTATGAACCTCCTTCCGTCCATACGAGTGACTCTTACAGGAGTTTTGGAGGAATATCGTGCTCTATTCAGTACCAAAATGAATCAGATTGCATCGAATTCATGGACTGTGTTATATAAGAGGTTGTACGCATGAGTGTTCTCTTAGCCTCGATAACTTCTTTTCATTTAATCAACGAGTGACTATGGCTTTTAAATATTTTGATGTCAGAAGCTGTCAATTAGTTTGTGATCTCGTATTGTAAGAGCATGAATAGTTCCGCGTAATCAATTCAATCAACAATGATCGATTACAATATACCCCGGGATAATCCGAATAGCTCATTCGATTTATAAGATATATTTTTGTCCTCAATTTTTGTTTATAACTTCTATGAAAATTATCCTGGATATTGACGAATTATAAGCAACATAAATAATTGTATGATTGCGTATTTCGTTAGAACCAAATGTCCTCTCAGAAGCGAAATTATCATATTACACCATCCGCTGTTGATAATCCTAATGGTTCCTCTTTCATTATCGGTAAGATACATTTTCGATCTTGCATCCCGTCTGATGGGGTCAGTACTCGATCATAACGCTCTGGCAACCTTTTTGCATAGCCTCGACCATATTGACCCCCACGCTCATTATTAGATAACACGTTTTGATTCAATTTACCACCCGCTATGTGTACGATATCAATTTAGAACAAGTGTGGGTCCGACCACGTGAAAGATGCGGTTCATTCCCTTAGCATCGTTATTTTCTCAATGATGTCTCCCAGAACTAATTTATAACACTATTTTCTCAGCATGATTTACTACTATTTCTATAGCCCATCCAATATTGGTTTTTCGGTCACAAGCTCTGAACCCTAGTGGCTCAAAGCCGCAATAATCTCTTAAGCGTGTGAATCTCAACCATTTGAACTATTAAAGAAAATCTGTGCCTCTGACCACAATACTTGCTGGTATAGCGGGTTAAAGTCCCTTGAAAAATCACAGAGTTTGTGTGTTCTGGCAACATTGCCCTGTTACAGTACGTTCTAGTACGTTCTAATCGCACAAACAATCTAACTGATGAGCGAGTGGGTTCTAACCTTCCTAATAATCTAATTCGAGAGTGAGTAGGTTCTAACCACGTCACTATGTTTCAGCAGTATCTAATCTTGCGAACAATTCAACTGGAGAGTGAGTGGGTTCTAACCACATTACTCTCTGTTCTAGTGGGTTTTAAACTACCGACCAATCTGAATTCTGAGTGCGTGGGTTCTAACCACATTGCTCTCTGTTCTAAAATGGGTTCTAACCACTTTAATAATCATTTAAAATATGCGTGGATTCTCACCACATTGCTCTCTGTTTCATTGTGGGTTCTAACCACCTCGATAATTACCAAAATATGAGAGGATTTCAACACAGGACTGGAAAAAAAGCGAGCTGATTTTAGTCTATCCCTAATATCTCTATGGTTTCTATAGAGTAGTTCTCAAGCGTTCGAGAAATTTTTGAAATAAGGGAGATTCGGCCATGAAAAGTTCGTCAACTGACTTTCAACCATTGAACTAAGCGCTCTCTACATTCATCTAATCGATGATCCTATCATTATGATGTTCATAGGACAAAACTGAATTTCCCTCCACGCGATTCCCACTGAGACTATCACTCCTTTCATTTTGATTGGAAAAATTTGTACCATCATCATTTAAGTTTTCATTGTTATTCTGACGTCTGGAATCTTTTGAATGTCTATGGTTGAGCAGAAAAGCTCGTGGTGGCTTTTTCATATTGTTTTCGCGATTATCCCTATAATGACTTAGATAAGGGCTCGTGTAGTTGTGGCGAAAATATCCGCGTCTCTTAGTGTCATTATTCTGATCAGTATCTGAATTATTTCTATAGGGGTTCGTATTTCTATCCTCATAATTGGTCATTCGATTTCCGCCATTTTGGTGGTTGTCGTGATGTGGTGCATCAGCTCTAGAGTTGCCTCGCCTGGCTTTATATCTATTCCTTGGCCTATCAGAAGAAGAGTTGTAATGCGCTAGAATGTCCCGCCGCTTCCGTGCTACCTCTATCTGACGTTTTGAAATGAAACCTAGTTGAATTGCATCTTCTAAAGAGCGACATTCATTCAAATCGTGTCCACGTATATGACAATAATTACAAAATTTTGAGTCTCGGATTTTCTTTGAGCAGTCTTCACTACAATGTCCTTGGCCGTGACAATAATTACATTCGATCCGTGTCCGAGAATATTGGGTAGTCGGGATTGACGCCATTTTGGCGACTGATGCGCCTGAACTGTCATACCGACTCATACTCCGATCTAGGTTTCGCGGTTCATTTTCAAAAATATTGCCGGAGTCAATTGATTGTATTAATGATCGGCATCCGTTCAAATCGTGACCGTTCTTTCTACAATATCTGCAAAATTTAGTATCCCAATCTTCTGGGTATCCGCGTTCGAAATGTCCTTCCACGTGACAACACCTACATTCGCTTGTTACTGAAGCTCGTTTTACTGATATTGATCCAATTGGTTGGGATGTATTCACAGTCAGTTTTCTCAACTTCTCTTCAACAAGCGTGTCCACGAGTGCCACTATCGTACCTCTACTCATCTCAGGGCTACTCATACTTGAAAATACCGAACGAGCACTTGTTTTGTTCTCGAAATTTATCGCCTGTGAGATTGCCTCATGTAAAGTCTTGGGATTTGTCGATCTGACTTGGTGCTCTAATGCTCCCGAAAGACCGAGAAGAAATTGCTGCAGGGCCTCACTATTCGCGTTGTTTTTATACGTTTTTCGCTCCCAATTTTTGAGTTTTCGATCCGAGTCATAGACATTGAGTAAACGGCCATGAAGCTTTTGAACGCGCAAGCCGTAATCCCCTGCACTTTCATTTTCTCCTTGCTGTACTAGTTTTAACTCCGATAATACTCTGTCTGCACCCCCTACACCGCTATATTGGGTAGCCATATCGGCTAATAATCTCTCCACAGATGAGTACTGCGTCAATCTCGCAGTGTAACCCTCGGCTGCGCGACCCTTGAGTTTACTTGCTAGTGTTGAAAGGACCCACGGTTCTGAGTGTGGACCGTATTCGTCGACCACATATCTGACGGACTGGCAGAAAAGTGCTAACTTGTCTGGATTACCATCGTAAGGAGGAATTTGATTTAAAGCTTGATTGAGCGTTAATCGAGATTTAGAGCCTAGCTGGCGATCTGGGTTAGACTGAGCCATCGCTCCCGGCGATTCCGAACGGCGAACTCGAACGTTCGAATCGGATTTCCTGTCACTCGTCTCTTCTCGACTGTATCTGTCGTATTTTGATGAATTTCTCGGGTATTCGTACGAGTCATCGTCACTATCGGTATTGGAAGTTTCGGTCTCTGTAGAGTACGATCGTTCAGAGTGTCGGTGTTTCTTACTCCGTTTAGATTCATTGATAAGTTTATCCCGACGCGAACGGTTGGATCGGTGCGGTTTTTCATAGGTTTGGTCATCAAAGTCAGATTCCTCTGCGCTTTCATTGTCATAATGTCTATTTTGTCCACGTGAGCGTCGTTTGGTTCGATTTTCAAACGACGATTTTTCTATATTACGTTTGCGTGGCTTTTCGTACTCTCCGGATTGCTCGATTTGGTTTGATTTCCTTAAATAATGCATCTCAGCGTCAAGGCTCCCGGTGAGCGGTCGGCCGGCGGTCTTATTAGGTTTTGAATAATGCATCTCCGCATCTTGACTGTTAGGAAGTCGTTGGCGGGCAATCTTTCGCGTTTCCGCATCGGCGCTCTCGGTGAGCTGATCACGGAACATAGGCCTACTTATCCTATGCAATTCAGTACCGACCCTATGCGGCCGATTCCTGAAGCGCGACCCTATGTCCTCATGCATGGAGCAAGGGTCCTGGCCATCATACCTCTGCGACTCAGCATCTTGGCCCCCGAATGGCCGTTGGCTGGATCTATAATCAAACCGCCTTTGCAATCCATCATCACTGACGAGAGGCCACGGGTATTCTCCCGGCATTGTATATTCAGTTAAGCCCGTAGATTTTTCAGTATTATTATCATTAGAGTTCCGCGTATCTGCGTCACGTTTGTTGAGTATTTCGTTATTTTGTATTTGTCCGTCGTATCGCGAGGATTCCGCGAATACTCGTTCTGCTCGAAATTGATCATAATCATTATTGTCGGGCATATCCCCCACTTTTACGCGCGCCCCGTTCGAATTTTGTGTTTGTTCCAGAAATTCTCTCAAATCCATCAATATCGTGATCTCCCCATCATCGAAATATTCGGCTTCCGTCGAAAGCATTTGACTCAAGTCGCGTAGGGCGATTTCCATGTGTAATCCCCCTGGCTGCTGTAGTCCCCTATCTGCAGCTACGAGTGCAAAAGTGACCTTTTCGGCCTTGGGATCTCCTTCAATTGATCGCTGCGCGAAATATTTTTTCATTCGAGCAACCCCGTTCACTTCGGTAATGCTCATAGTATTGGACGCCTCGGCGCCTCTTACAGGATCACTCCTTGAAGTATTTTCAACTGACATATCAGAAGCATTCCCCATTGTGTCATGGTCTTCGTTATCCCTTTGACTACTTGCCATTTTATTACTTGAGTTCGGGACTTTGTATAGATTTATAGCTGCTAATTTTTGACGCGTTAATCAAAGAGTACAAGTTTGGGCGAAAGTAAAAATTTGCGAGTTCGAGAAGTATCACTATTGGGCACCTGCTGTCCGCGGATGAGCTCGGCTCGAGCTATTGTATATAGTAAAATATTATCACCTTGAATTATTGGCTTGACGGGAATTTAATTATGATTCGCGTACAACACTATTGTTGTATGAAAGCTCTCTGATATAGAATAATATTTGACTGTATTTGGCTTCTAGAAAATTTCCGAAAATTTAAGTCTGTGCCTCGCGACTCTCCCCACGAGGGACAAAAATTGGGGAATTATAAAATCACTTACCCAGATGCCGCGTAGACCATGAAGCAGGTAAACCAGATGAACATCCTTCCTGTCTTTCCTCCTTGTCAGTGGCAGCTGTATGCGGTTGAATCAGGTGAAGCGCGACGCGGTTGACGCGGTGAAAAATTTTCCGAATTTTTCCACGCAGTATCCCACTTCTGACACCAGTTTGTTACGGGGATTCGTAACGTGGGTTCTTTTATACTGCACCTGGGGAGTCCTGACTCGACAGGTAGGTAGGTGGAAATTCGGAGGAGTAATAATTACCAAGGGAATCCCTAGAGCTGCGTTTAATGGTCCGAAAGTACAATGAGAGAGAGACTTTACAAAATACTGGGGTTGATTCTACTTGAGTGGAGTCCGTCAAGGGCTGAGGTACTCGACTCGGAATGGCGTTAATGAGCGACGAGGTCAGATCGGTAGGTGAGTTCGTACTGAGAACTAGAAGCCCGGCGCGTGATTCTAAGGTCAAACGTACGAGACGGGAGCTCGCGGTGTACTGCGGTTCTAAGGGCTCGAAACGTACTCGACGGAGTCTCGCGGTAAACTGCGAATCTAAGCCCCTTGCCAGAGCTTTTGGAGCTCTATTTATACTCTCTCAGACCCCGCGTTCCTCCTTCATTCGTGGCTAGGAGAAATGCAGGTGAGGCGCGGCAACGTTTTGTCCTTGCACCCCTCGTCTAGACTCGCGGGCGCTACTCGCGGTTTCTCGAAGCTTCTCCTAGCTTCTCGAAGTCTCCGCTTCTCTGTATGCCTATACATCAAGATACATAGTATATCTATAGCTTACAATACAAGGTACATCTATATGTTAGAATACCAGCTATGCCTATATGGTATACGCATATACTCCCATATGCGGAGTATATATAGAGCTAGTTGGGAACCGACTAGGTTCCTGACACTCGCGTTTTTGTCTTTTCTATTTTTCCTCGCAGTTTGGAAGCCGAGTATTACGTAACGTGGCTTCTCTAATTGATTGGACGTTTTCACAGTCCACGCGTGTTTTGACGTGGTCGGAAGAGAAGGATACTCGAAGAGTTCCCAGGATCGAAAACTTATTAACATCGGCTTGCTTCTCTGCAGTTGATTGAGCATTTTAATTTTAAGTTGGTCAGATGGTGTCACGTAAGGCACGAGCCATTCTATTTTAATCAAGTCAACCCGCCACTGATCCCACGTCACCACTGCCGGCGTTCCGACGTTATAAGATGTCGATAACACAGCATTGACATCAGTATTGGATCTTTGGAGGATCAATTCATGTTTGGCATTAACGATGACCTTCCGATAGTCTTCCGCGAAACCTAGAACCGTGTTCAGAGGGATGCATACATCGAAACGACCTTATTCATCAATGATGCTTTGAGTTTCCTCGATATCTAACCATCCAGCATTCTCCATATGTCGTCGAGGATTGAAGGATATCCATCCCTTCATCAAAGTTATGATACCAACATTCCTACAACGATCAACCTCTATTCCGTTGATTTCGTATCGAATACCGGTAAAGAGATGGCATGGAGCATTGCTCACGAACTTGGTATGCGATGCTGCAGTATTAGACGTCACTATTAATTGACCCCTCATATGAAGTGAGCTTCGAGAAGGCAACACACAAAGATCTTGATGTTGAATTGATATGCGAATTTCATCATTATTGCCATAGTTTGCTCCTGTGTAAGGCTGATGAGCGTGAATTTCATAGTGAGCAATATCATCGTCGAAAACGACGGGTGATTGAATGTCTAGGATGTCTTCCATTTTTCTTGAAACAACAGATAAAAACGCACGTTAATTTCCACCAGACTCTACGCGGAAACCGTGGCTTTTTAGGAATTGTACGTTCTGCCGTGTTAGCGCTTTGAGTGCACGACGACGACTGATCGGTAAGTGCCATGATGTCCTGCTTTTAAAGCCCCGACCGTAGTAAGCGTACCCATCACTGAAGTGCTCTAATGTGGAGTCTTATCGTGATTTCTTCTCCTTGAAAGTCGACTAATTCTCCGTCTTGATCAATTACTACAATCTGGATATAAGTTATTTCTGTTCTGGGGATTAATGGTAAGTAGATCCTCTGAGTAGGAACCTCGATAATTTTGTAGCCTGGGGGTACTGCCGGAAAGAACTGGTGAAGAGTGTGAACTTTCTGACTGTTCAGATAGCTACCAGTGATGATACTGCACTCAATTCTCAATGAGTTTATTTTAAGAATCCGTATTGGTAAATTAGAAATATGTTCCTTATGTTATGATTTTATTCTTCTTCATGCACTGAATAAAAAGTGCGGCGGCCGGGAAACGATCCGGCGACCTCTTGATCAAGAGTCTGACACGCTGTTGACTGAGCTAGTCCGGCCGCACCAAGCGGCGCACTATGGCAATCCGATTCGGGGTGCGTATGTAATTGGGTAGCTTGAGAATGGTTGATCGAATCGTGATCGGACTTTTTGCACACTATTTAGCAAGAAGTCCTTCATACGATATAACCTTCATCCCTAGCTTGATGTGAAAATTTTCGGCGATATCGCTCAAGATATGTTCAAAAATGGGGCATGGGCCGATTCGTTTATGGTGAAAGTGAGCGAAAAAAGTCTGGCAAAGTGCCTTAGAATTACTCGATCACGATGAAATTTTTTTTATAAGATCTTTATAGTGTCCATAATATGAAAAGCAAAAGAAAAATTCATATTTGTTATTAATTTTCAAGTAATAAATAAAAATTGAAAATTTAAAGCTAGAAAAATCTGATTTGGACGAAAAAATTGGAAAAAATTCACAGATTTCGGGAAAAATTTCATTATCAACTTTTGGTGAGAATTAAGATCGCTACAGGAAGATAAAGATAGGACGATAAATGAATAAGCATTCGTAAACCGCATCGTAAACGCCACAATAGCCTGCCACAATAGCCTGCGGTCCCTTTGGGATAAACCGCGGGGCCCGTGTACCTGGACCCTCTCGACGGGAGGTATATCATCTGCATGTATCGACTATATACACGTATATAGTATACATAGTTGTGTAGTACACCTCTGTGTACTAGATACCTTTATACAGACCTACAACTTACGCACTCTCGTCCTCAAATATTGAGAGTGAATTAGGCCAGGCATGTGTATATCTATTGCTAATATATATATATATATATATATATATAGCTATATAACATAATATAGCTATATAATATATATATATATATATATAGCTATTGGTGCAAATTCTCAGGAGCCCAGGTGAGATGGATTGCAAATTTTTTGTTTGTAAAATTATTTGCATGTGAGTAGGTTCGTTTTGTCGAGGGGAAATCCTGTACCCCGCTCAGCCACTACTTTTTCCTGCTCGTTGCTACTCGCCACTACTCGCCACTACTCGCTGCTACTCGCTCCACTACTCACGTTTGATAATCGCCGGGCGGCCAGCCGCGTGATCAGCCGCGCCGAAGCGCGTCGAGCAGCGAGTAGCGCGTGAGTAGTGGCGAGCAGTGGTGAGCAGGAATAAGTAGAGGCGAGCAGGCGTTTTCCCACTACTCGCTCGCGGTCGATCCATTCTGCCCCGGTCGAACTTGTTCTCTCATTAATTTGTCATTTATCTAAGATGATGACCTAATATTTTTCAAGTAATTGATATGAGAGCACTGAGAAGGTGAGAAGAACATCGCAGGTAATCAGTATTGTCGATAAACCAACTCGTAAAGCACTGATAAGGCTTTGTATAGCTCAGGCCCCTTGTGGGGGGCCGATGAACATGTGGAGTCTTTGGTCTTTCTTCTTGATAGAGAGCTTGGCGCAGAGGAAACATCTCTGCCTGGCATGCTCGAGTTCGCGGGTTCGCACCCGGGTGAAATCTTTTTTTTTTTTTTTTTTTTTTTTTTTTTTTTTCATTTTTTTGGGGATGAAAATTATTTATGGAATCGTAGTGGTGAAGTTCGTGCCTAAGGAATATTTTCCGATGCGTAAGTGACTAGCATCTCCAAAAGTCTTTTTAATCGATAGCCAGTGTAATTTCCTTCAAAATGACTACTTCAAAAAGCTCGTCAAAAAGTCGACTAAAAAGTGTGTAACACTGCTGAGAACGACTCTCGACTCTCGGGTCGGTTTTTTGAGTCTAATGAGAAATGTTGGAGGCTGGGGACAAAACTGACCACGGATGCAGTTTCTACGTCGATAAATACATTAAAAATACATGTTCTCGTTTTTTAAACAGTCCGATTCAAAAATCGCATTTTTCAGGCCTATTGAAGGAGGCATGAATTCACGGATTTGGTACCTTGGATTTTTCAAATTTTTGGACCACCTGTATCTCGGGTTCTACTGCGTCGAATCGACTTTCTCAAGTGGTCATTTTGAATGGAATTACACTGACTATCGATTGAAAATACTTTTAAGAGATGCAGAGTGACACGCATACGCAGGAGATGCAAATTACTGAATTAAAATTTGTTTTAAAAATGATTTTTCGCATTTTTGACTTCTTCCCACCACGGAAAATAACACTTTCCAAAACGGATTTCGATTGTAAAATGACCCGGCAAACACGATGAGATGGTTTTCTATCGTCCTAGTTGCAGATAAATGGGTTAAAAATCAATTTTTATTCTTTCTGAATTTTTTTCGGGGTCTTGATAAACAATTACGGATCCGCAAATATTTTTTTGTTGATTGTCATAGTTTCAAAAATATGTCAAAAAAAATTCAGATTGATCCATTGAAATGCGTTAGAATGCGATTGAATAAAAGCAACATCAATTTCTAGCGAATTTTAGATAGTTTTTAGGGTACCCTAAAAAATGAGGACGACCTTGGAACCTTAAAAACCTTTTTCTCCACTCACTTTGGTATCAAAAACTGGGGAAAATCACTCCGGGCGCCATACCTACCGAGCATTTCTCGATAGAGACTTGGTGACTTGAGCTTGCAAAACAGGCCATAAAAACCAACTGAACGTCGGATTGGACCAATACTGTACTACTAGACCGACAGCTATTTTCGAAGGACATCAAATTTTCTTACCTGTATCTGTATCGGAACTAATCAAGGATTTGATGATAAAACATTAATATTTCTTCATCTGTACACGGACGGCTCCCGACCAGAACGGTATAAGTCCATTTTGGTGAAAATTGAGTTTACGACGGGAAATGATAGGGAATAGATGCGAAAACATGTATATGTAACTCCGGGAGTGAAAATTCATTCTGAGCCGTCACAAGCACCATGACAATTTTTGTTGGGAAAAAAGTTTCGACTTATTTTGGGGACCAGAACGGTATAGGTCCATGCCCGAGCATCGAAACACGACTCTCGCACCTTCTATCCTCAATTATTGAACTTCTCTAGGCTTTGTAAGGTAATAGTAGACCCCAAAAACTAGGATATTGATGCCCTGTGTATTGTGGAGGTCGCTGCATCGAGTCGACATCGAAGTTCATCGCTGCTTTGTTCACGCTTTGACATTATGGACAAGGCTCATCTACACCAAAAATCGCCTCGAAAATCACAGAATAGCATTCTGTGGGAGTTTGTTTAAACATCGTGACTTTGCTGAGGGCTCTAAATTGAACTTCTGCTTACATCGTCTGGAATGAGACAAGATTTACAGGGTCAATCGAAGAATTTCAGTCGATAGAGCGATCGATGTTGAACTTGCTTTGGTTCTCGTTTATAATCATTTCTGCAGAGATAATTTCTTCTCAAAGGACCGAATAATTGCATCTAAGATGCAGACAATTTCGATAATCTACACGCAATGTTTCTTGTGGTAAGAGCAATGTGGATGACGAAAAGTACCTAGCCTCATTATGTAATAGACATATTTCATTTACAATCATTTCCCAGAAATCGTTTTGAATATTATCAACGTGCACTCTTATTATTAGTAATCGTTTAAGTGTCCGAATACGATTCTTTTGGTAGTTACAAGTGAATCTCATTATACTCGATATTGTTGTGGAAATACTATACTCCTCGAATAGAGCCACCTGCATTCAGTTTGAATCACTTAATGCTTTTCATCAATATTAGTTGTTTCAGACTGCTTAATCGAATAAAGTCCGATTGGTCATTCAAACTCCACATTTTGAGATAAAAGTATTTTGATTCTGATCTTTTCAGTGTAAACTCTCTCCAGGTGAATCTCCAAGTAGAAGTTCTATCCTTCAAAACTTCCCAAACACTATATTAGAGTGTAAACCAGGCTAATTGAGTGAATGCCACTCGACTGAATCCCTAGAATACGCACACGTGGACTGCAATTTCAAAATGTCATCGATTACGGTCGTAGTACTCCAAATGTAACATTTTTGGTGAGATCCGTCGATGTAAACCGATTATGTTTCATGAACACTAGCAAATATCTTCACCAACCCCTAGACAGCTCCCAGTTAACAATTTCAGAAAAAAACATGGATTCATACCGTTCTGGCCCCCAGAATTTTTCAACTTTTTTTTACGCAAAAAACGGTATGAGTCCACAGTGTTTCGACGTTTTTTGATGCAAAAAGGTTCAAATCGACAATTTTTTAATGTTTTACGACCTAAGAGGGTAAAAGCCGACTAGTTTCCTTACTTTCCCCGGTCCAGAACGGTATAAGTCCGCTTCAGGAAAAATGATGGACTTATACCGTTCTGGTCCGGAAAAAAAGTCGAGAAAAGTTGGGGACCAGAATGGTATAAGTCCATTCTTATTGCAGAATTACGTGTAAAAAGTGTAATTAATTAAAAATCATTACGGCCCAAGGAAAAGAAATCGTAAAAACACACTCATCACACGATAGATTAAGCATGATTACTAAAAATGATGATCCGAATTTCCTATAGCTAAAAACCTTTGAAGCTCATTTGCCAGAAATGCCAAAAATTGACATATACCGTTCTGGTCGGGAGCCAAATTCAAGTCTAGGAGTTGATTTAAAAAAAGATTGTTCTATGTCCTACGTTGGTCCTATACTTGAGAAAAAAATGTCCCATATATTCCCTAGAATTTCTGCAAAAGTGAGTCCGAACCCTGTTACGTAATTATTGCACGCCCTTTATATATCTAAATCGTTCTTTATCCTACTTTCTGCAATCAATGAGCGCAATACTAGTCATTTACGCATCGGAAAATATTCCTTAGGCACGAACTTCACCACTACGATTCCATAAATAATTTTCATCCCCAAAAAAATGAAAAAAAAAAAAAAAAAAAAAAAAGATTTCACCCGGGTGCGAACCCGCGAACTCGAGCATGCCAGGCAGAGATGTTTCCTCTGCGCCAAGCTCTCTATCAAGAAGAAAGACCAAAGACTTCACATGTTCATCGGCCCCCCACAAGGGGCCTGAGCTATACAAAGCCTTATCAGTGCTTTATCGACAATACTGATTACCTGCGATGTTCTTCTCACCTTCTCAGTGCTCTCATATCAATTACTTGAAAAATATTAGGTCATCATCTTAGATAAATGACAAATTAATGAGAGAACAAATTCGACCGGGGCAGAATGGATCGACCGCGAGCGAGTAGTGGGAAAACGCCTGCTCGCCTCTACTTATTCCTGCTCACCACTGCTCGCCACTACTCACGCGCTACTCGCTGCTCGACGCGCTTCGGCGCGGCTGATCACGCGGCTGGCCGCCCGGCGATTATCAAACGTGAGTAGTGGAGCGAGTAGCAGCGAGTAGTGGCGAGTAGTGGCGAGTAGCAACGAGCAGGAAAAAGTAGTGGCTGAGCGGGGTACAGGATTTCCCCTCGCGTTTTGTTCTCATTCTAAAACGCATATGAATCAATCATAATTTCTCAAATATTACATTGCATATCTATGGCTAGGATATATATATATTCATTCTATTGTGTATATATATATACACAATTGCATTGCTGCATGCGGAGATCAAAGCATTCGAACATTGCCTGCATTTAGCATACAAAAAAAAGATGGGAGAAAGATACCACCAATGGAACAATACAAAGAAAGTGAAAGGTTGGTAATAATGATGTAAAATATTCCCATAACTTTGTTGAGTGCGTATCTGATTTCTATTCAGTTGATGAGTGGAATGATGGGATTTGATTTTCTAAGTGAAACGTTCCTATTTTCATTTTTTGATGTACCTATGAGATGCCACATCCTTTTCAGATGGAGTAGATCGTCGAAAAATGAGGATGCGAAATAGAGTGAAAAAATATTTTGGTATAAGGCCGGATCAAGTCGTTCAAGGCCATGGTACTTCGAACACTGGAAATTTAGCTCGCAGATGTTTTGCAGAGCCAAGGAAATTTGCACAAGTCTTGAGGCTTGATGAGAATTTTGTACAGGATTTAGCCAATGTGCTAATACTATTCAAATCAAAAAGAAAAGTGGATTACGGCTTGCTGCATACCTATTGCATGAAAGTATATTGGCAACATTATGCACTATACCCCTGGGCTCAGCTCAACGTCAGTCTTCACAAGATCCTTATGCACGGATGTGAAATATCGAGAAGATTACCACTGCCCGTCTGTTACTTCTCTGAGGATAGTCAAGAAGCTTGGCACAAATTTTATAGAGGAAATATGACTCGACATGCTCGGCAATCGAGCAAAGAATCGCAAATTCTAGATGTGTATCGTCGAGGAACCGAGGAGAGTGACCCATTGATCTCCAATATTCTGCTGCAAGAGCGATCAAAGTTGTTAGAGAAAAAAAAATTCCCGGTGCACCTCAAAAAGTATTTATTAGAAAGGTGCGCTTTCGTGATTACTCTTTATATATTACTGATGATTGATCATCACTTGCCTAACTTAGTGACTTATATTTCAGCACCACCGATACTCATGGAGACGAAGATTCCAATGAAGGGAGCTCAGACGAAGAAACGCACGATACCAACCACAGTCCGAATCGTATCGGTATCGAAACAATCAGCAGCACTGATGATACCGAGAATGATTTGATAGATGAGTCGGATATATGAATAATTTCGATATTAGTACTCACAACAATCGTAAGCTAGTCAGAAAGAGCTATACATGTTTGATATGCGTTTTTATTACTTTGATAATCAATTGCACTTTACTTAATGACTGAAATGAATTGATGAATGTATTTTACTTCGATTACAGACACGCCATATTACTGCTCGATTATTTCGTTGATGTATATATATGTATGTATAAATGTTCAAATTTTTGCCATCACAGCGAATGGTTTAACAAACAAATAATGTGCAATCCATCTCACCTGGGCTCCTGAGAATTTGCGCCAATAGCTATATATATATATATTATATAGCTATATTATGTTATATAGCTATATATATTAGCAATAGATATACACATGCCTGGCCTAATTCACTCTCAATATTTGAGGACGAGAGTGCGTAAGTTGTAGGTCTGTATAAAGGTATCTAGTACACAGAGGTGTACTACACAACTATGTATACTATATACGTGTATATAGTCGATACATGCAGATGATATACCTCCCGTCGAGAGGGTCCAGGTACACGGGCCCCGCGGTTTATCCCAAAGGGACCGCAGGCTATTGTGGCAAGCTATTGTGGCGTTTACGATGCGGTTTACGAATGCTTATTCATTTATCGTCCTATCTTTATCTTCCTGTAGCGATCTTAATTCTCACCAAAAGTTGATAATGAAATTTTTCCCGAAATCTGTGAATTTTTTCCAATTTTTTCGTCCAAATCAGATTTTTCTAGCTTTAAATTTTCAATTTTTATTTATTACTTGAAAATCAATAACAAATATGAATTTTTCTTTTGCTTTTCATATTATGGACACTATAAAGATCTTATAAAAAAAATTTCATCGTGATCGAGTAATTCTAAGGCACTTTGCCAGACTTTTTTCGCTCACTTTCACCATAAACGAATCGGCCCATGCCCCATTTTTGAACATATCTTGAGCGATATCGCCGAAAATTTTCACATCAAGCTAGGGATGAAGGTTATATCGTATGAAGGACTTCTTGCTAAATAGTGTGCAAAAAGTCCGATCACGATTCGATCAACCATTCTCAAGCTACCCAATTACATACGCACCCCGAATCGGATTGCCATAGTGCGGCGGTCCTTATATGCGATACACTTGAAGTGCGGGCGCCTGTGTAGCTTGCGCCCGTAACACACCCCCTGGGCAGAGTCGACGATGTCCTCATCGTCTGAACTTAATGTCATTGTCTTCTAAATGTCGTCTATGTAGATCCCGAGTCCATCTTGTCGGTACAGCAGGTCTACGCGTGGGCAGCGCCACCTAATTATCATCGTTGATTATCCTCCGAGTACGCAGTCCACTTGTGAGCGGGGTTCATTCCGCTTTCTGACACCAGTTGTTATGATTTTATTCTTCTTCATGCACTGAATAAAAAGTGCGGCGGCCGGGAAACGATCCGGCGACCTCTTGATCAAGAGTCTGACACGCTGTTGACTGAGCTAGTCCGGCCGCACCAAGCGGCGGTCCTTATATGCGATACACTTGAAGTGCGGGCGCCTGTGTAGCTTGCGCCCGTAACACTTATGAGCTTTCAAAATGCGAGGTGTGAATCCAAGCAATTGTCCGATCGATCCTTGAACTTTGAAATTGACAGGTTCACTACACTTGATCACACTGCGAAGAGTGTTGTTGTTTGGTTTCAAACTGAAAGTTATACCGGTCTCAAGCAGTTCTCCTTGAATGTACTTCTCGATATTATCGATCTCGTAACTACCTGTAGGTATTGTTATCTTTCTATCTCCAATGATAATCTTATTTCTTCTCTCGTGGATGTTAGGGAACGAATGATAAGAGAGAAAATCAATCAGAGCGCAGTCGTAGTTTTTGTGGGATTTCAGTTCGATTGGGGGATTAAAATGGGCTTCAAGAATTGGAGAAGTTCCCAATAGAATCAGAGTAACTGATTCCATGACTGTTCGAAACAGAATGAGAGAGAGAGTTGAGTAGATCATTCGATTATATACCCTCCAGCTCATTGCATGAAAACTGGAGACACAGATGACCGCAGTTAGAACTTCCAAAGTTTTGATATCTCTTCGGATTATACTTTACACTACCGACTCCAAGATATAGAATGAGATCTAGTGGTGGCTGAAGGTCACCGAAGCTATCAAAATATACGACATCATTCGTCACGAGTCACAATTTGTGATATGTACCTGTCCTTGACCAAATCGCTTGTGTTATATATATTTTACACCTTTTCTTTTTATTTTTGAATTTTTGAATACTCAATTATTTCTAGAATTATGCAACATATGTAAAAATATGTGGGTTATATTTTGTCTTATGACGAATAAAGGACATCAATCAATCAATCAATCATCCCCACTCTTCCGGTACGCAACCCAGTGTGTCCCTGGTCCGCTCTCGTCATCAAGATTCACTATTGCCGATTCTTGATAGCGAGGTCCGTCAGGTGGTAATGCATTTCGCATAAAAACTCCTCGAAAGTTGGGTATCCTTCTTTTTCTCGCGTATTTGAGTATATCAAAGTTGGACAATGCTCTATTGGGTGAACTTACTCCGAACTTTTTTTTTTAAACCCATCGCCCATGTACGGGCTCAAATAAAGTCCGAAGCCTTCTTTATGTGCCCCCAAGTAGAGACCTTTCCCAAGTGCGATAGCCTCCATTGTCTTGTTATGCCGTCGACTCTCTTCTAACTCAAGTTTCGCTGCCTTAGCTTGGTTTATAGCCTTGGCTACTCCGGCAGCCCCACCAGCGAGAGCACCAGTCGCACTCAAACCAGCGAAGAGAGGAATCAGATATGGTAGGGATCCGCCGATTTTTTCTGAAACTGGTAAGATTCGAGGGATTTTCACTTTACTCTTTCCGCTGATCTTCTTGACCGCGGCTCGCGTGCCTTGAATTGCTGATTTGATTATTTTCTTCGCTGATTTATCGTAGACTGCGGATTCAGCCGCAGCTTTAATAATTGTAGTTAGAGGAGTGATTTTTCTCTTCTCAATAACTTTTCTTTGAGTCTCTATCTTCAGACCCATACCGGCTTTGGTCTTCACTTTCATAGCAGTAGTCACAGCCCAAGCAGCTGCTTTCTCTCCAATACTCGCGTCCTCGGTACGTACTCGATTCCAAACTTTTTCTGCCAAAACTTCGTCTGCAGCGTGTCTTGCTCCAATATTTTCTCGGTTTTGAGAATAAGCGATATCGTGCTCCTTACAAGCTGAGTCTAATGGATTGATCCCTGGATCACCTCGAGCTAAGCGCTTTGCTAATTTGGTTCCAGGTCCACAGTATTGATATCCAGGCAAGTGAAGCTCGAGTGGCAGCCGGTTAATGAATTTGTTCACCAACCCGCTTCCAATCTTCCTCTTACGAGATCTCCTATGGATGATCATCACTCTTGAAAAGTCTATGAGGGACTGAGCTTATGGCTATATAAGTCTGGTATTTATACCCGCCTCCTCAGTTTGATCGGAGATTCCGAACGGTCACGATGGATTTTGCAGCGAGCTCGAAGGAATTACCTGTGATGAACTTTGACATTCTGCCCAAAGATGAGAAGAAAGTTAAACGCCACGGTGATCTCCTTCCGAACACAATCAGAGCAATTTTCTGCGGTCCATCTAATTGTGGCAAGACGAATAGCTTATTAGCTCTCTTGATACATCCAAATGGTTTGAAATATGAAAACGTATATTTATACTCTAAATCTCGCAATCAGCCAAAGTATCAATTCTTGAAGGATGTTTTGGAATCGATAGGAGGGTTGAACTATTCTCCATTCGATAACAACGAAGACGTTATATCACCAGACAAAGCACTGCAGAATTCTATCATGATTTTTGATGATGTTGCTTGTGACAGAAATCAAGATCATCTACGTAATTTCTTCTGTATGGGCAGACACAAAGGAGTAGATTGCTTCTTTCTCTGTCAATCATACGCTCAAGTGCCTAAACTTCTTGTAAGGGACAATGTCAATTTATTAGTACTATTCAAGCAAGACCAGAAAAATCAGAAACATGTATATGACAACCATGTCAATACTGATATGTCATTTCAGACGTTTCGAGAACTATGTTCAGCTTGTTGGAGTGATTCTCACGGATTTCTTGTGATAGATAGAGATAGAGAAATCAACAATGGTCGTTACAGAAAAGGTTTCGATTGTTTCGCTACAAATATATCGTACTGTACGACCTCATATTCAGTCTATCACGAGACACCGTTAAGTGAACATGGCTGAACTGGAAAAAGAGAAAAATATATTGCAACAACTTGTGAAAGCGAGGAATGCTGTCAGACAGAAGTACAATTTGCTGAAATATAAAAAGGACAGTTTGGATAGAGCTTTGGGAGAAACGTTTAAACCAATAATTGAACCACTAGAGAAAATCGTTTCGCAAACGAGACAACCTCCTCCGCCCGAGTCTACTCTGCGGAATATACCTCTCAAAGCTAGGAAAAGGCCAAAGCTCGAGAAAAGTTCTCAGTTCAAAATTTCAGAAAAAGAAGATGAAGATTCGGAGAGCACGCTATCACCCGATGAGTCAGGGCAAGATACATCTTTTTTCGACCCAGCAGAGGCGGTCAGCGACTATAAAAGTCCTCTGAAACATTCTGCGCATGAGATAGGTGATGATTTACTTTATGGAGTATATAGGAAAGATGGCAAGATGATGCTTGGTAACTCAGAATTTGTTCTTGAAGATGACATCAAAGTAGATAAAGTATCATATCCAGTGACGCCTGGATTGTTACAATTGATACTTATGAGACATCCGGATATGAAGTTGGTCACCGAGGATGATTCATCTCTGTATCGTCAAATTCTTGAAAGTACCAGTGCCCATAGGAAGAAGCACGATCCCCGGGAGAGTCTGCGAGCTTCCGCAACGAGTAAAAAATTCAATGGAATCATAAAGCCTCTGTTCACGGAAGAAGACGAAAGTCCGGTCGGAATATATGGCTCAGGAGTACTGCCGGAGTACAAAGTAGCTCGGCTCAACTCAAAAATAGATTACGTATATTGGGATGATCCAAACGAATTAGTCGATCGTCTCCGATTGCTCATAGCCGAACGGACCGCGGGTAATCGAAATCATGATAATGAGATTCATTCAATTATTGACGAGTTGAGAGAGGCTGGCTACATATTGAACTAAACTGAATCATCATCATCATCAGTATCAAAATGAGCATCGATGTGTTCGGGCGTGCCTTGAAGCGAAAGAGAGTCGAGGAAGGGATTCGTGGTCCACCAGGTATTGGGTATAAATTCACGGACGATGGTCAATTCGATGCAGAAGGCAAGAGCCTCTGTAACCTTTCGGGACCGATAGATCCTAGTGATGCAGTTGATTTCCAAACTCTCAAGGATTATTTCCGACCTGAAATTCAAAGTATACGTGAAATCACGTCAAAACTAAGGAGTGATATAGATGACGTAAACGTTATCCTCGCAGCAGACGAGGATACATTCAAAAAAAATACAAAGTACGTGACAGAGCTCGGTGAAGCACACAGAGACGAGATCGACCAGCAAATTTTAACATTGAATGTGAAATTACACGAGTTGGAGCGCGCGTTGGGATCAAAAACTGATAAACGAAAGAAACGATGAATCAAAAGCGCGTAGTCGTTGAAGAGCTGCATAAGCGCGCTCGACGTTATTATCCGCGAAGAAAATTTGATATACGCGGACTGGATGAAAGCTGGCAAGCTGATCTCGTCGAGATGCAACCTTATTCGAAAGAAAATAAAGGTTTCCGATACTTATTGACTGTTATTGACGTATTTTCCAAGTATGGTTGGGCAGTTCCAGTTAAATGTAAGGACGGAAAGGATGTCACAGCTGCGATGGAATCGATTCTTGAGCAGGGTAGAGTTCCCAAAAATTCACAAACTGAAAGGGGTAAAGAATTCTACAATAAGACTTTTCAGAGTCTGATGAAGAAGTATAATATCAATCTCTACTCTACGTATAGTGCGATGAAGGCATCTATTTGTGAACGTCTCAATCGCACATTGAAAAATAACATGTGGACTCAATTCAGTTTACAAGGTAATCATAAATGGTTGCAGTTTTTACCCGACCTGCTTGAGAAGTATAATGATACAAAACATCGCACCATAAAAATGAAACCGAAAGATGTCAATGCCGGAAATGAAGCCCAAGTTTTCAGATGTTTTCCAGCAGATAATCGAATTGTGGAGAAACCAAAGTTCAGAGTGAATGATAAGGTTAGAGTCAGCAGAATCAAAGGCGTGTTCGACAAAGCTTACTGGCCGAATTGGTCAACAGAAATCTTTACAATCGATAAAATACGTAAGAGTAAACCAGTAACGTATCATTTAAAGGACTATCGGGACGAGCCTGTATCTGGATGTTTTTACGGAGAAGAACTTTCAAGAGTCAAGTTTCCGGATGTATATTTGATTGAAGAAGTTATCAGAAGACGTGGCAATCAAATGTATGTCAAATGGTTAGGTTTTGATAGCAGTCATAACAGTTGGATAAATCAAGATCAACTATGAAGCGACTCCCGTCACCTCCCCACGGACTTGTGCAATGAGAAATGCGCTGAAAATTGACGAACGACGAGGTGCATGCGAATTAAGATATTGCATCCATCAACGTCATCTTGAAATTCAATAGAAGCTCCCCGAGTGAAAAGATGTTATTTCAAGCCCACATCGCACATGAACACTCAAAAAAAAAGTTATAATGTGTTCAAATTATGAAGTTACGAAAAGTTATGAAAAGTTATGGAATATAATCAAAAGTTATTGAAAGTTATGAAAAATTCTGCGGGTCCTCTCCCATTCTCGCTATCAAAACGTAAAATGAAACCTTGACTGCTTAAAATCTAATTCTTCGATTGCATTCAAGACACGAGAACTGTATGACTGTCCGCGCGGGGTAGTTATACCGAATACCACGTGGTACATGGCTGGATTCTGATCAATATACTATGCGGAATGGCTAAATTTCTATCAAATATCGCGTGGGATAGCTGTATTTTGATAAAGTTCCGTGTGCGATACATTCAAAAAGTCGGTGAAACCTCTAGTTAGAAAATTCAATGAGATGCAATCAAAACTCTGTGAGTGCATCAGAAATCTCTAAGGTCGTTCTGATGCAGCTCCTTCCAATACGGTTGCATAGATACACGCGAGCACACACACACACACACACACACACACACATACACACACACACACATACACACACACACACACACACACATATACACACACGCATGGAAGCGCACACACCCACAAGTCAATTGGTCCTTCCCGTTTACATAGGCTTAAGATGTCACGCTGGGCTGCGAGAATTTTTTGCGGGATGTGTGACACAGCAAGAACGTGTCACGCAAGGCCAATGGAAAACTTGTGTGTCACGCGACGGCCGGTAGACTGACAGAAGAGCGTGACATGTTGAATGGGTGCATCACAAAGCCTATGGGAACTCCAATATCCAGAATTTTGTAGAACTCGAATGCATTAGAAGCGAGACTTGTAGTAATTGAATGCATTGCATTAGAATAACCCCGCGAGTTCGAATGCACTTGCATCAGAACAATGTGGGACTTTTGATGCATTTCTCCAAAAAGCCTAAGTGCGTCCTATTGCAGATGCAATGGAATGCGTTGTGCGTTCTATTGTAGTTGCAATAGAACGCATTGTGCATTCTATTGCAGTTGCAATAGAACGCACTTAGCTATACTACTTACCTCGTTTGAACTATAATATGCAAATATGCGCTACAGTGAAAATTTCGTGCCGGTCGCTTGAAAACTGGGTCTTGAACATCTTGTAGACAGACGAGGGACCGATGATCCGTGACCAATGTCACTTATCTCCCATACAAATAGGGTGAAAAATGGGTAATTCCAGGAACCATAGCATGAAGTTCCTTTTCAGTTACTGTCCAATTGAACTGGCTATTTGTCAATGCCCCGGTAGCAATTGGCAATTCATGAGGATCTTGACTCAATATTGATGCTCCCACCGAATAGCTCGAACAAATAAATGGTTCAGAAAATACCGGATACTGCAAGATTTGCTGGGAAGTTAGTTTTTTTTTTATATATATATTTCAAGCCAACCTTTTCAAACATAAGGTAAGTGTACCCGACTTGCCTCTGTACCCAACTTGCCCCCATACGCCGATCTCAGAAATTGGCACTCGTTGACCTTGCCGCATATTTATTTTACGTTTGTTGTGTTGTAATATGGAAAAGTAAGTAGTTTGCATCAACCCCGAATCATTTCTGCGTTCTCAAAAAAAAATTGAAGTAATTTTTCCATTTTTCGTGTTTGCACGACTAAGAAATCACCGAGGAAATCGTGTTCACTGCAACTGGTGGGACTTTCTTTTTATTTGACCAATCTCAACGTACCTTGGCGCATTCGGTTCATGGTCTCAAGACCTTCGAAATCCTCTCTTCAGAGTTGCAAATTTCTGATTTGGAGCTATTTTATCTGGAAAACACGGAGATGACTTGAGAATCGAGAAGGCCGACATAGGAATGTACCCAACATGCCCCCCCCCCATATGGTTATTTCGGAAAGGCGTGCAGCATGGCTTTTTTACCTTTCAGAACATGTTTACCACATCAAATTGAGTCGGAAACAGGGTCTTGGGTCAGGCTAACAGCTACAAATGTGGCTGCACGGGGATGAAAACGGATCAAAGTGATTTTTCGGATTTCATCGCCGATTTACATTGTTTTAAATGATGGGGGCAAGTTGGGTACACACTTTTGTAAACTCTCAGAATTCACCTTTCGCAAGAATTGAGATAGCTTAGCTCCAGTTGATCCAAATTGGATGTACTTCAACTCATTTTGAAGGTCTTGAGACAAGCTGTAAAATGAGTTGGATATGTTGGAAAACATTGCGATGGGCTAGAGTTATTAAGAAAATGGCTTAATCAGGGCAAGTTGGGTACACTTACCTTACGTGTGAAAACTTTGTCCTAAACCTTCTACAATACTGGAGTTTACCGCGTATACACACTCAAACTTGATCGAGTCAAACATTCGGAACAGAGCGCAATGATTACAAAGCCTCCCCGAATATTCTATTTTCATGCTCATAGATAATGAATGACCTGTCAAACAAAACAACTATTCCACTCCATCACATTCGCATGCAGTAAATTATATTTTTCGATACACTGTGCGTAAAAGTGCACTTTGCGCACAGTTTGTCGACTTTTACTCACAGTTTATCGAAAAGTATAGTTAGATACACGGCCGTAAAACCTATTATTCGCATCCTCGTGATGATTCCGACCCTCGCCCGCGGCTCGGGCCGGAAACCCATCACTTGGACGCGAATAAAATATTTTACGCCCTTGTATCGAAATGTACTATTTTATGCCATTTTGAATATAAGAACCAAACCTTTCTGTCTCAAATTGAATATTTTGTGGGATGTCTATAAAATGAAACAAGTAAATACATACACAAGAGTAGGGGGAACGCGCTGCACTGTAACATCCATGGCGTATTCCGCCATGGTAACATCCCTCACACCACGACAACACAGCACACACATTTTTTCTCGGTTTCACTAGCTCCTACAAGGCCTCGCACAACTCCGACTCCGATTAATCGAATTTTTTTCGTACGAGTTTCGTTAATGGTCACGAAGATCCTAGTCACCGTAAAATCATCCTCGTAATCTATTATACCTATTAAACCAAGTTAAACTGGACACCCCTTGTAGACCAGGAGGATTAGATTTTTTTTCGGCGGTGAAAGATAGGTGCTGGTTTTATTTTTTTCCAGGTGCAGGACACTCCATAGAATCAAGTCTACCACTACCGAACAAATTTCGCTGGCCGGAAAAAATTATTAACAATGAGTTACTGGAAAAAACGACACTTTTCGCGGATTAATGCCTATAGCTCTGTGGGTATAACTTTGAGCGAGTTCGCTCTGGTTTCATCTTGTAGCCGTTGAAAAAACCTACCAAATGAAAAAAAAAATCATTGCTCTAGCATATTTTTTATTGGAGCTACATAGGTTTAAACAAAAAAAGACCTATAATAAACAAATGGTTGTTAATCCTCCAATAGTTGACTAATGAGGCTAAAAACCCATACAATTGATAGCACTCATCGAGGTCGATGAGCATACCAATCTTGGTGACGATTTGTTGAACCGTTTTTGAACAACCCTATTTGTTTTATGAAAAATTGTTTTTCAGGAGAAGTGGCGTAACTTTTTTATGAATGAAGATGGTGTTTTGGGGAAATCACGGTGATATCCAGAAGTCTACTCTCTAGTATCCCGTTTAAATCATTATCATATCTTGTATAGGCGATTTTTGAGAGCTAATTGTTTATAATTTTTGCACACGCCTCTCATTATGTATTAAAATCCCGAAATACATGTATTAGATGAGGAGGGACCCGAAAATGAGACCAGCCAATGGCGTTTTTTCCTCGAGCTACCCCAGATTAAAAATAGTACATCAAGCAATCAGGGTGGGAAAGAGGATTCCCGCACGAGTGGCCGGGAAGAGTGCGAGAAAGTAACATTCTCGCACGGTTCCGGCGACGAGTGCGGGAACTCCCCACCCGTATGGCTTATACTTTTTTATGTAACCCGTGTGGAAAACTGTGCCTCCACGGTATTTGAAGGCATTAGCCGATAAGATCATTAGAATTGTTTTTTGAAATTCTGTCTCCTATTCAATCCATATGAGTAGTTCCACGCGAAAGCGACCCACGAAAAAGGGTCATGTCTCAGATCCTTTTGTTAACATTCTTATTCGATTCTATGGTACAAAATATGAACTTTTCACTACCTATGGGACCCCAAAAAAATTTTTTGGCCCCATGGCGAGAATTTTCGAAAATGAAGTAAAATACATTTTCTTAAAATTCTAGCAGTTTTTTTGCACTAAAATGCAAATAAGTCGAGTTTGCTCCCAGATAGAGATATGCGGTTTGCGGCATTCAAAAGGTCTTCCAAAAACCTATCAAAATCGCTATTGAAAAGTTGTTTTTGAGTTTATGGGCAGCCTGTACGAGCAAAAGTGTGAAAATCACTAAACAGTGAATTTCTCAGTTGCCTATTTTTTTTAATTTTTGAAAATCACATATTTGATGTAAAATTTTGTGTTCTTTCAGAAAAAAGTGGTCCCGATTTCCTTTTCCGACGTCTAAGGCCTGTTTCTTGAAATTTTCGCAAACCTATTTTTTAGGCAGTTTGGAATTGTCTGTTTACTGCGCATGCGCAGGAATTTGGACTGTTAGAACCAATTCCATTGGGAAGCCAAGAAAATTTCCTTCAAAATGACTAGTTGGCAAGGTCAATTTCATCAATTTGGCTCGGAGCTACAACGTTTGAAAGACCACCGAATCTCGATATCCAACAAGAGGTGGATCGGAGACACCGCGACAATAGTAGGAAAATCCGGGCACGATCTCTGGCCCGATGTATCGTTTGCCTATTGACGCACTCGAGCTGAAGCTTCATCTTTTGTAGGCTGTAACTCCGAGCCAAATTGATGAAATTGATTTTGCCAAGTGGTCATTTTGAAGGAAATTTTCTTGGCTTCCCAATGGAATTGGTTCTAACAGTCCAAATTCCTGCGCATGCGCAGTAAACTGACAATTCCAAACTGCCTAAAAAATAGGTTTGCGAAAATTTGAAGAAACAGGCCTTAGACGTCGGAAAAGGAAATTGGGACCACTTTTTTCTGAAAGAACACAAAATTTTACATCAAATATGTGATTTTCAAAAATTAAAAAAAAATAGGCAACTGAGAAATTCACTGTTTAGTGATTTTCACACTTTTGCTCGTACAGGCTGCCCATAAACTCAAAAACAAATTTTCAATAGCGATTTTGATGGGTTTTTAAAAGACCTTTTGAATGCCGCAAACCGCATATCTTTATCTGGGAGTAAACTCGACTTATTCGCATTTTAGTGCAAAAAAGTTGCTAGAATTTTAAGAAAATGTATTTTACTTCATTTTCGAAAATTCTCGCCATGGGGCCAAAAAATTTTTTTGGGACCCCATAGGTAGTGAAAAGTTCATATTTTGTACCATAGAATCGAATAAGAATGTTAACAAAAGGATCTGAGACATGACCCTTTTTCGTGGGTCGCTTTCGCGTGGAACTACTCATATACGATTCTATTCCGTTGATAAATCTTTTGAAATTTTAATCACATTGATTGACAAATAGTTCCTGATCATTATGAATGGACTGCAAAATTTCGACTAGTACACAAGACGCACTATATTAATCATCATTGATCTGGTACATCAAGGCGAATCAGGGGGTAAGGGGGTGGCGTCTGAGGGGGAGGAGAGCGGGGTCCAGGGGCAGGAGCCCCTGGTGGGGGTTCGGGGGGCGGAGCCCCCGACTGAAAAAAACGCCTGAAAGATGTATCAAAAAACGAACTTGCCATCCAGTACATGACGATGCTGCACAAATTGAAAAAATTCTCAATTTCCAGAAATGTCAAATTCTGTTTGATGAAATCCAGGTTCTAAAAAATACTCAGTAATAGAACTTTTGAATAAGTAGATTTTATTGAATTGAAATCACAAATACTCATAGGATATACTTTTGTGAGTATATTGGCTCAAATTAAATGAACAGCACATTTTTCATGAATATCAACTACAATACAAAATGCATGGAATCATTTTGACCTAGTTGAAGAATCAATCTCCTCATATTGTTATGAACCAATTCAAATTTTTTGAATTCAATTCATCTAGAGAATATAAACAAAAAATTTTCTATTTTATGTGTGATCATGGGATTCATCCTCCATAACCAATTGTCAATTTTTATAACTATATTGAGCTCCTGCTCATTCTGATTTGATCATCTAGTTGCCGATCATCTGTTGAATGACATAAACATATCTAGAGAATATCAACAAAACATGTTCATCTTACGAGTGATTCTCGAATATATTCTCTAGCACCAATGGTCAATTCTATTGATAATTTATTGAGACCTGCTCATTCTATTTGGATCATCTAGTTGTCAATCGTCTATTGAATGACAGAATTGTATCTAAAAAAATTATTAGGCTTCCATCTGGAAAATGAAATTGAAAATTTTACACAACTGTTGCAGCAATGTCATTTACGAATCGATCATCCTTGACAGAATCATCATCACGCTATTTACGTTGATTCGCTGCTGCGAAAAGTAATTCTGCAAGATATGTCGATGAAAATTGACTAACTGATAAATTTTTACAAGTTTTCAAATTCTTATCAGAATCGTGATCAATTCATTGTTGTACTGATCTGATTCTCCTAGAAACATAGTGCAAAAGTTACTTTCTCGCACGCTTAATCGTGCAGTAATGTCATATTCTGGCACGGATGGGATTTGGAACTGTGCGAGAATGCTTTTACGCATCACTTTTGGCACGGGTATCATGCATAAAAAGTTAACTTCACACACAGTTTTACGCACGGAGTTACATGGAAGAATGAAGCAAATTGGTCGCATAGAAACAGAAATATTGCGAAAAAATTCTCGGCGCTCGGTTTTGAATCGCACCAAAGATTATAGCTCTCTGCTTGGCTCTTGGCGCGTGAGGAAGGATGAACTTCAAAACGAGCGCTTAGGATTTTTTCGCAATATTTCTGGTTCTACGCGACCAATTTTCTTCATTCGTTTTTTAATCTGGGCTAGCTTGAGAAAAAACGCGATTGGCTGGTTTCATTTTCGGGTTCCTCCTCATCTAATACATGTATTTCGAGATTTTAATACATAATGAGAGGCGTGTGCAAAAACTATAAGCAATTAGCTCTCAAAAATCGCCCATACGAGATATGATAATTGTTAGTGGTGGAATCTTCTTCTTTTTTTTTTTTTTTTCGATTCAAACTAGGCACTTTTAATGGAAATTCTGTTAAGAATGGATGGGTCACATTGCTACTTGTGAGCACAGCCACGGTCGACGGGCAAGAGAGCGAGAGAGGCAATGACGGCAGAATCTTGACGCGATGATGCTATAGAGGGGGTCACGTGCCATATACAGGGCCGTACCAACTAAAATTTAATGATTTTTAACACTAATAAGAAATTGAATTTGAAGGCCGTACTCACAATAAAAAATATAAGTTTGATGTATAACATAGAAATAATTTCATTCTTATGAACTATGAATTCAAACATTTCGCCCACTTTTTTTTCTGCGAAGACAAAAAATAAATAAAAAGAGAGTTCAGAGTTAACTCTTGATTTGAGCTGAACTTGGTACTGGATTCAAATACTCAATCAATAAATAGAACTTTGAAATTCATTGGAACTGAAAGTCTAGAATTTGAAACTTAATGAAGATCAAAACAAAAAAAATCAAATAATGAGAACTAGAGTCTGTTTGGTATCACTGCACACCACTAATTTTCTTCTTCAGGAGCACAGAGTCTGATGAGTTTGTGAACAGGACGTTGTAGTTCGGTGGTGAAGGTACGTAGAGTGGCGACTCTGGTGCGTTTGTTCCGCCCTGGGTGTACTTGTATCACACGAGCCAAGGGCCAACGAGCAGCTGGAGTTCGCTCGTCCTTGATGAAGACTAGGTCATCCACTTTGAGGTTCGATGAAGGCAACGCCCACCTCTGGCGTGTCTGCAGATTTTGGAGGTATTCAGTAGACCAGCGTTTCCAGAATAATAGTGATGGTAGTTTTTCGTCCTCGAAAAATAACAGTGAGGGTATTTTTCGTCGATCTTTAAGGACTGGATGTTGGAATACTGCCAAAAAAACCAGAATTCCATGAAAGAGAATCATTTGTTCTCAACGTTTCGTCTACCAGGGTTTGTAGACCTCTTCAGGAGTAAATATCTATACAAACAAATTGTCACAAGTAGGTTACAATCGAAGCACTCACACGTTACAATTAAGGAATTGTGAAAGTTTAAGGCTAAAAATCACTTACATTTTTCTTTTTAAAACATTTACATTTAAATAAATAGATCGAGAACAGACGAACTCATCGTGAGATACGTCTGTCTCTTGTCAAATATAAGCGTTGAACTGGCTCACTGATGTCAGAACAGCTTGTATATTGATGCCTATTACTTATATATAACACAACAAATCGAGCGATCACATGTTGACAGAGTATTGTAATAAGCATCTATATATATGTATGTGTAGTGTTAGAGTGAATTTAACAATGGAATATATATTCTGCTAAGCTTATGTACGTCTTCTTTTATTGATACCAGTTTTTTGACGATTGATGTGAATCATTTCTGAAATAAGACGCTTTCTATAGTTAGGTTCAAAATCACAAATTTGAGTATTGCCCCAATCGAAGTCATGTTTATACTTCTGTTTGTGAAGTGAAACGATCGATTTTTTGTCTTTATTCTTTATGTGGTCAAACAACCGAACGGATAAAGCTCTCTTAGTTTCGCCAACGTAAGTGGCGGGGCAATCTCTACATTCGAATTTATATACTACACCCGTATTTTCGGTTTTTTCTAAATGATCTTTACCTAGTCTAATGAAATTATTCAGAGATTTTGAAACTTTGGGCAAAACTTGAATAGAATGTTTTTTGAACAAAGCAGTACATCTTTCAAAATAATCTACGTGATAAGGGATGCATACTAAAGGTTTGTGATTGGAAATTTTGTCGGAACAGTTATTATCTCGTTTGTGATAGTACATACGCTGTTTTATGCACTTTTCCACGAACTCACGAGGATATCCATTATCAAAGAGAGTTTGTTTGACTATCTTGACATTTTTATTATGGAATTTTCTATGTGAAAGTAATAGTGCACGATCAATTAAGTTGAAAATTATGTTTTTCTTCAAATTTCGACGAAACGTTGAGAATAAATGATTCTCTTTCATGGATTTCTGGTTCTTTTGGCAGTATTCCAACATCCAGTCCTTAAAGATCGACGAAAAATACCCTCACAGCGTTCCCAGAAGTTTTGTTGGAGCTGCTGGACTAATAGCCAACGTTCGAGTGGTGGTATGCGCTTGCTTGTGAGATCTGGTTCTGGAACAATGTATGAATCCGATTGGATCAGAAAGTGCGCAGGTGTAAGGGGCCTGGCATCCAAAGGTTCGTCATTCAGAGGAGTGATGGAACGAGAATTCAGGATTGCTTCTATTTGGCATAGAAGTGTTGATAATTCTTCGTATGTGAGCTTGTTTTCCCCCACAACTCGGTTGAGATGGTGTTTGACTGACTTGACTGCGGCTTCCCAAATACCTCCGGAGTGAGGTGAGGCTGGGGGGATAAAATTCCAGTTAGTCGAGAGTTCAGCCAGGGACGAGACTATCTCGTTGAGTGTCTGGAAGGACTCGGAAAAAAGCTCCTTCAACTCACGAGCAGCACCATGAAAATTCAAGGCTTGATCCGAGTAGACATCTGAGCAATGACCCCTACGTGAAGTCATTCTGATAAGGGCAGCTCTGAAACCGGAGGACGTGTAGCCCGAGAAGGCTTCAAGGTGCATGGCACGTGTACATAGACAGACGAAGACGGCAATATAGCCTTTGTAAGATTTGTGACCTCGTCCAGGAGCCGTGCGGAGCAACAACGGGCCCGCGTAATCGACTCCAACCTTGGAAAATGGTCGTGAAACCTGAACACGACAAGGTGGCAGCTGGCCCATAAGTTGGTAGACAGGTGACGGTTGGTACTTTATGCAGACTTTGCATTGGTGAATAGATCGTTTGACGGCTTGACGACCTTTGATGATCCAAAACTCTTGTCGACGTGTGGCAAGAGTTACTTGGGTGCCACCGTGCAATATTATGGCATGGAATCGCCTGACTACCATTTCGGTAAAGGGATGATCGAATGGAAGTATTATTGGATGTTTCTGACTTGTAGAGAGAGTTGAATTCTCCAATCTCCCGCCCACTCGCAGGATTCCAGGACAACGATTGGCGAGAGTTTAAGCAACTCATGGCCTTTTGGTAGGAACGAACCAGCTGAGATGAGGTTCATTTTTC
Source organism: Eretmocerus hayati (assembly GCA_029851415.1). Taxonomy (NCBI): domain Eukaryota; kingdom Metazoa; phylum Arthropoda; class Insecta; order Hymenoptera; family Aphelinidae; genus Eretmocerus; species Eretmocerus hayati. The sequence goes on from CM056744.1 coordinate 101,849,459, forward strand.
TCGGATAGACAGAACGTTGGATGGAAGAGACCCATGCTAATTTGCACGCTCTTTCTCTTCATAAGTGAGGAAGTTAGTACCACAGTTTGATACTAGAGCCCAAGGCTGATTTTGTATCAAAATAGGCTGCTCATCAGGAACAAATAGGTCCGGATTGACTTTTGCCAAGTAGCGAAAAATATAGGCAGTGACGTTGATCAGTCTTAAGTAAGACGAAATGTCACTGAGCAAGTGGTTGAACGGGGTCGAAATACCGCCAGATACAGGAGGGCTATTTACAATATTTACAGAGGGTACAAGATTGAGCAAAGGCTGCGAATCTTTTGGTTTCTTGGCGAGTGGTTCTGGATGAGGCCATTCAGAGACAGGCAAGCTTAACCAATCTGGCCCATTCCACCATAGAGATAGGTTAGCTAGTTCATCAGGAAAACAACCACGGCTGCCCAAGTCAGCAGGGTTCTGCTTCGATTCTACATATTTCCACTTTACATCAGTGAGAAGGGTCATAATTTTTGCACAACGGTTTGCAATGAATGCCGGCCATCGAGATGGGCGGTCATCCAACCAGTACAGCACATTCATATTGTCTGACCAAACATGGCAACTGACATTTGGTATTGACAAGGAGGATTTAACTTTGTTCATGAGCTCAGCGAGCAAAAGCGCAGCGCAGAGCTCCCATCTCGCATTTTTGTTTATGAGTATTGATTTTATCGACCACCGATCGTCCGTTCACTACTGCCCCCTATTGTCCATTTTCCAGTTAATACAATTTTGAATTTATTTTCCTCAGTCGACTTGGGTGAGCCGTCTGCTACGGCGGCTCAGGGGAAAACAATTCCATCTTTCCCACCCAAGAGATGAGAGATTTAAGTGAAAAAATATTATAATTCTTCCCACGGTAAGATTTACAGACTTCATATAATGTCATAAGTGTTGCATATATTTCACCTCGCCCTCCCTTTTCTCCTTCAACTTCCTCAGGTTTGGATTGCTATGTATAATTGTGATCATGTTTATCTATATCGAAGACTGCAAGCTCACGCTTGCTAATGGCAATTTCATGTTGATCTCTCAAAAAAAGACTCATCTAATGTTTAAAGGTATGTCTAATTAGTTTCAGGTTCTTCTCGAATGGTATTCTGTGGTAGTTTTATATGTATGTTCGTTTACTTGTATTTTAGCTTGAAAAGGGTTGGTCTACGTACAACCGAAACGTCGCTTTGACAAATTCTAAATGAATGGCAGGAGATACCGATAATTGCATCGTCTCTGAATGAAAGTATTACTGTAGTATTCATGATAGTAATGAATATGAACAATGTGTATTGCAATTGATGTGTGAATCAGTAAGTCCACAAGCCAATGCGTGGCATAAGTATAAGCATACGCGTATATATATGTATAGTGTGTCGCGTATGTATTGAGTAGAGTAACATTACAATCGTGCGTATATATAGTTATAGCACAGCATGCAGTGTATGAAAATAGTTATAACTTGATGTCAGTGGATATCAAGAGTGTATAAAATTTCCCCAAATTTCGCGAATCAAGTGCGAAAGAGTCTCCGGATGATATATATACGATCGCCCAAAATTACTTAAGAAATTTTCAAATTAACGACGCGTTGTGTCAATGCAAATTAGGTCATTTTTGTCCGATTTGGATTAGAAAAAATTCATTCAAAATTAATAACAATAATATTCGCTCAACATAGTTTGTTTCCAGTGGAAAAAATCGAGTGTGAAATCAGATTATTTTTATTTTTGCAAAAACAAAGTGGTCAGATCATGGACTTTCGTAGATATTATCGTCCGAAAAATCGTAAAATCCCCGTATGTATGAGTAAATGTATGCTGGTATGTGTATGGGATGGCGTTCGAGTGAATACTCAATACACGTGCCGTTCCAATGAGGTCATCGACGGTTCCTGAAATCGAATTCGTACATCGAAATGTACAAGAATAACTTTATAAGTAACAAAATCCATGTTGACGAAATCAATAGTCAACTGAGAACGTAAAATATTGCCGATTTGCAATCAAATTTGAATTAATCGTTCCAAAAAATTGAAAATTCCTCAATCTCCAGAATCGAATCATGAAAATGAGTTCATATTTGGAATCATTTTATAAAATTTTTACGATGAATTGAATCAATATTTTTTTTCGCAATTGTGAATCTTTCTGAAAAGACAAGCCGATTATTTAGTGTAGTCTGGTTGGTTATGCTTAGTTCGCAGACTGAAGACACCGTCCTCAATCTCTGTGTTCAAGATACAGTCGACTCGAATTGAATATTTCTGGTCAATGTTTTGACAGTTAGGTGATCGATTGAGGAATTGAAATAATCTTTTACAATTTTTATAGTCATTTTTCTTTCTGCCATGATGAATCCTAACATTATAAATCCAGAGGATCTACCCTCATTATTGAAATATATTACAAGTCTTTCGGACGATGGATGGCAAATTATGCTCACGAAGCTTGAGCTAAGGAATGCAACATTGCCGCGTTTGTTGCGACGCCTTGCAGGCAATTATGAACTCAATGGTTTTGTCGAAAATAAAAATTTCCATAGCGACGCTGCGCTTAGAAATCACCGAGATGCGATGCTCAATGAATGGGTTATGGACTTCAAGAGTCGATTATCGCGTAATCAAGAAAGTGAGACATCTGCGCGCGCGCAAATCACCACCACTAACCAGAAGCAGAAGGATGACCATGGATTCCACCAACCTGACAATTTTAGTCAAAGTTCCTTTACACCTTCAATTTCAACTTCGAATCGAATTCATAATAAAAATGTTGACCAATCAGGATTAGATCCCCGTTGTGCAAATAGTCGCACGTGCTCGTTTCTAGAGCGGAAATCTGCAACAAATGTACAAATCATTTCCACCCTCATAACGGAGTCTGATCACCTCCGGGGGAGGGGAGATCCGTATTGTTCAAAATTTTTTTCGGACGAGAGTCGAAATATTCAAATGTCTCATTATAATTCTTCATCATGTTATGATTCATTAGAGCAAAGACCTTATTTGTCTGTATTGACGGAAATTCACCCTGCTCAATTAAACGCAATTTCTGATTGATTGCCAGTCGTTGGATTCGACTATGTCGACCAATTTGGGCATGAATGGCGGGAGCCATGGTGGATACGCTCGAATCATCATTTTGATTTCTCTAAATTTCAATCACAGTGCCAAATCACACCTAATTGTGCGCACTATCCAGTCGAAAATTCCATCTTTTTGCCGGAAGAATCATGCAGTTGCAGTACTTCCGAACAATTTATTGGACATTATGATCGTCCGAATTCCCTTTGCTGTCCTTAGCAAGAATAGTACCAGAAAATCTACATATTTAGATGGATCAACTAATTCTCAATCCTGCCATGTATTGGACTTCTATTTAGATAACCATCGGAGCCTATTATATCGCCCGGCATCTAGCCAATCCGCACAATCACTCGTGCAGGCTGAATTGCAATTTTCAAATGTCAATTTGTGCAATAGATTCTCAATTTATGTCGAGAACGTTTCCTGTGACCGATTTTTGGTAGCAAATTTTGCACATGCTCCTGAAAAAATTCCTGAGTCTCGCAAGATCACACTGACAAAGAGCAAGATGGGCCCTTCAAGCTCTTCATCTGTCAAATCAGCTGCTCAGAATTCATTCATTAAGGAGGCAATTTTTACATCTCATGACATGGCTGATAATGCTGGATCAGAAAGTCAACATTCTAATGGCTTGGATCCATCTGTAGTCCACATTTCAGAAATTAATCTCGCAGAAGCAAATGAGCACATCATCGGACTTGATTTTTCTCGTTCGATTGATGGACACAATTATCTCGTTTCTAAAATGATCGAGACGGACAGTAATGCTCATGATTGCATAGTGCAGAGAGGTCGTTTCTATCAAGTTATAGATTCAAGTATAACCTTAGCGCAAGAAGTATATCAGTCTCTGAGACAATTATCCTCAGAACTTTTATCAGCGCATCAACATCTATTATCGACATCAAAGTCGATATTGCAAATTATAAAGACGTGCAACAAATTCGCGTATCATACGCATGAAAGACGCACAGAGTTGGGTCAAAAATATTCGACCGAAACACATTTGGAGGTTTGTCATCACGATGTCTCACTGCACCGGATTATGTTTTCCACGCAGACTGAGTCGTTCGACGAACGCATTTCTGAAAATTTTCTTTAATTGGACAGTAACTATTCGTCCGAGTTAGAGTCAAGAAGGATTCATTTTTCTAGTTCATCTGAGAAATCGCAAATGATTCCAAGAGGACTTTTGAGGTCATTCCGACCGAGACATGTCAATCTGACCGATCTAGAATGAGAGGCTGGTCCAGGAGGAGGAAAATTTCACCAAACCAAGGTGCAGGAGCAACCAGTACGAGAGGATGACGTCCGTATACCACGAACCGAAGCTGAGATCGACATCATTCCTGCGGAAGATTCATCGATGGACGGCGACGGGTGTGTGCGCGCGAGTCTCACTCGGTGTGTGTTGTGTCCGTTCGACTTTGCGCCGATCAGTACTATTGCTGACAAGACTTTTTCAGTGAAGTGTTAAATTTAGTTTTTTCTTTCGAATGAGAAAAATTTAGTATTACAATCGAATCAGGATCGTTAGAATCGATCGATAATTATTATTTTTATCCTGCATTGTTTTGTCTGTCAAATTTTCTAGCCATGTTACTTTCCCATCACTTCATACCAATGTGCCCGTTGGAATCAATAAGATAGGTTCCCGGCCGATCGGTAGAAGAGTGGATGGATGATATTAGTACATAAGGATTCCTATTTTAGTAGGATATTTTCAGATCTACGACCGATCAGTGATTCGTATCTATTTATTCCTTGAAATTTTTTCACATTAGTCGTCGATAATCAGTACGAAGACGTACGAGTTGAGTATTATTCTAATTCACAATATTAAAATCGAAATCTGATCATTTATTTTGTACCCAATCAATCAATCGGCGCAAATTCTTGTGAAGCACAAATTCGACAACTCTTGCCAATCAGGATATTTGTTAATTTTCTTCATAATCTTTTTTTTGGATGAGTTGTCATTCAATCTCATTATCATCGTAGTTCAATTATTTTTTTTGTTTTGGAAAAATGTGAAAAGTTTATGCGTACGATATAAGTACAATCATTTATAATCTAAAGTTTGAATGGATGGATGTTAGCGATAAGTCTAAATTTCCGTTCAAGAGAGCAATCGAGTGATTTTACCAGAATCATAATCATTCATTTGATTCATTCTTTCCCTTTGGAAATTTCTTTTCAATCTCATCTCTCACATTTTTTGTAAAGAATTAACAATTTCCTTTTCTCTATTTCAATTTTCAAATCAGTCTACGTTGATTTCGGACAATTCCACTCCATCCATGGCCCAGATAGAGAGAGAATATTTCTCGAACTGCTACGCCATCCGGCTAAACAGCGTCTGGGGGAGGGGTGTGACGGTTGAGTAGATAATCTCAACCATCATCTCTCTCTCCTGTTCCTAATCAATGTAATCATATAACTTTCTTACAGAATGTAGCAGAGCATCCGAGGAGAGAGCAGTAAGTTATATATGTAAGAGAGAGAGACAGTAAAATCACGCGTTTGTCGCGAATCATCATCGAACCCTTAGAATCGCCGCACCGCGCCCCTTGTGTCCAAGCTAATCAGCTGACCGGCATCGCGCGTTGCGCCAAATTCAGACTCTGTTCGCCTGTCTTGTCGAGCAGACCATGTTGCCGCGATCGGAGCAATATCCCGCGCTTTCCGCAACTTTCTCGTGTCCGCGCCGCATGTGCGCCAGCTCCTGATCGAATACCCTGGCGACGTGCTCGAGAGGATGATCATCCGACGGTCCAGATCAACCTTGCGTGCGACCGATTCCTGCGCCCTGGACATCGTCCGTTCATAGAACAATTATAATGCGAGCGGCCGATAGAGAATATACATTTGTGAGTACAGCCTTGAATTGCTCTCTCTCTTTTTGGGCTTCACCCTTTGCTCTCTTCGTGCTCGCGCTCGATGTGCCTCATGTGCACCATGTCTTTATTATTTGAATAAACTTGTCTCTTTATTATCTTAAAATCATGATTAGTCATTTGGCGCGCTCTATACCCAATCTCTCTCGCGCGCGATAGCAGCAATATATATATATATATATATGGGCGGCTCCGGATCAGAACGGTATAAGTCCATTTTGGTGAAAATTGAGTTTTTGACGGGAAACGATAGAAAATACATGTGAAAACATGTATGCACAACTCCGGAAGTATAAATGCATTTTGAGGCATCACAAGCAACACGACCGTTTTTGTCCCGAAAAAAGTTTCGACTTTTTTTCCGAATCAGAACGGTATAAGTCCATGTTCTCGCTCAATAGTATCGCTTTTGGGTCTTCCACGTTCATTTGTCGTGCTTTTATGCATAGTTAGAAGTCGTAGCTACTCTCAGAAACTACAAGTAGGGTTTGTTATGTTGTCCAAATGATTGCATCCCGTGGTTTCGAAAAAGGTGGGCCGAAAACCGCTCACTTCTCTTTCATGCGTTTGGACACAGGGGAGTCCTATGAAGATGAACGACCACCGGTCAGTAATCCCATGGGCCTGGGATCTTTCTTTAGAAGCCCTAGTGTCTCATTTTCTTATCTCTTATCGTCATTGAAAGAGCCGAATTTCTTAGTGATGGTTCCAAAAGCGATAGTTATGAGAGCGATCGGTACTGAGCTTCCAAAGAAATTTGATTTTGCATCACTTCTCTGAAGAAAAATCAACTGCGTCCGTGATACGACAAACTCAACTAAGCTATGCACTTCCTCCTTAGGAGCAATGCCAATGGTAGAGAAAGACTATAACTTCATTACAGAATTTCGGTTACAATTTCACTATGAATGGTTGTGATCTATCAACTGGGGTTCTTTTCATTAACAGTCATCCGGCCTTCGGTTCGATCTCCCCGCCACTCGGTACAAGTGAACCTCATTTGAGCAAATCTCGTAGATGAAGATAGCCCCCCTGAATTGAGATATCTGCAACTAATCTTAACCTCATTCTATCGGTTGATCAGCAGTTCTGTTTGTTAAGTGGGGATCAGTCCCAATTCATCGTTTGGATCCCCTGGTCGATTAAAGTCTCTGCATTGCGATTTTTCCTATACAACCTTAAATTGCCTCTGAATACATGACGTAAAGCTGCGTGCTATGTGATCCCCAAATCTATACTTCGCACCGGGCCGCTTGAGTAAACTCTCCTTGACTGGATTTCCAAATAGACGCTTGTTGACCTCAATGTTGGAAATATATCCTTAGTCACGATATCCTGAATGAGATCTCTTTGCGAAGAACAGTCTCGGCTGTCAATGAGATTTTATAAAAGTCATCCTAAATTAGAGAGGAATTTTGTTTACTGCGAGAAAATGTCGAGCACAGCCATTAAAAATCTAAAGAATTCTCAATTTATACCGTTCTGATCTGGAAAATTTTTTTCACCTTTTTTCTCGCTCAAATCGGCATAAGTCCGTGGTTTTCTTAACGTTTCTTGATCTCAAAGGTGGAAACTCATAGTTTCTCGACATTTTCCTACTTCAAACGGTGAAAATTCATCATATTAACTACTTCTCCCGATCTAAAATATTAAATGTGAATTTTTTTCAGAAATGGTGGACTTATACCTTTCTGATCCGGAAAAAAGTTGAGGAATTTTCCGGATCAGAACGGTATAAGTCCATTTTTTATTGCAAAATGAGATGTAAAAAGTGTAAACAATTGAAAATCAATACGCCCCACGCGAAAGATGAGATGAAAACACACTCACTACACGGTAAAATAAGAATATTTACTTCAGATGATAACTCGAATTTTCCATATCACAAAAACTTTGAGGCGCATTTTCCAGAAATGGAAAAAATGGACTTATACCGTTCTGATCCGGAGCCGCCCATATATGCAGTACTAGCAGCAGATGCAGAGTTCCAGTTACAATTATTATATACAAATTTGCTGGGCATTGCACACAGCCCAGCATGTGCGGCTAAATCAACTAGGCAAATCTAGCAGCCGTCACAAATGAGGACTATCGATTGTCTGCGTTTTTGGCCTCATTAGTCAACTATTGGAGGATTAACAACCATTTGTTTATTATAGGTCTTTTTTTGTTTAAACCTATGTAGCTCCAATAAAAAATATGCTAGAGCAATGAATTTTTTTTCATTTGGTAGGTTTTTTCAACGGCTACAAGATGAAACCAGAGCGAACTCACTCAAAGTTATACCCACAGAGCTATAGGCATTAATCCGCGAAAAGTGTCGTTTTTTCCAGTAACTCATTGTTAATAATTTTTTCCGGCCAGCGAAATCTGTTCGGAAGTGGTAGACTTGATTCTATGGAGTGTCCTGCACCTGGAAAAAAATAAAACCAGCACCTATCTTTCACCGCCAAAAAGACGTCCTTTTCGAGCTAATTCTACTGGTCTATTGGCCTTTTTTTTCCTTGCGAGGTACAAATTGGATCGAAGTTGATCTTTACATGGCTCGACATTTCACCTTGGATGGTGGAGTGAATAAATCGAAAAAATGGAAAATTCGACGCGAACGGAAATTTTTTTCGAAAAATAGTAGATTTCGAGCGATTGGTCTTCGGCCTGAGCCGCAGGCAAAGATCAAAATAATCGCTCGAAAGCAGAAAGCCTCATGAACGAGTTGCGAGTATTATTTTTTACAATCATGTGCGTAAAGTTAGTGCATAAAGACCATTTTTTCGGTACGTAAGGCAAAACTTTACGCACATCAATTTGCAAAAATTATCGTGCGAAACGACCTCGATACATTACGCTCTGTTGTTACCCTCGTGGGTTAAAATTTCCGGCAGTGCGTGAGAAACCGAAGTCGTTTCGTAATATACTATTGTGATACGGCATCGTGGAGCTCATCAAAGTTGGAGTTCGAAATGACTTGTCCGATAAACTGTTTACTGCTCAATTTTCCAGGGAAACTTATGGAAAACAGCTTATTTTAAATTTGTCACCACAATTGCCATGGAGATTAGTCGCACCGCGTGTTAGGTAATGTTATTGTTTCTGTGTATTATCCCAACTGCTCTTGTTATTGCTTTGGTGTTTAACGTATGATCACGAATGCTGTTTTGTAGGTTATCCATGGCATTCACAGCGGAAACTCGTGATCCAGTGAGATTGTCTATCAACTTCATACCGTCGCAAGATATCAGATGCATCGAGCATGTACTCTTGTACCTTTCAGAACTAAATATACAAGTTGAACATTTGGTCTCGTCGATCTTGAAGGACGGTGGGGAACTAAATAAATTCCCAAAATTTCATGATGGAAATTTTATTGCAACGTTTCGTCCACTAGGTTTTGTGGACCTCATCAGGCTTCAATGCTCAGGCTGTGCTCTATTACAAGATCGTCCAAAATACCATGACGATCTAAATAATAACGTAAGTTGCGCATCTTGAATATTTATACATCCATCATTTGTAAAAAATTTTCATATTTTCTATCTTTATACATATGTCGAAACTGAAACCTGAAGCCTGATGAGGTCCACAAAACCTAGTGGACGAAACGTTGCAATTAAATTTCCATCATGAAATTTTGGGAATTTATTTAGTTTCCCACCGTCCTTCAAGATCGACGAGACCAAATGTTCAACTTGTATATTAACCATCAAGGACTAAAAAATCTACCAAAATCACTTATTTCAGAACTAAAGTCCAATAATGTGTAAAGAGCTGTAGTAGTCATGCAATCAAAATTCTGTAATGTAGAACGAAATTGGAACCATTTCGCACCCGAACCTGTTAGAAAATAGTCATGCCTAGCAGATTTAGGTGGTGGTTTAGGCATTTTATCACCCAAGTTCTGACTACAACGTTTAAAAAAATTTTGTATAATAGGTGGTTAACAGATTATGGGCACGAGTAAGAACGGTATCTCGTAGCTGGAGAAATTAAAAAAAATCTGAAAAGTCGTGGCTTTGACTGCTTCCCCACGAGATCAAAATTCTATAAAGTGGGCGATGGATTGTATTAATGTTAGAAAAGACTCGATGAAAATGTATAGCGACGTAAGTACCACGCTCATGCTTTTTTCTCTTTCACCCCTCTCATGTTCACTAAAAAACGCTGGACTTCAGTTCCTGTGTTGCCTGTAATTTTACTAGATTCGAAGCGTGCGGGGTGGCAATATGAAAATCCGATCCGAAGCAGCTGATGATAACTGCGCGTAATCCGCGCGAATAATGGACGAAATTTGAAAGTTCTGACATTCATTCAAATTGTTCGGAATATTTGGGCCTTTTTCTTTTTGTTTGAGTAAGAGCCAGAATTTCGACAGTGGCAAATACTGCAAACTGCTGAATCGAATTCACTCCTGAGTTCTTGAAGTTTCGAGTCGTAGATCAAAGCAAGTAGTCTGGACCTCCAAGTTGCTCACCGTTATTCACACATTTCTGAACGGTAACCAGAAACTAATCTTACATAATAAGATTAATTATCAAGTAATGATTTTAGTGAAGTCCCCAATCAAATTTTGGAAATCATCGTGCGTGCAGAGTTCCTTGTTCGAAGTTGGTATAATATACTCATTTGGATTAGAATGATGACCATTTGAAATTTGATATTTCTCACCGAATATTCTTTGGTATGACAATCACAGCAGTTTTGACATCGCGATGTACTGTGAAGTTCTCTTGTTGTTTTGATCAATACCTTCAGATCTCGTATGAGAATCTTATAAACTCAAGTCCAGACATCATGAATTGTGAGATTTGTGCATCAATTCGAAGATAAAGAGCTCAAGTATATAGAGTCAGTGATTTTTCAATCAAATTTGACTTTTTACCACATCAAATGATAATGAAATCTTCCAAAACAATTATGTACCTCTTGCCCGTTCAAAACGCCTCTAAATCATGTCTCTGAAAGGTAGAATTCGTCGTTGGTATCTAACATTCAGCAGTTCAAAGTCAATCGGAGCGGGTCGCTCTGTGCAATACGCTGGTGTGATTTTTGACGAAATTACTAAATTAAAACTAAGCAAAGTTCACTAATGCATTCCATCACATCTTGTTTGTCTTTGGAAGACCTTCAATTTCCGTTTTTGAATGTCCGAATCGACCGACAGGGACCTGCGATCTGAAACCTTATTTGAGTATACTTATCACTCTCTCACAGGGGACTGGCAAGACGCCGCGCCGTACGGCGTCATGGCCCGATCGGCCAACATTCACCCTGGGTTTGGACATATAGAGCTCACGAAGGGACTTTTATTACAGATTCCGGTGCTTTCCGAATTCTTAAAATGCCGGTATTCGCTAAGGGTTATAACCCAGAGATATATGTATATGTTGAGGTTGACCCTCTATCATCTCATCACGAGTACACAAAATTAGTATTCTATGTACGCGATGTATGATGGAATAATCTTACATGTATCGAATTAATATATGAGAGGTTCTACAGAACTTTTGACATTTGGGTTACTGCAGAATGAATTTTTTTTTTTCATGGCACGCGTCTGGAATCAATTTGAGTGGTAACTAGAACCTCAAAAAGGAGTGGAAAAGTGCGTGCCCACTAATTTGGGGGAATGTTATTTCTGTACCAACCAAAAACGTTCACAGACGTCCAAAGGACTTTTAGATACTCTCAGTCGAATGTAAACCCATCGGATCATTCGCGCACTGCTAGATGTGGTTAACGGTCAGATTTTTGAGTAATTCTGACTGAAAAGCAACGATTTTTCTGCCTCGCCAGCTCGTTATTACACCAGGAGGGGTATTCAAGGAAAATGGCTCTGGAAACTAGAATCATTTCAACGCGTCTTTGTATGATTCGGGATCGTGGTAATATATATATATATGAATACTAAGGTCCCAGAGTGTTTTTCGATCGACAGTATATGGGTGGTGCTGATGGCGAGAGTAGTGATAATCACGAGGTAGAGCTCCATATTTTAAGCAGATATGGCAAATGCTATTTCTTTCCTTTTTTCTTCTCCAATTGCTCCTCTTGCTCCTCTCATTTAAGTCTCGATTTTTCCCTCTTGACTCGAGCATTGTTTTCACTATCTTCCATGGATCAATAATATTGAATATCCTGTCACAATCGACGATCTAGCACCACGCAAGCTATTTCCCATGTATCTAATTTTAAAATCCTTTCAAAATGGTTATAATAGTCGATTTGCACAGAGTTGTCGTCAAATGCCCGAAACCGATATTGATAGTAGAGCTCAGCATCAGGAAACAACTAGTTGCGCGAATCACTACAAGCCCCCCTCCCTGCCGTACACAGTCGTCCAAAATTCTCTACAATGTTTACCGGTGAGCACAAACATACACATCTACAGCGTAATGCTGTGTCTACGTTCGATAAGCCTGTACGACAAGCCGGAGCTCTGAAATTCCTTCTGCTCAAGATCTGGCGCCTCCTCCGTAATCCTTCAATTGACCGTAAAATTTTTGAATAAAGTCTATGGTGGCATTTGAAGGTAGAATGGGTTCTCTGGTGTGATTAATCTGTTTCCAAGATGATATGAGCGATTGCAACTTCATAGAGGTGCTGAGACGGGCTCGATCACATCGACCCCTTCGATACAATTCTTGTAATGCTTCTCACTCAAATAACATTCCATATCAGGACATGAGAACTATGGGATATTGTTCAAAAATAGGTGGAGAAAAATGGGCAAAACATTCCAAGAGCGTGCCCCCCTTCTCCCCCTCGTGCCGTGGAAATTTGACCATTTTGAGTCGAGTGGGCGCATGAACTGACCCATCTTCTTGATGCTATCATTTAAACGCAATTGGTCGCACGCACCCAAACCAAACGGGAGATTATTGGTGTTGTTTCAAGCTATTGAAATCCGTTTCGATCATGTAACTATCGCAAATTTTATTTTTTTTATAAGCTCAGTACGGGAGATCTCAACTTTTCGTGAAAACACGGTTACGCGACTTCGACGTTTGTTTATGAACGCCACGTTGAAGGCACGCGTCTGAAACCAATCTTTTCTCATTATATAGAGTGCCTAAAATGTCACTGAATTTAGGCAGAATTTTTCGAGCAATGTTATTTTTGCAGCAGACTGAAGAAATCAAAAAACGGCGCGAGTACTCTAAGAGATACCCAAAGAATGAGGGTTGCGGGCCGTGCTGTGGATAAACAGATTCTTTTGACAGAACAGCGAATAGAGTACACATTCCGAGGCCCTCGAACCTATTCAAATCAACTCCGACACTTTGATAATCTTTTGAAGGTTCAGAGATAGCGTGCAGTACGCCTAATGTCAAAAGTTCTGTAGAACCTCTCATATACATCCATAGCCATAGACTAGTCACGTATACTTGAGCGCATTATTTGCTCAATACCCCTCTAAGTTTTGTTAATCAAAACAACATTGTCTGACTAGTTCTGGCTTCATCTACTGACGCCAGTAGAGAATGTCATGATACGGTTAGTATATGAATTAAATAATACATCTGTTTGTTTCTTGCTGGCGTGAAGTTGTCTGATTATCTAGGGGATGCATGTGTTCTTCTCATCTTTTGAAAAAAAGGGCGAAACAACGCGTTGATATGTATACTATTGATGAATCAAAGTGGCATTTCTCAGACATCCTTCAAGGCCAGTCCGGAGTCCCCGCAGAACCGCAACCAGACACGCACCGGAGTACATACAGGTTTTCCAACGATATTCAACTTCTAAGTAATTGCAAACACTTTTCGGACCAAATCATTGAGTTAGCGCGCTTCCCAATAAAATTCCCAATAATTTGAGCTTTGTTGCATCTCAAAACTCGTGATATATTTTGCGAGATTCGACAAACGGCAATCTTGAATTGTCGCTGCCGCCTCGTAAGAACCACGCTGTCATGCACATTGCAGTTTGTCAAATATCGCAAAATATACCATGAGTTTTGAGACGCAACAAAGCTCAAACGATTGGAAATTTTATTGGGAAGTGCGCTAACTCAATGATTTGGTCCTAAAAGTGTTTGCAACTATTTAAAAATTAAATAATGTTTGAATCACGCCATGCAAATCACCGTAGCGCAATCTATGGAGTAGTGGGCAAATGTAAGCACTACAGACTGGCCTTAAGTGGTTTTACCGATTAATATTGTCATGGTCAAATGAAACTGTACTCACTCATATAGGGTTTCAAGGGAATATCATTTGACTTTGTAATCAAAAGCACTTCGTTTTAAAATAATCAAAAGATCAGCGTTACAACATGCGATTCATTAAATTTGGAGAAATTTAATTTTGAACTGAAGAAATCTCTATGTTTCGAGTTACACATATGGATCATCGAAAAAATTAATTGAGCATGCATCATCAAAATTATATTGCAATGGAATGAGTATCTCTTATTCAACTAAGCTCTCTATAAATGGAATGAAGTCAGGATTCTTCGTGATCCAATTGAGATACCCAGCTACTATTTCTGAAGTATTGAGACTGAACTGCTACCAAGCTTCTCACCGTAGGCTAATGTACAGTACCCATCAAAAATAATGGAACAACGATACTCGCACTAAAACATCGACTGCTCAAAAACTATTGGTCGTACGGTAATTTTAAAGAAAGCATCTTGAAGATCGGGAAAAATGCTAAATTTTCATGCACCCCAAAAAATCTTTTCATGTATTTTCCATGTCCAGTATTCACTGTCAAAAAGTGAAATTTATCAAGTCGCGTTAATCACCTGTAATTTTCACGGGCATGGACGGACCGAAAATAACTCAACAGGATCTTATAAGGCTCTCCAAGACCTTCAATTTCCTTCTTTTTAAATTCTCCACAATGTTTTTAAGCCAAACAGCGTGCTCCGTGTACGGTTCCAAGGGCGTTCCGCCTCACTTTGATTCGACCTCGTTTGTGAACATGAAATATGACTTTGAGAACATTTCAAAGGACACATTATCAACGTAAAACTGTCTGAACTTTCAGAGAATGTGGTTTATATTACCCTCAAATGCGCTCCTGAAGAGTTGCGTTCGATTCAAACACTGTTTTGAGTGAAAAGTCATAATTATATGAAGAAAAACAAACGTAGCTCTTCAAGAGCGCATTTGAAGGCAATTTCAATCACATTTTCTGAAAGTTCAGATAATTTTACGTCGATAATGTGTCCTTTGAAATATTTTCAAAGTTATATTTCATGTTCACAAACGAGGTCGAATCAAAATAAGGCGGAACGCCCTTGGAACCATACAGGTAGCACGCATATTTCATCGTTGTCGTCCGAGGGCGATTGTTTGGCATAGAATCATCGTAGAGAGTTTTTAAAAGAAGAAAATTGAAGGTCTTGGAAAGCCCCACAAGATCCCGATGAGTTTCTTTCGATCCCTTCATGCTCGTGAAAATTACAGGTGATTGACGCGACTTGAAAAATTTTACTTTTTGACAGTGAATACTGGACATGAAAGATAGATGAAAAAAATTTTTGAGGTACATGGAAAATTAGCATTTTTTCCGATCTTTGAGATGCTTTTTTCAAAATTACCGTACAATCAATAGTTTTTGAGCAGTCGATGTTTTAGTGCGAGTATCGATGTTACATTATTTTTGGTGAGTACAGTAGCTGACAGCTTACTGCAAGTTAGAAGGTATATCGCAGAGGGATTGTTTGTCCTATTCAAAGTCACATTGCTTCTATCGACATTGACGAGACATTTCCCTGTTACAAAAACCATATCACTTACTAGCACACGGGCGTATTAGCACAGGACACAAGTACCCCAATAAACGATTACGGGATCATTCTCGAATGGAGCGAGCATAATACTATCAGGGTCTCTGTGAATTCGGTGCTCGAGTTTAAACATCTCACAAGGCTTTTTGGACTCTATTCAGTGCTTGATTAGAAAAAACTTGAGCTATCATAAATGGAACACGGTGTCATCGAATTATCTAGATTGCAAGGTTATGTCTTCCAAATAAATTGTTGAATTCATGGGTAATCTTGTAAACACGAGGAGTACACAGGCACTGACTTTTCAGACTTCGTATAGGATGTGACATGGAAGGGATTGAGAAAGGTCGCTTTACGTTACAGGACTCTTAATTGCTTATCGGCTTCGAATAGATTTGTGGCGACAGCAGGGACTCATAGCAGAGGAATCATGTACCCAGTATAGAAGCAAGAAATATGTGGCAGTAGCTCGTTTTTATCGAGTTCCGCGAAAGTGTGCACATATTGAAGAAATATAGTGGTTGGAGTACCCCGAAGTCTTCCTTTCAGGGAATAAAGCAGTTCTCTCGTCAGAAATTCATGATGGCCCTGAAAAGGGCCGATTGTTTTTTTTTTGTTTGCTCTTCTTCACAGTCCTGAGTTGACTTATTTGGAGCTGGTGTACTTGGTGACGGCTTTGGTTCCCTCGGAAACGGCGTGTTTGGCCAGTTCACCGGGCAGAAGGAGACGGACGGCAGTCTGGATTTCCCGGGAGGTGATGGTCGACCTCTTGTTGTAGTGGGCCAGACGGGAAGCCTCGGCGGCGATGCGCTCGAAGATGTCGTTGACGAAGCTGTTCATGATGGACATGGCCTTGCTGGAGACACCGGTGTCGGGGTGCACCTGCTTCAACACCTTGTAGATGTAGATGGCGTACGACTCGCGCCTCTTTTTGTGCTTCTTCTTCTTGTCGCCCTTGGCGATGTTCTTGACGGCCTTTCCGGCCTTCTTCACTGCCTTGCCGCTGGTTTTGGGTGCCATTGTTATACCGGTCGGTTGTCAGGGAATCGACTGATGCCGGAGCGGGAAAGGTGGCCCCTTTATAAGAATTGAGGCTCCGCTTCTCCGAACCAACAGATGTGGAGCCACCATCGTACCCCGCTTGGTGAGCGCGCAGCTGTCGCTTCGATGGGAGTGTCCCCCACCGAATACCCGACCAGTTTTTTACCATTTGCTCGGAGGTGGGTAGCTCAAGCGCATATAACGGGCCACTTTCCCACCACCGGTCACAGTCTGCCGTCGGCGCTTGTCGAAGACAGACCTCTCGCTGCCTCTCACTCCCGAGTTCGACCCCCACCACCGGCCGGTCTCTCGGGTTCGCCGAGCAACCAGATGTGACCTGAGCGTCCGCCTGAACGCAGAGCTAACCTGAGCCTCGCGGCCTGACCACTCGCCGCCCCTTTACGGGGCATCTTTCTCACCTCACTAGTCTCAGCTCTTTTTGTTCAGACTCAGTGAAATTAATCACTACTTTGCTGTTTTCGTCTACTTACTTCTATCTTCACCTGTCTGGCACGCTCTCTCTCTCTCTCTCTCTCTCTCTCGCTCTCTCTCTCTCTCTCCCCCTCCGTCTCTCGATCACACACACACACACACACACACACATTCACACAAACACGCACACATACACATACCACATATACATGTCTCCTCTTCAACCATGACACCCACCCAATCTCAGACGCTAACGCAACACAACATGGCTACCTCCCGCGAAGCTTTCGCGAGCTCTATATCCGGCTGCTCGCCCGATCAGCTGCACACCATCATCCTCGGACTCTTCGACGAGGTGATGTCACTCAAGTCTCTGATTGGAGCTTCTGCCGAGTCGCCCAGCGGGACCCCAACCCCTCCCGCTCTCAACCCTGCTCTACCACCCCCACCTTCTTCTTCTGCCACCTCGAGCTCCGGCACGGAGCAGAACGCCCCATCCCACTCCCCTATGGATACCAACACCCAAGAAGACGGCTTCGAGACCGTTACCTCCCGTAAAGCACGGAAACGCCGGCGCCAGCAGAACTCCAGTAGCGCTGAGGACTCCGACTCAGACTCGTCTGACGAAGAGTCCGCTACTGCCGGTCGCTCTCCCCCTCCTATCGTCATATGTGACATCCTCTCATGGCCCAGAGTACAGCAGGCCATCGCCTCCAACAACATCGGCGTCCGCCGTGCTTTCAACACCTCGAATGGTGTGCGAGTTTTCACGCGCACCACTGAGGACTTCCGGACCCTCACCCAGTACCTCGAGTCGAAACAACTCGAATATACTACCCACCAGCTCCACGAAGACCGTGAGCTCGTCGTGGTCATCCGCGGGGTTAATCAAGGCCTCTCGGAAGAACAGATCAAGGAAGAGCTCTCCAAGAAGATACCTTCCATCAATCGAGTTCACCGGATGAAAAACGGAGAGAAGATCTGGCCGCTTGTCGCCGTTCATCTCGACAAATCCGCTCCATCCTCAAAGACCATCTTCGACCTCGAATCCCTCTGTGGCCTCAGTGTCAAAGTAGAGGCGAAACGAAAGTCATCCAAAGTCCCACAGTGCTCCCGCTGTCAGAAGTTCAACCATACACACAACTACTGTCATGCCGCATGGGTCTGCGCTTTCTGCAGTCGCGGCCACGCCACCCCAGCTTGTCGCTCCAAAGACGACAAGCTGAAGAAGCCCACATGCAGCAACTGCAAGGGCGAACACAGAGCCACCTATAGAGGATGCCCCAAAGCCCCCAAAAAGACCGATTCCGCCCCTAAGCAGAAGCCCAAACCTGCCGCAACCGTTGCGTCTCGACCTCCCCCTCCGCCACCCAGTCGGCCAGCCAACGCCCCCTCTTACGCAAGGGCAGCAAGCAGGAGCCCTAACCAACCTCCACCCCCACACGCCCCCCCACTTTCCCTCCCAGTGCTCCCACCAGCCCTGCTGAATTGCATAGTGCAGCAATTCGCACAATCCCTCACTGCCGCCATCTCTCAACTCAGTCATGGCCCGTACACCCCCTGAAGAAATAACCCTCCTCAACTGGAACGCCCACGGAGTCAAGAGCAGAGAGCTCGAGCTCCGGAAACTCCTCAGTGACCACGATGTCAGCATCGCCTGCATCTCGGAAACACACCTGAAACCCAAAGATAAACCCTTCCTGCCAGGCTATGCGATCTACAGAAAAGACAGATCAAATGGCAAGGGCGGAGGAGGAGTGGCGATCGTCATCCAAACGTCGATTCGCCATAGGGCGATCCGTACCGACGACTCTTTCGAAACAGTTGGCATCGAAATTTCCACCACCGGTCAACCTCTACGTATCGTAGCGATCTACTCACCCCCGAAGGACACAGAGAAGTTCTCCAAACTCTCTCGTCTGTTCGATGCCTCCACCCCGACCATCCTCGCAGGTGATCTGAATGCTAAACATTCCGCTTGGGGCTGCGCTCATGACAACTCCAGAGGAATCTCGCTACTCAAATGCTCTCTTAAGGATCTGTTCACCATAGAGGCCCCCCGTGAGCCCACTCACATCCCCTACAATGAGCGGCACAACCCCGACATCCTCGACATTTTCATCACAAAAAATGTCAGCCTTCCCACTGAGCCCTGGACTGTGGTTGACACCTCGTCCGACCACAACCCGGTTCTGCTGAAGACCCCGCTGACGACCCTTGCAAACGGGAACACAGTCGAGAGCATCGACTGGCTTCACCTTCGATACCTGTTAGAGACCACTCCCCTAAAATGTCGGCTCATCCGCTCCACTGCAGACATTGACACCGCGATCGACGAGCTCACCTCGGACATCACACGTGCCACGGCAGAAGCGACATCCCTTCGCCCGGTTCGAAAGAGCAACTTCAAACTCCCGGATGACGTTGAAGAACTCATCAAGGAGAAAAACCATTACCGTAATCTTTGGTCTAGGAGCAGATTCAGTCCTTTCAAGACAAGAGTCAACGCTCTCCAACGACAGATCAAGACGCGCCTTGCCGAGATCCGGAGTGCTTCCTTCGAAAAATACCTCGAGGAAGCCGAGATCAACCCCAAACGGGCTTGGAAAGTCGTCAAGTCCCTTCGCAACAAGCAACCGGTCCTTCCAGCCTTAGTGAAGGACAACCAATCTTTCTCACTGGACGAGGAGAAGGCTGAAATTTTTGCCGACTCTATCGAAGCCCAGTGTTCCCCAAACCCAAGCCTCCCAGAGCTGGCGGACCTACACGACGCCATCTCGCGAGAAGTCCAGAATTTTCCTGTCCCCATCAACCCCGACATCCGACCCACAGACCCAGGAGAGATCCGATATCTCATCCGCAACCTGAATAACCGGAAGGCACCTGGCAGTGACCAGATCCGCAACGGAGTGCTAAAAATCCTCCCCCGTAAACACATTGCAGCAATCTGTAGTATTGTAAACGCCATTTTGCGTTTCAGCTACTTCCCCCCCGCCTGGAAAGAAGCCACGGTGGTATGTCTGCCCAAGCCAGGGAAACCTCTCTCCGTGGCGTCTAGCTACCGGCCAGTTAGCCTCCTACGCGCTCTCAGCAAATTAACTGAGACAATTGTTTTGGATCGAGTCGAAGATCACCTCGAGTCATCAAACGCCATACCCGATTTTCAACACGGTTTCCGGCGCAATCATGGCACAGGCCACCAATTGCTCAGAGTCTCGGAGTACATAGCCGAGAAAATGAACAAGCGGTGGCATACGTCCATGCTCTTACTCGATACCCAACAAGCCTTCGATAGAGTTTGGCGGGACGGGTTGGTCAAAAAGATGATCGACCTCGACTTCCCCCCCTATCTAACTTGCCTCATCAGATCCTTCCTCTCTGATAGGACTTTCCGAGTAAAAGTCGGGACTGCACTCTCCTCGCCTCGGCGAACCACAGCCGGAGTCCCTCAAGGTTCTCCACTATCCCCTACCATCTTCAACCTCTTCGGTCACGACATGCCTCAGAATCCAGAAATCCTGATGGCCCTCTACGCCGATGACGTTGCCCTCATCTCCTCAACTCCCCAAGTCGAGTTTAGCCCCTCGAAGATCAACCGCTTCCTCCCCTCTCTCATGGACTGGTACAACACCTGGCGTCTCACTATAAATGAGACGAAGTCGATCGGGATCTTCTTCTCTCAAAGAGGAAGATACCCCACCAAAGGATTCTGCATCAACTCACACAGAATTCCTTGGAGTAAGTCTGCCAAGTACCTAGGCGTAACTTTCGACGAGAACTTCTCATGGACTCGCCATGTCAAGCACACTCGCGCGAAAGCTTACGGGGCTTTCATCGCCCTGAAACCATTTTTCGCGAACCGGAAAATCTCGCCCCACACCAAACTTCGAACTTTTAACGCCATAATTCGAAGTGTCTGCACCTACGCCATACCAACCTGGGGCTCAGTCGACCCTGCTCGGTTGAAACCTCTCCAGGGAGCTTTCAACAAGATCCTACGCTCAGTCACTGGCTACCCTTGGTACGTCAGAAATGCTCAGATCCGGCGTGAGACCAAAGTCCTCACTCTCGCCGAATCAGCTGTTTCCCACGCGAAGAATCTCCGAGCCTCCGTCCTATCCCACCCCAATCCCACCATTTCCACCCTCGCGAATTATGCCCCAAAATCCTTCGACAGAGTGAAGCGGCCCTGCTGCTTACTCGCACCGGACGCCTGAAGGCGCTCCTCCTCCGTGCCTCGCTCTTAGCGCAAGTGATTCTCCCGGCGACTCTACGCTGGGTAGGATCCTCCGTTTTTCGCAAGCCTATTATTCTTTGCCTACTCTCTATCCTTCCTTCTCTTTCTCTCTACTTCTCTCATCTTTCTTCTCCCATCTTCCCTTCTTTCTTCTTCGGAACTATAACCACTTGTTTGGTTGGTGTCCAACGGAGAGGGGTTTTAGTCGGTAGGCGCCCTTCAGGTGAATCCGACACTACCCACGCTCTAGTGGGTGTCTATGAAGATCTCCCCTCTCCGGTCTGTCAAACAAAAAAAAAAAAAAAAAAACACCACCGGGCATCAGTTCACGGCAGAATATTGCTCGTGGCACTACTGTAACCTAACTCTCGATCTCATCATGTCTGGACGTGGCAAGGGAGGCGGCAAAGTCAAGGGAAAGTCAAAGACCCGCTCGACCAGGGCCGGACTTCAGTTCCCCGTCGGACGTATCCACCGTCTGCTGAGGAAGGGCAACTACGCCGAGCGAGTCGGTGCCGGTGCCCCGGTCTACCTGGCCGCCGTCATGGAGTACTTGGCCGCTGAGGTTCTCGAGTTGGCAGGAAACGCCGCCCGTGACAACAAGAAGACCAGAATCATCCCCCGTCATCTACAGTTGGCCATCCGCAACGACGAGGAATTGAACAAGTTACTCTCCGGAGTGACCATCGCTCAAGGAGGTGTCCTGCCCAACATCCAGGCCGTCCTCCTGCCCAAGAAGACCGAGAAGAAGGCTTAAGCTTACTCTTCAATTGATTGACAAGCCACAAAGAAACAATCGGCCCTTTTCAGGGCCACCAAAGCTTTCAAACGTATGAATTACTCCGTGTCTTTAGTACAGGATTGATCCTTCAAAACTGCTACAGGTTAATAATCTGCTTACGCCTGACAGAAATGTATGTCCACCACATATATCGTCTTTTTTCTGACCTAGACCAAACCGACGTCTGTATGTCTCGAGGGGACATCGTCTTGCAATAACTACCTGTTACATTCTAATCTCATTGAGGTATTGTGGGAATCCCATAATGAAGGGTGAATCGAAGCTTGGAATGATTCATTTAATTCGTCTCTGTTTTACTGTCTGATCGTCTCATTCGCTCACTTGATGGGTGACACTATTTGGCTGCAGATTTGTTGAGCTCCAATTTATTGGTATTCGTGATTTCGCGTCTAGTGTTTTGAGACGATATGCTCATCACCTTTGTCTTGAATCTAACATATAGTATTTTTCGTCGACTAAATTTATGTATCAGTAATTCAATAGGCCATTCCGTTGTTCCTCAAAAGATGAATGCCGTTCTCATGGGCTGGGAAGTTTCTCAGGATCCAGTATTTTCATGGCTCAATCTGTGTATTTATAAGAATATCATCTCTGACCCTTCCACCAGCGATCCGAGGCTTGAATCACTCTGCTCACCCTCGTTAGGATCTGTTGTCCGGCTGCTGTGTAATACTCATCAGTAACTTCTGCTCTATTTGACACAATAGGATTACCCCGCAATATATCATCATAGAAAATTGTGAATAAGTGGTGAGTAAATCCGACAATCTTTAACCCTTAGTCACTAGCATGGTAGATTCCTGACACATTGAGTTTCAGTCAAAAACAATCAACTTTCCTTCCTGCTGCTTGAGCTTCTGATGTGAATCCATATTCTTGCATTCTCTTCCAAATCTAGCCCTTGCAAGATTTTTCAATGTCTGATGTTTTCCTTTAAGATATAGGCATACTAGGTGCCCATGATCAATCATGAGGCAGAGCCAAAGGATCAAATGTCCCCCCCCCCCCCTACCCAAATCAAACTCTAATTGCTCTTCATCAGGGGGCATGCGGTAGCTGTGTGAGCTAAATTTTGTTCTCGATTTGCCTCTTCGGATTTGGGCTAAACAACGAGTTATCGCACTTTTGTTATTGCCTACGTTGAATACGAAAACTCGTCATTTAGCCTAAATTCCAAGAGAATTCGTGTAATTCGAGAGTGAAAATGTCCCTTCACATAGGTTAGGATTAACAATCGTCCACTTGTTCTAGTTTTCTCGTCACAGAGGGTTGTAGAGTATGAAGGAGTCGATAATAATCGACAACTCATCTGAAACTCTGTATCATCATAATTTTTGCATGGGATGTGAATAGAACACCCCGACCGGGTTGCACTGCTATGCCGAATATCCTTAAACACTTATTTTATCAGATTCATCATGAAGAGAAGTATTGCAATCTTTGAAAGGTTTTTCTCAGAAATTGTCAAGTTCTTAATCAAGTTCACTCCAGGAAGTGATTTTATTGAGTCGTTTTCAGGGAAATTCACAACTTCTTGCCGATTGAAGTCATCCATCATATACTTGAGCTTTGAGCGAATAATTCATTCGTGTCAATGCGTACTCGATACTGCAGAAATTGGATGAATTTCGCGGGACGTGCCAAGAATCTACGCGCGTAGAAAGCAAAGTAACTTTGTTGAATGAGAAATCGAGTTTTTAACCGACCGCATAATCTTACCTAGAGATGGTAATGCAAAAAAGCCCCTGGCAGTTGCCCTGTTATCATCAAGAATTAAGTAGTCTTACTTGAGAAAATTTAACGGAATGAGGCTGGATTTTACAACAGCATATGCAGCAATGAGCAGGATTATGGGATATGGAACTTGGAGAAATCGTGGCTACTCAAAAATGAAGCTGAGTGGTCATGAGGGAGTAGTTGTGTGACGTAAACGGACATAGTTCACATCTCTCAAACTTCTAAAATATTCTAAAATATTGAATCTTAGCGGGACAATGTAAAATATGGAGAATCAGTCATAATCGATGACTACTCTGTACTAGTTCTAAATCGCCTGTGGTATTTTGAAAAAGTAGGGACAATAACGAAGTTCTCAGTTGTTTTATTTTTCCATCCGAGTGGTGGCTATTCTCAGACCAGAGAGACGAAGTGAGTCGTTGCGATGAGACAAAAAGATTGATTGATTGATGTCCTTTACTCGCCAAAGACAAGATGAGAGATAAGCAGTGATTTTTTGATTCGAGTGCGATCGATCAAGATGAGCATGAATTTTTTTCGTGGTGCATTCAAGGTTCAAGCGCACTTACCCAGTGCACGATCAGCGAAATTCCATCGAGCGTTTCGGGCTTCATATAGGATGATGTTCCACAAATCATGCCCAGGGACTGTTTGCTAGTGTTCACATCATTTCTCCACACCCAGGTCAAACATGTACAATATGGAATGAATGTAACGTAAGACATCATACATTTCATGTTGACGGGTATCAGCTTCGGGATTGAGATAGTCTGGGCATCCCGCCAATGCTTCCGTAGAGCCTCGACAAGAAGTATTACTCTGTTCTTTTGCGCCTTTGCGCCCCATGTATAAGCATAGGAGATGTGGGCGTACTTGTGGCGCCAATGTCCCCGTGGCGTTCACTCCAACTACGGTGCCTTTGCTTATACACGGAGCGCGGAGGCGCAAAAGAGCAGGGGAATACTTCTTGTCGAGGCTCGTATCGACTTCGATTCCCCCGGAAAATCCACACGTTCTCTTACGTATTTTGACGCGCTAAATCAATTTTTCGATTTGGGTCGGTTCCCCATGATTTAATTTCTTTTATTGTTATAAACAACTTTGACAGCGAAAATATGGTTTTTGCGTGTATCTTGAGTTATATGAATTTTCCGGAGAAAACACCTCTGACCAAATTTGTAAATCGTAAAATTAGCATGCTACAAACGAGTCCGCAAAAGTTTCCTGGGGAATGGAACCCGAGTCGGGAAGTTCGCAAAAATTGACTTCGGAATATCGTTCCAGCGCGTCAAAATACGTAAGAGAAAGTGCAGATTTCTAGAGGGAATTGGAGTGGATGTGGGAGAATTGGTGGGCGCCCATACTGCTAAGAGCTCAGAATGAGTAGACTTCTCACACAACCCAAATACAACAATAGTGGAATTATTTTCCTACCCTCGTTGCATCAAGTATCCGCATAGAAAGGATCTGTTGTATTCAGAACGAGAAAACTTGCCCATTGTATGAATTCATTAGTGGCCCTGAAAAGGGCCGATTGTGTTTTTTAGCTGATGATGATGGCGATGGTGACTGGAGCTTAACCTCCGAATCCGTAAAGGGTACGTCCCTGGCGTTTCAGGGCGTAGACGACGTCCATGGCGGTGACGGTCTTCCTCTTGGCGTGCTCGGTGTAGGTCACGGCGTCACGGATGACGTTCTCGAGGAACACCTTCAGCACGCCTCGGGTCTCCTCGTAGATCAATCCGGAGATACGCTTGACTCCGCCACGACGGGCCAGACGACGGATTGCGGGCTTGGTGATGCCCTGGATGTTGTCACGCAACACCTTCCTGTGCCGCTTGGCGCCTCCTTTTCCCAGTCCCTTTCCTCCCTTGCCTCGGCCGGTCATCTTGCAGTTGGATTAGTTTGTCGGAGATCGACAATTGTACAGTGTCACAGCAGCGACTGATGCCGACGACAGCAGATGTGGCCTGTTTTATAGCCAGACACAAAACGGTCCCCCTCTTCTCGGAACTTGGGATGGCGCTGTTCTCAAGTGCGTGGCTTGGCGCGGGACAATTCCACCAATTCCACCAATCGCAGGCCGAGTTCCCCGACATCTGCCGCCCGATCCACTCAGCGCGCGCAGGCTATAAAACGGACCACTTTCCCCGGGGTTACCATTCGTTCTGTTGTATAGCCCCGCTCTCAACACAGCACCTCAAGATGGCCCGTACCAAGCAGACCGCCAGGAAGTCGACCGGAGGCAAGGCCCCGCGCAAACAGCTCGCGACCAAGGCCGCAAGGAAAAGTGCCCCGGCCACCGGTGGAGTGAAGAAGCCCCACAGGTACAGGCCCGGAACCGTGGCCCTCCGTGAGATCAGGAGGTACCAAAAGTCCACCGAGCTGCTCATCCGCAAGCTGCCCTTCCAGCGTCTGGTGCGTGAGATCGCCCAGGACTTCAAGACCGACCTCCGTTTCCAGAGCTCGGCCGTCATGGCTCTGCAGGAGGCCAGTGAGGCTTACCTCGTCGGTCTTTTCGAGGACACCAACTTGTGCGCGATCCATGCCAAGCGCGTCACCATCATGCCCAAGGACATCCAGTTGGCCCGTCGTATCCGCGGAGAACGAGCTTAAATCATCATCTGATATTCAAACAAAACCAATCGGCCCTTTTCAGGGCCACTACAATTTTCAAAACGTATCGACATGTTCTCGCTCCACTTCCGCATATAGTCTACTGAGCTAGGAAAATTACCTGATGACTCACACTTTGTCTGAGCAATGCATGCCTTTATCTACTACCCCATTTGGTAGATTACACTACTGTTCGAGTTTGTTCAGGTGATACGAAAGGAGAGATTCGCTTCGATGATGTGTTGCGGGATCATCCCTCGTCTACCTCTACCACCAAACGAGGGCGCGTGGGACTTGGTTCCTGGCCGGGATCCTTGGGATCGCGTAGCGTCGCGGCGGGATTGCGGTCGTTCTTGACCCTCGGCCACCGAAGCAATGCGTATGGGACTTGGTTTCTCGACGAGTTTCTTAATGCTCTGGCCCATCGTGCAACGATATTCTAAGTGTAATCCGTCCAGACCACCCATAAGAAACACACTGTTGACACAGGCTGTATATCTACAAATAAACCATGGTGTCGTCGTTTAATCTATATTCTTCTAATATTCGAAAAAGTATACTGCAACATGTTTGAGTGTTGATGTCGTCGACAGGTAGTATTGGGACAAATATATCTGCACAGAATGTTGTGATACACGTACTGGTTCTGAACGAATATTATTCAACGTTACGTGACCTCTTGAGATTCGGGCTGAATGGGGATCGCACTTCTCTTACGTGATAAGAATTTTTTTTAGCAAGCGATCTGAAGTCAAAGTGGGTTACATACGGAGTTTTACATCATAGGACTCGCACCATTGATGCATCATTGCCTATTGTACATTATTTTGGATGACCTATTTACACTGACACGGAAGACTCGTGTTTATGGCAACATGCGGGGTTTCAAAACTTGCTCATGGATTTTCGAGGTATCGTCCACAACACTTTTTGAGAAGATTTAGAAGCTCGATAACATCGATGATAGAAGCGAAGCTGTGTCACAACTTCCTCCCGATATGATTGATGTAATAATTGTGTATCATGTCTACCATAATCATGATACTATTCAGACTTTTAGCCGAAAGCCTTGAGATTTTCTGAATTTGAGGGCGATGATTGGCACTCGTCCTGATAATTTGATAACCGATGTGAATAAATACAAATTTCATCAATAATGCCAATGTCTCACACTGTCACTGGGATATGGGATTATGGGACTCAAAAATGGTCTCGTTTTCATTATACCATAATTGAGTTTTATACGGACAGCCCAATTTTAGACGTAACCACGGTTATATTCGTTCATGCCACTGTTGCAAGTTCTGCGCAACTATTGTCCTTCCATGATGCACTATGAACCATTATGTTCATTTTCAAGTAGTAGAACTGGTTGAGCAGCATGAGATTCCTTGATCAACTGCT
The DNA here is from genome assembly GCA_029851415.1 of Eretmocerus hayati. Taxonomy (NCBI): domain Eukaryota; kingdom Metazoa; phylum Arthropoda; class Insecta; order Hymenoptera; family Aphelinidae; genus Eretmocerus; species Eretmocerus hayati. Next base: position 101,877,481 of record CM056744.1, read on the forward strand.
TGATGGGGGGAATAGACTAGTATCAATGCAATTGGACACGCGCTCAAACTCTACAAGATATCCTTAGACTTCTAATGCGGATTTTCGTAATCAACAATCGGATGACGATCCTAGCCCAAATCCATGCCCAATCCCAAATGTAAACCCAACTTGACTGTGTACTGTTGCAAAGAACAGCAACCGACAACTAACCCGGAATTAACATAAGCTTTGATAAAACCAGAGGATGGTCATTAGATTAATGATTGCAATCAGAGAGTTAGCTCATACGTTAGTGGAATATGTGATGGCCCTGAAAAGGGCCGATTGTTTTTTTGTGGCTGGTCAATCAATTGAAGAGTGAGCTTAAGCCTTCTTCTCGGTCTTCTTGGGCAGAAGGACGGCCTGGATGTTGGGCAGGACACCTCCTTGAGCGATGGTCACTCCGGACAAGAGTTTGTTCAATTCCTCGTCGTTGCGGATGGCCAACTGCAGGTGACGGGGGATGATTCTGGTCTTCTTGTTGTCACGGGCGGCGTTTCCTGCCAACTCGAGAACCTCAGCGGCCAAGTACTCCATGACGGCGGCCAGGTAGACCGGGGCACCGGCACCAACTCGCTCGGCGTAGTTGCCCTTCCTCAGCAGACGGTGGATACGTCCGACGGGGAACTGAAGTCCGGCCCGGGTCGAGCGGGTCTTTGACTTTCCCTTGACTTTGCCGCCTCCCTTGCCACGTCCAGACATGATGAGATCGAGAGTTAGGTTACAGTAGTGCCACGAGCAATATTCTGCCGTGAACTGATGCCCGGTGGTGGGAAAGTGGCCCGTTATATGCGCTTGAGCTACCCACCTCCGAGCGAATGGTAAAAAACTGGTCGGGTATTCGGTGGGGGACACTCCCATCGAAGCGACAGCTGCGCGCTCACCAAGCGGGGTACGATGGTGGCTCCACACTGAAAAACTTGTGGTACCAAATCGCACCACGAAATCGCATCGGCGTGCGCAACACGCTGTTGGTGCAGCAGCGGTCCACAGTGTGCTGCAAATCTGCACCACTGTGGTGCATAAATGCCCCACAGAGTAAAAGTGCCGCTGGTCAGAGCTTCTGCGCCACTGTAGCTGCACATATGCAGCAACAGTGGTGCGGAAATGTTCAGCCGCGCGTATTGGCTATGGGACATGTGAATTTCAGCGCCTCCGAGCGGCGGAAAACGGCATTCCACGGGAGGTAACATTCGAAGTTTTTGAACGTGTTTAGTGCGGGCTTTGGTCTTCTCATGCAAGTAGCTCAAAAACCGTAGCTCAGATGTGGCAACAGTATGCGAGGCGATTGTAGGGTTTTCGAAAACGAAGAGTTTGAGCGCTTGTGGGTCTGAATCCGAGCAGAATTGCGTAAACTAGACCGAGTTGAAAATTTTGCCTAATGCTTTTTGCATGGGGCTATGCGGTCGCCGCTCAAGCTACTGATTCTGCCCCGACTCGCTCCGATATTTTTCTCGCTTCGGGCTCTGTGAATTCCTCAATAATGGTCTGATTGACAAGTGTGATAGCTCAAAATTTTCGCAATTAAAAATCTAACAACTTTCTCGCTTACTATTACGAGGTTTGAGCGATAGGTTCTCTCAAAAATGAAGGAAAACCCCTACCTAGCGCCTAATTTGCATGCTCTATTTTTGACCTTGATTTTTGGGAAAACCGTTGCTGAATCCATATAAGAGAGCGAGGAAGTTGTTAGATTTTTAATTGCGAAAATTTTGAGCTATCATACATGCCAATCAGAACATTATTAAAGGATTCACAAAGCCCGGATTGATCATGCACAGTTGCTGTCTATCATGATCTTTCCTCGAGTAAACAAGTAGCGTCACTCTCACTGATGCCTGTGCTGCACGCCGGCGACACGGTTGGTGCGAAAAGCCGGCACACCTGCCGTGGCAAAGTCGGTAGGGGAGGGACCGATGCGTCGGCACTCGGCAGCAACATGTGCAGCGGATCTGCTCAACTGTGCTGCAAATTCGCACCAACAGCGTGTTGCGAACGCCGATGCGATTTCGTGGTGCGATTTGGTACCACAAGTTTTTCAGTGCACATCTGTTGGTTCGGAGAAGCGGAGCCTCAATTCTTATAAAGGGGCCACCTTTCCCGCTCCGGCATCAGTCGATTCCCTGACAACCGACCGGTATTATAATGGCACCCAAAACCAGCGGCAAGGCAGTGAAGAAGGCCGGAAAGGCCGTCAAGAACATCGCCAAGGGCGACAAGAAGAAGAAGCACAAGAAGAGGCGCGAGTCGTACGCCATCTACATCTACAAGGTGTTGAAGCAGGTGCACCCCGACACCGGTGTCTCCAGCAAGGCCATGTCCATCATGAACAGCTTCGTCAACGACATCTTCGAGCGCATCGCCGCCGAGGCTTCCCGTCTGGCCCATTACAACAAGAGGTCGACCATCACCTCCCGGGAAATCCAGACTGCCGTCCGTCTCCTTCTGCCCGGTGAACTGGCCAAACACGCCGTCTCCGAGGGAACCAAGGCCGTCACCAAGTACACCAGCTCGAAATAAATCAACTCAGGACTGTGAAGAAGAGGATACAAAAAAAGCAATCGGCCCTTTTCAGGGCCACCATATTTGTCTTAGGCAAGAACTACTATCTGATCCTGTTACAACAATCTCGTAAACCCGCAGATACGAGTCTGGATGTCTGTGTGTGGGAGTTTTGATATCCATGCCTCGATCAATAAAATAACCACTGAAATTAACATGGTACTGGAGAAAATGTACAGAACTTTGTTTCGGAAGGGGCGTGATTTTGAGATTTCACGGAAGAAAGTTTTTTGACACTGTCAGAGAAGGTATCTTTAGAAAAGATATGAAAGATTGAGAGCACAAAACCTGGGTAACCTCCTGAAATTCTATGCAATCTTCCGAAAGAAGATTCGGACTTGGTATGGTACATGCCAATGAGTTTTTGTCGAGGGGAGTCCACGTGCAATATGAGTCTACTCTTCAATCGACGCTCCTCCATTCACCTCTGCAGAAAAAAGTAAGGAATGTGTGGGATAGGATGAATTCCACGTTGGAACTTCTCAAAATATATAAAATTACCAAGAAAATCTGTCTATAAAATTCACAAAGCTTTTTATAACTCCCGTGCATTTTCTCGCGGAAACTTGCTATCTCGGTTTATGTTTCATGAACTCCAGGAAACAAAGCAGTAATCTGCAAAATCTAAATCTTGGTCTTGAATCGTAGAGGTTGGAGGACGAATTAAACTGATTCGATTTATGAATGAGATGACCATCTCTGAATTGAGTGGAAGTTTCTCATTACGGGGCATGCTGGAGTTGAAGGTCCGAGATGTGGTCATGTACGGTAGGTGAATACCTTATCGATCTAGACAGGCGGTACTTCACCACAAATTGTTTAAGGTACTTTTGATATCTTTAGCAGTTTCTTAAGCTATGGAAAATTTCTCAACGTATCTCTCAAACTATTCTCCACATCGCGGTTTGATGATTGCACTGTAATGGTCATTGGGAGAATGCATAGAAGTATCGGAACAGGTACTATTCTGGGAGGAAGTGACTCATGATAATTAGTTCCAGACGAACGCTCAGGAATGCCTTAAACTTCTAGTACTCAAAGAATCAAGGATACGGAAATTATGCTCTTTTTCGATTATAATGTCTCAATTTGACTCATACATGGGCGTCACATAACGCAATTTTCTCAAAATAGTCAGAACCATAATTTTTTGAGTGGGTCCTGTGGGACCCATTGGGCATTCAGGGTATTATTATTGAGTACGCAAACGAATCCCTTGCTTCTAATGAAAGTGTTTACATTTTTGGACTCTTAGAGTGAATTGACGACAAAAAAGGCAAAAAACATGGAAGAGTGAGAATATCATGAAAGTATTTGGTTAATCTCAATTTTTCCTAGAGAGACAGATGACCTGACAGAGTCTTTTGCAGCAAACTGGCTTGTGACAAAATTATGGCGTTAGGGACTGCACAAGCTGTACTCTGCGGATTACAGGTAGATATTTTCGAGTGATTCGGACAGAGTTATGGCATTTTTGATGAAGTGATTCATTTATTCAAGGAAATCAGAGACAACTTTTGATGATTGATGAGTTGATTTTCATGGAATATTAGAGCCCCGTGGCACGCGGGCTATTGTCGGACATATTCATATACATATATATCAATTCATGTATCGTCCGCGTAGAATCAATGTGAAGAATATAGAAGCCAGTTTATATTCACCAAAAATTCTGAATTGTTATCTAGAGCGTGCCCCCCTTCGATTTTCAGGTTTTGCAAGCGCTGTAAGTTATGGCCATGCTGCGGACAAAATGACGGAGAAACAGAATAAGGAGTCGTCTCGCTGTTCGTGCGCTAAATCCTGTACCTAGGTTTATTGTCCTGTTAAAATTATAAATTAGCTGTGCTTGTAAAAATACCATGTCACAAATGGCTGATTGCTGAAATAACTGGCAAATGATCGCTGAAGTCTAAAGTTAGTGCAAACGCCGGAATGGGTTCTGTATGAATTTGGTCCTATAGGATCAAATTTATGCACAATTTCATACCCAAATATTTTTTGACGTCAAACATTCCTATGCATGGATACAATTCCGCGGAAGCCTAGCAGGTCCCGTGGAACCCACTTTTTGAATAGCTCAGCTCCTAAACAATTTTCCGATTTGGACCATTCCAATGCAAGATTACCTCCAAGGGGGCTCATATAGATGTTCCGAATGAAATCGGTCACTCAGAATTATTGCCATCTCTACATGAATCGATTTAGACCGTAGATTTACTATCTTATATAGCGTCGCCTGAGCACTCAAATTTGCGTGATCCCAAAAACTATGCACGCTTCATCACGATTTCCGATCGTCACAGACTCTTACGATTAGTTTTGTCTTAGAAAGAATCCATTAATCATGCACAACTGCCAAAACATTACCATGAAGTTTGGGAGTCTACATTGTGAAGGTGGGCCCCACAGAACCCACAAGGTGCTAGAGGGTTAGCAAACGTTGACTCTTCACTCGTCTGTATACAGACAAGGGCTTTATGATTTTTATCAACAATTTTATTTGTCTCAGAGCCAATTTTAATTCCGTGACATGGATCATTCCTGTCATAGAACATCAAACTGTTTCCAGGGTTATGAAACTTGTTACCGATTCATTGAATGGGTCGCTAGCTGTCAGCTCGTAAGATCGACGAAGTGAAGCAATAATGGGCGTGATTAGTACTTAGGTGGGTGACCACGCATTCGGGCCTGCTGACCCTAATTCTGCGGGCGTTTTCGATCGATTAGCTGGTACTCAAACCACAACAATGTAAGCGAAAAATTTCTTGACAGCTCTATCTTGTAATCCCCGATATAAATTTTGTGAGAATTCCCACGAACAGACGAAAATTGGGGAGCCAAATATCTCAACTTTCCCTGCTCGTTATCCTCTCAAAAGTTACGAAAACATTTGATGCTTTTTACTTCATCCTGTCTTGATGAATTTTACAGAAAGTCGGAGACATGCTCTACAAGTTATCATTAGATGACAGGATAAGTCTCGATCCCGATGGAGATTGATTTCTCTATGGTCACTCAGAGTAATCGAGGATCTACTACCCGTTTGGAATAAGAGATTTCAGGTCATGTTTGTGGACGTCCGTCAAGAATTGACAAATTCCACGACCAGCGAGTCCCATCTAGTCCTTTCGAGATCCGTCGGAGTCTTAAGTTCTTGTCAACCTACAGATATACGTTATATCAATTCCAGTGTCTTATATTCTAAGAAGATTGAATGAAGTTAGTCTTCGAGAATTGAATTATTGGTATTCCGTGTGTCAATGATATGAATATGCATTTTCATAGCACTACCCTGTAAACACTATCGAAGAACTCACACCAGGAAACATTTGTTCATCTCTCGAGCACAAGCCATGCAAGGCCTTTCGTAGCCTGACATACTTCTACGCACGTTGAGCAAGTGATAACTCGGCGACGATTCCGAGACTTTCAAGACTTGGTTTGGTTACGATAAAGTGGTTTGCTACAACCTGGATATCTTACTTAGCTCATATGAAAAATTAAATTCTGTATGTTGTCTTATATCCAAGTAAAATATCAATTTTTCTTAAAAAATGCATGCGGATGAAATCATCACTTTCTGAATTATAATCAAATTGCGCTGGACACCTTTCATATCAGGCAAATATATGGCCTCGTAATTGTGCTTTGAGGTTTTGCTGTGAGGAAAGTATCCAAATAATCGGCTTTGTTTGACTCGAAATAACGACAAATTAGAGTTGAAATCAAAAACGAGACGCGTCTTTGGGTTAGCGAGATTCCCAGAACGGGCTTCATAGGAAGCGGGTCTCTCTGCGACGTCCGCGCTCCGCTATCAAGCAACGCTCTCCGTGCGTATTTCATACATATTCTCCGCTACTCGCCCGCAGTTCCAGAGAAACCCTAATCGCCACGATGACCGACACAGCAGCAGCGCCAGCCCCAGCAGCGGCCCCAGCGGCAGCCTCGCCCAAAAAAGCCGCGAAAAAGGCCGCAGGAGCGAAAAAGCCCGCCAAGCCCCGCGCACATCCTCCAGCGGGTGACATGGTTTTGGCAGCCATCAAAGGACTCGCCGACAAGAAGGGATCGTCCCTCCAGGCCATCAAGAAGTACATCGCGGCCCACTACAAGTGCGACGTCGAGAAGCAGTCCATCTTCATCAGGAAGTTCCTGAAGTCCGCCGTCGCCAAGAAGACCATCACCCAGACCAAGGGCAGTGGGGCCGCAGGTTCTTTCAAGTTGGCCCCCAAGGCCGAGGGCGTGAAGAAGGTCGCCAAGAAGCCCGCAGCCAAGAAGGCAGCCGGAGCCAAGAAACCAGCGGCAGCCAAGAAGCCCAAGGCCGCCAAAAAACCATCCGCGGCCAAGAAGGCGGCCTCGCCCAAGAAGCCCAAGGCGGTCAAACCCAAGGTTGCCAAACCCAAGTCGCCCAAGAAGGAGAAGAAGGCAAAGGCACCCGCCAAGCCCAAGGCGCCCAAACCCAAGAAGGCCGCAGCACCCAAGACCGCCAAGCCCAAGCCAGCAAAGAAGTAAATCCGTCCCTGGTTGAATTTCCTCCCCATTTTCCTCAAAATCGGCCCTTTTCAGGGCCACCAAATATTTCTCACGTATGAATAATGATTCGGTCACAGAAACATGAACTTCTACGATGAACTTCCGAACATGACACCAATAATACTAGGATGAACGCACCATGAGCTCGATATTTGAGATGACAAAACATTACCTATCGATCATCACATTTGGGTACTCATGCTCATGAAATATCGCCCATCTGGAAAAGTAGTCGGGCACTTCGACCTAACCTCCGTTGTTGAGCGTATTTCCTTTTCAGTCTCCCAAACCATTGAAACAATCATTTACGTGGTGCTTCACGAATTTTCGAGGTCCTGACTATATCTCGGAATAACCTTGTTTGAGTGAAACAGTAGACCACTTCTCATAAATCATGTAATAATATAATATGGATGTTTCACCAAGCAAAGATCACTAGCTGGAGCGCGGTCCTCCAAGCGGTGTACGATAAAGGTAATGGGTGAACCCCGAGCTATTCTCAATTCAGATCAGTTTTGAGTACTCCTAAGAACAAAAACTCTAGGCGGGAGTAATCAACGGATAATTTATTGCGGAGTATTTATTTGTGTGGAGCTTTTTCATATAGATCTAGATATGACAAGTATGAGATTCGGTGTATTATTTGTTGAGTACAAACAAGTTGGTGGTTATATATGGCTCGTATTTGAGAACTTCCATGATGATATTGAAATGCATGAGGATTTGGGAGTAGTGACAATACGTTGAAACCTATCGTTCTACCAAATAATGTTTGAACGTCTTCAAGCCATATGTCGCATGAGCTCATTACGATTGTTGAAGAATTGTTCTGATTTCTCGTGAGTCCATAGAAATGTACTTACGCAGATGGAAACTTCCTTTGTATATACATAGTGAAAAATTGATTCAATTCTTCTTTGAAACAGCCAGTTGAATTTCTAACCAAGTGATTAAACTCCGAGTCACGTTTCGGGTACCCGGCGAAGGGATTTCGTCTAATATGGAAGTTGAAAATTAGTCTTGAACCATCATTAAATTCATAATTTATTGCCCGTTATACTTATGCTTGTATGGCATGAGATTCTCAAATGGCACAAAAATTGATACTACACGATAAAAAATTTGTGGGGAAGATTCAACCGATTGGCTGCAGTTTTGACTAGAACCACCTAGTTCACTCACTGGAATATGGCTATGAATATGGCACCCGTCAAATGGTGAGGTGGTCGATCCTGGGGTGAATTATCGGATGAGAGCAAGCAGTTCCATCTCATAAATGAGGAATATCTCATAAATTATCACAATGTCTTCATACATCGCTGGAATTATATAACACCATAAGTCGACCCCTTCAATCATCGAAATTCGACAATGCCCGAGTGCAAATTTCAGGAAGAATTCTTGGAAGCAAAATTACCTTGCTCTGTGGATTTTATAATATCCACACAGCACAAGCTACGAAAATATGTTAATACGTTTGTGAAATTTCTGGTGGCCCTGAAAAGGGCCGATTGGTTTTGTTTGAATATCAAATGATGATTTAAGCTCGCTCTCCACGGATACGACGGGCCAACTGAATGTCCTTTGGCATGATGGTGACACGCTTGGCGTGGATTGCGCACAAGTTGGTGTCCTCGAAAAGACCGACGAGGTAAGCCTCACTGGCCTCCTGCAGAGCCATGACGGCCGAGCTCTGGAATCGGAGGTCGGTCTTGAAGTCCTGGGCGATCTCACGCACCAGACGCTGGAAGGGCAGCTTGCGGATGAGCAGCTCGGTGGACTTTTGGTACCTCCTGATCTCACGGAGGGCCACGGTTCCGGGCCTGTACCTGTGGGGCTTCTTCACTCCACCGGTGGCCGGGGCACTTTTCCTTGCGGCCTTGGTCGCGAGCTGTTTGCGCGGGGCCTTGCCTCCGGTCGACTTCCTGGCGGTCTGCTTGGTACGGGCCATCTTGAGGTGCTGTGTTGAGAGCGGGGCTATACAACAGAACGAATGGTAACCCCGGGGAAAGTGGTCCGTTTTATAGCCTGCGCGCGCTGAGTGGATCGGGCGGCAGATGTCGGGGAACTCGGCCTGCGATTGGTGGAATTGTCCCGCGCCAAGCCACGCACTTGAGAACAGCGCCATCCCAAGTTCCGAGAAGAGGGGGACCGTTTTGTGTCTGGCTATAAAACAGGCCACATCTGCTGTCGTCGGCATCAGTCGCTGCTGTGACACTGTACAATTGTCGATCTCCGACAAACTAATCCAACTGCAAGATGACCGGCCGAGGCAAGGGAGGAAAGGGACTGGGAAAAGGAGGCGCCAAGCGGCACAGGAAGGTGTTGCGTGACAACATCCAGGGCATCACCAAGCCCGCTATTCGTCGTCTGGCCCGTCGTGGCGGAGTCAAGCGTATCTCCGGATTGATCTACGAGGAGACCCGAGGTGTGCTGAAGGTGTTCCTCGAGAACGTCATCCGTGACGCCGTGACCTACACCGAGCACGCCAAGAGGAAGACCGTCACCGCCATGGACGTCGTCTACGCCCTGAAACGCCAGGGACGTACCCTCTACGGATTCGGAGGTTAAGCTTCCCAGCCGTCATCATCATCAGTTGAAACAAAAACCCATTCGGCCCTTTTCAGGGCCACCATGACATATAATACGTTGGATACACGCTTCCGCTCTGGTCAACTCAATATCGAGAACTGCGATGATGGAATTACTGCTTCAGTAATTTTCACTTCGACTCGAGTAAACAGTAACACTCATCCCTCATCACCCCGAGAAAAAGAAGAAGAATCAATTTGCATGATATCTCTCGTTATATCTTCGGGGCAAGTTCATCGAGGCTTGATTGATGATGGACTAATTTCATAGGGAAAACCGTATTCCACACTGTACTACTTATGGTAAATAGATCGCCTTCATCTATTATCAACAATTTTGTATGGGCATTTGAAACCCTTGACGAGAAAAACCTAATATAGCAATTTTCATAACTTTTTGCCTGGACTTAGCAACGAGCTCGATTATATAGTGGAGTTCAGGAGTATTTTGAGTTACAGGATCTTTAAACCGATTCACCATCCTTATTAGATCCATCGAAATATGGGTGTCGATGACCACTCAGTCATATGAGTGTCAAGGAAGTGCGCCTGATGTTTCGCGACTATCACAATTCTATTATGCATTTCCGCTCATTACATATCTCCTTAGTGTCGCTCGACATTGGATGAAAACATCCCTATTGTACACTTAAAAAGGGACATGGGTACTTACCTCATGGATATTCGAAAAAAGGTGAGAGCTTTCAATGTCGAATCATGGTGAGCTTGAAAGCTGAAAGAACAAGCCACCTAACCCGTAGCGACATTTTTGACTCTAAATCTGAAATATCTACATCTGATGGTGATTTGACTCTCATAATGAAAGTTCCCCGGTGGTGTTTGAGGGAATAGCTATCTGTATGGCCTCTTTTAATTTCCCCTCCACACAATTACTGCATTTGATAGTTAGAAATGGTTCTACATTGTACGGGAACATTTCATTCTTTAGTATTGGATAGTCAGAAGTGGTTTAACGATCGCCAACTTGTCTTGCGTAACAGTAAAAGAATAACAATTTTTTCTGTTCTCGAAGCTTCATACGTATAGTCGAGATCGCCATACACAACTGTACGTTAACGAATTCCTAAATTGATCGTCTGACAGGACAACAAGTTGTCTGAACATTAGTGACTTTTTCTACTTAGCGTCTGAGAAACTCCAAAATTTTCTGACCATGTCACTTCTGCCACTTTCCGCACTTGCTAATATCAAAATACCTATCTGTACTTCCCCGTACAATCGCTTATAATAATATGTATCTAAATGTAATATTCCTAAGGAGTCTCGTGAGGTTATAATACCTCCAGACTCCAATAAAGTTTATTTCAATCAATCAATCAATCATGAACACCATCATCTAATAATTATTCTTAATGTCTGAGATAGGCAAGACCGGGTGTATCATTGTGAATAATTTTAATTGATATTTCAAATGATGCCCAACAAGATTTTCGAAAATGTCTGAGAAGTCAAGAGCTTGATGTCTGACCATTCATGACTTTGTCTACCTAGCTTCTGAGAAACTCCAAAGCTGTCTGCCCGTATATAACGTTTTGACGCATTTTTAATGTTTGAACATGAGAGATGAAAAATCGGCTATACATAGTAGTAAATCTTTATAACCGATGTTTTTGATGGCCAAGAGAAACATGATGCTTTGCAAAATTCTTCAAAATGTTTGAAGAGTGAACAACTTGTTTGATCATGACATTTTGCACTGACCGTTTCAGAAGTTCTGAAGGCGTACAACCGTGAACAACATGTTCTAGTCACTTTAGAGTCCCAGATAATTAAAAGCGAGCGAATCATCATGAAGGGTCTTGCTCAATGTTTTGGATCGACAAAAATAGTTTGTTGTTCAATAATATTAATCAAAGTGTCCGAAGGATCGGCAATTTATTTGGTTATCCATGACTTTATCTACTTAGCATCTGTCAATTTTGAGAGTCTGGCCATAAGCAGAATACTCTTGCCTTTTCGAGAACTTTCAAATATCATTCCGATCTCCTTTGAGTTATGTTTACAAGAGTCGTGAATATTAGTTTGGTGCCCAACAAGATTTTTGAAATTGTTTGAAGGATCAAATATTGTCTGATCAATAATGACTTCTTCTACTCAATCGTCTTAGAAACTGAAATGTTATCTGACCATGAGCATAATTTTCCACTTATCTTTAATTTCTGACGTGTCTGATAGTATGTGAATCGCTATAAACTGTCTCATTGTTGATTCAAGGGTAGTCAACATTACTTTGACGCTCAAGAAAGTTTTTTCAAATGTCTGATCACTCATGACTTTTTCTACTCAGCATCTAAGAAGCTCAAAAATTTTATGACCCCAAACAACATTTTTTACTCTGTTGAGTACCTGAGATACCTTAAAGTGTTCTAATCTTCATACATTTATGTTTCAAACAGTCAAAAATATCAGTTTGGTGCTCCAGATGATTTTCAAAAATTGCTGGGGGATCAATGAAGTGTCTGACCAATAATGACTTTTTCCACTCAGCGTCTGAGAAAATAAAATACTATCTGACCATAATTAGTACCTGAGATGTCTAGAATTATGTAAAACGCTATAAACCGTGCCACAGTAGTCTCAGGGGTAGCCATGAGTCGTTTGATGCTCAGCAAGACTGTTGAAAATGTCTGATTACTAATGACTTTTTCTCAGCGTCTGATAATCTTTGATTGAAAAACTGTCTAACCCTCAACAACAATTATACTCGTTCGAGTGTCGGAGGTGTCTTGAAGAGAGCAAATCATGATAATCTTCCTCACTGAGAAAAAGATTTTGGTCGTACGGCCTTGCGTTTTGCTGTACGATCAAAGAGTGGTATAGCCAGGAGAGCAATACCCATTTTGTCATCACCCCAATCCATCAGATCGGTTTGGCAGTCTGGTATTAGTGTCAGATAAATAAGAGTGGCCCATATATTTCAAATGCTCTCACACAGTCACATTACGGCTATTTTGTCACAAAAGCTACGAACATTTTGCACAGGATGGTACCGGTAAAGGGACAAATATAATCGAAAGATTTTTAGGTTATTCGCATGAAATGACAAAACCATTTTGCTGTGGTGACAATCCAGTATTGGTCTGACGGCAATACCACGTAACAATAGTGCTGTCGGCAATACTTTTTTCTCAGTGCCTGATTTATGTTTCAGATTTTCGAGAAAAATTAATGCTCAACAAGATTTTTAAAAGTTGCTGCGGGATTAAAAAGTTGTCTGGCCGATAATGACCTTTTCTACTTAGCATCTGAGAAACTCATAAAATGTCTGACCATAAACGGAATTCCCTATCTATTCTCAGGGCGTGAAACCGACGGAAGTGTGCTAATTTTTATAATTATCTCTCTCAATGTTTCAGGTAACCATGAACAGTTTGATCCTCAAGAACATTTTCAGTATCTTGTTTGACCGTCGGCAACATTTTCTACGATTTGTCTGAGAGATATAAAAGTAGTCGGGCCAGTTTCTTTTGCTCAGCGTTGAAAGGGGCACAAGTGGCTGCAGCGCCGCAATACTTTCTCAGGTCTGCACTTTCTACTGGGTGTTCAAGTCGTCAAGATATCAACACCAGTTTGACGCTTTACGAGATGTTTTACTCATCTAAACTCGCTTCTGAATGAATTGCCCTTAGCAAACGCTAATGTAATTCTGAATCAGTTCAAAACATTTTTCGTCACATACTTTATCGTAACTAATCGTGAGTCAAGAACTTCGTACAACAAGGTCTCTGCAAGACCTTAAATCCAAGATCTCGACAAGGGCCACTTGCATTCCTTAATTTGGAACGCTGTAACTGAGTGGTTCCGTCCCTGGTAGAGGCTTACTTCGACGTAACACATTAATAGACATAAAATGGCTATTTTTGGCCAATTTTGGCTAAAAATGGCCAATTTTTGGCTGATAATGTGTTACATTAGGATGAATTTCTACCAGGGGTCCCACGGAGATAATATGCCAATATCGTGTGAATAATACGTACATATATACATACATATCAGTAATTAGTATGATATCTCTATGCTCCGTCTCGAGGTATGTTATGTTGCTTGCAGCTTACATGTAGCTTAGATCAGATTCTTCAACCCAACTGGATGATTCAAATTCATCCTGAAAGTAACATCGAACGGTGCATGATCAGGAAAATCACAGAGAGTGGCGAACTAATTATTCTGCTCATACGTTTGAGAAATATGTGGTGGCCCTGAAAAGGGCCGATTGTTTTTTTGTGGCTTGTCAATCAATTGAAGAGTAAGCTTAAGCCTTCTTCTCGGTCTTCTTGGGCAGAAGGACGGCCTGGATGTTGGGCAGGACACCTCCTTGAGCGATGGTCACTCCGGACAAGAGTTTGTTCAATTCCTCGTCGTTGCGGATGGCCAACTGCAGATGACGTGGGATGATTCTGGTCTTCTTGTTGTCACGGGCGGCGTTTCCTGCCAACTCGAGAACCTCAGCGGCCAAGTACTCCATGACGGCGGCCAGGTAGACCGGGGCACCGGCACCAACTCGCTCGGCGTAGTTGCCCTTCCTCAGCAGACGGTGGATACGTCCGACGGGGAACTGAAGTCCGGCCCTGGTCGAGCGGGTCTTTGACTTTCCCTTGACTTTTCCGCCTCCCTTGCCACGTCCAGACATGATGAGATTGAGGTTTGGGGTAGACTGGTGTCACGAAGAAATTCAGTCGTAGACTGGGTGCTCCGTGGTAGGAAAGTGGCCCGTTATATGCGCTTGAGCTACCCACCTCCGAGCAAATGGTAAAAAACTGGTCGGGTATTCGGTGGGGGACACTCCCATCGAAGCGACAGCTGCGCGCTCACCAAGCGGGGTACGATGGTGGCTCCACATCTGTTGGTTCGGAGAAGCGGAGCCTCAATTCTTATAAAGGGGCCACCTTTCCCGCTCCGGCATCAGTCGATTCCCTGACAATCGACCGGTATTATAATGGCACCCAAAACCAGCGGAAAGGCAGTGAAGAAGGCCGGAAAGGCCGTCAAGAACATCGCCAAGGGCGACAAGAAGAAGAAGCACAAGAAGAGGCGCGAGTCGTACGCCATCTACATCTACAAGGTGTTGAAGCAGGTGCACCCCGACACCGGTGTCTCCAGCAAGGCCATGTCCATCATGAACAGCTTCGTCAACGACATCTTCGAGCGCATCGCCGCCGAGGCTTCCCGTCTGGCCCACTACAACAAGAGGTCGACCATCACCTCCCGGGAAATCCAGACTGCCGTCCGTCTCCTTTTGCCCGGTGAACTTGCCAAACACGCCGTTTCCGAGGGAACCAAGGCCGTCACCAAGTACACCAGCTCTAAATAAATCAACTCAGGACTGCGAAGAAGAGAAAACAAAAGAACGCAATCGGCCCTTTTCAGGGCCACCATATATTTCAAACGTCAGAACTGTATATCCTGATCAAACTCCCCGAAACCGTTTCCAGCTCAGCATCAACTTGTTGTGGTTTTCGAGACAGGATATAGTGCCGTGGTTTTCCCCTCGCGTACTCAACCTGAAGAAGCCTGGGCTATCACTCATGCATATATGACTCATAACTTGTCTTTGAGTGACCGCTCATGGTCGTACGGTTCAGGGTCTACTCGTTCATGAGAACTTGAGGTGAATCATCTTTGTGAACAATTATTGATAGGGGTATATACTGAACAAGCTTCTTCATATGTCTTGCCATCCATAAATTCCCTGAACTCGATATCTACCCGAGACTGCGATAAAAGTATCAATTTGATCATTTGAAAAACCGGAAAGTATTTGCACTATCAAGTCTAATTGACGACAAGTTATAGTATTATAATAATATGGATCAGAATACCTCTAGAATAGTTTCAGAAATAGAATTTCGGGCAGCTCCAGTACGTTATAAGAAAAGAAACCCCCAAGTGCATTTCTTGCACAACTCGTCGAATGAATGGAGCAATAATAATATGCGATCCTTTCAATAAAGACTGAAACTCGATATTATGATTTCTTGTACTACTCATGTTTGAGGTAATTTATGAGTCTGGTTTATGGAATCTAATATTTTTCGTTCACATACACTTTGAATTTCTTGGGGCAGATTCCCTCCACAAAGGGGTCTAATTCCCCCCGACGATTTACTGCAACCTTCTAACCTAGTTTGACTAAAAATTCCAGTTCAAGGTGCGTCTGAAACACTGAATAAGATATTATAAGAGATCCTGAAAGTAAATTTTAGAGGAAGAAAATTTACTATTCACTAAGTTCATGATCATCCATGATGCTCTGATATTTTCAATGATGATGTAGAAACCTTTATCCTTGAAAGTGAATTAATTTGCAGTTTGAGTCGAGGTTTGCGTCGCAGAATCTCCAACGTTTACACACGTCTCACAGAAGAGATCTGTAATGCTTCCGAAGATAATTAGAACCGTACTGACCTCCATCAAGATAAGGTTGCCCTTGTCGTGAATGCAGACCCAGGTGAAATTGGCTTCGAAAATTGCGATAAATAGAGCAAAATCTAGTTGACAGGTTGGACATTGTGTTTCATCCAAATTAGGGCTCAAAATTCGATAAGTACATCACTTGGGCTGAAGTTCTAGTATCTTGCGGTGGAAATCCACTCGTGAAAGTCTCGAACGAGGATTTCAGAAAATTCCACTCAAAAGGAAATAGAGTGTAATTTTTGGTCGGACGTTTGTCATAATGGTTGGAACAGGTCCCGGATATACCCTCACCACTTCAATATTTTTGATATCCACCGAAAGACTGAAATCGAATACTAATAACAATGGCGATAATTCATTGAGCACGAGAACTTTTCGGCCGAATAAGCATGTTTGGAGCTTGCTAAATTAATTCTTTTGTTTACTTTCCATTCTAAGCATCTCGATGGAGAGAGTGATACCAAAGTCGACCAGATCGAGGTGCGGCTTCACTTCCACCAGCTAAGTTTCCAACTATATTCCGGCGTAACAGCGTAATACGATATTAGCGTGACAGTACGCAGATTATTGGCAAACATTTTCGACTACTGAGTTGTCATTGGTATTTTTCATCTTATCTGTAAGGACTCATAGGATGACTGAAACCTCTTCATTTTCCGAATCAGACGTTTACAGGCTAAGGGAGACACAACTTGTTCAACGTATGAAATGATTGGTGGCCCTGAAAAGGGCCGATTGTTCTTTTTTAGTTGATGATGATGATGACTGGAGCTTAACCTCCAAATCCGTAGAGGGTACGTCCCTGGCGTTTCAGGGCGTAGACGACGTCCATGGCAGTGACGGTCTTCCTCTTGGCGTGCTCGGTGTAAGTCACGGCGTCACGGATGACGTTCTCAAGGAACACCTTCAGCACACCTCGGGTCTCCTCATAGATCAATCCGGAGATACGCTTGACTCCGCCACGACGGGCCAGACGACGAATCGCGGGCTTGGTGATGCCCTGGATGTTGTCACGCAACACCTTCCTGTGCCGCTTGGCGCCTCCTTTTCCCAGTCCCTTTCCTCCCTTGCCTCGGCCGGTCATCTTGCAGTTGGATTAGTTTGTCGGAGATCGACAATTGTACAGTGTCACAGCAGCGACTGATGCCGACGACAGCAGATGTGGCCTGTTTTATAGCCAGACACAAAACGGTCCCCCTCTTCTCGGAACTTGGGATGGCGCTGTTCTCAAGTGCGTGGCTTGGCGCGGGACAATTCCACCAATCGCAGGCCGAGTTCCCCGACATCTGCCGCCCGATCCACTCAGCGCGCGCAGGCTATAAAAAGGGCCACTTTTGCCCGCCTCGTACATTCGCTCTGTTGTAATAGCATTCAGCACAGCAAGTTCTCAAGATGGCCCGTACCAAGCAGACCGCCAGGAAGTCGACCGGAGGCAAGGCTCCGCGCAAACAGCTCGCTACCAAGGCCGCAAGGAAAAGTGCCCCGGCCACCGGTGGAGTGAAGAAGCCCCACAGGTACAGGCCCGGAACCGTGGCCCTCCGTGAGATCAGGAGGTACCAAAAGTCCACCGAGCTGCTCATCCGCAAGCTGCCCTTCCAGCGTCTGGTGCGTGAGATCGCCCAGGACTTCAAGACCGACCTCCGTTTCCAGAGCTCGGCCGTCATGGCTCTGCAGGAGGCCAGTGAGGCTTACCTCGTCGGTCTTTTCGAGGACACCAACTTGTGCGCAATCCACGCCAAGCGTGTCACTATCATGCCAAAGGACATCCAGTTGGCCCGCCGTATCCGTGGAGAGCGAGCTTAAATCAATCATCGTCCCGTATTCGAAAGAAAACCAATCGGCCCTTTTCAGGGCCACAACTAAAGTCACAAACGTATCAACATATTTACGTTCCTTGTTTTGTATCGATATAATGACTTACGAATCCATAGTTATGGCCTGAAGATCGAAAGTAAAACCAATCGCCTGGCCTCATAGTTACGAATCACTCCGGTAACAAAAGCTCTATGTCGCCTCTCTCACGGACATATCTTGTTTCCGTCGGTGTACACAGACGGATAAACGCTGTTTCCGTACTTGGGCGATGAAATAGGTTATATCCTATCACTGGTGCAAGAAAGGCCATAGAAAACGTGTGCCTGAAATCTTACACTCTTGCACCAGTGCATTTTTGTGCTATCGATGTCCACATACTATGCGTATTCTCAACTCCCCATCATTTTTATCATACGATCGCGGATCGAGATTCCAATTTAGATTTTTGGTCGAGAGTTGTTAGAGAGCCATGCAATGTCTTTTGAAATAAAAATGATGCAAATCCCGCTTGCTTCCCACCTCCTTGCAAGAGTACCCATGCTGAATGAGAATCATAACTGAGGTTAATTCTGATGGAGAGTTCTATTAGTTAATCGGCACACAACTATGACTCTTCACTATTTCTACACGGCCTCCAACCTTGGGTATTCCGTTGTATCGTAAAAGACCATGCTGATAGTCGAGTACGTTGTGAATAGTCGTGAGATAAAATAGTTTTATGATAATTTTCCACTGAACCAGAGCATGAATCTCAATATTTCGTAGTCATATGGTAATGTGGACTTTATCAAGCTCTTATAGCGAATCACGGGATCGGTGAGATGACAACTACAAAAGAGCTTGTTTCATCGTCTGTGCGGGAAAAAGCTATTTCCGCACGGACTTTTGACTTTCGTACCTAGGCTCACGATGATAACATAGTATTCATCACTCGGACCGGGTGGTTTCCGCCTTCGAGCGACGATTTTGGCCCCGCCAAGGTTCGCGCTGGAGCCGCGAAAACCAACATTCTCGCCCTGGTATCGAAACGAACTATTATACTCATTCAACGAAAACTTCCTTCCATCTGTGAGTAGAAAAAGTGAGACTGGGAGTGATGCCTTGAGGTGTGAGATCGTAAGTTGATACATTTCACCCATATTACCGACACTCAGAAGATTCGCATAAGTCGTTCTTGCAATCATGATTTACTGATTGGTCGACTTGTGTACAAGCTTGTGGTCACAAACAAGTATACTGCGCCTAATAAGCTGCACTTTGAACTCGTTATAACAGTTACAGAGATTTGGGGGAAGTTTGCTTCATCAGTTTTTCAGTGATAGAATGTTTCTGTTAAATGAATGTAGTGGCCCTGAAAAGGGCCGATTGTTTTCTTTTGTTCTTTCTACTTCGGAGTCCTAAGTTGATTTATTTGGAGCTGGTGTACTTGGTGACGGCCTTGGTTCCCTCGGAAACGGCGTGTTTGGCAAGTTCACCGGGCAAAAGGAGACGGACGGCAGTCTGGATTTCCCGGGAGGTGATGGTCGACCTCTTGTTGTAGTGGGCCAGACGGGAAGCCTCGGCGGCGATGCGCTCGAAGATGTCGTTGACGAAGCTGTTCATGATGGACATGGCCTTGCTGGAGACACCGGTGTCGGGGTGCACCTGCTTCAACACCTTGTAGATGTAGATGGCGTACGACTCGCGCCTCTTCTTGTGCTTCTTTTTCTTGTCGCCCTTGGCGATGTTCTTGACGGCCTTTCCGGCCTTCTTCACTGCCTTCCCGCTGGTTTTGGGAGCCATGGTAGTAGCTGAGTGTACCGGTCCAATTCGACTGATGTCGGGGCAGAAATCGTACCCCTGTTATAAGCAGTGAGGCTCAGCTTCTCCGAACCAACAGATGTGGAGCCACCGTCGTCCCCCTCTGGTTGAGCGCGCAGCTGTCAGTCTGGAGCGGTTGTCCCCCACCGAATACCCGATCAGTTTTTTACCATTTGCTCGGAGGTGGGTAGCTTGAGCGCATGTAAGGGGCCACTTTCCCACTACCAGGCATCAGTTCACGGCAGAATATTGCTCGTGGCACTACAGTAACCTAACTCTCAATCTCATCATGTCTGGACGTGGCAAGGGAGGCGGCAAAGTCAAGGGAAAGTCAAAGACCCGCTCGACCAGGGCCGGACTTCAGTTCCCCGTCGGACGTATCCACCGTCTGCTGAGGAAGGGCAACTACGCCGAGCGAGTTGGTGCCGGTGCCCCGGTCTACCTGGCCGCCGTCATGGAGTACTTGGCCGCTGAGGTTCTCGAGTTGGCAGGAAACGCCGCCCGTGACAACAAGAAGACCAGAATCATCCCCCGTCACCTGCAGTTGGCCATCCGCAACGACGAGGAGTTGAACAAGTTACTCTCCGGAGTTACCATAGCTCAAGGAGGTGTCCTGCCCAACATCCAGGCCGTCCTCCTGCCCAAGAAGACCGAGAAGAAGGCTTAAGCTCACTCTTCAATTGATTGACCAGCCATAAAAAAACAACGGCCCTTTTCAGGGCCACCATATGTATCCAACGGATGAATGACTATAAGCCTCAATACATTTTTCTAATTTCAACTTGTTCAAATGTGCACTGTCATTTGGGAATACCTCTTGCCTGAGCAATGTAGGAACACGACAAGTAGTCTTGCGCAAAGAGTTCGAACTCGTCAAGCCTTTTGCTTTTATAGGGGAACAGAAAGTTATTTCGAACGAACTCCGATGAGTGACAGGAGTAATACCGACTTCTGAATCACCACCCTTGTCCCTGTTCGATCTCTCAGAACGGGTATTCTCACGTCAGGAGTAGGTATTATTCAATGAAATACAAGCCTTTTGTTGGGACAGAAAATATTTCCAGCATACAGGACTCTGCTGAGTGTTGGGAGAGTAAACCGCTACCCATGCATGGTCCGATCACATAACCCAATAACCATATAAACGTTTCAATAATAACCTCCATAACTGATTCATAGTACTAACTGAATATGGAGCCGAAATTCCACACGTTTGCATAAGCATCAAATGGAATTTCGCACAACACCGACCACAACTTGATGCAGGTCACGTGAAATTATCTAAAATTTATCACGCAGTTCTCAACGAGGTTTGAACTCAGCATGTTATATACATCTCATAATAGCACAACATCAATAACCATAACACGGTGATAATATAGATGCATGATGCTTTACTCCAACACTCCTATGAAGAGTGGTCTATCCAATATGGGTTTCTAAGTACAAAAGAGAGCAACATTTTGAAGGGAGCTAGTCCACCACGAAACGCGAATGTTGCAAGTGACTCAACGCTTATGAAGTACCTCAAAATGTATTTTTGTCTCAAGGCAACACTGATAGAAGTCGACAAAGAATTCTAACAAAATGGTTGAAGAATGAATGTAAAATCAAGGTATAAGCTTAATAGTACGAAAAATGTGTAGAACGAGCCGAAAGAAAATCAGCAGAAGTCCATGTTCACGCTATATCTCGCAGTTTGATGAAATTGATACGGACACAGAAGAGCTAGCCAATGGCAAAATATCCTTGCGAATACCAAGTCGCCTTTTTATATCCAAATGTTTTCGTCGCACTTATACAGTTGAGAGTAAGAATTACAGTTCGTACGCCAACCAACCGAATTTGCCTGACCAATGTCCTTGTCTGTCAATCAGGAATCAATATCCTACTATTATTCGTTTCAACAATATCACCTATCATGAGGCATATGTGCAAGCATCTTGTCTGACTAGATTCGGTCTTCATCCACTGAGAATCAGCAAATCAAACTTCGTCTTCTCAGGTACCAAACCGTCGTTATCATAAGGGATGATCAGAGCTATCTCATGCTTAGTTGACTGTCTGGTGAGATCATACACGTCCTCAGATCTTTTATATTGCGCCCCATCTCTTTTTTTGACTTTGAAAACTTCTCTTTATTCTTAAAATCTTTCAAGGTGATACATTTCAAATACATATCGTGTCCTTATCTGCCATATTCTACATATACACCGCACCAAGCCCTCGAGGGGCCGTATCAGTATTTTGCATTACTTCAATCATGCTTTCGCGTTTCGTACATTAGCTTGTCGTTAGACTCGTAGTGTCATTCATGGTAAAATTGAAAAAATCCATATCAATTCTTGGGTTGACTAGAAACTCACTACGTACATTACATCCGTCCACTCGATTCACACTCACACATCAAAAAATATTTCTCGACATTTTTATTTACATTATTATACAAGGATTCTGTTTACATTTCTGATTTTGTATCACTTTCACATGAGTAGGTGGTGTGGCAACTTGTGCTTGACCGTAAAAGGCGCTGAGTCATGGGTGAGGGTACCTACGTCACTCAAAATATTGATGTCTCTTACTTGTTCTTCGTAAAACGACTTCGTACATGTGTATATAGCAGAACTGACGGTTTCAATGTCCAACTCTTCTCGAATTGAGCGCGACGATGTACCAAGCGCAGCATTGATTATCATGCGCAAAATTTTATTCTGTACCGTCTCTAATTTTTTAATATTAGTTTGACAAGTATTGCCCCATATGGGTGCAGCGTATAACATAATTGGTCTTATGAGTGACTTATACAATAAAATTTTATTCTTCCTACTCATTATACTCTTTCTATTCATGAGACTATACAACAATGATATTGCTATGTTACACTTCTTTACAATGTGCTCGATGTGATTAGAGAACAGCAGTTTGTAATCTAATATCACCCCTAGATATTTCGCTTGTGTACTCGGTTTTATTTTTGTATCACCAATCATTATTTCTAAACCATCGATTTTTTCCTTGACATTTTTCTTAGAATAGATTACCAGCTCGGTTTTCTTAGCATTAATTTTAATTTTCCACTTATAATAATATATCTCTAGCTCACTGGAGTGCCTTTGAATGTATTCTACAGCCTTGCATTTCTTCCAGGACGCAGCATAAATTGCCGTGTCATCAGCAAACAAAGCGATATTTGTGCACGGGTTTCGAGGAATGTCGTTGATATAAAATAAGAATAAAACGGGTCCAAGGATCGAGCCCTGTGGAACACCGGCTACTACGTCTTGTTCACTTGATTCACTGTTATTCACACTAGTTTTGAATTTTCTGTTTTTGAGATAAGAAATGATAATTTTTATCAAATAATTTGGCAGCTTACTCTGATGTAATTTGTAGACAAGGCCCTCGTGCCAGACAGTATCAAAAGCTTTTTCAATGTCAAGTAATAACATGGCTGTAGATTTGTTGGTATTATAATTATTGGTAATGAAAGTAGTTAATCGAGCTAATTGTTGCACAGTACTTCTGTGTCGACGAAAACCAAATTGCTCTGGTATAATAAGTTTATTCGTCTTTTCATGTTCTAAAATGCGATTGAGAAGTATTTTCTCGAGAATCTTGCTCAAGGTAGAAAGGAGGCTTATAGGTCTATAATTTTGCGGGTAAAGTTTATCCGTACCTGGCTTGCGGAAGGCCAAGACATTAGCTAATTTCCAACTCTCAGGGAAATATGAAAGTCTCATACACGCATTGGAGATATTGGTGAGTTGAACGATCGCTTTCCTCGGCAAATTTTTCAAAACAATGTTCTGTATTCCATCAAAGCCCGGTGCTTTTTTGGACTTGGTCTGTTTGATAGCTTTCTTGACCTCGCGGGGTGTTGTAAATTTGATTTCGTCTACATTTACTTTAGAACGCGACAAATTCTTGTACACTTGTCTCACTTCTTTCTCAGTCTTCGCGTCACTCATGTTTTCGGTCAAATGATGTACTTTCTCGAAATTTTCCGCCAGAACCTCCGCTTTATCTTCGTCTGAGAATACTAGGCCTTGTGGCCCATGTAGAGTTGGAATTTCGCGATCTTGGCCTTTCGCGAGGGACTTTGTGACTTTCCAAATTGAGTTATCTTGAGGATTCAATTTCGATAATTTTTGTTCCCATTGCTCATTTTTCTTAAGCTTGATCCGATTATGAATCATTTTTCTTAATCTATTTTTGTATGATTTGACATTTTTATCACCAGTACGATCATAAATTCTACGCATAGTATTTCTATGTTTAATCAATGTCTTAATTTCTACGTCGAGAGCCTTTGGCTTCACTTGTGATGAGTATTTAGGAATGGCTTTCTCCATTGCAGAGTTAATGATATCAGTAAGGTTTGTTATGCTTTTGTCAATATTATCTTGAGAAGGGAATGAGCTTTGTACAGTGAGTTCTGAATCGACTATTGATCTGAATTTCTTCCAGTCAGCTTGATCATATTTCCAGAAATTTTTATCCTGTGTGTTCAGGTCATGAGTAGAATTGTTCAATTCAAGAATTATAGGAAGGTGATCCGAGTCTAATTCATTTAATGTATCAAGAGAGCTGTAATTTACTATATTTTTAACCAGTGTCAAGTCGAGAATGTTAGGTGCACCTAGAGCAAACGGATAATGTGTTGGCTTACCAGGTACTATCATTGTAATGGGACTTTTGTTAATATAACTCTGCAGGATAGTGCCATTCTTATTTCCTCTAGGGCAATTCCAATCCTGGTGTTTGGAATTGAAATCGCCCATGACTATCACCTTATTGCTTGAATCAAAAATTGTGGATAATTCAGATTCGTCTAAAACTCCATGTGGTGGGAGATAACACGATGCTACTACTAGGCCGTCGGATAGCCGCACACCTATAGACTCTAAGTTATTTGTAATAAAATTTGACTGGACGCATTGTATCTCGTTTTTGACTAGGATAAGGACTCCACCCCCACGGTGGCTACTCGGTCTATCGCGTCTAAAACATTTGTAACCCGACACATGGAATTTATCATTGACGTTGAATTTTGTCTCGTTGATGAGCATAACATCAACTTTATGGTCTAAGATAAAATTTTCCAACTCTTCAGTTTTTGATTCTGCTCCTAACCCATTGGCATTCCAATGGCTAATTTTGAATGTAGAATTCGACGCGGAATTATGGCTCATGGTTCATGCATTCTAGAAATGCTACGATTTGATCTTTTTCACTAGTGCAATGCTCTAATCTTGATGCCAGGAATTGGAGTTTTCGGAAAATTTTACCTACGTCACAAAGTTGATGTATTCTATCGACTACCTTGCCAATTTCGTTAAATTGATGAATTGTCTGCCAAGTTCGCTCGGCGCCGACGTTGCCGTTGCTCGTTGTCATCCTCCGCGCAGCTGATGGTTCTCTGCTTGCCGTCGTTCTGTTCCAAGCAGTTGTCTCTGCTGTTGACGTTTCAGGTCGTTGACCCCACGGTGGTTGCGGGAACTCATGTGGCAGTGGTACAGGTTGGCGTGCTTGTGCTCTGTTTACATGCATACTTTGTTGATGTTTGTTGGCAGCTACAGCATTGAGCCTCTTGATATATTCTTCGCACTCATATGAATTTGCTCGGTGGTCCTTTGAGCAATTTGTGCATTTTGGTGTAGCATCCTTGGTGGAGCAAGTGTTTGTCAAATGTTTCTCAGCGCAATGGAGACAACGCGCTTCGTTATAACAGTTACTACTGCCATGTCCAAATTTTTGGCATTTGTGACATTGCGTAATTTTTCTTGGATTCTTGTATCGATCCCAGAATACGTTGACATAATATAGATGTTTGATTCTCCATACCTCCTTCATATCGACTGTACTGTCAAAAGTGATTAAGTAGAGTGGCCTGCTTGAGACTTGATTCTTGGTTTTCATGATAGAGCACCGAACACATTTCAGCCCCATATCATTCAGTTCTTTCTTTATTTCTTCGGTATCCAGTACTGGCAGTCCCTTGGCGACGATATGTTTGAGTTTCTCTTGAGGTAGTTGATGCGTATAAAATTCGAGGGTTTTTCCTTTCTTGGCGCACTCTTGTTGAATCTGTACTACACCTTCTTTGAGAGTGCGATAGCTGTTCAAATTACTGCAGAAGATCTTGTAGGTGTTGTTGAAGTATCTTATTTTGCAATCCTTGTCTTGATCCTCGACGATGCTCTTTATATAGGAAGAATTTCCAAACCTCAGCAGACAATCCTTCAGATGGCTCAGACCATATTGTCTGACCACAGACATCCTGTATCTACTGAATATTTGAAAACAAGTCCGATAAAGTAATACCTCGCATCTGATGTGATGATATGTATATATTATTGTGGTGGTCCGAATTGAAAATGGGTTCATGAATGGAGTGGACTTATTTAAAAACTTTTTTCAAATGAGGTGCAATGTAAACCAAAATTATCCGTTGTCTGACCAGTCGCGCCTTTATCTACTGAACAGCATCGTGTCATGTGTTTCTCCAACCTGAGGGGATCAAATGAACACGGCATATACCATAGATCGGCGTAATTGTAAACGTCAATTCCCCGAGGTCAAAAATTAAGTTCAATACCAAGTCACATAGGCATAATGGTGTGACGGGTTTTCTGAAACCTGCCGTGAGATCAAGCGATTCACATTTCAATCATAAGGAAAACAGCTGAGTAATTATCTCTGCCGAATCATGTTCGTTTTAAAGACACATAGCCCTATCCAACGTATGTACATAATGGTGGCCCTGAAAAGGGCCGATTGTTTTTTTAACTGACAATGATGGTGATGTTGATTGGAGCTTAACCTCCGAATCCGTAGAGGGTACGTCCCTGGCGTTTCAGGGCGTAGACGACGTCCATGGCGGTGACGGTCTTCCTCTTGGCGTGCTCGGTGTAGGTCACGGCGTCACGGATTACGTTCTCGAGGAACACCTTCAGCACACCTCGAGTCTCCTCGTAGATCAATCCGGAGATACGCTTGACTCCGCCACGACGGGCCAGACGACGGATTGCGGGCTTGGTGATGCCCTGGATGTTGTCACGCAACACCTTCCTGTGCCGCTTGGCGCCTCCCTTTCCCAGTCCCTTTCCTCCTTTGCCTCGGCCGGTCATCTTGAAATCTTGGCTGGTTTGTCGTAGTATAGACTATAAACAGCAACTGATGCAGAGTGGGAAATGGGAAATGGGAGGGATGGTGCGGCCCCCTCCGTCGCCGCAACCTGTGAGATCCTGCCCAGGCTAAGTGGGTTCGTCTCCTGTGGACTCGATATGTGTGGCAAAAAAGACACGCATAGCAGGTACACAGGTGACTCGTGACCTCTCCATAGGGAATTGGGAAGGGACTATCGGAGAAGGAGGAGGATGTTTGTGCGTTACCGGCTGGCAGTTTGCACTATCATACGGGGCTGGGGGAACTGAGCGGCTGGGAGAAACAGAGTGGATTTGATTAGATTGTCGGAACTGTTAGTGCTGGTTGGTCACATTCATACTTCATTCATTCCGTGTAGTTATGCGGTGTGTTTCTTGCTGTCCATTCATACTGTTGAGTACATGTGTGTGTGTGTGTGTGTGTGTGAGAGAGAGTGCGTGCGTGCTTGAGCACGTGTATGCTAAGTATGTTTACTCGTGTAGGAAGTAGTTTGGCCTCGGGTACTTATCCCGAGGATCGTAAGCATAGGAACCTAGGTTTTTTATCAGCTCGTGGTCCGACTCTGCGGTGCTGTCGTAGAAGTTCTTCGCTGTAACTTTGATGTAATCGGTTAATGATTCAATCTTCAGTTCTTTATGTATGAGAGAGTTCTTGGTGTACATTGGTGCATCGACAATGTTTCTGAGTGTCTTGTTTTGAATAACTTGCAGTTTTTTCAGACTTGATTTGGACGCTCCACCCCAAATGGTGCAGGCATAGGTGAGAACAGGTCTTATGAGCATTTTATAAATTATCACACCGTTTTTAATATCCAATTCTGAATGTCTTTTCAGAATGGGATATAATTTACTCAAAGAGCCAACTGCTTTATTCCGTGCATGTGTCGTGTGTTTGGAAAATGTAAGTTTTCTATCCAGAATGACTCCTAGGTATTTAACCGAGTCTTTCCACTGAACATCTACGCCATTAAACTTCGGAGGGTCGAGGTCTGAGGTTGATGCTTGCTTCTTAGAGAATAAAATGGCTTCTGATTTCCTGCATTAATTTTGATGCGCCACTTTTCGCACCAGGTGCTGATGTTATCAAGAGCGTTATTTAGAAGCCTAACGATCTTTTCTCTCCTGAGTGACGTTGCTGTTAGAATCGTATCATCCGCGTAAATTCCGATCTCAACATTTTCGGTT
Source organism: Eretmocerus hayati (assembly GCA_029851415.1). Classification (NCBI taxonomy): domain Eukaryota; kingdom Metazoa; phylum Arthropoda; class Insecta; order Hymenoptera; family Aphelinidae; genus Eretmocerus; species Eretmocerus hayati. The sequence continues at coordinate 101,905,589 of CM056744.1, forward strand.
GAGGGCATGTCATTGATATAGAAAGTGAATAAAATAGGTCCGAGGAGGCTTCCCTGTGGGACTCCTGCTTTGATATCGAAGAGTTCCGATTCGAAATTGTTCAGTCTGACTCTGAATTTGCGGTTTTCAAGATATGAGGCCAAAAGTAGTATAAGTTTTTTGTTGATGCCGGCTTCGATGAGTTTTCGTAGGAGACCATTTATCCAGACGCTATCAAAGGCTTTTTCGACGTCAAGAAGGACCGCGCCGGTGTCGCGTTTCCAGTTGAAAAGTTTCGTGATTCGTTCAGTAATCCTAAGTATCTGATGCTGTGTCGAGTGACCAGCTCGAAACCCAAATTGCTCCGGTCTAATCGCGGCATTTTCGCTGATTTCCCGGTGTAATCTAGTGATTATGCATGACTCAAATGCTTTGCTCATGGTATTTAGCAAGCTGATGGGTCGATAACTCGTGGGTTGAGTCAGGTCTTTGCCTGCCTTAGGGAAAACGAGAATCGTGGCTTCTTTCCACTTATCCGGGAAGTAGTTGAGTTTGATGCATGCATTATAAATTTCAGTCAAAACACGGAATCCCAAATGTGGAAGCCTTTTAAGTACAAAGTTTGAAATTTTGTCAGGGCCAGGGGCTTTATTTGGCTTGGCTCTTCGAAAGAAAGCTTTAACTTCGTTGAGATTAATTTTATCCAACTCGAGGTCCCCGTTGCCTGAGTTTTCTCGCAGAAAGTCATCTACAAGACTGTCGGTTTCCTGGGTGAAAGCTCGGGAAGATGGAAAGTCATGCGGTGTAAATGTTTTTGCGAATGTCTCCGCCAGCCTATTAGCTTTATCTTTAGGGGAGAAAAATTGGAGATCTCCTTGATCATTTTTGAGTGGCGGAATGCTAGGTTGCTGCCTGGTCAGCCTCTTGGTCATATGCCACAAGCTGTTATCTTTAATATTGAGTTTCTTCAGTGCTTCATTCCAGGAGTCACATCGAAATTTTCTAATGCTCAGGGAGATCTCCCGACGGAGTTTATTGATCTCTGATTTGATGTGGGGATTCTGCTTATCCCGATTGTAGCGGAGCAGCTCGTTTCGTTTATCTATTAATTTCAAGATTTCCGGAGGAAGTGGCTTTGACTGCTTTCTGCCTTGCTCATGTAGGGGCGTGGAGAGTTCAATAGCCTTGTTGACTGTGTCCGTAAACTTTTGTATTTCTGTGTCAATGTCCTGTTTCGTATCGAGTTTAGGCTTTTCCGGATAGTTTTCTATAATGTGTGTCCTGAAGATGTCCCAATCCGTTTTGGTGAAGTTGTATTTAGGCTGAGGGGTGTGAAAGGTGGCATCAAGATCTATCGTTACTAGAATTGGCAGGTGGTCCGAGTCTAGTTCATGAAGTGTGGTGACATTAGTTGTAAAGGCAATGTTTTTTGACATGGCAAAGTCTATGATGTCAGGTTTGTGCTTCTTGTTGTATGGGTAGTGTGTGAATTCGTTCGGTTCATGTACGTGTATGTTTTGGTCAATAGTGTATTGTCGTAGTTGTCTACCATGGCTATTGACTACTCTACTCCCCCAGCTGGTGTGCTTGGCGTTGAAGTCACCAGCCGTGATGACTGAATTTCTAAGTTTGAAGATTTTATTGTAATCAGGCTTATGGAACTTAACCGTAGGAGAATTATAAGCGGAAACGACAGCTATCTCGGTACCACGTGATTTGATCACAATGGCGGTTGCCTCTAAATTTTCAACTCTGATGGGAATTTCAAAATGCTGAAGGCCTTCCCTAGCGATCACCGCAGTACCTCTGGATGAGTTATTGTGATACGTTTTGTAGCCGACAATGTTGTAGTTTTTCTTCTCAGGGAGAAGCGTTTCGCTGAGAAGCAATATGTCAACCTCGTATTTTAGTAAAAGGGCCTCAATCTCTGGTTTTTTCTCAGCCAACCGACCGTGCGAATTCCATGCGCAAATGTTCAGCTTTTTATTCGCCATTGGGATATGCATATTCTACAGAGACGCTGATCATCATGCCAAGAATTTCCTGAGTTTTTTCCATAGCATCTGCGAGTGGGATTTCGCGTTTTGCAATTTGCATCGAGAGAGCTGATCCTCTTTGAATGAGGTCGACAAGTTTCTTGAATGCCGTGGCATGTGGGTCTCTCTGACGAGATCCACGGTCATAACTATCCTTACTTGGCATGTGATGCACCGCCTCGTGTATTGGAGTCGAATTCTGAACCATCTGTGAGTAGTTGAAATTTTCCGTCACTCTTCTCGAGGTGATGGTCTTAGCTGAGCTTGGGCTTGCAGGTTGGGTGCTTTTGTTTTTTAATTTGGGGAAATTTTCGTCGTGCATGTTGAAGGTCTTGCGAGCGTTCGAGTGAGGTGTGCGTTCCTCTGACTTCTTGGCACGTTTTTTTATCAAATCAGAATGAATTTTGTAGGTGCTGCAACCTTTGTAATTTGCCGTGTGGTTATCGCCACAATTAGCACATTTAACTCTGCTTTTTTCTAAAGGCTTTTCACAATCTTTGGACTCGTGTGCCACGCCGCACTTTACGCATTTAGGACTGGAATGGCAAAATTTACTAACGTGACTGAATCCTTGGCAGTTAAAACATTGAACTGGTTTTTTGGGTTTGATGTATGGTTCAAATCTGACTCTGAGAAATTGAATAGTTCTAACCTCATCCAGAGCTTTGCTAAGACCATCACTTTTGTTAAGAGTGAGCAAGTATAAAGGCAGTGGTGATTTGCTAGCCCCGGACCCACGGGTCATCCGGGCAACATCGATAACGTTAAGACCCTCATCTATGAGTTCCGATTTTATCTCATCTATGGGTATATTCGAGGGGAGGCCTCTTATCACGTACTTCACCGGTGGTTCAGATTCCGGCGAGTTGAACAAATAGTATTCAAATTTCTGCTCATCCAGGGCCTTCAGAAGGGCTCTATAGTCTTCGAGGCATGCCACATTCACGGACATATATTGGTCACGGTTTTTATGGACAACCGGTTTGAATTTGAGTGTTTTCAGGATATCTTTCAGTATGGAGAATGGAAAGTTCAATTCATCTATCTTTACATTAATGGGGGCGATTCTTGGAGCCTTCTTTGCAGGCTCTGGTTGAGCAGGGCTGTGGTCAGTCAGGATCGAAAATCGATTTTGGGTGGGGAGTATGTCACTCATACCTCGGTTGTTGCGGTCGGTCTTCGCCGCTTTGTTGTTGGAGCCAACCGAAGCAGTGTCCGATGAGTTGCGCTTCCTTGTACCCTTGGGTCGTCGGAAGCCGTCTTTGTCCACATCATCGTTGGGTCGTTCACCTGCCGCCCCTTTGATGCTGTGATTGGTTGCTGCACCCGTGGAAGAGATGGCGTCGGTGCGCTGGTCATCGTCGCCCATCGGGTCGTCGTTGAATTTGCCTCCGCCTCCGGGGAGGCTAGAGGGCTTCATTTTGATGTTGTACACTAATGGCACAGGATATAAGTTTTTCCGCGAGGGTAACACACTGTCAAGCGCGTGATAGTCAGTTGACGCGATCTATCACTTACGATTGAGAGAGGGCGATGCAGAGTGCAGCACAAGTGGCCCGTTATATAGCCGACCATAAAATGGTCCCCCTCTTCTCGGAATCTGAGGTGGCGCTGTTTCCACTACGCGAGGTTTAACGCGAGGCGATTCCACCAATCGCAGGCCAAGTTCCCCGACATCTGCCGCTCGATCCACTCAGCGCGCGCAGGCTATAAAACGGGCCACTTTCCCCGTTATTGCCATTCGTTCTGTTGTATAGCCCCGCTCTCAACACAGCACCTCAAGATGGCCCGTACCAAGCAGACCGCCAGGAAGTCGACCGGAGGCAAGGCCCCGCGCAAACAGCTCGCGACCAAGGCCGCAAGGAAAAGTGCCCCGGCCACCGGTGGAGTGAAGAAGCCCCACAGGTACAGGCCCGGAACCGTGGCCCTCCGTGAGATCAGGAGGTACCAAAAGTCCACCGAGCTGCTCATCCGCAAGCTGCCCTTCCAGCGTCTGGTGCGTGAGATCGCCCAGGACTTCAAGACCGACCTCCGTTTCCAGAGCTCGGCCGTCATGGCTCTGCAGGAGGCCAGTGAGGCTTACCTCGTCGGTCTTTTCGAGGACACCAACTTGTGCGCGATCCATGCCAAGCGCGTCACCATCATGCCCAAGGACATCCAGTTGGCCCGTCGTATCCGTGGAGAGCGAGCTTAAATCATCATCTGATATTCAAACAAAACCAATCGGCCCTTTTCAGGGCCACTATTTTCCTCCCAACGTAGCAACACATAGTCTTTGTTACTCCTCTTCACCCACTATTTGAGATTTTTCTTCATAATGAGGTGGGATTCAAGTTATGTGGACGGCGCTTCTGGGACACCCTCACAAACACTGTATGCGTCTTCCATTGATTCCGATCGAAATATCTTGAAGGCACTGGCATTTTTGTCGAGACGTTCCGAGGGATATTCACTTCAGATAACCATTGATCAGTTCCCGGGTATTTTCGGCTATGTAGATCTCTCCCACATCTCAAAAACTCTATTTCCAGTAGATTTCCTAATTGGCAATCGCATAGAGTGGCTTGGGTATTTTTCACTTAGTGTCCAAAATTCGCATCACGCAGCACTCCCTTCAAAGCGTAAGTAATATTTTAGAAGTCGTCTCCGAATATCATTCCTAATCACCGAAATACTGTCTGTTTTCTTGATGTTCAGGTTCTTACCGACAAAGGGCAAAGGGAAATCAGCAACTTTTAATAATTATTCAAGTTTTGTCTAAGCGGAGCAGCGACAATTCACTCACTTATTCGTGAACTGTAGGTACACTATGAATATTCCACTATTCGACGCACTAGTACCAAATCTAGTTCTGGAACGATACTTGAAGTGAAGAGAAACTTGGAATTCCAATAAATTCATTTTACAGCCCGTCATTTTAGTTTTATCTGACTTTCTACTGGAATATATTCTATTTCGCTTTTTCAAGGCTATAAAAGAGATTGGCTCACAATAGATGAGTGAGAGTTACTAAGATAGAGACTAATTGAATAATGAGTTGAGTCAGTCTTCGGCAGGTACGATTTCCGGAAGAATTTTGTATTCCTTCTTACCTAAGTGTATGATAGAATCGACGATTGTGAAGACTCAATATGATTATACCGCTCTGGCTCAGAGACGGATTCCAGATTCCTCTTGAAATATTGAGAAAGCCGATATTTCGTGAGCTCCGAAATTTCCCAATGTACTCCGGCAGTGTTTATTGACTCGATGAATTAGGTATTCCACTGCCCATGACCTGAGATGAATTATTCATTTTTCAAATAAATTCTTCAAAGAATCGCATTCGTTTGAGACCTGAGAAGGATTTTTGCGCCTACGGGATATTTGATCCAATATATTGCACTTGAAGGATATCGTAAGATAAGCTTAGAGCTATTTATTCACTTTAACTTGGAGAAAGACCAAGCTGATGAGAGAAGTATGGAATTTTAGCACTCCTCAGATAATTTTCACAGTGGATTATGTGACAGCCCTGGGGTGTTGTGGGCTTAGAACTACGATTTTTGTTCCACATCAGAACTCGCGTTTGAATACATTGCTTCAAGAGTTATACTAAAAAGTACATCCGGTACTTACACGTGCCCTCTAAGTCTTTTGCTTCCTCCTTTAAATTGTGACAGTTAATAGCTGTGATTAAAAATAAGCGCCATATCGTCTTGACAAGTACGCCCACAACGAAAACTGTTAAATGTACGCAACGCATGGTAACGGATTGGTAATGGATATGAATTTTTATCCTTTTCGCTTGGTTTTTCGTGATCTGGCGGTCAAACAGGAATCAATATAGTCATTCGTACGTAAGAATATTTTGGTGGCCCTGAAAAGGGCCGATTTGGAGGAAAATGGGGAGGAAATTCAACCAGGGACGGATTTACTTCTTTGCTGGCTTGGGCTTGGCGGTCTTGGGTGCTGCGGCTTTCTTGGGTTTGGGCGCCTTGGGCTTGGCGGGTGCCTTTGCCTTCTTCTCCTTCTTGGGCGACTTGGGCTTGGACACCTTGGGTTTGACCGCCTTGGGCTTCTTGGGCGAGGCCGCCTTCTTGGCCGCGGATGGTTTTTTGGCGGCCTTGGGCTTCTTGGCTGCCGCTGGTTTCTTGGCTCCGGCTGCCTTCTTGGCTGCGGGCTTCTTGGCGACCTTCTTCACGCTCTCGGCCTTGGGGGCCAACTTGAAGGAACCCGCGGCCCCACTGCCCTTGGTCTGGGTGATGGTCTTCTTGGCGACGGCGGACTTCAGGAACTTCCTGATGAAGATGGACTGCTTCTCGACGTCGCACTTGTAGTGGGCCGCGATGTACTTCTTGATGGCCTGGAGGGACGATCCCTTCTTGTCGGCGAGTCCCTTGATGGCGGCCAGGACCATGTCACCCGCTGGAGGATGAGCGCGGGGCTTGGCGGGCTTTTTCGCTCCTGCGGCTTTTTTCGCGGCTTTTTTGGGCGAGGCTGCCGCTGGGGCCGCTGCTGGGGCTGGCGCTGCTGCTGTGTCAGTCATCGTGGCGATTAGATTTCTCTGGGACTAGTGTTCTGGAGAATGTTCCCAAAGCACACGGAGGGCGCTTCTTAGTAGTGTAGCGCGGACGTCGGAGAGAGAGCCACTTCCACTCATTGCATTCTTTGTACGACGATCACTCGGAATCGCGTCCAATTTTCTTTTTAGTGATACAATTTTCCCAACATCGCTTCCGAAGACCGATTCATATGACACTGTTGCATTTCCAGAACACTCGACGATTCGATTTGGCAGAGCAATATACAACCGAAATCGCTTCACTCTTGTGTTATCGGCTCATAATTGTGACTGTAGATTGGGTATAATGCATATTTTGGAATAGAAAGATGAATTATTGTTTTTTAGAGGGGAAAATATAGTCAAAATAGATATAATTAGTTCTTTCAGATCCCAATCTCACTCATACATTTCTTATCACATCAAGAGATACCGTCACGAGTTATAAAAACTTTCTTCAATCTATATCCTCCACGCGGATCTATGAAAATGAATTTTACATGGCGAAGATCATCAAATGTAGCCAAATGTTGAATTAGATCTATCCAAGTGTTAAATTATTGTTGCATTGAGTATGGTACTTTAATGAGTTAATGGTTACATCGTACCTGCAAGTTTTATGCCATCATTCCTCACTGGAGGTTTCATCCTACAATTCCCACCATTAGTCTGTTTGAATACCTGTAGATTCTGAAACCTAGTATCAGTGCATTCTCCACTCAATTGATTCAGGTATGATGAGATTGCAAATTTCTACATGATGAATCCTGAAATCGGTGACTTCTAGGTCGATGAAAACATTTTCACTCTTGATTATTCAAATCGTGAGCATGATCATACATTAGAAGTTCATTAGCGGGTTGGCAACACATATTCTCAACATTAACGTGTAGGGAGTTTCAAGTGTTTTTGTGCTACTTATCACAGTTATTTTGACAAAATGGTGACTCTCGCAAGCAGTGAAGAATAGAACAATCACAATTAAGTTCAAAGTTCGAGGATTCTTCACTCATTCACTTCATCTAGATCATCAGCCATCAGTATTGAGACCGGATCAAACTTGAACTTTGGTTAACTAGCAAATTTTTTGTAATATTTCAAACCTCAGTTACCTACGTGTGGTAGACATTTGGTACACATGAAATTCCAACCGTATCCTAAAACTTGATGCGATCGTTTCAAGGTCTGGAACATCAATATAATTTCATATTTTGGCACCACCTTAGAATTGCGAAAAAAATATCACCGACAGAAGTCAAAATGCTAATTCCCAACTGTATTACCCCAGTTTGGGTTTCTACAGCTTATTTGAAGTCTATTTGGAAGAAAGGAATAGTTTTCAGAATGATCTCAACAGGCACTGGTATAGTTGGTGTAGTTTTATCAAGATTTGTAAATTGTTCTTTGAGAGTAGTAATTTGAGACAATAAAGTAATTTTCGTGAAATGCGCCATTTGGCTCTCGACTTGGCTACCACGTGGATTAGAGTGTAATTAATTCCCACCCGGGTACCTAAGGGTTAAAGGAAAGATTGGGGAAGTCACGGCACAAAAATATAAAATAGTCGATATCAGGTATCCTAATAGTCAGTTGTCGCAATACGTACACCACCGGCTTCTACTTCTGGACCCTATTGGTCTAATTCAGCATGTTTAGTGTGATTTCTCGAAGTATATGTACCACCCGTGAAAGGTGCACGAAAGCCAAAGTAATTCCCCTTCCAGGAAGTATTTTATAACTCACCGTGGGAAATGGTGTTCCATGGAAGATTTTCCTTATACATAATGTCCAGGGAAGAGCCCGAAATTGATTCTTGAATTCCGTTTCATTTTATTTTTCATAGACTGAGCCATGAATAATGCAGATTTCCCAATCTAGATTATTAAAATACTCAATACTCATATTTGGATCAGAGTAAGAACGTTTCTGATTCAACTCTTCGATAAAATCAAGCGGTCACCACATATAATAAGATGAAAATCCAAAAATTAATTTCGCGAACACCATGGATTTTCAACAAAATCGAAGTTATTACATACTATCGTGCTTACGAAATGCAGACAAGAGCACCACAATTTTCCCCATGCGATAAACGTTTTCAGTTTTTCGGCTGTCCTGAAACGGAAATAAATATGTTAGAACCATCAATTAATGAATTCTACAAGAAATAAGACTTTGGACGATTTACAATAGCAGGGCAAGAGTTCTCCATGTCAGAGTAAAAATCATGTTCCATTCCTCAACCCATTACCTATGTACGCCGACGTTGGGTATGGCAATCGATCTGGTATTTTCAAGGATGTGTAAGGTATTTGTCACTTTCGGAGATATTTTTTACATCACCCAAGGTATTGAATTGGATCGATGGATTATAGTTGAGTAGGTGTTTCATCGCGCATCAGCCGTTGCTGGAAATTAATATCAAGATACTGTGCCGAGGGTCGCACTGACTTTTTTCGGGTAGAATTCATGAAGTAAGACAATAAGGTTGGGGATGAAACTCTGCTGGGTTGTTCAGTAGACCCCTAGTATGAAAACCCACGGATAAAATCCTCGAATCGATGAAATCCTTTTGCCGCTCCATGAATAGTTTTAAAATATGGTGAAGGTTTGAGGGGATGGATTCTTTGGTTCTTGAGCTCTGCTCAACGAATAATAAGCCTATAAGTTGTTGTGAATGGCTGATTGAGTGATTCACTACGAAAGTTGTAGCCGCTTTTAGAATAGTAACAAATAATAGCTAGTGGTTGAAAACAATTGCGACCCGGACAGCTCTCGGAAAAGTCTGCAGGCTCGCCTTCACATCGCTCAATGCGCTTACTTAATCGAATTTAACTCACCATTCATCAAGAGATCTCAGAAACAAGAAATTATGATGGCCGTGACTATCCCGTGAAAAAATGTTTGGTGCATGATCATGCATGACGGCATACCGCTACTAGTGCACGATCATGCATGACCGCGTACAAAAAATGGTGGTATGTAGTCATGCATGTATCATGCATGAATTATGCATGACCATGCACCATACAATGTTGCAAATCATTTGGGATTAGGTACTAATTTCGGTGCATGGAGAAAGCTCACGATTTGGAAATTTGGAATGTTACAGAGAAAAATCTACCATTTTGCGTTTTCATCGCTATTTGGCTCCAATACTACGAATCACTCAAAAACTTTGATGATTAAAATGGCTACGCCATTTGAAAGCTCAAACGATGTCAAAAATTGACCGGTATTCCAGAAAGATAATTCATCTCCCTCACGGTGGTCTTGAACCACGTTCATATGTGGTCAACATACTAAGACCTAAAATTCCTGTGCAATGTGTTTCTGTGCACTTAGATGATGATTTCTGGACTGGGCCGCTACGAAGAAATTAAAAGAAGGGTGTTTTTTTTGGTGTTTTCCTGTCGTAATTCCTCTATAACTCGAGAGGAACACATGTTATCGAAAAATATGTGAGGTATGAGTTTGTAGATTTTCAAAATATCTACAAAAATTGTTTTCATAATTTTTCACGTACAACGCATCCTGTTGGAGATATTTGAGGATGATCCTCGAAAATTTTCTCTAAAATTATTTTAGCTTCATAACTCCAATCACACATGTTTCACAAAAAATATGCACGGTAATTTTTTGTAGGTTTCCCAAAAACTAACAAAAAAGATTCAGTGACTTTTGCTCGTAAAACGCATCTTGTTTGCGTTATTTTAGGATTCTTTGTCGACATCCATACTTACAACTCTGATATTGGTGAAGGGAGTATGAGGCACTGAACTTCTTTTCTTCTTTTCAAAGACCTACAAAAAATTGCTTCACACACTGTAAAAAATCGGTTGACTTTCCACCAAAATCGGCAACCAGTGGTTGGTTGTCGAAATCAACCAGCTGGTTGGGATTCAACCACTGGTTGAAAATTCCACCACTGATTGCCTTTTTCCCCAGCGAATATATAAGAATGAATGCGGTGCCCACTATATTGGTCGATGGTGGTCTCCGGGTGAGACTTTTGAGTCGGAAAAACAAGTTTCGTCATGTTTTTTTACAAACAAAGAGGGATAAACATTAGCACCGGTCGCGTATAGACGACAAAGCGGGTTGCCTGTCCTGCAGGAGTCGAATACACGTCGTAAGGCTGGAGGGATAGATAGATGGACGGATTGGGTTGAAGGATAGATGGGATGGATGGATCGATGGATGGATGGACTGGAACGGAATGAAATAGAACGGAATGGGATTGAAAGGAACGAATGGAATAGGATGGAACGGGCCGGAATGGAACCGCCCAGAATGGAACGGTATGGAATGGAATGGAACGGACCCGATTGGAACGTAGTGCAATGGAACGGACTGAAATGGAACGGCGTGGAATGGAATGGAACGGACCGGAATGGAACATACGATTCAATTCCATGCCGCTCCGTTCTCAACCATTCCGTCCCGTTCCATTCCGGTCCGTTCCATTCCATTCCCATCCATTCCGTTCCATCCTATTCCATTCCACGCCGTTCCATTCCGGTCCATTCCATTCCAATCCGTACAATCCTATTCTATTCCTTTTCATTCAATCCCATTCCGTTCCATTCCATCCATCCATCCCATGTACCCTCCCACCCCATCCGTCCATCTATTCATCCCTCCAGCCTCACGACGTGTATTCGACCGGCGCTGATGTTTATTAGTCTTTGTTTGTGAAAAAACATGAAACTTGTTTTTCCGACTCAAAAGTGTCACCCGGAGACCACCATCGACCAATATCGTGGGCGCCGCATTCATCCTTACATATTCGTTGTGGGAAAAAAGTCAACCAGTGGTTGAGGGAAAAACAGCAACCACTGGTTGAAGTTTTTCCCACAAATTTTTTACAGTGCACATTCTCGATAGAACATGTTCTATTAAAGTTAAGGAGATATATGCATGCAGAAATAATGTGGGTATGCGGTTGTCAAGATACACGTTTGTTGGCATATGTTGAAGAACTTTTCTAGATCTTGGAAAGGTGAACAAAAAAGGTCTTTACGCATTTACTCATATGAGGCTTTGTTTCCGCAACCAAGACATTTCCGTCCGAGATCGATATTTTTCACGGTTTCGACCCCATAACTCATGAGAACTACGTTTCATCAAAAAATGCGTGGAGCAGCTTTAGGTGGATCTTTGAAAGATGAACAGAAAAGGTCTCTGCACATTTACTCATATGAGGCTTTCTGTTTCCGTAACCAAGACATTTCCATCCAAGATCGATATTTTTCACGGTTTCGACCCCATAACTCATGAGAACTACGTTTCATCAAAAAATGCGTGGAGCAGCTTTAGGTGGATCTTTGAAAGATGAACAGAAAAGGTCTCTGCACATTTTCTCGGTTACGGCCACCTGTTCTTGTAATTGGGGGATTCCCGCCCAAGACCCATGATTTTCACGGTTCCTACCCCACAACTCATGGAGAATACAATTTATCCGAAAATGTGTGGAGCAAACAGTCATAGATCTTTGAAAGATGAACAAAAAGGTCTCAACACATTTTCTTAAATGAGGCTTCCTGTTTCCGCAACCAAGAATTTTCCGTCCGAGATCCATATTTTTCACGGTTTCGATCCCATAACTCCTCAAATATCTCCAACAGGATACGTTGTACGAGAAAAATTATGGCAACAACTTTTGTAGATATTTTGAAAATCTACAAATTTATACCCTACATATTTTTCGATGACATGTGTCTCTTTCGAGTTATAGAGGAATTACGACGGGAAAACACCAAAAACCCCTTCTTTAGATTTTTTCGTAACGGCCCAGTCAAGAAATGATCATCTGAGTGCACAGAAACACATTGCACAGGAATTTTAGGTCTTGGTACGTCGACCACATATGAACGTGGTTCAAGACCACCGTGAGGGAGATGAATTATCTTTCTGGAATACCGGTCAATTTTTTGACATCGTTTGAGCTTTCAAATGGCGGAGCCATTTTAATCATCAGAGTTTTTGAGTGATTCGTAGTATTGGAACCAAATAGCGATGAAAACGCAAAATGGTAGATTTTTCTCTGTAACATTCCAAATTTCCAAATCGTGAGCTTTCTCCATGCACCGAAATTAGTACCTAATCCCAAATGATTTGCAACATTGTATGGTGCATGGTCATGCATAATTCATGCATGATACATGCATGACTACATACCACCATTTTCTGTACGCGGTCATGCATGATCGTGCACTAGTAGCGGTATGCCGTCATGCATGATCATGCACCAAACATTTTTTCACGGGTAGCAGATTGCTATTGACTCAGTTCATCCGAATTGATAAGAAGTACGGACCGGAGTGTTTTTCGATATCTAGAAATTTTCCTCCTAGATTGTCATCGCTTATTCGTTTTCATATCGAAATGATACATCAAGCGCTGGTGTATGGTATGGTTGTTTCGAGGTATGGGAATAAATTTATCTCGAGTGCAACAGTACTATGCCAATTTCTTGCCTTGAGCCGAGGGGGGAACAGCTATTCAGCTACCCTATGCCAAAAAAGTAATCGCTTTCCCAACTACGAAGATAATAGTATTTCTTACACGGATTCGTGAATTGTCTACCATGAGTCGTGTATTTTGCAAGAGGAACCGCGAATATCGCTTTTAAGCAGGGTACGGGTAGTCGGATGCACGAGTGCTTACTTATTATTGAATTTTGAATAATTTTCTATGATTTTACAAGAACAAGCTTCAAATTTGTTAGAAGCGACTGATCCCAAGGTACATAGAGCTGTTTCTACGTGTGAATCTTTTGGTGGCCCTGAAAAGGGCCGGTTGGTTTTTTGTCATTTATTTGATTTTTTCCTCGATCTTCTTTGACGTCCTGAGCATCTGATTTACTTGGAGCTGGTGTACTTGGTCACGGCCTTGGTTCCCTCGGAAACGGCGTGTTTGGCCAGTTCACCGGGCAAAAGGAGACGGACGGCAGTCTGGATTTCCCGGGAGGTGATGGTCGACCTCTTGTTGTAGTGGGCCAGACGGGAAGCCTCGGCGGCGATGCGCTCGAAGATGTCGTTGACGAAGCTGTTCATGATGGACATGGCCTTGCTGGAGACACCGGTGTCGGGGTGCACCTGCTTCAACACCTTGTAGATGTAGATGGCGTACGACTCGCGCCTCTTCTTGTGCTTCTTCTTCTTGTCGCCCTTGGCGATGTTCTTGACGGCCTTTCCGGCCTTCTTCACTGCCTTTCCGCTGGTTTTGGGTGCCATGGTAATACCGGTCGGTTGTCAGAGAATCGACTGATGTTGGAGCGGGAGTTGTGGCCCCTTTATAAGAATTGAGGCTAAGCTTCTCCGAACTAACAGATATGGAGCCACCATCGTCCCCCTCTGGTTGAGCGCGCAGCTGTCAGTCTGGAGCGATTGTCCCCCACCGAATACCCGACCAGTTTTTTACCATTTGCTCGGAGGTGGGTAGCTCGAGCGCATATAAGGGGCCACTTTCCCACCAACAGACATCAGTTCACGGCAGAATTTTGCTCGTGGCACTACAGTAACTCAACTCTCAATCTCATCATGTCCGGACGTGGCAAGGGAGGCGGCAAAGTCAAGGGAAAGTCAAAGACCCGCTCGACCAGGGCTGGACTTCAGTTCCCCGTCGGACGTATCCACCGTCTGCTGAGGAAGGGCAACTACGCCGAGCGAGTTGGTGCCGGTGCCCCGGTCTACCTCGCCGCCGTCATGGAGTACTTGGCCGCTGAGGTTCTCGAGTTGGCAGGAAACGCCGCCCGTGACAACAAGAAGACCAGAATCATCCCCCGTCACCTGCAATTGGCCATCCGCAACGACGAGGAGTTGAACAAATTGCTCTCTGGAGTGACCATCGCTCAAGGAGGTGTCCTGCCCAACATCCAGGCCGTCCTCCTGCCCAAGAAGACCGAGAAAAAGGCTTAAGCTTACTCTTCAATTGATTGACAAAAAAAAACAATCGGCCCTTTTCAGGGCCACCAAGTTATCCACAACGTACGTTAAAATAATTTGTCCTCTAAGACCGCATTCAAAATGACAGAAGTATCAGAGTGTCTCCTTAGAATAGACTTCCTAGTTCGATACCCGAAATAGTTGTGTCAGGGCTAAGAAACTGGGTTAGATGAGATTAGACAGCAACAAACTCTCAACGTCTGTGCAGCATTCACATCTAAGGCGCTTTATCCCAATAATATTCGTACTCCTAGAATCTACCATCTCCTGTTCGAATGTACGAAGAACCAGGGTCTCACCCGATCCCATGAGGCCGCTTGCGATTGTACGAGTAGCTATTACTGTAAATGATTACATCCATCATCTCTTTTGCACGAGCCCTATTCCAGAACATGTAATTATGTTTTTGACACCAATGAAAGTTTCCTGGTCCCAGGTTAGATTGAAAAAAGCTGAAATTGGCGAATCGAAAGATTGTGGTTTTCATCTTTGACGAGAGCGTGCAACACTCTCCGACTGATGCCATTGTATAGGGGTGAAATCTTTCCTGTCTCATCATTCAGAACCTTGGCAGAATAAACCAGCTAAAAATCAAGAGGAATATGGTCTTGAAAAACAACGGGTCTCATTGACGAGGTCCATCGCGGTAAACTTATTTAGAATAATCACGCTGATGTAGCAGTGCGGGCGAGCACATATTCGTTGGACCTTGAGTAATTGAGGTTCTTTAAAAAATCGCCTAGAGCGATATGATGATTGAAAATCAAAGCTGTATCTCTATTTGAAAAAAGTTGTAGTCAAGATGTGTTGAACGAATCATATATTTCATGAAATTGTTAATTGAGCACTAATTTCAGCGGATATGCTGATTATGACATAATTTGATATTGAAATACTTCGATTCGAACCATGTACCTTCAATGCCCCTCTAAAGAAAACTTGTATTAGAGGGGACAAGCCTTGAAGGTTCATGGATCGAATCGGAGTAAAGTGATATCAAACTATCTCACAATCAGCATAACTATCAGCTAATTGAATCAGCTCTTGTTGGACAAGTTCATGGAATACATGATTGTAGATGGGCATCCGCGCAGATTAAAATTGAAGGGAGCCTTTATGGCAGACGAATCTCAAAATTGTAAGGACCGAGCTCAGCAATCCAGGACCTTTTGAGGATTTGAGGACTTTTCGAATCAAATAAGGACTTTTTAAGGACTTTAAGGACTGGTAGACACCCTGCTACCTCATATTTTCAACATCAGCCTATCCGAGCAAGCTAACTTCACTGAACGTAATTCGAAGATGTTGAGCGATGGGATCTACCAATTTGGCATCATCCAGTTATGAAAGAGCGGAACTCTTCTAGTCAGTATTGAATCAATGGTATATAGATCATTTTAAAGGAAAACAGCTTCATCCCGGGATTGGACTTCAGTTCATACACGAATGATTCACACAGAGATCTGCTTATAGATCAAAGGGTGGGAACAGTTTGCGAATACGTGTTGAGAATTATAGTGGCCCTGAAAAGGGCCGATTGATTCTTTTGTCAAGATAATGACCTAAGCTCGTTCTCCGCGGATACGACGGGCCAACTGGATGTCCTTAGGCATGATTGTGACGCGCTTGGCGTGGATGGCGCACAAATTGGTGTCCTCGAAAAGACCGACGAGGTAAGCCTCACTGGCTTCCTGCAGAGCCATGACGGCCGAGCTCTGGAAACGGAGGTCGGTCTTGAAGTCCTGGGCGATCTCACGCACCAGACGCTGGAAGGGCAGCTTGCGGATGAGCAGCTCGGTGGATTTTTGGTATCTCCTGATCTCACGGAGGGCCACGGTTCCGGGCCTGTACCTGTGGGGTTTCTTCACTCCACCGGTGGCCGGGGCACTTTTACGGGCGGCCTTGGTCGCGAGCTGTTTGCGCGGGGCCTTGCCTCCGGTCGACTTCCTGGCGGTCTGCTTGGTACGGGCCATCTTGAGGTGCTGTGTTGAGAGCTTGGGCTATACAACAGAACGAATGGCAACAACGGGAAAAGTAGCCCGTTTTATAGCCTGCGCGCGATGAGTGAATCGGGCGGCAGATGTCGGGGAACTCGGCCTGCGATTGGTGGAAACACTATGCGTGTCGGAAACAGCGCCACCCAAGGTTCCAAGAAGAGGGGGGCCATTTTATGGTCGGCTATAAAACGGGCCATTCCTGCTGTCGTCGGCATCAGTCGCTGCTGTGACACTGTACGATTGTCGATCTCCGACAAACTAATCCAACTGCAAGATGACCGGCCGAGGCAAGGGAGGAAAGGGACTGGGAAAAGGAGGCGCCAAGCGGCACAGGAAGGTGTTGCGTGACAACATCCAGGGCATCACCAAGCCCGCTATTCGTCGTCTGGCCCGTCGTGGCGGAGTCAAGCGTATCTCCGGATTGATCTACGAGGAGACCCGAGGCGTGCTGAAGGTGTTCCTCGAGAACGTAATCCGTGACGCCGTGACCTACACCGAGCACGCCAAGAGGAAGACCGTCACTGCCATGGACGTCGTCTACGCTCTGAAACGCCAGGGACGTACCCTTTACGGATTCGGAGGTTAAACTCTCCACCCTCATCAGCACCACGGATACTTAGAGAAAAAAATACAAAAAAAATCGGCCCTTTTCAGGGCCACCAATACTCAATCATATACGTCGGATAACTATCCGTTCCTGACCTCAGAACAGAAGTAGTTCCTAATCAATAATGGTAGAATCGTATCTCGCATCAGCTTTCTGCATCATACTTCCGACATCTGATCGGTGGATTCTTCTGAGTCAATCAAAACTTATTTAGTGATGTCTACGCGAAATGAGGATTCACATGGAAGCACACTGGTCACCAACCAGATCTCCTCAATTTTGATTGAAACAAAAGCGACTTCCCCATCTGATTTTACAGAAATATCTCCTCGAATATCTCGTTTGCGAAGAATTTTGGAGAGTGGAACGGTTGGTAGCGTGTGTGCTGCCACAAAAAATTGCACGTCTCACTGTACGACTTACTCTTTTTGTAACCTGAACACATTATATTCCGGCTTTAGCCTCACGTGAATCTCGACTTGTACCCAACATATCAACCGATAGAACCTACCTTTGGGATAAGCCCTGCTCTTCATTGTCAGGACAACTCCGAGATCATTTACTACTCCCCGGAGTTGGTTGAATCAAGTATTCATGCACATTAACCGGCTTATGACATCATACTAACATTGTCTGAATAAACACGGCACGATCTACTTATGTTAACCGAGTGAGTTCGTTCCAGTGTTGACATTTGAGCTGTACCAAGTTTTCGATCCATGAAAACATGATCAAGTCAGAAACAGGAGAAACATTCAACACTGCAGTCAACAATGATGTGACTGTGATCGTACCTCGGTGAACGGACGTTTTTTATCCATTCTTTAATCGCAAATAATACTTGTTGTCTGAACAAACACGACTTTACCTACTGATATTCTGAGATGAGACAGCTCAAAACTTCAGAAACGGATTGGTAATTCATGTACTCCAAACCGAAGACCCGGGACATCATGATTACATTGGACGCAGGGTATTATTATTCATTTGAAGTAACTTCCAAATGTCCAGTAGATAGAGGGTTGGCTATAGTCAGACAATCGATTTTGACAATGTTTAAGAGTGACATACATTGTCTGACCAAACAAGGCATTATCTACTGATGTCCAGTAGATGAACAGACGCAGAAAAAAGATCGTATTGACCCCCAGCTTCCCATACAAAATCATCACGACAACGGGTATGGCTGGTGATATTTTGAAATTTTAAGGATGAAGGTATACGTGTGGTCAAACAATAAAGCAAGTATGATTTATCTCCCCTCACTCGAAATCTTGGATAAATATCCCCGCAAAGTTTCCCACGCAGCTTTCCCAAAGTTGTTACGTTGAGTCCGTGAGTAAAGCTCCGAAATAAAGCGAGGAATGTCTCATTATGGCGTGAAGGCGCTGAGACACAAAACTGGATATCACAAAAAACTCGTATAATCTCATGGGAATGGGCTTCACGAGGGAAAATTATGCGCGCCTTCCTGCATGGTAGCAGCAAGTTGCTTATTGAAAACACTGCAATAGCTCGGCTCCGATTGGCAAAATTAGACGTACCATATATATAATCTCTTTAAACTAATTACCGAGTTTTTCAGGAAAATCGTGATTGGTGGTGGGAAATCGGATAATGTAGGGAACATTGTAACAAAGTACAACGACACCGATGCTGTCCTCAAACGCACTGTCAAGTCATGCCGATGTTTATTATAGCCAAACCACAGTTACGAGCAAGCTAAAACCAGTGAGGGCAAATTAGGGATAAAAACGTTAGATCTTAATATATTCCACCCTGACAATTACTGTCTCGACTAACAAGGTACTATTTTTTTATACCCGAAAATAATAATAACGTGTTATTCAAGAGTTCGAGACGCGAACGAAGTCAGAAGATTGATTATGAGGATAGGAATTGTCAATCCTTTACATAAACCTGTATCGCGTAACTAAATACGCTGATTGTTGTTACGCACTATACAGATAAGGGCTCTAGTGTATATTGACAATGAGCTTCATCTACTCTGAGATGAGGAGAATTCTCAGTCCAAATAATATATTCCCAAGTGATTGATGTACAGTAGATGAAGACAAATTTGTATAAATAGTTTACGAAATCAATCTTGCTTTCAACGCGATTACACGAAAACATATGGTACAGTAGAACCCCGTAAGTGAAACATCTCCACATGTGGAATGCCTCTCTGATAGGAACCAAAATTTATAAACGAATGCAACCTTATTGCGTGTTCTCTCACCCTCCGTGAGTAAAAAACCTACCAGAGAAGAACGTACGTTTTGGAACCGACATGACAGGTGCTTCACTTCGGAGGTTCTACTGTGATATTTATTTAGTAATGACAATCAAGCGGTCGCAAGAGTAATGTGCAATCGATTGATGATCTTCTATACACGCACCAATTTTATTCAACTGTAGTCAAAAGAAGCGTAGGAATGATATTGGTAATCTCTTAGTATGTTGGACCACTGTTGGACAGATTTTTTTCAACTGTTTCACTAGTTCTTGAGCATATACACTGTAAATTTTATGTTTGTCCTCGCCGATTTTGTATGAGATTTTCAGGAGATCCTCATCAATACTGCACTTGTCCGACTACGAAGTTTTGCAAATCATTATGTCAATATTCGCATTTAGTGGTAGGGTATTTCTGTACAGGAAATATTGCCCCCTCTGGAACGTGAAGTATCTTGTCAAACAGAGCACTCTACATAACAATATTCGCAGAGTAATCCGTATGAAATATTGTATCATGATTCTCATCCGTGGTACCATGAAAGGCAGACATTGGGTAGCTCAAACACCGTCGGAAGATGAATGCATATTCAGAAAAACCTTGAGACTGACTGATGAGTATCCGAGTGGATCGGCAGTAATTATCTTGATTGTGAAGTTGTTTCAAGAGTTGTAGTGGTTCAATCGTTAGGAATACGTGGTGGCCCTGAAAAGGGCCGATTGGTTTTTTTACTATGTACAGAATCGGATGGAAATTAAGCCTTCTTCTCGGTCTTCTTGGGCAGGAGAACGGCCTGGATGTTGGGCAGGACACCTCCTTGAGCGATGGTCACTCCGGAGAGTAACTTGTTCAACTCCTCGTCGTTGCGGATGGCCAACTGCAGGTGACGTGGGATGATTCTGGTCTTCTTGTTGTCACGGGCGGCGTTTCCTGCCAACTCGAGAACCTCAGCGGCCAAGTACTCCATGACGGCGGCGAGGTAGACCGGGGCACCGGCACCAACTCGCTCGGCGTAGTTGCCCTTCCTCAGCAGACGGTGGATACGTCCGACGGGGAACTGAAGTCCAGCCCTGGTTGAGCGGGTCTTTGACTTTCCCTTGACTTTGCCGCCTCCCTTGCCGCGTCCAGACATGATGAGATTGAGAGTTAGGTTACAGTAGTGCCACGAGCAATATTCTGCCGTGAACTGATGCCCGGTGGTGGGAAAGTGGCCCTTTATATGCGCTTGAGCCAGCCGGTTCCGAGCAAATGGTAAAAAACTGGTCGGGTATTCGGTGGGGGACAATCGCTCCAGACTGACAGCTGCGCGCTCAACCAGAGGGGGACGATGGTGGCTCCATATCTGTTGGTTCGGAGAAGCGGAGCCTCAATTCTTATAAAGGGGCCACGATTCCCGCTCCGGCATCAGTCGATTTTGACCGGTACACTCAGCTACAACCATGGCACCCAAAACCAGCGGCAAGGCAGTGAAGAAGGCCGGAAAGGCCGTCAAGAACATCGCCAAGGGCGACAAGAAGAAGAAGCACAAGAAGAGGCGCGAGTCGTACGCCATCTACATCTACAAGGTGTTGAAGCAGGTGCACCCCGACACCGGTGTCTCCAGCAAGGCCATGTCCATCATGAACAGCTTCGTCAACGACATCTTCGAGCGCATCGCCGCTGAGGCCTCCCGTCTGGCCCACTACAACAAGAGGTCGACCATCACCTCCCGGGAAATCCAGACTGCCGTCCGTCTCCTTCTGCCCGGTGAACTGGCCAAACACGCCGTTTCCGAGGGAACCAAGGCCGTCACCAAGTACACCAGCTCGAAATAAACAGGGTGTCCAGGACTTCAGTATGAAAAGAATCATCAAGGAAAAAAATCAATCGGCCCTTTTCAGGGCCACCATATCTTTGAAACGCAAGAACTGTCATTCTCCGTATGTTGATGATTGCAATCAAACCTGCGTCATACCCGATGTTAATTGTTCAAGAGTTCACACACGCATGGTTATAAAATTATCCCGTGAATTAAATGTTGAGCGATTACATTTCTGACAATCGTGGAAAATCGTGGTTTAGTTTACAGAGCTATCTCTGAATTATTTGATATGGCGAGGTTCTCAGGTCCGCATATATTCGTCATCAATGACACACCAAAGAAGATATCTCAGTATTTTTTCCGTGTGCAGTTTCAGTAGGTAGGTTTTTCGTAGTTTTCTCAATGGTGAAGAACTTCACTCTCTTCTCATGGCCAGCACAGTGGTGTGAGCTTGAACTTTTATTGATGCCTCATTCATTGTCTTCGACAAACTAGATTGCTAGAATAGATTGCCATAGAAAATATCACCCAAGTCAATATATTTTGCTGAATAAAATAATGTTATACGACCCTTATCATTATCAATATGGCTACCCATTCCGAAATAGCTGTAAATCTACAGTTTCGGAAGTTGCGTAAGTATCGACCGTTAACGATAACAATTCTTATACAACTTGCTTGGTCCGAGTGATACTATCAGAAATTCGGTCCATTATACTTGAGTTGAATATTCGTCAGGACATTTGGATAATATGAAGAGTAGTCCGATTGGTGCATCAAACAACACGTTTCAAATCCATCATAGAAATTTAGTTCAGGTCACCTGGACCTATACGTAGTTTCTAATTATGGCATCAAAGCGTGTCTCAAAGTTTCATCCATCAAGATTTGAATGTCATCTTCTTTTGTTCCTCAGGAGAGAAATCTTGAATATTTCCGAAGCGTAATAGATCTTCCTTCATACTATCTTCCTTCATTTGGAATCGACCACACTTGACATCCATCAAGAAATTAATATCTCAACCCTCGCCCTGATTGTTCAGACAACTCTTTCGATGAACAACGCAAAACTTCATATCCGTTCATTGCTATGAGCCCTAGCGGTGGGACTCAAAATATTTCATTTTTCAATCAGTGCCGATTCGTTTTGCTCGAAGAATATATCCGATAACAAATAATTATTTCCATTTAGTTTGTCGAGGATATACACAATGAGTGAAAAACGAGTTTGACCCATTGAAACATATTTACTGAAACACTAAAATGAAGTTCATGGCCATGATATTACGAAAAACTGCCCGGGCGGGGGACATGATAAGAATGAAAGAAGCCGTTGTTGTTCACATTCATATTAAAGTTGATGATGACAGAACAGAAGGATGGAATAGCTCAGCCAACGTCAAAGATTTTTGGTGGCCCTGAAAAGGGCCGATTGTTTTTAGTTGATCATGATGATGACTATGAGGCTTAACCTCCGAATCCGTAGAGGGTACGTCCCTGGCGTTTCAGGGCGTAGACGACGTCCATGGCGGTGACGGTCTTCCTCTTGGCGTGCTCGGTGTAGGTCACGGCGTCACGGATGACGTTCTCGAGGAACACCTTCAGCACACCTCGGGTCTCCTCGTAGATCAATCCGGAGATACGCTTGACTCCGCCACGACGAGCCAGACGGCGAATAGCGGGCTTGGTGATGCCCTGGATGTTGTCACGCAACACCTTCCTGTGCCGCTTGGCGCCTCCTTTTCCCAGTCCCTTTCCTCCCTTGCCTCGGCCGGTCATCTTGGAATCTTGCTTGGCTAGTCACAGTACAGACAGCAAACAGCGACTGATGCTGATGTAGACACGAGTGGCCCATTTTATAGCCGACCATAAAATAGTCCCCCTCTTCTCGGAACTTAAGGCGGCGCTGTTTTCACCGCGCGTGGCTCAATGCGGGACAATCCCGCCAATTCCACCAATCGCAGGCCGAGTTCCCCGACATCTGCCGCTCGATCGACTTGGCGCGCGCCGGCTATAAAACGGGCCACTCTGGCTCGCCCCAAACATTCGCTCTGTTGTAGTTGCGCTTCAGCTCAGCAAATTCTCGAGATGGCCCGTACCAAGCAAACCGCCAGGAAGTCGACCGGAGGCAAGGCTCCGCGCAAACAGCTCGCGACCAAGGCTGCAAGGAAAAGTGCCCCGGCCACCGGTGGAGTGAAGAAGCCCCATAGGTACAGGCCCGGAACCGTGGCCCTCCGTGAGATCAGGAGATACCAAAAGTCCACGGAACTGCTCATCCGCAAGCTGCCCTTCCAGCGTCTGGTGCGTGAGATCGCCCAGGACTTCAAGACTGACCTCCGTTTCCAGAGCTCGGCCGTCATGGCTCTGCAGGAGGCCAGTGAGGCTTACCTCGTCGGTCTTTTCGAGGACACCAACTTGTGCGCAATCCATGCCAAGCGCGTCACCATCATGCCCAAGGACATCCAATTGGCCCGCCGCATCCGTGGAGAGCGAGCTTAAATCATCACTTGGGAACCAAAAAAAAAGGAAAAAAAATAATTGGCCCTTCTCAGGGCCACCATAAAATTCTCAAAGGTAGTTAGATTCGTTCGTTCCTCGTGCATTATCCATGTCATACGCCTGGGTAGCAAAAAAAGGCAACCCACTATCCTACTTACGGAAAAACAACGAGGTCCCGCATAGAAAATCCTGTGTGTCACATTTGGGGATCCATCGATTCTCCTGTAGGCTCGCCTTCTTGTGAATAATGGGATTCCCTGTGCTGGCTAGTTCGGGCTACTTCGTCTTACAATCGTGCAAGTTTTACCCGGGAGTTTCTTTTCAATGGATGACTTGAGCCACGGTGATTTAAACTGAACAGTGACCAAGATGACCGTTAGATTATATTAGATGATAGTTATCCCTTCTCGAATCCAGCGCTGCCCAAAAGTGTTAAGATCAAAAGAGGGGGTCAAAATGTCAGGTCCGTGTGATGTAATTCTTCCTCTTTTTTGGCCTCTGTAAGTGTATAATAGCGCCGCCGCGATGGTCGCTCGGGATTCGGGCGGGCAAAATTAACAAAAGCGGCGTTGAGCTTCAAATACCACTGCTGAGAGAGCCAAAAGACCACTTTTCGGGTGCACGCGATGGAGACGTACATACATTTTGTGGCGCAAAATTTTGCTTGAAATTTTACACGCTCAGTGCTCCTTTGTATCATCCCAGGCCTCTTCGCAAGAATTTTTTCTCGGAGTCAATCGTCAGGTGCAACAATAAATGAGAACAAAAAATCGATCCCCACACTTTAGGGAGGACTTTTTCGCAAATATCTAGTTTTGATCAATTTTCATGTCCGGTCTGTGTGGTACTAGAGTGACTCTTAAACCATGCTTACAGCGGTTTTAGTCGGTTTTTTCTAAGGTATCTGATGGTCAAATTAAATTCGCAAAATTACAAAATAGCTCGAACTGAGGCTCGAGCTATTTGGCCACGAGGCCAATTTTAGTGGCGAAATGTTAGGTCCGCGAGAAGCTACCGAGCTGTCCGTCTTATCCTTGTGGTATCGATATGTGAAATAATTGATATTCATGCGTGAGTTAATAAGTACTTTTATGTGTTCTCAAATATTAACATGGCAGTCCTACTACTCCATAAATATACAAAATACCTTGTTTCTGTCATTGAAAATTGATAGCTGCTCGCACAGTTTAAGATTTACCTGGTTAATCTATCCATGCTCCAACGCAGGAATGCATATATTATTAGTAATTCGCACTTGATCATCCAACGAATAAGATTCGAGGCCGTGGTTAATTTACTCTTTATGAAGTATGAGACCTCACCGAACAAAAATTTCCGAGTTTCGCAGTTCTACCGTGGTTCGGAAGAACCTACACGCAACTCCATTTCGGTCTATTTGAGTAAATTAAGTTTGAATACTTTTTATTATAAGTCTACCAATTTTGAATATCACGATAGGGTAAAAACGCAATTCCCACTACATATTCCCATTCTCTAAATCTGTTTTTCAAATAAAATATTGAGTTAATGAGAAAATTTCTCACGAAAATGGAGATATGATGTTTGAGGCGCCGATAGTGACAGGAAAGAACCTATCCAACCTGTATCTCCCGCGCCACACTGTCTGGGCCTTTCGCTGAGCAAAAATGGCGCAAGACCCACGT
The DNA here is from genome assembly GCA_029851415.1 of Eretmocerus hayati. Classification (NCBI taxonomy): domain Eukaryota; kingdom Metazoa; phylum Arthropoda; class Insecta; order Hymenoptera; family Aphelinidae; genus Eretmocerus; species Eretmocerus hayati. Next base: position 101,930,903 of record CM056744.1, read on the forward strand.
ATCTCCCGAGTCCCGACACGTACCTAGTCGATTTCTACCAAATGTGTTGTTCTTGAATATCTCACATACATAAACATTCAATTTTGGTCAGTCATCACTGTAACAGTGAATAGAATACATGCGGAATACAGGTGTATGACGGATTCTTTGATAAAATGACATCAATCAAGTATACATATGGGCGTTTCTCTGGAACTTTTACACCTGCTGGAATATAGCTATGGTCAATAAGGGAACAATCAAATCTATCAGTCCCGATCGAAGTGAAAATATCATTATCCGAGTCTCAAAATGAGATATCTTCGGCCTCTGTATGATCAGAAGAAGTTGATTCATTCTAGCTCATTCAAAGAGAGAAAACGTGGGGAAGATCCTGTGGAAATACTTGGTACTCTCGGGCAGTCTTACGGATATTGTGGTGATGCCGCGCAACTTTCCGGGTTGATTCAAGCTGCATTTGGTGAGTAATATATTGAAGAAAAATGGCCCAAAAGCGCGATGGTGTGCTACCAATTCGGTCAAAATTGTATGACTTTGAAAATTGGGAATAAAAAATCAATCATGTCTCGTTCAACTCAAAGATGATTACGTCGAGCTCCTGCCGTGTCTCTGAACGCAATTTTTGGAATGCATATCCAAAGTAGATGCAATTGCGAAGACTTTGCGACAAGTCTCGTGTTGGTGCGATATTTCTGTCTAGAATACGGCCATTCTGAAGTGAAATAGAAAAAACGTGACTCATGAAAAAAATTCAGTTTTTCTCATCCCACATTGACGGATCGAGCTCTATGTTGATAAAACCAATTGTGACCGGATACCCTGACCTTACGAAGCTGCAAAAAGCCCAAGGCGTTCGTTGAAATTGTCAATCTTGCCAAATAATTGCTTAGGAAATTCTGGAAAATTGGCGAAAAACAACTTTGAGTTCGACTTATTAACGTGATTTTGGCGATGCCACTTACTCTATATGAGTTCCAATAGTGAATTTGTAACTCTCAATACTACACAAATATGTGAGCAAAAGGTCCCAGGTGTGCGTTGAGCGGTTTTCATTTTTCATTTTTCATCGATTTTCAGCAAAGTGCAAAAGTTCCAGAGAAACGCTCATGTATGACTCTGAATAGAAACCTCGGAAACGCGGGTAATATTTAGGGTTCGACGTCGCGAAATTGGCTATTTCCATTAATCAAAAACGATCGAACGTATTGGGAAAAATTATTAAGAGAACTTTTCTGTTCAAAATTGACTCAATTATCTTGAGAAATTGCTTGAACTCATTATAAACGACTTTAGCAAATTCATTCAAACAATTTCTACTATAACTTTGATCAAGGATAACTCCGGAGGGATGTAATTTCGAAGTCTATGAATCAATTTTGTAAATTTTCGTAAGATCTACAAAAATTACTTCGTCTCTCACGTTCAGATTCTTCCTGAATACGTAACCATCATTATTAAAAAAATTTTGATGATTTTTAAATTTGGTTTCAATAATAAAATGCAGTTTCTTTGCTCGTCGAATAATAACAATAACTCATTTTCGAAAAAAATGGAGTTACGTAGATTCTTCCGCACCACGGCAGAGTTGAAAAGACTCTTTCTCTCATGAAATTCTCTTTTGCGAAATAAGAGATAGAGATTTCGAGAGTTGGGAAAGCAGGCCATAGATAAGATCACAGCAACTGTTGTTTCAACAACTATAAAATCGATGGCGTCGACCTTCAAGAATTATTTCCATATCTTCATGGCTGCCTCAATAACCCTTAAATGGCACTGTGGGTCCAGTGGACCCCAGAGAAAGTTTCATACCGTATCCAAGTGAGACACGAGTCCAAATCGAATATCTCGCACCATCTACCGTAAGTTTAGGGCAACTACTATCCATAGGCGCACGTACGCAGCTCCGAGCGCGAGTAGTCGGCTGGCAGCTGGCGCTAGAAGTGGGGGAGTTTGAAGAGTTTCCGTCGTGGGGTCCAGCGGAACCCCAGTGTGCCATTAGTGTAACTTTTCTAGTGTAACTTGCTATTACCACACTTCATACAGATATCCGTATTGGTATCAAATTAATGCTCGAACTTGATACACCGATCGATGACATTCCTCTAGAAAGAGTTGAATCAGCAGAGAAGAAGAGATGTCACATTTGCACTCGTAACGAAGACCGTAAGACACGAAAAAGATGTGGTGCTTGCGGGAAGCCCATGTGCGATGTTCACCGTATGCTCATTTGCAACGAATGTAGAGGGGAGGAATGAACAAATATAATTTCCTATGCTTTTTTGATATGTGTTTACCCTATTTGTATTCATGTATGATCAAAGTTATCAAAAATTTTCCAATGAAAATAATTTTGTAGCCCTCCGAAGATTTGCCAAAATATTAGTTTTTCAACTAAAGACTCATTTGGATATGCAGGATAAATACTTTTTTTTGGGAATTGACCTCCGGGGCTATGTGTATCTTATTCAGTACTATTTCAAGCATGGGTCCCCCAAATTTCACTTGGAAATATTGAAAATTGAGCGAGTCATGAGGAAAATCCCAATTTTACGTGATTTTAGGACTTTCTCCTTTGAAAAATTTACTCTCAGCGCCAATACGCATATTCCACCCTTTTGGCTATTCAATTCTATCAATAAGGTGCCCAACTATCATGGAAAAATTTGACAAAGCTGGATATTCAAGTAGTCCAGAGACATTCATGCTTTTGTGACTGGGGTCCAATAAACCCCGTGTGTGCCATATACGTAACTTTTCCGAAGTGTGCCATTTAAGGGATAAACTAATCTTGAAGCGATTCTACTGCAGCTGGTAAGTAATGCACCAAAGATTTCTTGTAGAAAACATTTACGGGCCATACGACTTTTGCAGTAAAATATTTCACCGTCAAATAATTTCGAACAGTGTAGGAATAGTTTTTCATGTCTGCAAATGCGACGATATGCATGGAGGAATTTGAAACTAAATGTTCTCATATCAATATCATTCTCCACCAATACGCTACAGCCTTTAATTACTGACACCTGTAGATTTCTCGTCAGAACTCTAATTATTTTGAATTTTCTCGTGTTCCATGACAATTCGGAAAATTCGGAAGAAGTATTACTTCGTCACCGTGCGGTTTCCTGAGCTCGTTCGCTTGCAGTTTAGGTATGCGGATGGAATGTATTGCCTCGCAGATAAATATCTACCGCTGATGGATATAATAATATAAACACCGAGAGGTAACTTTTCATGAGATACGAAAATTGACCTCGACCATTCAAGACAGAGAATCTACATTGTAAGCGGAATAAGTTTATTAGAGGAGGGGTCTGGCTATGTAGTATTTCGAGGTGCATATAATTGACGATCGTTAAAATTGGCTAAGACAGACTATGAGGGTAGGAAATCCATTGGAGATGAATATACTGCGTCTCAATAACCGATAGTAAATCTCATCCGCAAAGCCATCGATCCATTCACGCAAAATTGCTCGTCGCCACGCAGCGCGCACTCACTTCGATATCAAAACAACGATGACTTGGCAAATTTAGTGTTCTCGTCGACATAGGTACATTGACCGATGAGTCTGATCCGTCTGCCGAGTGAGCCACCAGAGGTGGATTATATGGATAAACTCATACAATGGCACGGTCCAAAATTGAATCTCGTCCCGGGTAGTCATAATAGGACGTGCTTGTCAGACACTATGGCAGACTAAAGATCAAGAGGCATGCCTCTTGCAAGAGTATTACCGCAATCCCTTGCCGTCCATAAGCCCACACGAAAAGCGCGTGCCTGATGGCTGCATGCGCGTTTCCTAATTAGTTGTATATGGTTCAAGGAAGGTCGTGGTCAATTGTCGACCGCGGCACGTCCTGATGATGGACACCCTTTGTAAATTTTGTAGATGAAAGAATATGAGTTTGTCGTTTACGATCTCCTCGAGTTTAGGATGTCTGCACATCTCAATGGTTCAGCTCTGCTGATGTTGAGGTGGAGACGAGGACAAGTATCCTCTTACAAATTTGCTCCGATGATTCCACAATTATTTGCTCTCGGATGCTCTGGCTCATGTCATCTGTTTTATTATTACCCAGATGATTGGTGAAAAATCATGAAAAATAACGGAATAATTACACGCACATCAGAGCAGATAAAACAGCACATGCGTGACATTATTGGGCCATCATGTAATATTATCGGGTAATATAGGCGGACCGTGCGGACATATATATATATTGCGATGGTGCATGATGTTGTGTGCAGCGAGGTGTGCAGTCCTCGCGAGTCGAGCGCGGAGTAGGAGGCGGGGCCACATAATCTGGGCGCCTACCGATGCTCCCGTGGCCACTTCATTTCCCCCGGGAAATCTTTTTCCTACGTATTTTGGTGTGCTGAGTCGATTTTTCGAGGTCGCTTTTCCGAATTTTAATTACTTTTTTAATTATTAACAATTTTGTGTGCGAAATTGAGGTTTTTGGCAAATATCTCGAGTTACATGCATTTACCTACTACCTCTATGGGTACGACCGACTGCTCTTGGCCGCTCTGGCTCATATCATCTGCTTCATTATTACCCTAACCAGAGCCCAGAGTGGTAAAAGATCATGAAAAATGGTGGAATAATTTCCCGCGTGCATCAGAGCAGATGAAACAGCACATTGTTATCATGGAAAGTATGAGTTTCAGCGCCTAATCCGAGCGGCGGGAAGCGGCATGCCACGGGAAGGAGCAGTCGAACGTATTTAGTGCGGGGTTCGGTCTTCTTATGCATTTAGCTCAGAAACCATAGCTCGGATGTTGCAACAGTATGCAAGGCGATTGTAGGGTTTTCAAAAACGAAAAATTTGAGTGCTTGTGAGTCTGAATCCAAGCTAAATTGAGTAAATTGGAGCAAGTTGAAATTTTTGCCTATGCATTTTGCATGGGCGTTGCGGACACCGATGAAGCCACCGTTTCTGCCTTTTTCTGCCAAATTTTCGTAATTAAATGTCTAACAACTTTCTCGCTCATTTTGACGAGGTTTGGCCAACGGTTTACTCAGAGATTAAAGGAAAGCCCTGCTAGGCGCCTATTTTGCACATTCTATTTCTAACCTTGATTTTTGGGAAAACCGTTGCTCGAACCTCGTAACAGTGAGCGAGAAAGTTGTTTGAATTTCAATTGCGAAAATTTTGAACCATCATACATGTCGATCAGACCATTATTGAAGGATTCACAGAGCCCGAAGCGAGAAAAATATTGGAGCGAGTCGATGCAGAAACGGTAGCTTCAGCGGTGGCCGCAACGCCCATGCAAAAGCATAGGCAAAAATTTCAACTCGCTCTGATTTACTCGATTTTGCTCGGATTCAGACTCACAAGCGCTCAAATTTTTCGTTTTTGAAAGCCCTACAATCGCCTCGCCTACTGTTGCCACATCCGAGCTATGGTTTTTGAGCTAAATGCACAAGAAGACCGAAGCCCGCACTAAACACGTTCGACTGCTCCCTCCCATGGCATGCCACTTTCCGCCGCTCGGATTAGGCGCTGAAACTCATACTTCGCTGGCGATGTTGCAATGGTGCATGATGTTTGTAACACAGAACCGAAAATAGGTTTGCAGTCCCCGCGACTCGAGCGCGGAGTAGAAGGCGGGGCCACAAATAGGTCCAAAAAAATTTAGTCTTGTCAGAGCTATGATTTTCTGAGAATAGGCTAAAAAGGGGCCTAAAATGAACCTTTATGGGCCCTAGGACCCATTAAGGTGTTAAAAAAATCTGAAAAAAAATTTTTATTCTATTTGAACAAAATACTAATGGGAAAGAAGAACTTTTTGGGATTTTTTCCAAACCTCCCTGGTGACGGCTCTGGCCGAAATGACTGATACAAGTGCTGAATTTCTAGCGAAACCATCGATTTTGGAATTTCGACCGATGAGTGATAGGCTTGAGGACGTTTGTATTTTCCGCTCGTTTTCTGACCTTTTGTACGAATAAACTAATTCTAGACGGTTGTGTCACGTAATTCCAAAATTATACTGACATATATTAAAAGTCAAAATAGCGTGTAGTAACGTTTTGAATTGGTTAGTGGCCCTGAAAAGGGCCGTTTATATTTCTTCAGGTCAGTATGACGACTTAAGCTCGCTCTCCACGGATACGACGGGCCAATTGGATGTCCTTCGGCATGATGGTGACTCGCTTGGCGTGGATCGCGCACAAGTTGGTGTCCTCGAAAAGACCGACGAGGTAAGCCTCACTGGCCTCCTGCAGAGCCATGACGGCCGAGCTCTGGAAACGGAGGTCGGTCTTGAAGTCCTGGGCGATCTCACGCACCAGACGCTGGAAGGGCAGCTTGCGGATGAGCAGTTCCGTGGACTTTTGGTATCTCCTGATCTCACGGAGGGCCACGGTTCCGGGCCTGTACCTATGGGGCTTCTTCACTCCACCGGTGGCCGGGGCACTTTTCCTTGCGGCCTTGGTCGCGAGCTGTTTGCGCGGGGCCTTGCCTCCGGTCGACTTCCTGGCGGTCTGCTTGGTACGGGCCATCTTGAGGTGACGTGTTGTGAGCGGAGCTATACAACAAAACTATAGTCTCGTCGGGGAAAGTGGCCCATTTTATAGCCTGCGCGCGCCGAGTGGATCGAGTGACAGATGTCGGGGAATTCGGCCTGCGATTGGTGGAATTGTCGGAATCGTCCCGCGTTGAGGCACGCACGGTGGGAACAGCGCCACCCCAGGTTCCGAGAAGAGGGGGACTATTTTATGGTCGGCTATAAAACGGGCCACTTCGTCTACATTAGCATCAGTCGCTGTTTGCTGTCTGCATACTTTGACTAGCCAAGCCAGATTTCAAGATGACCGGCCGAGGCAAGGGAGGAAAGGGACTGGGAAAAGGAGGCGCCAAGCGGCACAGGAAGGTGTTGCGTGACAACATCCAGGGCATCACCAAGCCCGCGATTCGTCGTCTGGCCCGTCGTGGCGGAGTCAAGCGTATCTCCGGATTGATCTACGAGGAGACCCGAGGTGTGCTGAAGGTGTTCCTCGAGAACGTCATCCGTGACGCCGTGACCTACACCGAGCACGCCAAGAGGAAGACCGTCACCGCCATGGACGTCGTCTACGCCCTGAAACGCCAGGGACGTACCCTGTACGGATTCGGAGGTTAATTGATTAACGCTCCACCGTCGATTGAATGAATTAACCAAAACTGAAAAAAAAACAATCGGCCCTTTTCAGGGCCACCAAAGAATTCATACAATGGACAAGTAATCGGTCCCTATGAGCGAACTGGTGACTCCAATTCCTAGATTTGGCCAGTTATAGTGCCCATGTCCGTTTAACGGATAAAGTATTGTTACCGAAAAGGACGCCTCGGTAATGTTCTACACGTGTTGCGTGTCCCATATTATAAGCAATCGACGCATCTCCAATTCCATGTTTAGGGTTCAATTCGAGTTCCATAAATGTAATTCGAATCAGGAGTCGTTGTTCAGTTATGTGTGACTAAAAAGGTAAAACATGACGTATCTCCTTCGAAACTCCGGTATCCCTTATTCTGCAAGATGAGTCATGTGGTATGACCATTGATTAATCTCACCAGCTCCCCTGCTCATATTTTCATTACCGTGAACCGGGGTAACTTTGGAAAAAAAATTACATTCTTCCCCTTAAACCTCGCGAAACTTGCACATGTCACATCAGAAGTGCATTGTGCCCGTAGTCAAACGAAAGCTTACAGTTTCAGCTTTCGACTGAGGTACTTATAAGGCCCATTTGGACATCTCTAGTTGAATCAATGAGCGCTGAAAGTCGTGTTCCAAAGTTACACACGGACTAGGATAACTTTGGAATAGAGATTGTTATCATTATTTATTCGTCAATTAATTCATAAACTAAGTCACGCAATCGATTTTCACTATCAGTAATCGAAAGATGAGTGCCTTGGCTTTCCATTGACCTATTGTGAAAGTCCGTTCTTTCGCTCATTTTGAAGCTCTCATCAAGGACTACTCTCAAGTAAGTAGAATTCGACTATGATATATAGATCTTCAGGAATAATTGAAAGCACATAAACAAGTGTTCCAAAGTTACCCTAGTTTCTGGCAAGACATACGTACTTCTCAGTTTTTACTTCACAAAATCAAATTTGGATAAAAATACTCCAATATAACAGTGGATTCGTCCAGATATGTGTACAGTCAAATGAAATCTAGCTCAGTTACCTTGAGGTCGACCTACTAAAGTTGGAACCACACCATTTCTCCCGATAGGGTGTTTGTTGGATCGAAAACATACTTCTGAAGAAGTCAGCTTGTAAACGGGTTAATAGCTGATGGAGGCCCTCGCGCCAATGCAAAACATTGTTTATGCTTGTCCCAAGTGGTGGGAACCGGTATCAAGGCCTCAAGATCATCTGCCTAACCAACTGTGCGTGATAACCACTTGCATGGGTTGTTCTAAAGTTACCCTCCCCCCCCCCGCTGTTCCAAAGTTACCTCGGTTGACTGTACTATATCTGGCGATATGAGTAGATCGTGTTTTGCAAATGGCACGAATTTGTGGATATTTGTAAGACTCGTCACTTCGCCGCTCCTGTCCCTGAAATAGCGATAACTTTTTGGTCGGAGCAAACTAGTCTATATACTCCTTCGGAAAGTACGCACATGTACACCATGTCCATCAATAATTCATGCATGGTTGGAAAGAGAAATGAGGATGATTCGTCATCTGAAATTCTTCGACACTTTTTTCGCGAAATTCTGTAGGATAAAAAGTATTGGTGGGTGAGTTACGTGAAATTTTACCTATGAAACTTGTGTTGGAACTCACACTATGTTATCATAATGTACGATCACCACTCTCTGGGACATGCAGAGCAAAAGTTTACTTAGCTCGAAGTCGTTTTTTAATGGTCTGTGGTGATCCCCTGCATTCGGTTTCACAAACATCAAGATTCCTATGAAGTCTCACAGGCTCTCGGTAGCTTTTCCATCAGAACTTTACAGATGTAGATAAAGAATTCGAGTGTACAATTTCACTTTGGAAATCCATTGCGAGTCTTAAATCCGTAGTCGTAACAAAAGAAATTCCTCTTGAAGCGTATAAAAAAGCTCAGAATCACAGGTTTGCTAACCTTGTCTAAAATTTAATACAGTTTGATACGTGGTACAACCAAAGCTGTCTTTTAACTGGGTTTTCTGTTCAAGAACACAGTCGATAACATTAGGATGACTCGTACGAGCTGAATGAGTACCTAATTCGATCCTGATTAGCGCTGAAAAGTGAGTGTTCGAATCAATAAATCTCGAAATAGGGAAAATTGCTACCGATCCTAGAGAATCTCCCTACTGCGATCCCAGAACTTTTCCAGAATAATCGACATTTCTGGCAGTGATTTCACGTACATTTAATTGTTTTGTGGGAGAGGGGCTCAGGAGCTTAGGTGCCAGCTAGTCTGAAAACAACTAAAATTTACAGGTTTATTTTGTTCAAAGCATATTACTTCATTTAAATCACTGAAGAGGGGACACACCCAACAGGGTTGACTTAAATATTTCATATCTCTGGTAGAAAAAGCCTGAGCAAAATCATGTTCCCAACACCCTAGTTTCTTACTGGCAATTCTGAAGCGGATACTTACTCATTACTTTCCTGGTTGTCTACAAGAGATTCCGAATCACATGAGACACAAACATTGACTTGATCCATACAAATCATAAACAATCTAGGAAGTTATTCACCGGGTCATGTAACCAATGGGAAGATTGCTACATTATGGGTCTCGTTTTTGGACAGTATCTTGCACATCAAACGTTTTCTCTTGATCATCGCTCAAACCAGCTAAGCTACTCATTTACCACTTATGTACATTCGACTATCGGATGAGCAAGTAAAAAGAATAGAAAAAATGAGAGATGAGTGATACTACAGAGAATGAGTATAAAAATGAAGCATCAAGTGACCACAGTTCTCGAGTTTAATGAGACTCGAGGAATACTCCAGGACGTAAAGCAGTGTCCATGTTCAAAGTGCATGGTGGCCCTGAAAAGGGCCGATTGTTTTTCTTGGTGGTTACTTCGTCAATAGATGATTGACTTTAAGCCTTCTTCTCGGTCTTCTTGGGTAGGAGGACAGCCTGGATGTTGGGCAGAACACCTCCTTGGGCGATTGTCACTCCGGAGAGCAATTTGTTCAGCTCCTCGTCATTGCGGATGGCCAACTGCAGGTGACGGGGGATGATTCTGGTCTTCTTGTTGTCGCGGGCGGCGTTTCCTGCCAACTCGAGAACCTCAGCGGCCAGATATTCCATGACGGCGGCCAGGTAGACCGGGGCACCGGCACCAACTCGCTCGGCGTAGTTGCCCTTCCTCAGCAGACGGTGGATACGTCCGACGGGGAACTGAAGTCCGGCCCTGGTCGAGCGGGTCTTTGACTTTCCCTTGACTTTTCCGCCTCCCTTGCCACGTCCAGACATGATGAGATTGAGGTTTGGGGTAGACTAGTGTCACGAAGAAATTCAGTCGTAGACTGGATGCTCAGTGGTGGGGAAGTGGCCCCTTATATGCGCTTGAGCCAGCCGATTCCGAGCAAGTGGTAAAAAACTGGTCGGGTATTCGGTGGGGGATACTCGCATCGACAGCGACAGCCAGACTCAGCTGCGCGCTCACCGAGAGGGGGACGACGGTGGCTCCACATTCACCGGTTCGGAGAAGCGGAGCCTCAGTTCTCATAAAGGGGCCGCAACTCCCGCTCCGACATCAGTCGTTTCTCTGACAACCGACAGTTACCTACCATGGCACCCAAAACCAGCGGAAAGGCAGTGAAGAAGGCCGGAAAGGCCGTCAAGAACATCGCCAAGGGCGACAAGAAGAAGAAGCACAAGAAGAGGCGCGAGTCGTACGCCATCTACATCTACAAGGTGTTGAAGCAGGTGCACCCCGACACCGGTGTCTCCAGCAAGGCCATGTCCATCATGAACAGCTTCGTCAACGACATCTTCGAGCGCATCGCCGCCGAGGCTTCCCGTCTGGCCCACTACAACAAGAGGTCGACCATCACCTCCCGGGAAATCCAGACTGCCGTCCGTCTCCTTTTGCCCGGTGAACTTGCCAAACACGCCGTTTCCGAGGGAACCAAGGCCGTCACCAAGTACACCAGCTCCAAATAAATCAACTTAGGACTCCGAAGTAGAAAGAACAAAAGAAAACAATCGGCCCTTTTCAGGGCCACCACACTTTTCTGACGTGGAGTCTGCTATCTCCTTGGTGTTGCAGTGTGTACAATGAGCCATATCCCGATATCATGAGGACAAGCCCCTTGCGACTGTTGGGATGGAGGACGGGCAATAGGATGTTCCGGGTTTATTCGATTATGGTCTGACCCTCGGCAAACCAGTCTCTATCTGATCAACAACAAAAAACGCACGAATTCCTCAGCAATGTGATTGTTCCAAGCACCTCTATTGTGCCAGTGCCCCGCATACTATGCCTCTTTCAACTTCCCTGTAGGAAAGTTAATGGGGCTTACAGCTGTAAGTTACAGTCTGCCATCGTAGGAAATAGCATGGTTAACTGTAAATCACAGATATAAACCCCATTAACTTTCCTACTGGGTTTATCTATCCCACAAGGATCGTCGTATTTTAGAGAAAAAATAATGATAATAACAGAACGTCTAGGACCTAGTCGGTTGAGGCTTTTGGCCCTATAGCAGGTTGATACATGACGCTCGAAGGGGCGTGGGTTCGGATCCCTGTCAAATCACTTCGAAATTCTTCGATCTGTTTTGGCCGAGAATACGAATTATTGCACCACCGAGAACAATAACAAAACGCTCCGAATAGCTGTGAAAGAATGGCTACGAGTTACTTATCCTATGCACTTAGGCTTCTATTGAGATCATGATATCGTTCAATTGACCGATGTGATGCTTGAGATATCTATACTATCTCACACAACTATCCTGTCCCATTTTGTTGATTTTGATGGGTAGCATATTAGCATATGCCCAGAGGAGGCCAGAGTAGAATGCATGAATAAATAGGTGCTACCTGAGGTACTTTAGGAGGAATTTGACTACTTGAGGTGAAACGACTAGCGTGAATACAAAAACCTACGGGACACTATCTCACATGATCTAACAATTGAATGTAACGAGGGATAAGTATGAAGATTGCTGCTGGAATTTCTATGGCCCAACATTCAGAGCATTCTGTAACTCCTACAATAATTCCGGTCGGAAAAATGACAGAACAATCTTGTATAAAGGTGAGAAGAATTTCCTTAAAATTATGTGAATCTGTAGAAAGTTAGCGTAGATACGATTTGGGCTCAAAATTACCTGTTTTGCCCTATTAAATGCCGTTCATTAGAGGATGCAGGATTGACTCTCCCTGGGTGAAATCGCTCGAAATGAAGGTCGTAAATTTGAAGTAGTTTTCGATCTGAATGAACATTTACAAAAATTAACATCGATATCGAAATGGAGAGGGGTACAGAGATTCAAACAAAACTCTGTATTCTGCAGTAATACCCGAGTTGAGCTCTTAGAAATTACCACGAGGAAGTGCTTGAGTAGTTATTATTTATGACCGAAGGTCAAGTCACTCAGAAGAATATTTGGATGAACTGAAATCTGCCAACCATGTGGTTTACTTGCATCAATTCACATCAATTTTGATCCATAAGACCTCCAATCACATGAATCTTGATTCATTGTCGGTAATTCATCAATATTTATGGGGTGATGCCATGGGGTCCTGAGAAAGAACACGGGAGATGATGCGAGGGAGATTAGTTATGGAGATCAGGAGGCAGAGAATTGTATCATGAAAAAATTACAGAGAATTTGGGGACGATGATCGACTATAATCATGCTTTAGATCAATAACATACATATAAGATTATATTAAAAATGCATGGATAATCGCCATGGTCTCGAACCTGGCCACGTCCTCATCCTAAATCGTTGATCATCATCAGTATGTATGGAGATGAAGCCGAAACTGTTCAGTCAGTGTCATGAATTCGCTTCAAAAACACCATAGTAAAATGTGTCATCAAATATCAAAAATGAGAGTAGCACCAAAATATTTGTCATTAATTTGTAGTTGAAATCTTGCTTGATCGGCGAATATAATTAGGACGTCAGCTGCGAGTCCGGTCTTTTGCAATTTTATTTCGTTCACGAACTAGACTTCTGCATTTTGGTGAACACATTTGCGTGGAAAACTGTGTTAGAAAGACTATTGTTGGGAGCATTTATGAACCGGTGAAGATTGAGAATTCGGAAGGCTCATACTCGTGGGAGGACCGCAGCGAAGTAATCAAAATTTGGATATAATATATCGATATTCGTTCCATTATATAGCTTGCCAAAGAATGAATATGCGCACTCCGATCAGGAAATTTGGTCGACAAGAAGACTGAAAATTACGAACCAAGTTACTGAACGACAGATTCAATGAGAAGCTGAATTCTCTTTTCACGTTTCTGAACTACATGATTTATCTGGTGAAAGCCAGGGGATAGTCTTAGGACAGGGCCAAAGGAAAGAGGACAATCGGCAAAATTCAACGGGACATTTAGGTGATCGGCTGTTCAACCACACGGAATAAATGGATCAGTAGATAAAGATGATTTGATCAGACGTCGTCCTTCAGCGATTACCTTTGAAATGTGTGAGATTATTTCTGTAGAGTACCTTCACGTGCGTTTCTCATCATTTCAAGATCCATCATTTTTCCAAATCCCCACCATGCGGAGATTTGGCAGATGTTCCACTATTCCCAAACTCATTCAAGCAGAGCTTACGAATTCGAAAAGCACTAGTGGGTCCATGACGATCTGACCCACTGAAAGTTTTGTTGGTGACACTAAAGAGGGCCGATTGTTTTCTAGTTGACGATGATGATGACTGAGGCTTAACCTCCGAAACCGTAGAGGGTACGTCCCTGGCGTCCAACAGCCTAGATGACGTCCAGTGCGTCGTTCAAACATAACAAAATCTGTCAAATAGGGTTCACTGGAGTTGAACGGAAATCATGTGCGATCTGACTTCAGGAAGATGATAGTTATCCAACATGTGAATTCATTGGTGGCCCTGAAAAGGGCCGATTGTTTTTTAGTTGATGATGATGATGACTGGAGCTTAACCTCCGAATCCGTAGAGGGTAGGATGTTGAAGTATCCGAAGCTATCTCGAAGGCGAAGCATGGGAGATTATGAGAGTTCACTCATTTCTGGATATCTCAAATACTAGTGTCACGTGGGAATTTGAGGAAAGTCGATAAACTCGTGAAAAAGTAAGCGATCAATTTTACATGGAAACCGCGGAGATCCGAACCCAGGACCTTCGACTTCACGATATGCATGTGTCCCGGATAGCAAGCATCCGAACCACTGGACCACAACCGCCTATTCTTCCGTCGTCTAATCGACTTACACCTCAAGAGATAGAATCCGAAGATGTCCGCGTTGCACTTATTCGAGGCTCGGCGCGTAGTGACATACGTCACACTATAAAAAGTAGAAATTGCCGACTGAGGTCGAACAACATTCGATTTTCTCAGATCTTCAGTAGAAAAAGTCGGCAGTGGTCAGACAAGTATTTGATCCCTCAGACATTTCGGAAAATCATGTTGACAATTAGAATATTCTAGGCTATCTCGAACATGAATCATGGAAGTTTATGAGATTTCACTCACTTCTGGTTGTCTCAGATCCTCAAAAAAGTAGAAATTGCCGACTGAGATCGGACAATATTTGGTTTTCTCAGATCTTCAGTAGAAAAAGTCAGCAACGGTCAGACAACTATTTGATCCCTCAGAGATTCTGAAAAACCATGTCGACAATCAATATAGTCTTGCCTATCTAGCATTCAAACTGTGGGCGTCTATGAGTGTTCGGCCTCCTTGGAATATCTCAGAATCTGGGAATAAGTGGAAATTGCTGACTAAGGTATTATGACGCAATCCGATTTTCTCAGGCGTTCAGTAGAAAAATTCATTAACTACCAAACAACTTCTGGATCCCTCAGACATCGTAGAAAATCTCGTCGAGCATTAAACTAATTATGGCCCTCTAAAAAAATCAGTAAGAATGTTTCAATAAATGTCCCGCATATTGTGGCTATCTTAAGCATCAATAATGAGTGAAATATCTTGTTCCTTGTTCGACTAGCATTTGGAATCAAGAAATTGTGGGCTCCCTGTCATGCAGAGAAATTCGTAAGAATACAGTATAAGAGCTTCATTCCAAAATTCCAAGACTTCTTATTGGGAGATGATCTGCTAGTCACAAAATTGGATAAGAATCAATTAATTACTCAACTTAAAGCCTGATCAAAAGAGCTTTCGCAGACTCGAAAAAACCACATCAGACAATGCTTGATTGGGATTCTTGTATGTTAAACATCATGCCCGCGTCACCGCCACAATCTGCGGTACTACAAATAATATCTTCGAACAACGAACGAAATATAATGAAGGTTATTATATTGCGAGCATGGAAACACACATCCCGGAACAACCACAACTTTTTCATGATAACAATTTATCGAGATCAAGGCACATGCTCATTCTAAACAAACCAGAGTGCAGCTAGTCTATTCAACGCATGAAATGATTGGTGGCCCTGAAAAGGGCCGATTGTTCTTTTTTAGTTGATGATGACGATGACTGGAGCTTAACCTCCGAATCCGTAGAGGGTACGTCCCTGGCGTTTCAGGGCGTAGACGACGTCCATGGCGGTGACGGTCTTCCTCTTGGCGTGCTCGGTGTAGGTCACGGCGTCACGGATTACATTCTCGAGGAACACCTTCAACACACCTCGGGTCTCCTCGTAGATCAATCCGGAGATACGCTTGACTCCGCCACGACGCGCCAGACGGCGAATCGCGGGCTTGGTGATGCCCTGGATGTTGTCACGCAACACCTTCCTGTGCCGCTTGGCGCCTCCTTTTCCCAATCCCTTTCCTCCCTTGCCTCGGCCGGTCATCTTGGAATCTTGCTTGGCTAGTCAAAGTACAGACAGTAAACAGCGACTGATGCTGATGTAGACACGAGTGGCCCCTTTTATAGCCGACCATAAAATAGTCCCCCTCTTCTCGGAACTTAAGGCGGCGCTGTTTTCACCGCGCGTGGCTCAATGCGGGACAATCCCGCCAATTCCACCAATCGCAGGCCGAGTTCCCCGACATCTGCCGCTCGATCGACATGGCGCGCGCCGGCTATAAAGGGGCCACTCTGGCTCGCCCCTAACATTCGCTCTGTTGTAGTTGCCCTTCAGCTCAGCAAATTCTCGAGATGGCCCGTACCAAGCAGACCGCCAGGAAGTTACGGAAGCCCGTATAGCCATCGCGCGAGCCGCGTGAGGAGCGACTATTGCACTGCTGTTCCGCGAGTGGCGTGCACGCGGCAACCTCGCTGTGATGATATCCTGTTGTGAGTGCGACTGCATAACCGCTATATATAGGAAATGACATCTTGCGTTCATATTCTTCTGTCTATATATACAGTGTTGTGCCGTGTGGTGCCGTGTTGCCAATGAATCTACCTGTCGGCCTTGCACGATCGTTTTTTTTTTTTTTTTTTTTTTTTGGTGGATCGGAATGGCGTGGAGGATCTTCTTCGAGGCGGCAACAGCGACCCGGAGCCAAGCTCATCCGGAACGACGGCGAGGCGCCGGGCTCGGCTCACGAGTTCGGCGCCTTGTACTCACAAGGATTGATATTCTTAGTAAGTTTGAAAATTTGGAAAATGCATTATTATTTCAAATTTTCCTTCATCATACAAATCATCTTGCCACTTGATCGTTATTTACATTCGCGTGGTCGGCGTCACGAGTTATTCGTTATTAGAGGTTATGTAAAACAGACTCTTCCCCTCAAACAGATAGTAATTGTAAAATCACAGTAAAATCTATCTGTTCAAGCTATTTACAGGAACTTCTCTCTTGATTGTATTCCTTTTTTAAACTATAGAAATATTATGATCTCTGTGGAAATGATTTTCTGCTTTTTTCTCCATCACTTAGAAGCGAATCTTTATATTTTAGCTAAGCTTATTCATGTAATTAATTTCAGACCACACATTGTTGACTTGGCAACATGTCTCAATGCTGAAGGCAACACAAATTCATCCACTTGTTTGGCCATCATGAATATCACATGACAGATTATTCAGCACCCGAGCCTAGTGACACCAATAGTTAATCATGATTGTGAAAACAAGTTACCTGACTCGAGTCAATTTGATAGTGAATTACAGAAGCTTAGACACAAGCTAAGAGGTGAAACAGATAAACAAAATCAGTCGATAGTAAGAGAGATAGCCCAGTGTAGATGCTGTTGGGGGCACAGCCTTGCTGTATCGACTCCTTGATGTTCTTGACGAGGAAGCTTGGCTCACCCCAATACCACCCCAAGTTCACAGGTAAAGCATACAGCTAACCAATTCTCAAATGCATATCTGATAATTAAGTTTGAATACTCCTACAAGATATTAATTTCAGGTTGTGGAAAAAATGTCCAAAAGTCGTCAAGTTCTTGGCAAAGAGAGTCCAAGTTGTCGCTTTAGCACACATGAATTCACTGATTTATAGGTCAAGGTGATGAGGATGTAGCACTGAGGGTTCAGACGTCACTTGAAGGCACGAATCAATCTCACTATGTCATTAGAAAGTTGGTACCAAGTCACAGGTGAAGCATACCCCTAACCAATACTCAGTCTCATGGATGTACTCTCCATTGATGCAAAAATTCCCTCGAACCATACCTCGCGGACTACTTTTCATCTCATCACTTTTCTGATACTTATCTGAATTTAAGGTAATTTTCTAGCATCAATCCCAATTTCAATAGGCTGCTAGCAATGATTTCTGAGTAGTAATATCAAAATAATAAGGGACTTGGAGATATTATTGAGAAATTGAATAATCCATATGGTGCCTGTTAAGAGCCAGAACGTGATTGATTGATTGAGCGAGCCATCAATTGACGGAATTTTATCCTCACACTCGAACTTCTGGACAAAGCATTCAGTTTGGAGTCATTTTCGTTGAGGAATTGATTACCAAAGGCCTCTCTGTTAGTTTGGAAATTTTTCAATTTATTCGAAATCTACGCGCTTCCGGATAGCCTAACCCTCCTCAATACTGGTATGGTTAGGTTGTGTTGATAACAGCCGAACACCCTGCCCCGCCTCCTCGCTTCTCGTCATGCTTTCGTCACTTGCCACTTGCCAAACCTTTTTTAGTTGACAAGAAGCGGGCATCATTTTTTTCTATCACTGCTCTATGAAGTCAGTCAACCTTTTGTTGCTCAAGGGTTTGTCGGCTCAGTTGTTCATTCAAATCTGTTCCTTCTATATTGAAGCATTAAAAATAGGCACCTTCTGAATATCCGCAACTAATCTGAGAAATGGAGGTAAGGTGATGGCTCTTGGTGTCCTTTTTTTTCATTAGTACCCCGGTGCATGCCAGTTTCTTTTTGATACGTACAAATGTGAACATACAAATTCATGAAAGTTTGAACATGGTTATGCATAGTGGACAGAAGCAACTGCATTCACTTTTCTCAAATCAACGTTTATTACTGTAAATGATTCATTGGAGTTGACTGTTTAGCATCGCTATTTAGTTTGATTCTTTTTCATAAGCGTAGACTTGTAGAGTCAAGATACTTTCATTGTTCAATGTAAACACCACCCCAAATTTGATGTTCCAACGTTCCACAATCAAAAAGTGATCACATACTCAGAGTCATAGAAAGGTGTGATTTGATGCCATGAATCAACTTGCAACATTTTTTGGGACATAAATTTAACATTAGAAATTTTTGTATTAGAAATCAGCTACTGATGACGTAGCATAGCCAAAGGTCTTTTATGGGCTCAAGATCATCCTGCTCAAAATTGCTTTTGCCCTCAGTGTACAAGCTGGAGTTATTCACTGATCAGTCGATATAGTCTACAATCATGTCACTGTCAAAACATTTTAAGACTTGTCTCATGAAACTGATTACAACCAACTCTTTATAGAATTTTTCCAAACAAGTAGTGTCATCTTTTAATCCTGTCCAATTTTGCAAATGAATGAAGTGGATTGTTCATACACCCTTCATAAATCTACTTTCCCAATGTTTTTGAGCCAGTACTTATGAAGGCCATTTTTTCCAGCAATTGCATCGGTGGATTACAGAGTATTTCAATTTGAATGCTACACACGACGAAATCATCTTGCTTCTCCAGAAGAATCATGGAAAAAGGATGTCTCTGAGTTCTCTTAAACAACATCTCCGACTTCTTGGACTGCGAAGAAGAAATATCCAAGAAAGTGACATGAATGATATCTGCTCAGCAATTGCTCAAGAATTGCAATCGTGTGGATGTGACTTGGGTTATCGTGGGCTCTGGTACAAGCTCCGACATACACACAACCTACAAGTGAAGAGGGAGACTGTCTACTTCCTACTTTCAGTTGCTGACCCAGCAGGTATGGCTAGAAGGAGAGCAAATAGACTGTTACGTCGCGAATATGATGGTCATGGGCCGAATTTTATCTGGCATATTGATGGATACGACAAGCTCAAGCCTTATGGCTTCTGTATACATGGGGCAATTGATGGGTTCTCCAGGTACATCAAGTGGCTTCGTACCTCTACCACGAATAATAATCCACGAGTTACTGGTCGTTATTACCTCGAGGCTGTCGCAGAAACGCAAGGGGTGCCGACGTTGGTTAGATTCGATTATGGCACTGAAAATGTCATAATAGAAACTCTACAATCTAGTCTACGGGAAGAACATGAAGACAACTTATCAGGAGACAATAGTTTCCTGTACGGCGAAAGCACTCATAATCAACGCATCGAATCTTACTGGGGTCAAATGAGGAAACATTCTATGAACTTTTACATCGAATTCTTCAAATCTATGAAAGACCAAAGGCTTTTCAACGGTTCTCAAGAAGAAATAAAATGTCTGCAGTTTTGTTTCGGCCCTTTGATCCAGTATGATTTGGATCAAACTAGAATTTTGTGGAACAAGCATTATATTAGGAAACAACGCCACAAAGTTCACCACGGTAAACCTTACTCAATGTACCATTTGCCAGAAATGTATGGAGTAGAAGACCACATAAAACCAGTAAATTTGAGAGCTGTTGATGACCTTATGGAAGAGTTTACTGACGAACCGCAGATCTATGACCCAACTTTTGCGCAGCTTGCGCTCGAAGCTATTCCTGATTTAGTCACGCCAACTACTGCTGATGACGCTCTGGATCTCTACTGCCGTCTTAAAGAAGCCATGGGAATTTAGAATTACTGTGGAGTGCCATATTTGTTCTTTCTCCATCGAGAAATTGTAAAAAAAAATGTTATTAGATCAATATTGTGATATATTCAGACCGATCTCGCTGGAATCGTACTACCGTCAATCTATATTTCGAGCTACAGAGCTTTCAAGGCAGGCTCTACGAAAGAGTTCATCGTCCGAATGAAAACATGAATACGTAGTTACATCCTCGCGATCTTTACAGTTTGACCGTGCTGTTAATCGCTTTAACGAACTTCTAGGGCTTTTTAGGTCAGATCACACTTCCGGTCAATACTTTGAAAATACCTGAAAATTAAAAGTTTGAACCAGAAAGTTCGACTTCTGCTGCCTTGTTGATCCGTAGCAACTCTAGCTTAGCTTATTTTGTAGCTTATTTCGGGAATTTGAATTACTCTTTGATATTTCTTTTCTGCGGTACAAGTCAAGTCAAATTTATGGGGGAGTTCATAGGAATTGGATCAACAGGCAGACCTCTGGAAGTTAGACACGAGTAGATGAATTGAAGGGATTTAGAAAGCATCTGAAAGTACAAGTCAAGAGCTCCAAAGTCTGTTCTCGAAATTTATTTTAGGTTGTTTCCGGTCCGAGCTATGACGGTTTCTGTAGAGGAAGATTTTCCTCGCAGAGTTCCAAAATTCAGTTTTGTCGGTTTTACCTCTATGTACACACCAAACAGATTCTGTATGGAATCATAACTCTTATTCGATCATGTGAATCTTCATACAAATTTGTAGCTACCACATTTCTGAAATCGATTTTGACGAATCATAGGTGATCTCGTTTTATATGCTTGAATGGATAATCATAATGAGTTTATTCTGGATTGAATCGCACCTTTGATTCAGTAAATTAATCATGGTATCAAGAAGATTCAATTAATTTTACTTTATACCGATGAGGTAGATCTCATGGATATAGTGAAAAGAAAGATCTAACTAAACTTAAATATGAATGAAATTAATTAAAGACTCCATCAAACAATAGCTACTTGTTTTGTGAGTTAAGGCCCTTCTCCTCATTGAATTGTAGTTGAATTTGTTTTCTCAATTATTCTAATCATACTGAGAACAAAATAGATTGAGTTTATCGCATTGGCACGGCTTTAGTAATCATGTAAACATCATAACAAAGCATACTTGATGATTTTCCTCGGAAAATTTCTTCGCTTTGTGCAAATTACACACCAGAGATTATCCAAATGAGAAGAGAATATGGTCCCATCTACGGCCATTCATCCAAGATGTTAAAAGTTTTCAACCATAGTTTGTTTTGCCTTTTATTGAACTTATTCGAAAATAGTTACCTCAACTCATCATACGTACTCAACCCTCAATTGTATTCTCTCCTGTTGTTTTTTACACTCTTCGCGATGAGTCAACAAATTTTCACGTCTTTCACTGTCCGCGTAGCAATGGAAAAGCGGTTTCGAGTGTCAGTTGAAATCTTAGAGGCTTTCCAACCGGGAAATCACACATTTTTCACGATTTCATAGCGTGACTAAAACACGTTCGCTGTATCGGGCCCCACCGGGAAAGACCCCGCGATTATTCAGTTTTCAATCTTTGCTGATTCAAATTGTACATCGAAAAATTCTATCAGTCATAAGAATCTATCCATAGTGATAATGTCATCAATGAGCCGAAAACGAGTTTAACCCAATCAAGGGCGTCTTTACTGGAATGTGAAAGTCCAGTTCATGGCTGAAATGAAGTTACGATGAAGCGGCGTCGCAGCTAATGTGTTAATATCGGTATTCATTGTCCATTTCCAATTTTTTTCTGATATTAATTATGTCCTTATTGTGATATCCAGGCTAATCATATGAGACGGAACTGAATCCAAAATTTCCAGCGTTTTCGAAAAAATCAAATCCTCCATCGGTGATCGTCATCCTGTTCATAGAGATCGACCTGTAACCACATGGAGTGGCGAGGAATCCTCAAAGCAAAGTTGCCCAAAAGTAATGACACAAGCCTAAATTAGCTTGACTTTCTATCGCAATTATCTTCTGCGTATAATGAATAATTTTTCAAAATCAACTAGTATCGCATTTTCCCTCAGACTGTGTTTCGAATAAAATCAACCAATCCTTGCTTGCCAAGCTCAAATACATCACTGTGAAAGATTGGTTGAATTTTGACCAGTGGTCGAATTTTTCATTAAGATCTTGGCAGAAGAACCAATTGGTGAAAACCGATTCGCTGTAATTGGAGATTTTTAGTATGATACATTGATTTGAGTGGAAAAATTACGGATAAATATCTTGTCACGAATACAATAACCTTTTCTCTTTGAGAAAGTAATTAGTAAAGTCTTCACGAACCATAATAGCACACAAATCAAAATTCAAATTTCAACTTTGTTGCAAAATTTTCGTGACTATTTTTCACTAATAACGCCATAACTCGAAAACAACTTCCGAAACGCTAAATTAATTACACACGGATGCTTGTCCATAAATCCCGGCGTTATTCGCGGTGCAAAATGATGGGTTTTGCAAATATCCCGGGTAATAGGCATTTTCTCAAAACAACTCAGGGGTCAAACTTGTAGAACGCGAAATTTTCTATAAATGATGCCATTCAAATTTCTCGAAAAACTTGATCGAGCCTCCGTTTCTGAAATATGACCAATTATACATCTTTCAAATATCTACAAAAAAGTATTCATGCAAAATTCTGTCAAACTTCCTCTCTAAACCTGTTGGAGTCAATTTTGACTCCAAGGGATTCAGATTCGTGCGACTCCAAGCTTTGAGTCGCACGAATCTGACTCCAAGTGAGTCAAATTTGACTCACTTGGAGTGAAATTCAAGTGAAGCTCACTCCAACGAGTTAAGCATGTCATGAACTCCAAGTCACGATTAAAAATATTGCACTGCCAAAACTAATATTGATCCAATCTCAGACACAATAGGTTTCTGAGCAATGATCAGTATAACACATTTTGTAGATTTTTTGGGGATCTACAAAAAAGTATCTATGCAAAATTCTGTTAATTTTCATGGATTCCAAGTCACGATCAAAAATGTCACACTGCCAAAACTAATATTGATCATATTTCAGAAACAGTATGTTTCTCAGCAATGATCTATATGACAAATTTTATAGATCTTTCAAAGATCTACAAAAAAGTTTCGATGCAAAATTCTGTAAAACTTCATGAATTCCAACTTATGATCAAAAGTGCTGCACTGCCAAAAATAATATCGATCTTATCTTAGAAACAGTAGCTTTCTGAGCAATGATCTATATGACAAATTTTATAGATCTTTTAAAGATCTACAAAAAAGTATTTATGCAAAATTATGCTAAATGGCACGGATTCCAAGTTATCAGCGATTTACTGATTTTTTGATCTTAAAGGCGTGGAAAATTGACCTTTGACCCCTGCCTACTCCCTAGAGTTATCAACCGATCTGTCTACATATTTAACCCAGCATTCTACTCATCGTCAAGTTCCATAATCCGTTGACTCCCCACTTTACCCCGATCGACATGTCCCGTTTGCAAAATCGTTAATCAATAATCAATTTTCTCGAAAACCGTGCGGGTTACGTGTCTACATATTTGGGATCGTTCAATTTCAGCTGTGATCTACATAATATGTTGAATTCAAAACTTTACCCCTTTGGACCAACGAATCGGCCGTGGCAGACTGGACTAATATAAGCCCAGATTAATCGCGCGTAACGTTTCCCGGCCGAAGTTAAACTTTCCTGAGGAATTTGTTAGAACAAGTTTTCCAAGAAACTTCGCACTTGAGAAGTTTAATCTATTGAGTTTCCTCATGAAATTCCATATTATCAGAGATCAGAGATGATTGCGGAAAACCACAATGTCGATTTAAAAATGGTCAATAACAACAAATGTCGGGATTTACGAGCAAGTGACCTGCTTGGGCAATCGATTTAGTGGCTCAAAACACGTAAAAGTACGCTTCCGATCATTCTAAAACACGGGTTATTATTAGATGCACTTCTCAGAGCCCGGGCTTTTTGGAAATGCAACCAATGGTTGGAGATTATTACAACCAACTGGCGGAAGTTTTTGGTTTTTTTTACCACCTGGTTGAAGTTTTCCTATGAAATCTGAAATATCACATTGACGCGGTTCCCACAAAAGTTTGGATGCCACAAAATTGAGCTGAGTATTACTAAAACTGTTAAGATCGGCAAAAGTAAATACACATTGAGGTGACACTCGATCCTGATTTTCGGTTTTCGGTTGGGCCACCCCTCTACATCACAACTTTAGGGTGAAAAAAGACGAAAGCAATTCTTCCAGATTTTTAGAGACAGCCCTTATAGTGCCTATTGTGACATTTCGTTCTGATCCTAGTGGCCATTTTTTATTCCAGACAGTTTTGATTGAGTTATTTGCATCTGCTGTGCATGGGCGTTCTTCAAGGCCTTCGTTGGGAGTATATTCGATCGATAGCCAGTGTGATTCCCCCCAAAATAAGGACTTGAGGAAGTGGATTCGATGTAGCAGGACCAGAATCACAGCATGGACAAACGATAACAACATTCAAGTTACCAATTACGCGAACGTGTATACACTATAGTTTCTTTCGATGTTTTTTTGGACCCCTAAAAATGTAATATCTGAGACAGAACACGATCCAAGGAAGGAAATATGTTTTTTCACGCATTCTCAAACGTAGAATCCGAATCCGTTATCCAGTTATCAGTTTTGTCCCGAACCTTCAAGTTTTTTTTCTGGACAGAAAAAATTCATTCATGAATATACTTCTCAGAATTCGTACTTTGGATTTCTTTATCCCTTTAACCAGTTGTGTTTCTCGTCCTATTACATCAAGTTGACTTCCTCGAGTGGTCATTTTGAACAAAATTTTACTGACTATCGGTTAAAAATACGCCCACAGACGTTAGTGCATACGCAGCATATGCAAATAACTAGATCAAAATTGTCTGAAAGAGTCAAAATGACCATGGAAATCAGAACAGAATGTCAAAATGGGCACACTACGGGCTGTCCCTAAAAATCTAGGAAGAATCGCTTTCCTTTTTTCCGCTCTACAGTTGGGATTTATAAGGTGGCCCGATCGTTAATCAAATAATGGAGAATATAAGTGTCATCCTAATACAAAAGTTAGCGAGGACCAAAAATGAATCCCACATGAAGAGCCGTCAAAAAGCGCCGATAGAAGTCGGGTTGCCATTAATCAGGCGGCCTGTTACTGCTACGAGCGCGGTGAGTTCAAATAACACATTACGAACAACTCTATATACACTACCTTTTTCACTACTGTTTACAGATTTATTGGTCATTCACTTGTAACTTCATTGGTTCCCCTCCTTCCTTGTCTTTTCGTGCATTCTATAACTTATACTTATGCGAGATCTCGTCACGGAGAGAGATTCTAGGCAAATATTTGACATTCGTCAGACTCGATTTTGTGAAAAAAGTCATTGTCTCACATCAATTCTATGGTTTAGATCTGCCTCCTCCTGATTCCGTAGAATGATTCGTTTTGACTCAGATAAATGATAATTGTTCCAATTTTACAAAGTAGTATGAGGCTCTACTTTTGAAAATGGGAACAAGTCGCACTTATCTGAATCTGAACAGACCATTCTCAGAATTTAGGGGAAGGTAGATCTAAACCATAGAATTGCGATGAGAAGACGATTTCTTGAAAAAGGTAAGTATTTAACGAGCGATGAATATTTTCGTGACGAGAACCGAGATCAGACAGGGTATAGAGCTTCTGCAACCTCTTCCGAAAGAGATAATGGCATAAGGACTCCTGCGCCATTTGCAGAATTCTTTTCTCAAGTCTCTGTTTACGATTTTCCACAAGTTAGTTATGAGTGATCAAAAGAATTTCTCAATGGACCGGTAAAACAAGAAGAGGCGCCCAGTAGTGAATTTCCGCGATAGAACTAATTGCTCGCGATTCCGGGGTGAACTTTTGAAAACTTGTGAAATTGAAGTCAGGTGTCAGGTTTGTCTGAAGATGCATATAAGGAAACTACGGCCAATGGAATTAAAACCCCATATTTACGAAGTCGTCAAGACTCTCAAAAATAATCTACAAGATGCCGTAGATATATCGATGCTATCGTAATGTCCGTAGAGATTAGGAATAAGCGATTGAAATTGAAAAATTGTTGGTTTTTGTCTCTACGATTGCCATGAAACTTTCATGCAGAATTTTTCACAGTATGTTACAGGTCAAGTAGCGGAAACGCTAGAATTTTTGAGTCGTGGAAAACTGCGTTCCTGTTACGAGACCTATACGTTCGTTGATTATAGATCCAACGTATAAACAAAGAAGTAGACCTGATGTTTGTAGCGATTCCGATATGTTTTTGTTACCGAGGGCTCTTCAAGAACGCAGCTGCTGCCGTCATGGTCGAACGAAAAAGTCAGTGATCAAATGAAGAACATTTATTTTACAAAACAAATGCAGCGTCAATTCAATAAACTGGATATTTTCAGGTATGGGGTGATGAAAACGTATTCTATCGAGAGAATCTATCGCTCTAAAATGACGACCTGTCGGTATGAAGGTGGTAATGTCGATCACAACCCCATACGTAATTTTGCACAGCGAAAATGATCAGAATATAGGCTCCGATTTGACACCTGAGCCTCTTAGAATTTGCAACTATAATGATCATCTAACAACTATTTTTTACTCAACCTTCGACTTTACGGAGACTACGGGTGGGAAAAAATTTGAAATACATTTTGAAAAAAATTATTGATATCTTGTTGACAACGATTGTGACTGATAAGAGATGTCAATAACTTGAGATTTTCTGAAAAAAAATCAAAATACGCAAATATCGGCATTGACAATTTTTGCCAGCTAATTAGGGACGTTAATATAGATGTTCGATTAGAGTTACGAAAAATTCTGCCATCTATTTACGTTTCAAATTGTTTTCTTTCCAATTATCTTTGAAATTCAAAATATCGTTTGAATTTCAAAAGATTATTATTGGGATTCGATAAATCACTTTTTGAGATTAATGAAACTAAGGCAAAGTAGTTGAGTCGTTGTGGAATGGATTTCTACTGTACTGAAAAAAAAACATTAGTTCATTATTTGCCCGCATACGATATCCATCGCTCAAAAATTTCATAGAGACCCGTAGTTGTTGCCAACGATTCCTGTCATTTGTGAATGGCGTTGAGTTGCGAATAAGCTGCCAGTAGCGAAAATTTTTATTTTCACAGGTAAATCATAACTGTGATTTGCTAAGGTTTTCGTGAAGATTCGAAAGAATTATTTTGTAACGATTCATCGAAAAATTGATCACTAATGGGGATACAGAACAAATCTGCAAGTCAGTAAAGCCTTCATTGATTTATACTTTCTTATTTCCTTTATGTTGTTTCATTTTCTGAAAGCGCAAAATTCTTTCGAACATCAAGTGAAATTTCACAAGTATCTCACTTTGACTCATTTAAATACATGTTCTCGCTGATTTTGAAGATTAGAACAAAATGTAACATGAGCTGAAATACGTGAATAGAGATTAAAATGTGCCATTAAGAGCTTTCTTCATGCAGGTTGAATATCCAGCCTTCTGCAACTGATGGAGTCGTTACGATTAAAATCCAATCTGGTAAAATATACCTGGAATAAAAGAAAACATACATGTAACAAATGTGAATTTCATACTCATCAAAGTGGTAAACTATATGCAGGAAACTCACAGCTCAACTGGATTCTTTCCAGCTAATGTCTTGGAGATGCTTGTTCAGCTCTTGAGCGGAATATCGATCTTCACGATTCCATTCGAACCCTTTGTCGAGAATTGGGATCAACTCGGAACGGACACCGGAAAGATCGGGCTTTTTTTGGGTCAATAACAAATCTCTCATAGCTTCTTCGGAGGGATTAACCTCATCCATCCAAGCCCGTTTCCCAATAAAAATCTCCAGAATTATGCAGCAAGCTGCCCAGACGTCCGACTTTTCGTTGATATCTAAGCCATCAACCAAAATATCCGGTGACAGGTAGATATAGGTATTCGGCAGGTGACATTGGCTTACCCTAAGCTGAGTGGGGAGGCCGTCGAAGCGGCTCGATCCGAAGTCATGAATTTTGATTCGTAAGTCAGGCGTCAGCGTGATATTCTCCGGTTTCAGATCGCCGTGGATTATTGGGGGATTGTTGGAGTGAAGGTACTCAACACTCGATGACAGTTGCTTTGCAACTCCAAGTTGTTTTTCCAGGGAGTCTAGCTTTGGATGTCTTGAAGTTGTATCGAACAGAGCTTCTCGCAGTTGACACCCTTTCACGAACTCACTCAGTAGACGAGCCACCATAGCATCTTCATCAAAATTGAATGCTAGCAAGTTTGGAAAGTATGATCCTCTGACCCGGTCATTAATGGCGATTTCTCTCAGGATTTGTATTTTCTTATCGTAATTGTACAGACCGATCTCTTTAATTGCCACTAGATCTCCTTGGAATTGACCCAAAAATACTTCTCCGTTCGATCCTCTGCCCACGCTCACAGGCTCCTTATCTTTATTGAGTTCAAACGTGAAGTCTTCTACCTCAATATTGCGAGCTGTCACATTATACTTCTCTGCGGTTCTAACCCCATCTGAGCTTCCGAGTGGCTCACGCGTCGTGACTGTCAATTCTTTTCCATTCCCGGCACAGAATTGAAGAGTGATGGTGGTAGGTGGATGAGATGCCTCGTTTGTGACTGTCGAACCAGGCAGTGAATTTTCCTCATCAGATGAACTGTCAGTGAGCACAATTATCTCATCATCATCGTCATCAAGGTAATACGTTGTGATTTCTTCTTTGATGGGTTTCGATTCGGTGGCCAGAGGTGATACTTGCGGTGTCGATGTTTCAACTGGCAGGGCGATTACTTCTTGATCAACGATTGAATTGGGTCTTCTCATTTCGATTTGTAAAATTTTCGGCTTACTAGCTGGTTTAGATAAGATGGGTGCCTCCGCACCGAATTGCTTAGTATTTTTCAATGCCGTAAGCATACACGTTGTCATCTTCTTCTGTTTTTTGGGGTCAATCTGAAATTTCTTCGAGTGATCATCATCTTGAGATACAGCAGTTCGAGATATGGTGGGTTTGGAGGAATTTTCCTGATGACGGATGACCGCTCGCATTGCATCTTTTCT
The DNA here is from genome assembly GCA_029851415.1 of Eretmocerus hayati. Classification (NCBI taxonomy): domain Eukaryota; kingdom Metazoa; phylum Arthropoda; class Insecta; order Hymenoptera; family Aphelinidae; genus Eretmocerus; species Eretmocerus hayati. The sequence continues at coordinate 101,960,346 of CM056744.1, forward strand.
CGTCTTTTTATCTTCAGATTCATTTTTGGGTATTTTCAACTGCGGTTCATCGCTATCAGATTGTAATACCTGCGAGGTGCGTTTGAGTGTTTGCCTTTCTGTTTTCTTTACACCAGTGTCAGTTTCAGGATCCTCATCTTTCTTTTCAAGTGTATCATTTGCTGTCAAATCACACTTGAGTTCTTCATTGGCCGTCGCATATAAATATATAGTAGAAAAATTATTCATTTTTTTCAATCCGCTCTGCTCGTCATCGTGAAATTTCCAGAAAGAGACCGGCTTAGGGTGTTTCTCGTGAGTCAGGAAAGATGGATAATATGTGGTAAAGCTACCGATACCCATTGTAGAGCCGTCGGTCATAATTTTAGTGATCGTGTTTGTGCAATTGGTCATTAACAAGTTGACAAGCTCATCGTACGTGTAGTCGACAGATCTGTCAAGACAGAGGGTCGGCTTACCCGAAATATTCTTTTGCACTGCAACAAACTTCTCATTATCGCGTAGCCTGAACTTCACGCCTACTTTAAATTGGACATACTCTTCTTTTTCGTCTTTAGATTCATCCTTGTATTTTTTGTCACTGTACTTTCTTACTATGCTGGTTGCGGTGCTCTTTCTGTCTTCTTTCGGTTTTTTGCGGTCACTAGGCTGCTTGCGTTTTGGCTCTCCTAGAATGAGTAAGAAGTTATCATGTAAAAATTAGCGCTCATTTTGATTAATTAGATAGAGAATTGAGAGGACTTGTAATTAGGACGTGAAGTAAAGTAGACGAAAGTCTTTGAAAGAATTTGGAGAATGAAGTTGAATAAAGCCTTCTGGTGTGGAAATTCTTGACACATCGTATGAAAATTTGATGCGTTTTCTTCTAATTTGAGAATTGGATCATTGGATGGTTTTTGGAAATCTCTTTCCCCAGATTCTTAATTTTTCAACATAAATACTATAATTTATACAGATTTTTTTGCCTCTCAAAAAAATAAATCAATTAATTAAGTAATGGTTGTTCAGTCGACACTTTTGGTTTCGATAATGCATTTTGATCGGCTAAAGTTCTGCGACGTCATAAGTTAGTAATTTCAAATCGCTTCCTTTAGAACAGTATAGAAAGTTATTTCAAGTCATCCCAAATCAGATTAGACAACGATTCAGAATCAAAAAATGATCCTACACATGGTGATTGAAAAGTGTAGTCTGATGCAATAAATCACCCTGCAACCTCTTTGGAATTTAATTTCTACAAGAAAACTTCTGTTATTGAAGGTTACCTCTTGAAGGAGTATCCCAAGCATACTCCGAGAGCCTTTGCATGGTTTCAAGATCATCCTGCTTATGATTGCTCTCGCTCTCTGTGTATATGCTGGGGTTAACTATTGTCTAGATATTATGATGTGAAATCATGTCATCAAGCTGTTTAAGCAATAGCTATGTATGTATATACATATGTACATATGGATTTTAGTGTTAGTGGAAAGAATGAGCTTGCAGCACTGATTACTTGGATGATCTCTTCTGACATAACGATTAGCAACCAATCGGTACTTATGGTGATGATTACATCTGGCATCGTTTATTGTCTTATTAAAGTCATTAAAACCGAAAACCCATTGAAAAGTCTGCAAAAAATGGGCAAAGAAGTCACAGTTCATTGCTTGAATAGCTCGGTGACATAATTATATTGACGGATCAATAAATAAATCCAGCATACACATAGAGAGCAAGAGCTATCACGAGACAGATGATTTTGAGCCCATCCAAAAGCTCTTGAGATATGCTTGGTATCTACGCAGCTACGCTGGTAGCTAACTTATAATACCCAGAGTTCTGTTGTAAAATTTATGTTCCAAAAAGGTTCCAAGAGGATTTACAGCATCGGCTCACACTCTTCAATAAGCTAGGTACCTGTGCAGGGTCAGTTTTTGATTTAGAGTCTTGTAAAATCAAATTTGTTGTGGTGTGAAATTTCTCCGCATGCTATTCGAATAATACCAATTTGGTTAAGAAGTCACAGAAGCTTAGATCAATAGGAATCTTTCGCAGTGATGGAAGTATTATTGCAAGTATCTATCTACATTGCAAATGTGTAGGGAAAATTATTTCCTGTGGTCTGAGAATCTATAATAATTTAAAGAAATACTTTGGAAAATGCAAAGACCCAATTTTTATAATGTGCTTTGATTATTACTTCCCAAACAGCATTACCACAGATCTTTGAAAGGATCACATCAATTGAAAAAAGCATCATTTTCTCAGATAAGTTCTTCCACCCACTGTGTTTCAATTCTTTCTAAATCAGTGAAAAAATCAGATTACAGTACAGTCTCAAATGAGAAAAGTACATACATTTCAAAAGCAACATGCATTTCTCAAGTTCATTCCCCAGAAGTTGAGATACCTTAGCTAATCAAAGCAGTTGCAGCTAATGTGATGGTATTGAAGAACAAAAAAGCTTCCGACTGGTACAATTATTTGCCTAACAATGAATTTTGTTACATAGTTGGGTCGATATTTCAGTTCAACTTCCTATCTGAACTGATGTCTGTTGGACACAAAATGTTTACGTCAGATGAACTCTACTGCTTCTACTACCAAGAGCAATCAATGCCAAAACTCTGTGTAACTGTATCACTCCATCATCACTTATTTGTAATTTCAAAATGTTCAATTGCACAATCGTGTGTTACAGGAATCATGAAACTGAAAACTCGCTGAGATTTGTCACAAATTGCCCCCACAGTCACAAGGGAAGAGTACGCTACATTCTGACTTTTAATTAGAGAAAGAACAAATAATATTTACTCACCATCTGTAAAAAGTACTTTGAACTTGGTAACGCCTTCTGGTACCTGGACAAAATCTTTGTTGCGGGTGTTGATGAAAATGTTTCTCCTCAACGGGTGTTGCCCATTAGAATTCTGGTGTACATCTTGGTAAGACAAACCACGAACCCTAACTCCAAAGTAACCACAGATATCAGACACCGATAAATGATCATTGTTGGTTTGGAGTGTGATTTCATCATCGTTACTGCATAAATCCACCAATTTTGATTCACATGTATTCTTTCGTTTATTTCCAGAACTTGTTTCATCCTTCATTGTGTAAATCTGTAAAAAAATTATATCAGTTCATTAGATCAACTCTAGTCATAATAATTGTATTGTATAAAGAATCTTGTTATCGGAAAGAGAAGGATCAATGAATAGATGAAGATTCAACCATGTGGTTGAAACAAGAAAGGTTAAGGAACACTTTATGCATAAGGAAATCAAATGATGTAGTTCAAGTAATTAAAGTCATTATTTCGAAAGCCGAGAAGTGTGGAAAAACCGGAAAAACTATTTCAACCCTGATTGATATCTCTTACTCAAGTTGAAAATCGTCAAGGCTGCCTCGTGTAATTTCTGCACAGGTCCAGGCTGCCTCGTGTGAGTTTTGCACGGTTCTGTGGCGGGATTGCCCTTGCAGGAGGACCGACTTCGAATCATTGTTTTTCTTTCCGAATGACTTCTTGGAATTACTTCTTGATATCTGATGATACCAAATGGACCGACAAAGCCGACAATTCACCAACTCAAAACATCCGCTCACGAGATGATCAAGTTTCCAACTAACCTTACCTGCACTGACCTGCACTTTGAAATAAGGTTAGGCAAGGGCAATACGTCATACGAATCGGCGCGAAGTTCAAATTTGACTGAGGGTACATCGTTCAAAGTACTTCTTCATACTCGAAATTATCTTTTTTTCATTGCCTTGTTGTTGGAGTGCTCAAATGCAATCTATGCTTTTCTCATATCTTCTTGAAGTGACCTGAAGGAGGAAGATGATACAAGTAGGTGTGTCAAATAAACACCATCGATAAATGCTGCATTAAAATATTTCGTCATATAACTCACTGTATAGCTTGCTGGGTGAATACTTTAATGAATTTTCGACTAGTCTTGGCAAAGTTATATCTGTATTGTGGCTCACGGTAGAAAATATCCGCTTTTCAGGTAATCGCTTGTCGGCAATTTTGCGGGACTCTAAGCACATTCGACATGATCTCGCGAAGCTTTGTCGATATCAATAATGTAGCCTTAATTTGCCGCAATCGAGATTCGGAAATTCCATCATATCGAGTAAATTAGAGCACCTGTTTGACCCTGGGCGCTGATTTCGCATATTATGTACCTGGAAATAGAGTAAAAAGTCCTTGAAGCCTGAATTAAAAAAGATTTAGTTGAACTCAAAATACAATTCCAAAATATCTCACCTCAGTGCAAAATTACTGATTGTTCTTCATATAGATCAATTTTATAGCTTTGTTGAAAACTGTACGCTCTTGACAGTTTTCAACACAGAATGAAGAGAGTGGCCAAATGACCCTCGACCACAATATTTGAATTAGAATTGTTCACGGATTATTCTGGATAAAAGGCATTAGTTATGCAGAAAATTTGTCAAAGCAGTGTGGACAGCGGTGCTGATGAGGGAATTTGGACTTTCTTTGCCAAAAATTTTACAAGTTTCGACAATTTTTTCCACTAACCTGCAATTAAAATTTTGTAGAAGCATTCATACTTAATTATCGAGTATGCATTTGAGTATTGATTAACGGTATACTTTACCTCTGAACTTGGTATCAACTTTCTAATGACACAGTGGGATTGATTCGTGCCTGGATCTATAGTGCCTTCAAGTGACGTCTGAACCCTCAGTGCTACATCCTCATCACCTTGACCTATAAATCAGTGAATTCATGTGTGCTAAAGCGACAACTTGGACTCTCTTTGCCAAGAACTTGACGACTTTTGGACATTTTTTCCACAACCTGAAATTAATATCTTGTAGGAGTATTCAAACTTAATTATCAGATATGCATTTGAGAATTGGTTAGCTGTATGCTTTACCTGTGAACTTGGGGTGGTATTGGGGTGAGCCAAGCTTCCTCGTCAAGAACATCAAGGAGTCGATACAGCAAGGCTGTGCCCCCAACAGCATCTACACTGGGCTATCTCTCTTACTATCGACTGATTTTGTTTATCTGTTTCACCTCTTAGTTTGTGTCTAAGCTTCTGTAATTCACTATCAAATTGACTCGAGTCAGGTAACTTGTTTTCACAATCATGATTAACTATTGGTGTCACTAGGCTCGGGTGCTGAATAATCTGTCATGTGATATTCATGATGGCCAAACAAGTGGATGAATTTGTGTTGCCTTCAGCATTGAGACATGTTGCCAAGTCAACAATGTGTGGTCTGAAATTAATTACATGAATAAGCTTAGCTAAAATATAAAGATTCGCTTCTAAGTGATGGAGAAAAAAGCAGAAAATCATTTCCACAGAGATCATAATATTTCTATAGTTTAAAAAAGGAATACAATCAAGAGAGAAGTTCCTGTAAATAGCTTGAACAGATAGATTTTACTGTGATTTTACAATTACTATCTGTTTGAGGGGAAGAGTCTGTTTTACATAACCTCTAATAACGAATAACTCGTGACGCCGACCACGCGAATGTAAATAACGATCAAGTGGCAAGATGATTTGTATGATGAAGGAAAATTTGAAATAATAATGCATTTTCCAAATTTTCAAACTTACTAAGAATATCAATCCTTGTGAGTACAAGGCGCCGAACTCGTGAGCCGAGCCCGGCGCCTCGCCGTCGTTCCGGATGAGCTTGGCTCCGGGTCGCTGTTGCCGCCTCGAAGAAGATCCTCCACGCCATTCCGATCCACCAAAAAAAAAAAAAAAAAAAAAAAACGATCGTGCAAGGCCGACAGGTAGATTCATTGGCAACACGGCACCACACGGCACAACACTGTATATATAGACAGAAGAATATGAACGCAAGATGTCATTTCCTATATATAGCGGTTATGCAGTCGCACTCACAACAGGATATCATCACAGCGAGGTTGCCGCGTGCACGCCACTCGCGGAACAGCAGTGCAATAGTCGCTCCTCACGCGGCTCGCGCGATGGCTATACGGGCTTCCGTAGGAAGTCGACCGGAGGCAAGGCCCCGCGCAAACAGCTCGCGACCAAGGCCGCAAGGAAAAGTGCCCCGGCCACCGGTGGAGTGAAGAAGCCCCATAGGTACAGGCCCGGAACCGTGGCCCTCCGTGAGATCAGGAGATACCAAAAGTCCACGGAACTGCTCATCCGCAAGCTGCCCTTCCAGCGTCTGGTGCGTGAGATTGCCCAGGACTTCAAGACCGACCTCCGTTTCCAGAGCTCGGCTGTCATGGCTCTGCAGGAAGCCAGTGAGGCTTACCTCGTCGGTCTTTTCGAGGACACCAACTTGTGCGCCATCCACGCCAAGCGCGTCACCATCATGCCAAAGGACATCCAGTTGGCCCGTCGTATCCGTGGAGAGCGAGCTTAAGTCGTCAGACTGACCTTAAAAATTCAAACGGCCCTTTTCAGGGCCACCACATCTTTCAAAACGTAGTCGCAGGGTATTCTCTTTCAGTGTTCCAATATCATCATGTAACACATTTGGAGAATGAACCTCAATCATCGTTGGGACAGTTAATAATTCCCTGCCCGCATCAGGAAGTCGCGTACTTTCTAAGTACTCGATATCTGTTCAGATATCAAAGTCCCCATCATCACTCAGTATACCGTGAATTCCTCGATGGATATCAGAATAGTGTCCTCAAAATACCCTGGAAATGGATTCTGTCTAGAACTGATAAGTGATGTTTTGCGGGTTGACCTTTCACGAAGTAGAATTCCCTGGGTAACGTCAAAAGTCAATTCCTTCGGCACCAGAATCAATGCAGGGATGTTGGCTGTTGATGAAGGTTCAGTGTGACTTCCTGGTGAAAATCCATCCGACTACTGCATTCATGAGCCATAATTTGGTTCAGGCTATGGACGAGGATAACAACCACTCGAGTAATTGCTTGTTTTATACCGTGCAAGCCTTACATTCCATTTAAACCGACTCTCCTCGCGTTTTATACACCTCGTATACCGCACAATCACACAGTAGAGAAAAGATATCACGCAATAAGAATAGTAGAGAATAGTAAAGTCTCAAGACCTTAAAAGTTCGCTTTTTGGGGTTGCAGAACTCTGATTTGGAGCGATTTTATGTACAAAATACGGAGATTATTTAAGGAACAAGACAGCCGACACGGAGTGTACCCAAGATGCCCTCATATGGTTATTGTCTCGAAAAAGCGTGCAGTATGGCTTATTTGCCATTCAGAACATGTTTACCGCATCAAAAAAGGTCGGAGATAGTGTCTTAAGCCAGCTAAAAGCTCCGAATACCGCTGCATGGTGATAAAAACTGATCAAAGCGATTTTATGCCCTTTATCGACGATTTACACTGTTTTGAATGATGGGGGGAAGTTGGGTACTCACTTTGGTAAACTCTCAAAAGTCACCTTTCGGTATAAACAAAACAGTTTGGCTCCAGCTGATCCAAATTAAATGTACTTACACAAGTTAAGTTAAGTATGTACATACACAAGGGTGCGCAAAATTTGATAAAAATAATGTACCTAGGTCAAAAGTACTGTTCGTTACATCAAATAAAATGAGCAAAAAAATTGCTGCATTGTTGAATTCGCGGTCAATTCCGCCAATTTGTTTTCTAAAACTAAATCTTTAGCCCCTCGAATGCGCGAGTTCCTTGACGTGCAACGAAGTCTTGATCCATTTTTGCTAACAATGCTTCGAGGACACTGTAATACAGATCGTGATTGGGACATAGAGAGTAATGCCTCTATGAATTAGGATAATTGTACCCTAGCTATCCAGTGCGCGGCCGTATAGTTCGTTCACGCTAACAAAACCTATGGTGCTCCATTTAATCTAATACACGTTTTGTCAGGCTATGTTGTTGGTACGTTCATGAACTTTATAGTGGCCCTGAGAAGGGCCGATTGTATTTCTTCTTGTCTTCTAGTCCGGAACGTTGCACGAAGGAAAATTTAAGCCTTCTTCTCGGTCTTCTTGGGCAGAAAAACAGCTTGGATATTGGGCAGTACACCTACTTGGGCGATGGTCACTCCGGAGAACAATTTATTCAGCTCCTGAATTTTCTGTCCGTACAAAAGCCTTGTAGTTCATCGAATAAAACCTACTCCTGACGTGAGAATACCTGTTCTGAGAGATCGAAGTGGGACAGGGATGGAGATTGGGAAGTCGGTATTAATGCTGTCACTCATCGCAGTTCCGTGTGCTGATATAATTTTCTGTCGCGCTAGAAAAGCAAAAGACTTGATGAGTTCGAACTCACTGTGCGAGACTTACTTGCCGTGATCCTTCTACATTGCTCAACCAAGAGGTATTCCCATACTTCTTGACAGTGCACATTTGGACAAGTTGAAATTAGACAAATGTATTGAGGCCGATAGTCATTAATCCGTTGGATATATGTGGTGGCCCTGAAAAGGGCCGATTGTTTTTTGTGGCTGGTCAATTTATTGAAGAGTGAGCTTAAGCCTTCTTCTCGGTCTTCTTGGGCAGAAGGACGGCCTGGATGTTGGGCAGAACACCTCCTTGGGCGATTGTCACTCCGGAGAGCAATTTGTTCAGCTCCTCGTCGTTGCGGATGGCCAACTGCAGGTGACGGGGGATGATTCTGGTCTTCTTGTTGTCGCGGGCGGCGTTTCCTGCCAACTCGAGAACCTCAGCGGCCAGATATTCCATGACGGCGGCCAGGTAGACCGGGGCACCGGCACCAACTCGCTCGGCGTAGTTGCCCTTCCTCAGCAGACGGTGGATACGTCCGACGGGGAACTGAAGTCCGGCCCGGGTCGAGCGGGTCTTTGACTTTCCCTTGACTTTGCCGCCTCCCTTGCCACGTCCGGACATGATGAGATTGAGAGTTAGGTTACAGTAGTGCCACGAGCAATATTTTGCCGTGAACTGATGCCAGGTGGTGGGAAAGTGGCCCGTTATATGCGCTTGAGCCAGCCGGTTCCGAGCAGATGGTAAAAAACTGATCGGGTACTCGGTGGGGGACACTCCCATCGAAGCAACAGCTGAGCGCTCACCGAGAGGGGGACGGTGGTGGCTCCACATCTGTTGGTTCGGAGAAACGGAGCCTCAATTCTTATAAAGGGGCCACATTTTCCGCTCCGGCATCAGTCGATTCTCCGACAAACGACCGCTACTACCATGGCACCCAAAACCAGTGGCAAGGCAGTGAAGAAGGCCGGAAAGGCCGTCAAGAACATCGCCAAGGGCGACAAGAAGAAGAAGCACAAGAAGAGGCGCGAGTCGTACGCCATCTACATCTACAAGGTGTTGAAGCAGGTGCACCCCGACACCGGTGTCTCCAGCAAGGCCATGTCCATCATGAACAGCTTCGTCAACGACATCTTCGAGCGCATCGCCGCCGAGGCTTCCCGTCTGGCCCACTACAACAAGAGGTCGACCATCACCTCCCGGGAAGTCCAGACTGCCGTCCGTCTCCTTCTGCCCGGTGAACTGGCCAAACACGCCGTCTCCGAGGGAACCAAGGCCGTCACCAAGTACACCAGCTCCAAATAAGTCAACTCAGGACTGTGAAGAAGAGAAAACAAAAAAAAACAATCGGCCCTTTTCAGGGCCACCATATTCTTCTAACGTGGAAACTGCTAGATGGTCTATTCTTCATGATTTTCAGATCCCAAAATTATTCTCCATCAAGTTCGAAATATGACAATTCTATCCTCCAATATTTCAAAACCTAAATTCTAACATGCAATGATTGTGAAGCTAAGAGCGTTCGTCCCAAGTGGTGTGAAGTTCTCCTCAAAATCTACACTATTCTTCTTATGAATAAAACACCCAGTCAAATGGACTTGCATTGCCTGATCATTGAGGAATTCCCCTTAACAACGAACAGTTAGTCTCCAAAACCATCGAACAGTTCCGATGATTCTCGATATTGGCATGGCTGAAAGGAATCCCTCGTTTTGGTGAGAAAGTGCTCTGCCTGTTGGTCACATTGTTGATATCTATTATACACATGAACGTTGTGAATAGTCCCTGGAGAGGTAATTCAGGAGATAAAGTCTTCGAGAGACAATTTAAATACTATTTTGACCGGACGAAATTGGCTTACCCATTTGATCCATTGCACGATAATTTTTACGTAATTTTTGCAACGAAAAGATTTATGCAGAGAATGGGTAGATTAAGCACTATCATTGAGCTGCAAATTACATGAGGCCAAACGGAAGAAAGAAATCGAAACCAAAAGTTGAAATCGTGTCTGAAGATATTCCGAAAAACGTATGAATACTTTAGAATTCATCATATCGGAAGTCACTTGCAGATTTCACACGAGATTTCCATCCAAAGTTTGAAATCTATAATCGTCAACGCCTGTGTGGTATATATTCCTCCAAAGCCAGCTGAGAAGTCTGGGGTGAAACGCTGCTAAGTGATAAAATGAGGAATTCTCTGCAATTCAGAGTCTCAGAAATTCACCATTCAGGGGAGACAGTGTCCAAAAAGGGAACCGAATAAGATGATACCTGTTGCCGGACTAGTGAGGAATCCACGAATAAAATAAAATTTGACACATCGTATGTTCGCATTTCGCAGCAGAATCCTCAAAGAGTCTTTGAGGAGTTTGTACATTTGTAGCAATAGTACGATATTCTATCGAAATTGAAGGATAAATGAATATGCTTCGCTTTGGAATATCAGTACTTTCCTCGTATCAGCCTTAGAACGAACTCCCGGCGAAATTCGATGATGGCTAAGTCATATGCAAATTTCAAAAAATTCTCAACGGGAATGACCGAAAGAAGAATTTAATTTGAAACCTTAGCTCGAATCCCGACTCATCTCCATTGAATCGAAAATCCAAAACCCTTTAAAATTCCATGGTCGCCCGATTTTTTTTGAACGGATAAAATTCGAGTTCTCGCCGTCACCAACGCGGTTCGCAATCAGATCCGACTTTCTAGACGACCTAGCCGAGGTTACTTATTGTGAACCAGTTTCATTGGTTTGCATCAAGAATTTAGGACGAACACAACAACTCGACAAATAAGATACTTCCATGCCTCTTGCGAAGAAATCCATGACAATTTTGGATTGTTTTCCGTGAAAATCAGGAATCCACTTTACTCGGATAATGAATTCATATAGATCGGCATTGGTGGGTTCGTTATAAATCCCTATCGACCTCATATTTGAGATTATTCAATAAGAAATTGACAATAGGAGTTTGATCGTAGAGATGTTAATCAATGATAAAATGCATGTGACTAACATTGTGAAATAAATTAAGATCCAGGATGGAATTGGGAACCTTCTTCCCAGTTCAGTTCAGGTTGTAAAAATGTGCCACGCAACACTGGTTCCTCTATTTCTCATTCTGTGAAGTATCAGTTAATAGTACATTTCGATACAAGGGCGTAAAACGTTTTATTCGCGTCCGAGTGATGGGTTTCCGGCCCGAGCCGCAGGCGAGGGTTGGAATCATCGCTCGGAAGCGAGGAACCTCATGGTCGAGGCGCGAATGCTATTTTATGCGATTTTGTAAGCATCCAAACATCGGAAGATTGCATGAAATACTTTAATGTATGATTTAATATTGTCGAATCGTAAAAGCACAGAAGCGCAGACTGGCAAACGAGAGTCATGTTCAGAATCATATGTTTCTAGTTTTTCTACAAGAGATTTCGGGAAATATATCTTAAAGAATGGTTCTCGGGGGAATATGAAGTTCCACTATTGGCAACCCCGAGGAGTATGCTAAGTTTGGATTATACGGTGAGGTGAGAACAGAAGAACTTCATTGCCTTCTCCGCAGGATGTTTTTCACGTCAGACCACGGAGGATCCGGTCATTTTTAGTTATAACTCGTGATTTCCTATCGATACACTTGTTATCTACTCTTTTCCATCTTTCATATAGCTTTGCATACGCGCACAACATCGTGGACTCAAATAGCAATTTTTGGTACCTTAATATGGATAATATTCGCAGAACAATCGGAGAAAATTGAAAGATTCGAAAGCTGTTCGACAAGAAATATTATTTATATGACCAGATGTCATCAAAGAACACGAAACTTCGTATTTTTTGCTTTTTGAAAAATGATGAGAGAACACTTCAATGATTGTGGCTATGGTACGAGCTCTGATGACGAATTTTACTCAGATAATTTGATATGGCCGTCCCAGAATTCCCCTCAAGATTCCCGTCAAAATCTTTTATGGTGATTTTTATAAGTTCCTGCACTATCGAGAAGTTTCTGCTTATTCAGTCTAAGTCAGATGATGACTTGCCAGACAAGGTAAGCGGAAAACTTACCACCTTGAAAATTGTGGGATCCCATCTAGAGATCAAGGACTCGGCATGGCATAGTGATATAAGGTTAGTGGACCGACTGCTGTTCCACTGCTCTTCGGCAAACTAAAAAAGTTGGAGAATTGTACACTTTGAGAGTTCACTTTGCATAAATATAATTGCGGCTTGAGAATCACCACTGTCATGGGCATCGGAGTTTCTGTGGGCTCTATCTCAAAATTCAAGTTAATTCCGTCGAGCAGAGTTTTGCGCAATTAAGCTGAGAAGCCGCGCGAGAGATGTGCACGATAGCTCACGACTTAACAAGATTATTCAGGAGTTAAAAGCTGATTCCGGGGTTTGGAATTGAATAATTTGGAAGCTCAGTACTTCGTCTTTCATTCAATTGAGAAAAATTTTGTTCAGAATGTTAGATTTGAGTATTATTTGTCGGTTTCCCGTAAAAACTACACTCGTCTGATAACATTAGTCTCTCAATTACGACGTCAGTGTTCCTAGGAACATTCACTTTTTCTGAATTTATCGGTCCGAACTTGTGCTCTGACAGTTTGCCGATAAAAAAATATCACAACAATTAACCATCGTGAACTCGGAATACTGGCAAATTGGGGTTGAAAATGAAAATCAGACGCGTTTACAGATTAGCAAAATTCGCGGAATAGGGTTCAAAGGAAGCGGGGCTCTCTGCGACGTCCGCGCTCCGCTATGAAGCACCGCTCTTGACGCGTGTTTTTTACATATTCTCCGCTACTAGTCCACAGTTCCAGAGAAACCCCCATCGCCACGATGACCGACACAGCAGCAGCGCCAGCCCCAGCAGCGGCCCCAGCGGCAGCCTCGCCCAAAAAAGCCGCGAAAAAGGCCGCAGGAGCGAAAAAGCCCGCCAAGCCCCGCGCACACCCTCCAGCGGGTGACATGGTTCTGGCCGCCATCAAGGGACTCGCCGACAAGAAGGGATCGTCCCTCCAGGCCATCAAGAAGTACATCGCGGCCCACTACAAGTGCGACGTCGAGAAGCAGTCCATCTTCATCAGGAAGTTCCTGAAGTCCGCCGTCGCCAAGAAGACCATCACCCAGACCAAGGGCAGTGGGGCCGCAGGTTCTTTCAAGTTGGCCCCCAAGGCCGAGGGCGTGAAGAAGGTCGCCAAGAAGCCCGCAGCCAAGAAGGCAGCCGGAGCCAAGAAACCAGCAGCAGCCAAGAAGCCCAAGGCCGCCAAGAAACCATCCGCGGCCAAGAAGGCGGCCTCGCCCAAGAAGCCCAAGGCGGTCAAACCAAAGGTTGCCAAACCCAAGTCGCCCAAGAAGGCAAAGGCACCCGCCAAGCCCAAGGCCCCCAAACCCAAGAAGGCCGCAGCACCCAAGGCCGCCAAGCCCAAGCCAGCAAAGAAGTAAATCCGTCTCTTGCGGCATTTCCTCCCCTTACCCCCTCACAATCGGCCCTTTTCAGGGCCATCAAATGCTTCTCACGTACAAGCAACAATTCGTCCACATCATGCGTCATTCATCATTATGCGCAGTGCTCTCAGCAGGGGGGAAATTCCTTTCTTGGATCGGTCGGTGTGATCCTCGACGATTACCCTTTGCTTGCACTTTTTTCCATCCAGAGTACACGAAGATAGGCATTAGATGGATCAACATAGAATATAAATGAACATGTTTCCTATCAATCGATACCGTGGGAGGAGGATATTTTCACGGTGTTTATTATATATTGACTAGTCGTTGTTAATTCTAAACCCTCAGAATTCCGCTTGATCGTCTAATCATTTTTTTTCTCCAAATTTAAACAAGATGTAGATTCAACCTCATTCATGCCCTAAGCCTCCAGTATATCATCACCAAATATTTTGAAACACAGTTTCACCAAAGTGGTAGCACCACCATTCACTACAACATTTATTTTTGGAATGAACAGAGTTGATCCTGTCTGAACAACACGGGAAGAAACACTCGTAAATATCCGGAAAAGTATATCTTCGAGCCTGGGAAAAATTCATCATTGCCCCCTCCTTCAGTTCCATACTTTCTGCTTCAAGATGCATGGAGTTAATTCTGTAACGACCAAAACAGCGCAAAAAAGGTTAAAAATTATATTTGAATTGTTGTTTCTCTTCTTTTGGTAGCGGGGTATGCGCATAACTATATGAGCTCACCTGACAGTTAACCTTTCCCGAGACACGATTGAGTAGACGTTTATCAGTCAGTGAAGTCATCGATAGCTTGCCTACAGGTAATAATTATAACGATTTTAATCGAATAAGGAAAGTGATTTACAAGCCTCGCAGTGTCGGCCAGACCCACGGATAAATTTGACGATAGTTTTAGTTACAGTCCGACGTTGTCTCGATTTTGGCTGCCAACATTGATACGATGAGCACTGAGCCGTAGTGCCCGGTAACTACGAATCAACATCAAGTAATCATTATCTTTCTGTCGTCGTGCCGAAATTGTCACAGTGCCGGTGGCAAGTGCTGGCAAGAGTATTTTATCTCAACCCCGACACTATCCACTTCCTCCATGAGTGAGATTCGCGTGTGTTCCGTAAACATATGCTATTAACCTGGAGGGCTATTATCAATGCCGGGTTTTCACTTTTGAGAATGCAGTGAATAAAACAAAAACTGAAATCCTAGTATATCGTGCGAGGGCTAGTTCTTCCCGAGATTATCAGAGGGCATCAGTCCTTTGAACCCCTTCCGGTCGAGATATTTCACCTTTTTAGGACACTCCAGAATTTTCATCGTAATCAAAAAGTCAAGGCGGAAAATTTTGGGTGTTGTGGATTTTGCATGAGTATTTCGGGTGTTTCCATTTCCTTCCAAGTTCGAGGAAAAATCTCATATTCCACATTAGTTTGAGTGGCCAAGTCCTCCGTCGCTTCACCTGCTTTGTCATTGGAAAAGTAATCAATTGTAGCCACCAAAAACGGGTTCGACCATCCCGTAGAAAATCGGGGGAAATTGTGATTTCCGATTATGCTTCTTTCGTCAAAGCGGTACCCGTCCAAATAGTGTTTGAGAAGATGATTCACTTTCAATTAACATCAGGCACATATTACGGAGCATTAACAGGGTGTCTACCAATATTCTCCGAAAAATTTCCATGACAATTCCCCGTTCTCCAAACTATTTTCGTCGTTTTTCCAGGACAATTTTGGAAGAAAAAAGTAGAGAAAAAGTATGCTTTGAGACGAATTTTATTGATATATATGTGTGTCTCTTAAAAGATGTAGAGTTGCAACAACAAGTACGATTGAATTGTACAGAAAAACTGTGACAAACTCCAAGTCTTTTCAACAAGACAAATCTCAAGATCTTTTCAGGGCCATTATTTTTTTTTATCGCTAAACCTTCATGCTCAATGATTTTCCTCCTTTTCTCCAATTCCTTCAAATCATCAGTTTTCTTTTTTGCAATTCTTCTATCATTCTCTTCCTTCTCTTCATTATTCTTCAGAGAATTTTTATACGCGGTCGATGAGTTTTGACACTTTCTGATTAGATCTCTAGTTATGACATAGTCGGTTAAAGGAACATCCATCACACTTTTCGCGTCGCAGATCACTCGCTGTGCTATCAGTGATCTTTCTTTTTGATTTTTTCCAAAACTTTCCTTCACTCTGAGCGCCTCAATCGCGGAGGTTGAATAGACCTATAGAGGGATTGAGCGCAAGTGTTCGATCAACCGTATTCTACGTACTGATAACACATGGTCCGTATCAAGTGTCTCGCACGAGCCTCGACATTTGTTTTGGTTGCTCAGTTCCCGTCTACTCTGCGCTTTGATTTGCGTGGCCCATATCTCACTTGTAAGGCTTTCTGTTGGAATAATTTCTTGTCTCGAGATAAGTACCGGCAAAATTCCATATTTCACCTCAAATTTCCATGACAATTCCCGGTACTCCCGGTTTTCCAGTGTTGGTAGACACCCTGATTAAATTGATCGGTCTCCTTTGACTGAGGAGATGTTGTTCATGCTGGGTGGGTCGACAAGAATGAATATGCTTTCAGATGAAAAGCAGCCTCTTCTCTCAAGAGTACCTTGCATCTACGTTTTAAAGGAATTCGTGGCCCTGAAAAGGGCCGATTGTTTTCTAAGAATGTCAAGATGATGGCTTAAGCACGCTCTCCTCGGATACGTCGGGCCAACTGGATGTCCTTTGGCATGATGGTAACTCGCTTGGCGTGGATTGCGCACAAGTTGGTGTCCTCGAAAAGACCGACGAGGTAAGCCTCACTGGCCTCCTGCAGAGCCATGACGGCCGAGCTCTGGAAACGGAGGTCAGTCTTGAAGTCCTGGGCAATCTCACGCACCAGACGCTGGAAGGGCAGCTTGCGGATGAGCAGTTCCGTGGACTTTTGGTATCTCCTGATCTCACGGAGGGCCACGGTTCCGGGCCTGTACCTATGGGGCTTCTTCACTCCACCGGTGGCCGGGGCACTTTTCCTTGCGGCCTTGGTCGCGAGCTGTTTGCGCGGGGCCTTGCCTCCGGTCGACTTCCTGGCGGTCTGCTTGGTACGGGCCATCTTGAGGTGCTGTGTTGTGAGCGGAGCTATACAACAAAACTATAGTCTCGTCGGGGAAAGTGGCCCATTTTATAGCCTGCGCGCGCCGAGTAGATCGAGTGACAGATGTCGGGGAACTCGGCCTGCGATTGGTGGAATTGTCGGAATCGTCCCGCGTTGAGGCACGCACGGTGGGAACAGCGCCACCCCAGGTTCCGAGAAGAGGGGGACTATTTTATGGTCGGCTATAAAACGGGCCACTTGCACCGTTATCGGCATCAGTCGCCGTTTGCTGTCTGTACTTTGACTAGCCAAACAAGATTTCAAGATGACCGGCCGAGGCAAGGGAGGAAAGGGGTTGGGAAAAGGAGGCGCCAAGCGGCACAGGAAGGTGTTGCGTGACAACATCCAGGGCATCACCAAGCCCGCGATTCGTCGTCTGGCCCGTCGTGGCGGAGTCAAGCGTATCTCCGGATTGATCTACGAGGAGACCCGAGGTGTGCTGAAGGTGTTCCTCGAGAACGTCATCCGTGACGCCGTGACCTACACCGAGCACGCCAAGAGGAAGACCGTCACCGCCATGGACGTCGTATACGCCCTGAAACGCCAGGGGCGTACACTCTACGGATTCGGAGGCTAAATTCTCCAGTCCTACAGGCACCACCAATAACTAAAGTAAAAATACACCAAAAACCCAATCGGCCCTTTTCAGGGCCACCAATCATTTCAAACGTTCGATAGATTATCATGTCTCAATATCCTGGTGGTCCATTTTCTACGTATTCCTCGCTGGATGATCGCTGAATTCAAGCGTCGGCTCTACTACAAGATCATCCCAGCAAATAATCTATTTAAAGTCAGTTATTCAAGAGGTTGTACACTAGGCAGATAAATCATCTCCGGTCCTTTTCCTATGACAAAATTGTCTGAACATCTTGATCAACTATTTATGAATGAGTCATGTTTTAAAATGATAAGTTGGGATAAATAGAAATTTAGAATCAAAGATGTTATTTTTGTGGATTGGACGAGCAATCGAAATCATCACGAGCACAAACTCACTTCAATCAAGAATAAATAGAAATTGGTCGACTCTATAGCTTTCATCTTACACAAATCTGGAGGGTCTAATAGTAACAGATCTAGCATCCTCCAGTAAGTAATATCATGTGTTGTCAGGCAATGGATGTCTAATATTTTTAATCATTGCAAACCTTACTGCTTCGGTGATTCTGTGTGAGTCTATTGGACCTAAAATTCCATAATTCTATAATCAAGATCTGGCGGACTAAGAGCGCATCTTGATAATTTTCCACTCAATCCCGACCTTGCGCCCAGTACAGTTCCTGTATCAATCTTTTCCAGATCGCTGAAAAATCCTAATCATCCTTAATCCACGATTCTGAATAACACGAGGATGTACGCACAACAACGTAAATACATCACTTTCAGGTAAAGCTCCAACTTCTACTATTGATACTTCAAAAATACACTACAAGACTATGGGGTGTATGAAATGAGGACTTGTGTCCTGTTTTAAGCTCTCACGTTCAAATAAGGTATGAGGATTAGTTACCCGGCATGGATAATGCTTAAAATTCAACCGATATCTGACGTAACACTGAATTGATTCTAGCAAGAGTGATGACGCGTGATCGATCAAGAGGTTCCTTCACAAGTATCGCGGACAATAATCACTTGATATAATAATGACTCAAATAATGATTTTTTCTTCGGGAATTTTTCAATTCTGTGCCGGAAATTTAGGAAAACTAGGATGCTTCATTCGTTGAAATCGCAGGGAATACCCGACTGGTTTCGTACATACGATCCAGTTGACTTATATGCTCTGGACGTGTCAGACAACTTTTATAATTTGGACTCGTTCTTCTTCCTTATACGACAAAAGTTCCAGTTGTACAAAATGGCATACTTCGATCTTGACACCGCGATCTCCGACAAGTGTAGCATAAGTGAAGTTGATAGCGTATCTTGTATACTCATTCATTCATCCGATCTCAATTGCAATGGATTTGAAGAATGGTGTCATTTGAGAATTTTTCGAGATCGAGACAATCGCTTCACTGAGAATTTTTCAAGGTGTCTTGGCGTCCGACGGTATAAAAGAGCAGTCGAAATGAGGTTTGAAGTACCAAGTATGGAATAGCTATACACACTGCTATTGCTCATGATAACTTTCTCAGCAACATTACGGACAACTTCAACAGAATTTTCACTGAAAGAAGATGAAGGCCATAAAATTGCACAAACACCGCAAAGAACATGAGAAAGATCTTTGAATTTGCTAAAAACTACTCTAAGTGAGGATTGAAAGCGTTTCCATGGATATTGGCATTGCGAAATACCGCGATACTGGAGTTGACGGTAGGATAGGTTCAAAGTCTCAATCGAATTCCTAGCTCCTACAAAGGTACCATCATGCTGTTCTTCCGTCAGAAAAGTATGGTGGCCCTGAAAAGGGCCGATTGGTTTCTTTTTCTTTTTTTCAAAATCCTGAGCACCCAATTTACTTGGAGCTAGTGTACTTGGTGACGGCCTTGGTACCCTCGGAAACGGCGTGTTTGGCCAGCTCACCGGGCAGAAGGAGACGGACGGCAGTCTGGATTTCCCGGGAGGTGATGGTCGACCTCTTGTTGTAGTGGGCCAGACGGGAAGCCTCGGCGGCGATGCGCTCGAAGATGTCGTTGACGAAGCTGTTCATGATGGACATGGCCTTGCTGGAGACACCGGTGTCGGGGTGCACCTGCTTCAACACCTTGTAGATGTAGATGGCGTACGACTCGCGCCTCTTCTTGTGCTTCTTCTTCTTGTCGCCCTTGGCGATGTTCTTGACGGCCTTTCCGGCCTTCTTCACTGCCTTTCCGCTGGTTTTGGGTGCCATGGTAATACCGGTCGATTGTCAGAGAAACGACTGATGACGGAGCGGGAGTTGCGGCCCCTTTAAAAGAACTGAGGCTCCGCTTCTCCGAACCGGTGAATGTGAAGCCACCGTCGTTCCCCTCTCGGTGAGCGCGCAGCTGAGTCTGGCTGTCGCTGTCGATGCGAGTATCCCCCACCGAATACCCGACCAGTTTTTTACCATTTGCTCGGAATCGGCTGGCTCAAGCGCATATAAGGGGCCACTTTCCTACCACTGAGCATCCAGTCTACGACTGAATTTCTTCGTGACACTAGTCTACCCCAAACCTCAATCTCATCATGTCTGGACGTGGCAAGGGAGGCGGCAAAGTCAAGGGAAAGTCAAAGACCCGCTCGACCCGGGCCGGACTTCAGTTCCCCGTTGGACGTATCCACCGTCTGCTGAGGAAGGGCAACTACGCCGAGCGAGTCGGTGCCGGTGCCCCGGTCTACCTGGCCGCCGTCATGGAGTACTTGGCCGCTGAGGTTCTCGAGTTGGCAGGAAACGCCGCCCGTGACAACAAGAAGACCAGAATCATCCCCCGTCACCTGCAATTGGCCATCCGCAACGACGAGGAGTTGAACAAATTGCTCTCTGGAGTGACCATCGCTCAAGGAGGTGTCCTGCCCAACATCCAGGCCGTCCTCCTGCCCAAGAAGACCGAGAAGAAGGCTTAAGCTTCACCCGACTCTGTACATTGATAACAAAACAACCCCCAATCGGCCCTTTTCAGGGCCATCACATGATTCAAACGTGAAACTTGCAATCATTCTGTTGTCTTCATCTCATGTCGATTCCAAACAAAATTCTTCGTGACAGAGTTTATCTCTGTTATGCAATATTCAGTCGAATTCTCGCACTTATTTTTATTCTATGGAGTATTAGTTTACTCAAGCTGGACGTTGGAAGCTAATTGATGCAGTTCTTCCCTATTCCTGCATCTGGAACGTGTTTCTGGCATAAGGTATCGTTGAAGGGCTAGCCATGATATTTTGCGTTAGATGGTTTTGTTCCCAGAACAGTTATTTGTTCACTATTATAGTTCGAGAAGTAAGCACTGAAATTAAATACATCTCGGTGGCAGCAGTAAATGAGAATCCTGTCAAATTTTGAGTCGGTAAAACACGTTCGCATCATTTGAGCGGCTCAAACTCATCTCATTTGTGAGCTAGAATCAGTAAAATCTCTGCCACGCTCGTTTGCGCATTTGAGCATGCAACCAAATAGACAAAATAATGCGACCGTTACATTTTTGAACCGTTAAAAAGTAACCCCCACAGCTTTCATCTGGCTTTAGGCTCGTCCAGAAAGTTTGTACACATATTTGGGGGTGTTTTGGGGAGCAATTCCACACGATGGGGCATATTTATATTGTCTTTTTCAGTGATAGGTCAAAAAAAAGTATCTGAAATTGGCTTGATGAAATCTAAAATTTGGATATCCCGACCAGATCATTGTTGCAGTCAGTAGAACTTGTATGAAGGAACATATCCACACAGTTTTGGGGCCAAAGAATAAAATAACGTTCGAGGGGCGTCTTGCTGAATGGCAACCTTATTGTTGGATATTGAGCTGGAAGTTTGTTTTTTTGCAAAAATGCTCAGCTTCTATCGTGTGGCTCCTATGAAAAGTACGACAATGAATAGGAACTAGATCAATTCGGAAGAAATGCAAACATCGTTTAGTTTTGCTCTCAGCAAACAGCTCGCAGTAGTCACTAAGCTCAACTATTGATTTCGGACAAATTTTCTCTCGAAAGTATCAATCTTGACAAAGAAAATCGGAAAAAATGTATCCAGTCGGGGCTATCATTTTTAAGAATAGGCTAAAAAGGGCGAACCGAAATTGTTATGGACCCTAAGGCCCATGGGCAGTTTTAACAAAATCAAAAAAATTTTTCTGTAGTGAGTCACCATGGTTAAGACGGAAACAGATTTTTCGGACTTTGTCCAAGCCCGGTGATGGCACGGCGTTCCGTGAAATGTTTCGAGCTGGCTCACATATTTTTTCTTATACCGGATATTCAACGAATTTGCACCATATGAAGAATAATCTCAAAAATCGTTACAGATCTATGGAAAAAGGTATCACTTTTCAGTATTTTCTTGTATCATTTCTTGTATATTTCTTATTGAGTATTTTCAGTATTTGATTGCCATTGGATCAGAATAGAATTCTTCGTGTGCCACATTTTGTTTGAGATTTCAATAGGGATTCAATCCCTGAGGTTGCGACGATATCGACGAGCTTGAATCACCTCTTGTTCTCATTTGAATTACATTTTCCACTAAACGATCACCCCTAAATTACACAAGCCCTCTTAAATCTCTTGTTAGAGCCGTATTTATTCCAATGTTACAAGTGACATCGAGAACCGCGGCCAACAGAGCGAGTATTTCGTCACTGGCTTGAGTCTGAGCCTTTCCATGTTGTAATATACTGTTTGGCTCTGCGGATAGAGTTTATCATCTCGTAGATGAACATTTACCGCTGGATGTAATAAATACGCGGAGTGGTGTCTTCTCAATAAGACATCCAGAAATTGACCTCGGAGCATCCAAGACAGAAGATCTACAATAGTAAACGAAATAAGTTTATTAGAGAAGTCTGGCTATGATATCTTGAGGTGCATAATTGACTCCCCATTGGAAATGACCAGGATCGACCATTATATTTAACGAAGGTACGAAATCTATTGAAGGTGGATACTGCCACACCGATCGTAAATCTCATCCGCAAAGTCATCGATCCGTCACGCAAAATTGCTCGTCCCCGCACGCAGCTGATTCAGCGCGCACTGACTCTAATTTCAAAACAACGATGACTTGGCAAATTTAGTGGTCTCATCGACATGATGCAGTGCTTCATCGGTCGAGTTTGATCTGTCCGCCGACTGAACCATCAGGAGACTCATATACAATGGCAACGGCCCAAAATTGAATCTCGTTCAGGGTAGTCCGGGGTAGTCATAATAGAACGTGCTTGTCAGACACTGTGGCAGACTAAAGATCAAGAGGCAAGAGTAAGTATTTACATGCGAGTAGCGTAGAAACACGTGTTTCCAGGCGTCCTCGCTTGGCGAGAAAGCCTGGAAACAAATGTTTCTACGCTACTAGCATGTAAAACACATTACGTATCTCGTGTGGAAAACTTTTTACTTCGTGAAAACCATACTGGACGTCGGCTTCGCCGACGTCCAGCATGGTTTCCACGAAGAAAAAAGTTTTCCAGCACTCGATACGTAATATACTATACCATAATCCCTCGCCGCCCATAAAGCCCACGGAGAGCGTTCTCTATGACGGCTGCAGTGCGCGCATCCTAATAGTTGTATAACATATATTTATACGGTTCAAGGAAGGCCGCGGTCAATTGTCGACCGCGGCACGTCGTTATGATGGACCCTTTGTAAATTTTGTGGACGAACGAATAATTGGTCGTTTACGACGGTCAACTCGAGTCAGGACGTCTGCACATTTTGAGGCACACCTTTACCCAATCTCGTTTAGCTCTGCTGATTGTACTTGGTACACTACTCATATGTATTGAGGTGAACAAGACAGAAAGGATCTCTACAAATTTGCTAGCAATCAGCTGCTCTGAGATGCTCTGATGGCTTGTATGTCAATAGCTCTATTATTGCTCAGAATCGTGAAAAATCATGAAATAGTATATTACGCAACAAGTGCGAGAAGGTCAATTTCCGCACAAGTTGCCAAACGAGTGCGTGAATGTTACTTCTCGCGCGAGTTGGCAACGTGTGCGGAAACTTCTCGCACGTGTAGCATATACTATTTATGCAACTGTGCGCGAAGTTGTAATTAAATGCACCACTGTCCGAGCAAGATTATCTTGGAAACGAAGTTTTCAAGAAAGGCCAAATTCAGAGGGATGACGTGACATCATATTTTGGAACTAAGCGTGGATGAAAATGCATTAGAGAGAGAAGTTACATTCACGCACACTTCACCAGTGCGTAAATGTAAAGACTGTGCGAGAAGTCATTCACGCATTACTTCTCGCACTGTAAATAATGAAGAGAAGTCTCATTTTTTTACAACTTCGCGCACACAGTTGCGAAAAATTGTATAATATTTGCATGCACAGAGCAACCAAAAAGATCATTCATTCATGCTCATCACAAACCGTGATGAGGTATAAACGCACCGCGCGCGTGGCCATAAGTATTATGATGGGCCGCAGAAACAGCAAACTGAGTCAATAATCTCACGGAGAACAGCACAGACAACTGATGAGAATAGTTCATGCACTGGATACAAGAGATGGCAATTTCCGTAATTTCATGGCACAGAAATCAATTCTCCCCTCGTGTAATTAAAAGATTTTCTGTTGCTTGATTGTCAAGGGGAGATAAATACTTGGAACAATGAGGTTCATCAAACCAGCTGATTTGATTAAATTTTGATAATTTCATTCACTGATTTTATATTAACAAAGGGAGGACCAAGGGTCCGGGTAAGTAATTTGAAGGAAAATCTTTCTCAATTTTTTTGTACAGTTCGGAACTGTATCTAGAATATAAGTTATCAAGAACGAGTATGTGCAATGGATCTCGTTTTCGGATGTATGTCGAGAATGTATGTACAACCAAAAAATTCAGCAAAACAAGCGTATGTACACTGTAAAAAATGTTTCCGAAAAACTTCAACAAACTGGTGGAAGTCTTCATTCAACCAGTCTGGTTGAAAATTCAACCAGTTTCGTACCGTTGAATATTCAACCAATGTGAACTATCTCCGTAAAGTTCCTGCATATCAGGTTGCCTACGTGTGGGAGGTAGAATAAGGTGAATGGTCATATGGGTGGATAAGGATTGATGGGGGAGGGTGGACTGATGGATGATGGATCGATGGATCGATGGATGGATGATGGATGGGGTCGATGGAAGGATCGAAGAATGGATGGTGGGTGGGTGGATGAGTGGAGAAGAGGGATGGAGGGTGGATGGATGGATGAATGGGTGATGGGTCCATCCATCCGTCCATCATCCACCCGTCCATCATGAGTCCATCATCCATCCAATTACCCATCCACCCTTCATCCCTATTCTCCACTCATCCAACCATAACCCATCCATCCACCCATCACCCATCCATCTATCCATCTATCCATCCATCCGCCCATCCATCCATCATCCATCCATCCATCCATCACGGGATATAATTGCTTGAATGAAAATTCAACCAGTTGGTTGAATGAAAAATTCAATCAGCTGGTTGAAAGGTTGGTTGAAAATTCAACCAATTTTTTACAGTGTACATAACATACTTTGATTATGGACCCATGGATGCAATGTTAATGTTTTTCGCTACATCTTTGGACAGGCGGCTTATTCGACGGACTTGATACTCTGGATCGTTCACATTCTAACTGTGCAAAATTTTAAGCAAGACTGCATGGACGCTTGGTTATATACCCTCGTGATGTCCAAGTCCCCAAGCTGGGTATTACGATCGACTATAATTCGTCTCAAGGGGCTCCCAAATCGGCAAGCCAATATTTTCTCAGAAGCTGAAAATGTTTGTGGTAAGAGGAAGTAACAACAACACATTCATATTAGCAGGTAGCTTAATATTAATCGCAGAAAAATTCGTACGATTCATCACTCGCGAGTCACCAGCAAGTATGTTTCTAGATAACTCTTTCGAAAGTATTTAACTAAAATCGCTTTGAAAACCAGATCGGGAAATTACGCATCAGATTTTGCGTCAAATTGTTAGTGGAATCTCATTAGAAATCTGATTGAAAATCCTCATTGGGGAAGATACTGGAAATGATTGTTTCTCATGAGAAAATCAAATGATAGTCTATTCTTATGAGAGAGTATGTATCACAATCTTGGTTTGTGCTCATGGTCCTGAAAAATTGAGAAAATTATAATCAACATCACATTCACGTTTGATTTGAATGGAGTCTTTGCTAAAACAGGCATGCCTACAGATCCCTTCATGAATTTTTAAAGATGTAATAACCTCGAATCTTTTAATATTTGTCTTGGAGTTACCATTGCGGTTTCTTTCATAAGCATTGACATGAGCTTCGTTCATGATAGGTACGAAGATCCATTCAAAACGTATATTTTTCTTGAACCTTCAAATTTTCCAGAAGGAAATTTCCGGAGATACCACTCAATTTGAAAAGAAAGTGGCGTAATTTCCATTCCAAAGTATAAAAATTCCGTCTTCAGTGAAATCTCACCTCTGAAATTTATGCATAAAATTGTATCATGAACTGAGTTGAGAGAAAAGTTTCAAGACAATTTGATTATGAATACATTTGAAGATGTATTTACCACACTATTGCTTCGGGAATCAGAGTTGTTATTACATGATGGCTTTGAAAATTTTCGATAGAGATGCTTTTCGGAAATTTGCGAAATATATTTTTCTTAAAACTTCACCCGAAAATTTATATTGGAACTTCATTACTCGTATGCTTACAATGCAAAGTCTCTCGTGAATGCTGCCAATGAGGTTCTGTTTGAGAATTCAAGGGTGCCCTTTCACATTCATCGAATCGATTAGTTTGTTGAACAAGAGAGTATGGAAATCCCAATGAAATTGTGATCGGTTTTTGAACACCTTCAGAAATTCTCCAAACACTATATCTGAGTACGCATACGAAATGGCACAAAAACTGCTTTATTCAGTTTTCCTGTTATCAGCTAGAATTCACATACTCTTGGAGAATAATTTCTTATAAACCTTGGTGAGTGACATCCAAGGAAAACTGTAAGTAAAGCGATGTTCTTATGCTATCATGAAGCAACTACCAATTGTGACAACATCACTACTTTTTCGTGAACGCCCTATACTTGTACTGTTTTTTTTTTTTTTTTTTTTTTTGTAATCAATTTCATTCGTTCAAAGGACAACTTTTAAGGTCCGTACCCGTGGAAATTTCTGATTCAGAATTAGTATGCAAAGTTCTGCATATCTCTTCCCATGTATTCACTTAACGAATATTTCAGATATGGTTAAAGATACGGTGTTCAGTTGGAATCATCAGTACAAGCAATATACGGTAGACGTCCACGTGCGATTTTTCAATTTTATTCCAGGAACCGATGAGGAACTCGGACTCAAATTTTGCATCGGTTTCTGTCGATGGCAATTGAAAAATTTCAAAAATTTTACCGAATGTTATACCCATAGTGACCAAATCATAACCGTGTCACGGAGAAAATGGTGAACAATTCAAATTTAAATTTATCATGCAGTTGGGAAGATAATAATTTATCACTTAGTTCTCGACAGCAAAGATCTTGCGGACACCCTTAAGCAGTTTCGCAAATCTTTGTGAAAAAAACCTCTGAGAATCTCTATAAAAAATTCTAAAGTTGGACATCAGATATGCTGCATCCTTTTTCACGCAATCTCAGGCATTTACATAACAGTTAACTTAGCATGACTGGACAACATTTCTCAATCGATATTCTCAGAAAGATTGTTATGGGATCCACTTCTCAGGTTCGTATCACAATTGACCTGGGATCCATGTAACAAGCGAGTTTATACGCACATAGCAAGTGCCCGATGACTTGACATTGGCGATGATTTCATGTGGTTTGGAACGCAATTTGGATATCGTGGAGTCTTTTCCTACAGCTTGAATAAGTAAATTGTCTTATATAGAACACTGATCGATTCACGATAATAATATGCATGTAAAATGTCAATTCTTGTATAAAATTCTTACTCTCTTGAAATTAACACCTTCTCAATCATGGCCCAGCAGTTTTGAAGGCATCACATCCGAGGCTAAGATATTGACGGAGTCTTACGCTCTGACGTTTCGCCGATGAGAATATATCGCAAAACGGGACTTTTATTGATTTGAAACAGTTGTAAATTAGAGTTGAAAATGAAAATGAGGCGCAACTCGAGGTTAGCGAGATTCGCGGAACATGGCCCAATGGAATCGGGTCTTTCTTCGACGTCCGCGCTCCCCCAATGAATAGCGCCTTCCGCGCGTGTTTTAAATATATTCTCCGCATCTCGTCCGCAGTTCCAGGGAAATCCCCATCGCCACGATGACCGACACAGCAGCAGCGCCAGCCCCAGCAGCGGCCCCAGCGGCAGCCTCGCCCAAAAAAGCCGCGAAAAAGGCCGCAGGAGCGAAAAAGCCCGCCAAGCCCCGCGCCCACCCTCCAGCGGGTGACATGGTTTTGGCAGCCATCAAAGGACTCGCCGACAAGAAGGGATCGTCCCTCCAGGCCATCAAGAAGTACATCGCGGCCCACTACAAGTGCGACGTCGAGAAGCAGTCCATCTTCATCAGGAAGTTCCTGAAGTCCGCCGTCGCCAAGAAGACCATCACCCAGACCAAGGGCAGTGGGGCCGCAGGTTCTTTCAAGTTGGCCCCCAAGGCCGAGGGCGTGAAGAAGGTCGCCAAGAAGCCCGCAGCCAAGAAGGCAGCCGGAGCCAAGAAACCAGCGGCAGCCAAGAAGCCCAAGGCCGCCAAAAAACCATCCGCGGCCAAGAAGGCGGCCTCGCCCAAGAAGCCCAAGGCGGTCAAACCCAAGGTTGCCAAACCCAAGTCGCCCAAGAAGGAGAAGAAGGCAAAGGCACCCGCCAAGCCCAAGGCCCCCAAACCCAAGAAGGCCGCAGCACCCAAGGCCGCCAAGCCCAAGCCAGCAAAGAAGTGAATCCGTCAATGGTTGCATTCCCTCCCCGTCCCCCTCAAAATCGGCCCTTTTCAGGGCCACCAAATGATTTTTACGTACGGATAATATGCGCTCCGACTTTTACAAAGACTTTCATCGCTTTGATGGTGGGATTCCATCCTCAGTATCGGACCATCACATACAAAGCTACGCTCTAAACATGTATTAGGGCTTCTATCGATTGTCTATATGTATAATGTAATCTCACCTACACGCTCTTTTGAGTTGTCTCCCCGGCCTTCTCGGGCATCGATACAGTTTATCATTGAATAAATAGTACGTGTTTTATACTACTAGGTATGAAGTTTGTCACACAAAATTTGTGCGGTCTGCTGCAACCTTTTAAGGCTTAGTAAAACATGATAATATCTATATCATTGCCAATGATAGATGACCACAAGGTAGTCGTCATCACTGAATCTAAGCAGTGGATGAGGGAAATGTTGATTTTTTGTTTCAATCTATACTCAGAAAGTTCATTGACCGCGCGATCCATCACATTCTAATGGGATTGAGGAGCAGCCTTTGCTTGAGTGGATTGATGCCCGATGAGAGCAATATGAATCTAGAGATCCGATAATTCCAAGGTATCTGTCCAATCTGCATTGATCAAGTAGAGGCATATTTTTTGACATCGTCTAGGATGTTATAAATTCTGATGGTTTCAGGACTGATCTAGGGCAATGAAGATTTGAATAATTTTCGTAGCAAACAAATCAACGAGCTGCTCGATTCTTCTTTCGACATTTTCTTCTTTTCCGTCCATAACAAGTGAGGGAATTTACAAATTGAGAATTTATATTCTAGAATTCATCGCTACCGGATGGTGACTAGACAACATATCTCACGAATACTGACGAGACTTCCCTGTCTCGGTTTCCGATTGTTTTTGATATAAGGAACTAACTTCTCTCTTCTGAAAAATGTGAAATGACCATTGGCAACGCCAATTGGTGTCAACAATTCGTAGGACGGAAATTCATATTCTTGTAAGCAGCATAATATGTAAAATGAGTTTACGCTACGGTACAATCCGTGCCTGATTCGAGATAAAAATCAGTTATTCATCACTTTCCTTACATCACCAGAACGGAAGATCGAGACCCCGGCCAAATCAAACTACGTGTACCATTATTTTTCCCGAAGAGTTCGGAGTTGGTACTCTTTGCAACGAAACCTAGTCTATCATAGGAGGAAAGATTCTCCCTCAGATTGTTCTGTTCAACTTCAACGCATGCTTTGCAGAAATTTTGTGTTCGACATTCCTTGCCTCGATTCTCATGAGAAGTGGAAATTTTCATTCTCGATTGACCCTGTAGTCTTGTTCTCTTAAAAAATTTCTGTCGTTTGGGAAAACCTCCTGCGTGGGATATAGACGACGCGGGACCGCACATCTAGGGCACGACCAAGCCGTAAATTTTTACTCGGTATATTCATTGTCCACGAGCTACTTTCGGATTTCCACACAATTCGTACTGCGCTTTTTCACGCTTTGCATTCTGCTCCCGACTATCCCCATGCCTTCATCGTGCTGATTACATGACAGGCGTGAGTGCGGATTAGCCTAGTTAAGTCTCCAGGAATCTGAATAGTTCATTGATACGTGAGACGTTATGTGGTGGCCCTGAAAAGGGCCGATTGTTTTCTAGGAATGTCAAGCTGACATCTTAAGCTCGTTCTCCACGGATACGACGGGCCAACTGGATGTCCTTTGGCATGATGGTGACGCGCTTGGCATGGATCGCGCACAAGTTGGTGTCCTCGAAAAGACCGACGAGGTAAGCCTCACTGGCCTCCTGCAGAGCCATGACGGCCGAGCTCTGGAAACGGAGGTCGGTCTTGAAGTCCTGGGCGATCTCACGCACCAGACGCTGGAAGGGCAGCTTGCGGATGAGCAGCTCGGTGGACTTTTGGTATCTCCTGATCTCACGGAGGGCAACGGTTCCGGGCCTGTACCTGTGGGGCTTCTTCACTCCACCGGTGGCCGGGGCACTTTTCCTTGCGGCCTTGGTAGCGAGCTGTTTGCGCGGAGCCTTGCCTCCGGTCGACTTCCTGGCGGTCTGCTTGGTGCGGGCCATCTTGAGGTGCTGTGTTGTGAGCGGAGCTATACAACAAAACTAGTCTCGTCGGGGAAAGTGGCCCATTTTATAGCCTGCGCGCGCCGAGTGGATCGAGTGACAGATGTCGGGGAATTCGGCCTGCGATTGGTGGAATTGTCGGAATCGTCCCGCGTTGAGGCACGCACGGTGGGAACAGCGCCACCCCAGGTTCCGAGAAGAGGGGGACTATTTTATGGTTGGCTATAAAACGGGCCACTTCGTCTACATTAGCATCAGTCGCTGTTTGCTGTCTGTACTTTGACTAGCCAAGCCAGATTTCAAGATGACCGGCCGAGGCAAGGGAGGAAAGGGACTGGGAAAAGGAGGCGCCAAGCGGCACAGGAAGGTGTTGCGTGACAACATCCAGGGCATCACCAAGCCCGCGATTCGTCGTCTGGCCCGTCGTGGCGGAGTCAAGCGTATCTCCGGATTGATCTACGAGGAGACCCGAGGTGTGCTGAAGGTGTTCCTCGAGAACGTCATCCGTGACGCCGTGACCTACACCGAGCACGCCAAGAGGAAGACCGTCACCGCCATGGACGTCGTCTACGCCCTGAAACGCCAGGGACGTACCCTCTACGGATTCGGAGGTTAAGCTCTAGTCATCATCATCATCATCATCAACTAAAAGACAATCGGCCCTTTTCAGGGCCACCAATGAATTCACACGTTAGATAACTATTATTTTCCTGAAGTCAGATCGCACATGGTTTCTGTCCAACTCCAATGGACCCTATATCGGGATTTGACAGGATTTGTTATGTTTCTACGACGCATTGGACGTCATCTAGGCCGTGGAACGCCAGGGACGTATTATCTACGAATTGGGTGGTTAAGTTGCCTGTTAACCATCACCCCCATAATCATTAGCTGGAACAGGAGTCAAACGGCCCTTTTTAGGTCATGACATTACTAGATTGAATTCATAGAAAAAATACCTCAAGAATCTCCGATCTCAGTTATTACAAAAAAAATCAGTTATTTTCGTCTGATGTAAGGGTTCCAGTCTCATACGACCATCAACATTCTCTAATCGAGACAGAGCTGCAAATATCTAGATTCTGATCCTTCCAGTCCCTCAAAATATGACCGAAGGGCAGTGAGAGCTTGTTGCACACCATAAGAAATTAGAACCCCACCGATTTCAGATTCTCCATTGATGTCGCTCCCTTTTCCATCACCCGATGCATTATTCGACACCAGGAAAGTCACACCATCTAAAATATATTTGTCACTCAAATAGCCTTCGGTCACGATAATCGTGTCAAAGTCAATAAATTCTCAAAAAGCCAGACCACCGCATCCCAATTTTGGGATGTTCAAAAATTCGACTTAGACAGTTTTTGGGTCAGAATATAGGCAAAAATTAATCAAATTTTCGAGTTAGGGAGTTTTTGCTGGCAAATTTTCGTTCGAGTTCGTGGGTTTTCAGTTTACCGTGTAGTTAGGGGGGTTTTCGAGTTAAGGAGTGTCAAATTAGTGTATTTCTACAATACTATAAAATGCCGTTTCAGACGTGTAATCAGGCAAAATTTTACTCATAAACTTCATTCTGCTTTCGCGGAAAGGGAAATCTTTTATGCGCGCAAAGAGGGAGCTCAGCATACGTGAAATAAATGATCAGAAAATTTTCGTCATCACTTTTTAATCAACAGTGGTAGGTATGAGTGGGTATTGTATGGAAAATGTGTAGATACGACCAAGCTACAGACCGACACTTTGATAGAATGTTCCACTCATCTGAAGCTTCTCTCCTCATAGCCTGACATTGT
The DNA here is from genome assembly GCA_029851415.1 of Eretmocerus hayati. NCBI lineage: Eukaryota > Metazoa > Arthropoda > Insecta > Hymenoptera > Aphelinidae > Eretmocerus > Eretmocerus hayati. Next base: position 101,992,591 of record CM056744.1, read on the forward strand.
CTGAACAGGCGCGGACTTATCTATTGATAGTGGGTCATGATGGGTAACATCATATGAATAACCAATCACTCATGGCAAGACCTCGCTGTGACGATGTATTTCTCAGAATTCACAATACCTTTGAATCTGCTTGACATATTCACTGTGGCAGAGGAAATCGTTAGTGCAGCAGGTTCTACTAAAGAATCCCACATTAGACGAGGGAGTCTCACTGGTAAAACCATCGCTGCAACGAAAGTGTACATTTCTGGGTCATGGGTTTTTTTTAACTCCTGGAATTTGATAGTCACTTCGACAGTGCAAATCACGAACTTAAACGGTCGAAAATATATAGGGTCATCAACACCTCTTGTATGTACGAAATCAGCCCATAATTTATTTCAATGCACCCTCACTCACTGCTCCCTTCCCACTTTTCGTTCTTTAAGAGTTTGTAGTCGACTGGTAGTAATGTGTGAATTCATTGGACATCATCTATTGATTTTAATAAAGTGATCATGTGCAATTAGCAGTATATAATTAGAGATAAAAATGTCTACAGATGAAGAAAAAATGCTCGCAAAATCCACATAAAAAGCCAATCATTATAATGAGAGCTTAATAGCTCATATTGGTGGTAAAAACTAGATTAAATAATTCAGATCTGTCTGACTATGCACGGCTGGAACTACTTGCATGATCTGATAATAATTATTATAATCGATGTTGGGTCATTTGTACACCGACTTCGCGGCGCGTGATTTAGCTCCTAAGAAATTTTTGGAAGTTCACAACTTGTAAGAGACTCCTGCCTTCTGTTTACATTCACAAGGGAGATCGTCGCTAAAATTTTAAACAGAAGAAAAAGTGAACTATTTCCGTTGTAACGACATACCTGCCGACTAGCATGAAATAGTTGAGAAAATCTTATTGATGACTCAATACAAGAACTGATCCGTCTTGTTTTTGGTTGTGAGAACAACTATTCTATCAGCATCCCTAGAATTTGTGAATGAACAATTCAATCTCAACATGAAAAATCCTAAAGAGGGATCGGACTCGCATCTATTTTTTAGAGATCGATCGTGGATTACTCGAGGGATTTAACGCGCATCAGCCAGTCGGAAGAAAACTGAAACCACGTCGTAGACTTCACAGATGATAGCCTTATCGGAGATAGAGAGTGCTCAACTTTCAAGGCACTTGGGTGTCAAAAATAGCTTGCGAGATTAAATTCCATACCTTCAGGTACATGAGACTTGAGTGAGGCCTCGGGATGGGGTTCACTTAGAGCTTGTCAGTATCAGAGTTTCTTTAAATCCGAGCTTGTACTGACAAGGAGAGATCATGGTCTGTGGGTCGTGAATTCGGCTGAAACTCTGGGAATCGTCTCCTTTTGGCACCAAAAGATGATATCCAAAACCGCTAACTTGAGTGCTAAAACGTTTCAGAGCTATGGTCAATCACATTAGCATTGTTAGTATACCTATATATATCAACTTTCAACATGGGCCTATATGGGCAACGCCAATGTCATAGGCTGTAGCTCCAAAACGTTTCAGCATTCAAGTAAGCGGTTTCGGATATCATCTTTTAGGCCAAAATGAGACGATTCCCAGAGTTTCAACCGAATCCACGACCCACAGACCATAACCTCTCCTTGTGAGTTGACTGATGAGTCTAATATTTACTTGGGATAGCAAATTGACCAACAGGCATTAGCAGTTCTCACGTCAGAAAAATATGGTGGCCCTGAAAAGGGCCGATTGTTTTTTTTTGTTCTTTCTACTTCACAGTCCCAAGTTAATTTACTTGGAGCTGGTGTACTTGGTGACGGCCTTGGTTCCCTCGGAAACGGCGTGTTTGGCCAGTTCACCGGGCAGAAGGAGACGCACGGCAGTCTGGATTTCCCGGGAGGTGATGGTCGACCTCTTGTTGTAGTGGGCCAGACGGGAAGCCTCGGCGGCGATGCGCTCGAAGATGTCGTTGACGAAGCTGTTCATGATGGACATGGCCTTGCTGGAGACACCGGTGTCGGGGTGCACCTGCTTCAACACCTTGTAGATGTAGATGGCGTACGACTCGCGCCTCTTCTTGTGCTTCTTCTTCTTGTCGCCCTTGGCGATGTTCTTGACGGCCTTTCCGGCCTTCTTCACTGCCTTTCCGCTGGTTTTGGGTGCCATGGTAATGCCGGTCGGTTGTTAGGGAATCGACTGATGCCGGAGCGAGGATAGTGGCCTCTTTATAAGACCGCGCCAACGGTTTGGCCGAGCCACCGAGCGCGGAGCTGCAGTCGTTCTCTCGGGGGAAGCGAGAACGCGATCGACAGTCCCCCACTAGAGAAGCGACCCACTGCCCCCTGTTGGGGCGCTGAGACCGAGCGCGAAAGTATATGAAAGGCCACTTTCCCACCACCGGGCATCAGTTCACGGCAGATTATTGCTCGTGGCACTACAGTAACCCAACACTCAATCTCATCATGTCTGGACGTGGCAAGGGAGGTGGCAAAGTCAAGGGAAAGTCAAAGACTCGCTCGACCAGGGCCGGACTTCAGTTCCCCGTCGGACGTATTCACCGTCTGCTGAGGAAGGGCAACTACGCCGAGCGAGTTGGTGCCGGTGCCCCGGTCTACCTGGCCGCCGTCATGGAGTACTTGGCCGCTGAGGTTCTCGAGTTGGCAGGAAACGCCGCCCGTGACAACAAGAAGACCAGAATCATTCCCCGTCACCTGCAATTGGCCATCCGCAACGACGAGGAGTTGAACAAGTTACTCTCCGGAGTTACCATCGCTCAAGGAGGTGTCCTGCCCAACATCCAGGCCGTCCTTCTGCCCAAGAAGACCGAGAAGAAGGCTTAAGCTCACTCTTCAATAAATTGACCAGCCATAAAAAAAAACAATCGGCCCTTTTCAGGGCCACCATTCACATCACGAACGTATCGACAAAACAACTCGTTCGCCTTTCTTTGTTTTCATCCTGTCCCGTTGAGTCAAAGGAACTCGTAAGAATCCCTCCGATCCGTAGTTCCTCAGGTGCAAGGAACTCGTTCAAACTCACGCTGGCGAGAAGGCTCACACACCTCCGTGTAGTAAGGCTGCTCGAGGAATGGCAGTGATTCTATGGTCATAAGAGTTACTCCAAGTTAGTCGGTGTCGAAGCATTAGAACTACGGATGTTTGCAAGTCAAGATAAAAGAGGTTCCGTACGGAACCGTGGTAGATGGGAATGTTTGACTTTATGAAAAAAGATCGGTGTGCCGGAGTAACTCTATAGTTTTTTTCGCATTCATCCGGCGAGTCTGAATATGGCGACAAAACTCGACATCAATGTTGTTGACATTACGTGTATTCCTCCGACCAAGTTACATTTGTCACAATCAAATGCTGCGATGCGGAGTGCGTACATTTTGATGTGAAGAGAAATTTTTCGATCGAATTCATTTGCAACTCACAATCAGTAGTACGTCTGATGCGCCAGTGAAAATTGTGAAAGTTTCTCTTGGGTCGTAATCATTTATGATGCGCTAAAATATACATAATGGTTGTTGTCTTTGTGAATTTTGTTCTTCTATGTGTCTCGAAGGGAAGATATCCATTCTTGAGTGAGGTACACTGAAAATTTCCGTTCCAGACTCGTGTACGCGGAGTAAACTTGATCCTGCGGCACAAAGTGTTGATGGTAGTGATTTTTTGACTGACCCGAGTTGGAAGACTTTGTAAATCATCTCGTTTCTCCTTTATTCGCCGAATGTATAGCCTCCTTCATAGCTTCATCACTCTTCGTGACTCGCAAGGAGCACCTCAGGTGTTGTGGGCGACGCGACGGGTTTGGCTGAAACTCTGGGAATAGTCTCCTTTTACCACCAAAACCCAGAGCCGCAGTTGCAAATGCCCAACCGTTTTCAAGCTATGGCCCATGACATTAGCATTGACCATATGAGCCCATATTTGAAAGAGATATATATATACATATATTCGCAAGGCTAATGTTATGAGCTGCATCTCGAAAATGGTTGGATATTTGCTAGTGTGGCTCTGGGTTCCATCTTTTGGCGGTAGAAGAAGACTACCCCCAGAGTTTTAGACAAATTTCTGCTCGATAGGCTGAACTCGACTTCAATAATGCACTAGCGCATCGGCAAATTGTTCTTGACAAGGTTATATGGCTGGGAGGATAAAAAGTATCCAGAGAATCAGATGCAAACTGGCAGAGAGAAGAAAGGAAATACCATCAAAATCGGTGGTAATAAGAGAATGGAAGTAATTTAATAGCATTCATTCTGCGCAAATGGCCACTTTAATTGAGTTTTGGTGCATTTTTCTGCCAGAAGTTTTGTAGTTTTCTTTGGTTCTCGTCTGCACGGTTCTGAATTCCGTGTTCCGCAACTCCTGAATCTTCCTCGTTCGTGAGGAAATTGCCAACCATTTCCTCCTCAAACGCATTGTAAGAAATTCCTTTCGTATCACACTACTTTTCAATCTTCCAAACCCAAAGCAGAGAATACAATGGCTAACTAATGGTCACCTCAATATCACGAACTAATAAGTATTGGGGAGTACTGTGATGGTCCAACTCTTTTCGTCTATCTCAGACGATAGGTAGATTATGTAGTTTATGATCAGATGATCTAAAGTTTCTCAGACGCTCGGTAAAATAAGTCGTAGATGATCAGATAACTTATTGATACCTGAGGCAATTCGGGAAGGCTTGTTGCTCATGAGGAACTATCCACTCTTGGCCATCTAAAAACTTGGTTATGAGAATTCATCATGATTCAAGCGGTTTTGGTTGTCGCGGGAATTGAAGGATGAGTACCTAGATTATGTTTTCCATGGTCATACAAATTTCGAGTTTTTCATAGGGTACGTAGAAAAAGTCATTGGAAAATCAAACCACTCGTTGATCCCACGGACAATTTGAAATATTTTATCGAGCACCAAAGTATTATTGGCGATCTGGAACACGAATCCAGAAAGTTCATAACGATTAATGACTCTTGGTTATCTCAAATATTGAAAGTAAGTAGAAACTGTCGACTGTGGTCAGACCACCCTCGATTTTCTCAGGCGTCTAGTAGAAAAAGTCGTCAACGGTGAGACGAGTTGTCAATCCCTCAGATATTTCGAAAAATCATGTTGAAGTATCCGAAGCTATCTCGAAGGCGAATCATGGGAGATTATGAGAGTTTACTCATTTCTGGATATTTCAGATACTAGAAAAAGTAGAAATGGCTGACTGAGGTCGAACAACATTCGATTTTCTCAGATCTTCAGTAGAAAAAGTCGGCAAGGGTCAGACAAGTATTTGGATCCCTCAGACATTTCGGAAAATCATGTTGACAATTAGGATATTCTAGGCTATCTCGAACGTGAATCACAGAAGTTTATGAGATTTCACTCACTTCTGGTTGTCTCAGATACTCAAAAAAGTAGAAATTGCCGACTGAGATCGGACGATATTTGGTTTTCTCAGATCTTCAGTAGAAAAAGTCAGCAACGGTCAGACAACTATTTGATCCCACAGAGATTCTGAAAAATCATGTCGACAATCAATATAGTCTTGCCTATCTAGCGTTTAAACTGTGGGCGTCTATGAGTGATCGGTCTCCTTGGAATATCTCAGAATCTGGGAATAAGTGGAAATTGCTGACTAAGGTATTATGACGCAATCCGATTTTCTCAGGCGTTCAGTAGAAAAATTCATTAACTACCAAACAACTTCTGGATCCCTCAGACATCGTAGAAAATCTCGTCGAGCATTAAACTAATTATGACCCTCTAAAAAAATCAGTAAGAATGTTTCAATAAATGTCCCGCATATTGTGGCTATCTTAAGCATCAATAATGAGTGAAATATCTTGTTCCTTGTTCGACTAGTATTTGGAATCAAGAAATTGTGGGGTCCCTGTACATGCAGAGAAATTTGCAAGAATACAGTATAAGAGCTTCATTCCAAAATTCCAAGACTTCTTATTGGGAGATGATCTGCTAGTCACAAAATTGGATAAGAATCAATTAATTACTCAACTTAAAGCCTGATCAAAAGAGCTTTCGCAGACTATAAAAAACCACATCAGACAATGCTTGATTGGGATTCTTGCATGTTAAACATCATGCCACCGTCACCGCCACAATCTGCGGTACTACAAATAATATCTTCGAACAACGAACGAAATATAATGAAGGTTATTATATTGCGAGCATGGAAACACACATCCCGGAACATCCACAACTTTTTCATGATGACAATTTATCGAGATCAAGGCACATGCTCTTTCTAAATAAACCAGAGTGCAGCTAGTCTATTCAACGTATAAAATGATTGGTGGCCCTGAAAAGGGCCGATTGTTCTTTTTTAGTTGATGATGATGATGACTGGAGCTTAACCTCCGAATCCGTAGAGGGTACGTCCCTGGCGTTTCAGGGCGTAGACGACGTCCATGGCGGTGACGGTCTTCCTCTTGGCGTGCTCGGTGTAGGTCACGGCGTCACGGATGACGTTCTCGAGGAACACCTTCAGCACACCTCGGGTCTCCTCGTAGATCAATCCGGAGATACGCTTGACTCCGCCACGACGGGCCAGACGACGAATCGCGGGCTTGGTGATGCCCTGGATGTTGTCACGCAACACCTTCCTGTGCCGCTTGGCGCCTCCTTTTCCCAGTCCCTTTCCTCCCTTGCCTCGGCCGGTCATCTTGCAGTTGGATTAGTTTGTCGGAAATCGACAATTGTACAGTGTCACAGCAGCGACTGATGCCGACGACTGCAGGAATGGCCCGTTTTATAGCCAGACACAAAATGGTCCCCCTCTTCTCGGAACTTGAGGCGGCGCTGTTTCCACCGCGCGTGGCATGCGGGACAATCTCGACAATTCCACCAATCGCAGGCCGAGTTCCCCGACATCTGCCGCTCGATCCACTCAGCGCGCGCAGGCTATAAAACGGACCACTTTTTCCGGGGTTGCCATTCGTTCTGTTGTATAGCCCCGCTCTCAACACAGCACCTCAAGATGGCCCGTACCAAGCAGACCGCCAGGAAGTCGACCGGAGGCAAGGCCCCGCGCAAACAGCTCGCGACCAAGGCCGCCCGTAAAAGTGCCCCGGCCACCGGTGGAGTGAAGAAGCCCCACAGGTACAGGCCCGGAACCGTGGCCCTCCGTGAGATCAGGAGATACCAAAAGTCCACCGAGCTGCTCATCCGCAAGCTGCCCTTCCAGCGTCTGGTGCGTGAGATCGCCCAGGACTTCAAGACCGACCTCCGTTTCCAGAGCTCGGCCGTCATGGCTCTGCAGGAGGCCAGTGAGGCTTACCTCGTCGGTCTTTTCGAGGACACCAACTTGTGCGCGATCCACGCCAAGCGAGTCACTATCATGCCAAAGGACATCCAGTTGGCCCGACGTATCCGAGGAGAGCGTGCTTAGGCCTTCAGTTGAAGATTAGGAAGAAAAATGAAAAAAAAAGAATCGGCCCTTTTCAGGGCCACCAAATGTCTCAAAACGTAGTGTAATTATTCTCGTTCTTGAACAGGATTCAGTTGGCCAATGCGTATCCTTAACTTTCATGATTGTGAAATGATTTTTAAGAGGTCTCGCAAGTATTCCACTGCTGCAAGATAGTACTCTTAAAAGCATTGCAGGAAACTGGTACTTTGGAAAAATGGGTTGACCATCTCATTGTATTCAGTTTTTATGTCTTTTCGCTCCACAGCGTATAATCAGTCTGCGCCAAGTAATCTGAAGCTTGTTCTCAAGTTTGCGTGATGATCAATGATTGGTCGAAAGGGTTTCTGGCTCATAGCTTATCAAGTCCGAATAAAACTCTTTTAAACAATTCAAGATTTCGAACCCTTCCGTGGGCCTTGTGCCAAAGTCAGAGCATGTCCATCAAATGATGCTCAAAAAAGAGTGCGTTATGGATCATCGACGATAACCATTGGATTACTCTCGTTTTGGTACTGGGAGAATTTTCAGTCAAGAGAAAATTGAGCACTAGTACATCGCGTAACTTGGTAATGACGAACCTCGCTCAGCCTGAGCGTTGAAACGCGCGTCCTGGGAGATTTTCCCCGAGTAACTATACTGCCAATTCAAGGCGCATGGATATGAACCTTTGTATCAGACGGAAACAAAAACAGTCATGATGACTCCAAAAGAATTCTTGGAAAATCCTTGTTTGAGGATTCCTTGTCAGTGACAAAAATTATTATAATCTGTAATTTTCACAGTTGAATTCTTGATCTCTACCTTTATTCAAGTGTGTCGAATTGCAATCATAAGTAGTTGGTCGTGAATCAGTTCAGGCAACGTGATATCTTTCGCCCACGTCAGCTGTCCGGGGTCATTTCTGCTAACTAGAAATCTAGGCTACAAATTTAGCTAGAACCTCGAAAATGCTCTCCTCTGAACATCGAAAACCAATATCTATGTAGCCGAAGGCTTACCATGCAGACCTTCTCGAGTTGCGGCCTAAGATATTAGCACTGCGCGTATAGCTTTATCATCAATTTTCAACATAGACCCATATGGGCAACATTGATAAAAAGGTCAGTATCTCAGAAAGCCTTGTCCAATGGAATCCAGAACCTTGGAAGTGATCCTTTGCGGTTAATATAAAATGTACACCATCCAAAGGTTCAGCGAAATTTGTGACCTAGATGGATAGAACTCTACATACTGGTCACTCTCTCGCTTGCATAAGGAAAAATTACATACAACGATCAACTTGGAACAATCATCCAGGCCACTCAAATGAAATGCGTGGCCAAATGCATTGCCACGGTAGACTACTGTGAGTACCACAAGCTCGACCACAAGTGTTCACATAGAACTTGGCACAGGAACACATCGGCGCATTCACGAATCGGCAAATAGACAAGGTTTAGACAACAAAACGATATATTGCGATCAGACTCGATGATTCCTTTTATAACAGTAGTCAATTCTTTGTCCCTACTTCAGGGTCAGCATAATAGCTACCGGCATGTATACTTCGAGAATGTTACCCTTAACTCGAAATAATTTTGAGAGTTGCAGTCTCTTCAGTGGAAAAAAAGATGCCACTTTTAGCAGTAGGATCGGCCTAACTAACGTAGAGCAATTTCAGAGAATAATGAGCCCATAGGATTTTTCTGCATGGGACATAGGAGATATAGTTCTATTACACGTTTAAAAGATTTGGTGGCCCTGAAAAGGGCCGATCATATATTGTTTGTTTTGTTTTTTGTTTCTCGGTCGAGACTTGTAGGGAGGAAAGATTTAAGCCTTCTTCTCGGTCTTCTTGGGCAGAAGGACGGCCTGGATGTTGGGCAGGACACCTCCTTGAGCGATGGTCACTCCGGAGAGTAACTTGTTCAATTCCTCGTCGTTGCGGATGGCCAATTGCAGGTGACGGGGGATGATTCTGGTCTTCTTGTTGTCACGGGCGGCGTTTCCTGCCAACTCGAGAACCTCAGCGGCCAGATATTCCATGACGGCGGCCAGGTAGACCGGGGCACCGGCACCAACTCGCTCGGCGTAGTTGCCCTTCCTCAGCAGACGGTGGATACGTCCGACGGGGAACTGAAGTCCGGCCCTGGTCGAGCGGGTCTTTGACTTTCCCTTGACTTTGCCGCCTCCCTTGCCACGTCCGGACATGATGAGATTGAGAGTTAGGTTACAGTAGTGCCACGAGCAATATTCTGCCGTGAACTGATGCCCGGTGGTGGGAAAGTGGCCCGTTATATGCGCTTGAGCCAGCCGGTTCCGAGCAAATGGTAAAAAACTGATCGGGTACTCGGTGGGAGACACTCCCATCGAAGCGCCAGCTGCGCGCTCAACCAGAGGGGGACGATGGTGGCTCCATATCTGTTGGTTCGGAGAAGCTGAGCCTCAATTCTCATAAAGGGGCCACATTTCCCGCTCCGGCATCAGTCGATTCCCTAACAACCGACCGGTATAACAATGGCACCCAAAACCAGCGGAAAGGCAGTGAAGAAGGCCGGAAAGGCCGTCAAGAACATCGCCAAGGGCGACAAGAAGAAGAAGCACAAGAAGAGGCGCGAGTCGTACGCCATCTACATCTACAAGGTGTTGAAGCAGGTGCACCCCGACACCGGTGTCTCCAGCAAGGCCATGTCCATCATGAACAGCTTCGTCAACGACATCTTCGAGCGCATCGCCGCCGAGGCTTCCCGTCTGGCCCACTACAACAAGAGGTCGACCATCACCTCCCGGGAAATCCAGACTGCCGTCCGTCTCCTTCTGCCCGGTGAACTGGCCAAACACGCCGTTTCCGAGGGAACCAAGGCCGTCACCAAGTACACCAGCTCCAAATAAACTTGACCCCCAGGAATTTGGAAGAAGAACAAAAAAATCAATCGGCCCTTTTCAGGGCCACCATATTCATCCAACAAAGGAATTGCTATGCCACTAATGATTTTTAGTTCCGCGAAACAGTTGTTCGTGAATTTGAGAGTGATAGTGGAGCTCAAATAGTCATTGCTAGCTAAATAAGAGCCAAACGCTTTGTCACGCAATGCAATAATATCGCTATCGGTGGAAAAATTCCAGCTCATTTTCAGAATTTCTATCAACATCCCAAGGCAATTCTTCGAGAAGCGTGATGTGCAACACTTCGATATTATATCATCGCGGTACTAATGCGGCAATTGCCGCGTAAGTGTACGGCAAAAGGGCGGCCATGCTAAATATGAGTGGGTTTACATATGACAGGGGAGTTCTGGGACCATACCCATACACACAATTCGACACGTAAAATAATCGTCATGAGATTCACGTAAACAATCAAGGAGGGAAAGAATTTTATGCAATTCTCCGATGTTAGTCCGAGCACCCGGGTGCTCGTAAAATTGAATAAAATGGTATTTGTGCCTCGTTCATGAGGTTCCCCGTTTCCGAGCAATTAGCTTGACCCTCGTCTGCGGATTGGGCCGAAAACCAATCGCCCAGTAGCGAGCTACAACTTCATATTAAATTTGTCGCAAATTATACTGTTATGTTCTATGGATGAATGATAAGAACAAACCAATCTCACGGAGCTAATTTATAGCACTGTTTTTCGCATCATGAATTCTACCGAGAACATAATGAAAGTTCGATCAATTGGTCGAACTTTCATCATGTCATGGACTGCTCGGTGTAAAAGTCTCGTGTATAGCCACAACGACGAGTCGTCAATTAGATTTGAGTGGCCAAGGAATAAAAAGAAAATCAAATTTTTCTCGTTAACTTCGTCACTCTTTTGTTTTAGCGATACGTTCGAATCAGTATATACATGAGACATTCTTCGGGGACTTGAGTCCTCAGCTCCGTAACTCACCTATGGTAAATATTCTATTAAGCTCAGGGATATATCATCTGGTTTTGGGTAGCACTACCGGGAAAACAATGATGAAAATCGTCAAGCTACCAAAATTTACAAGTATACTTCACATGTTCACGAATCAATATCCGTTTTGAAATGTGGGGGTCGCCAACCTTTTTTCCGCGTAGTCAAAAAAACACATGGGTCAGCCATCGATTTATTCTTCAACTTAAAATAAAAGTACAAGACGTCGCGGGAAGGAGTTTCAGCCGCTAGTGCTACTGTGGTATAATAAGCGCTCCTCGTTTCACTCACATTCCTCAACATTGGAATTGAGGTGGTGGTGCTGAGAGATGGCTGAGAGCCGTCTACATCTCAATAGCTGATGCCCAGGTTCACATATCGTCGCCCCCGACGAAGAAAAACACGTCCCCATTTAAGAATGCATTGGGAGAACAATGAGAGGTGTTTTTCTTCTTCGGGGGCGACGATATATCAACCACGGTCTGCAACCCCCTTTGCCTGCCTTCAGTTTTGGGATACGTAGCTCTAGGTATACCCAGAAAAAATTGTTCGTAGGCTAAGTAAAAAGCTACAAATCAAATCGAGAATCAAATATTCCCTCACAACATTTCAAAACAATCATACTTTTTAAAAAATCTCAGTTGTGAGCTGGTTTCTTCCTCGTGGAAGGTATTGGTAAGATGTCAGCTCTTGGTAGCATTTGAGAGAAATTTTATAATGGTCCTTGTATTGAAGAATTTGAATCACTAGAATTCAACACGCGCGCAAGCGCGCTGATTGTTCATTCTTGATGGGTTGAAAATCGAAATCGAATAATAGGAAAATATTAAAATCGCAATGAAACGGGTTCGTTAAGCCAATATGTTACTTTTTTGCCAAGACGCACATGGTGTGTGGCATCTTGGAACAGATTTTTTGGAGAAATGAATTTACGTTTCAACCTGCTAGTTAAATTACAATTTTTAACTTGACTACTGTTTACATCAACTTCAACTTGTTTTCGTTTTTCAGAAGTCTATATCATTCAATGTATAATGTATTTTATGAGACGCCAGTTCATCTTGAGAGCTATGGAATTTTCTACTAATATCTTTGGATTCAGGAATGGACATTGAAAAAGGTGGTTGATACTTGATTGAGATTTCAAAATAAACAATAAATCAGATAATCAACAGAGCGTTTGATTCGGAAATTTTTGACTGCAAAAACATACCTGCTTTATTTCTGATTTAAAAATGGTACTGCTTTAGGCGCTTTCTTCATTTTTGCTGATTCTCTCCTGATAATTATCAGTACATTGCATCTACAATCTATAACCTTACAACATTTTTTGTTGATACTCAGGTATAGTAATTTTTTGATGAATTTACAAACAACAACAACAATCGCGCACCCTGGAAAACAAATATATTTTCGAGATGCGAAATATCGCAAATTGCGATACTACTAACTTCTCGATCGCACTGCGGATTAATAAAAGGGATCAGCAGGTCACTGATGTGGAAAGCTTGATCTTCGACAATTTTGCGTTGCAATCAATTTGGCTCAGAATATGGAAGCCTGCGACGCCTCGGGCTCGACTTAATTGTTGCGACTTCGGCATTTCTGAGCTAGCTTGAATACGACTTTCTAATTCTGTTATTCTTCCCGGACAAAGCTTTCTGGGTGCCGTTTTTTGATAGAAGTCTATGAAGAAACATAAATAGTTTTGGACTCGAATCGTTTCTCAACTAATGCCAAAAAATTGTTGACATTTCGTCGCACCAGAAAATGGTCCCAAATTCGTTCATCGCCCAGATACCGATAATAGGGAATGGTCTCAACTGAAGAATCGCAGGTACCACGGGATATGCCTATAATTTGGTGTTTGAAAATGCTAATTATATATTTTTCGACGTTTGAAAACGCAAATTATAGTTTTGCTTGAGACAAAAAAGGCTAGCTAAAATAAATGGAAAAATATTAAGATTCGTCGGAGTGGCATTCTTTTAAAAAGGGTCCAAAATAAATAAATAACTTTAAGTATTGTCGTGTGGAGTAAGCGCGTTTGGTTTTGGGGGTCTTGTATATGCGACACCGAAATGAGTTCTTGAAGGGTTCGTAAGGCGCTTGAGAGGAGTTTTGGAAACATTTGTAAGGCGTTCTTGGACCATTCGAAAAGAACTCTAATGGGGTAATACAATAATTGCGGGTAGGAGAAATCGAACAAAAATATGAGAATAGCAAAATTTTCCAGCACTGTAAAAAAAAATTCAGTGCGAAAATGCGAGCGAAAAGGTAATTGGAGACTCGAAATAGTATTTGCGAGTTCTCCTATAAGAAATACACGGACCAACATGGCTTGGCTAGCTTCAAAGGATGTTGACTTCCAATAATTTTTGTGTGACTGATGGAAGGCATTTTCATGAAAATTTATACAGAAGGTAAGGCCACCCAACTTGCCCTGGTCCCAAATGATTTCTGCAATTTCCAAATAATTTGAAGTAAGTTTTTACCTTTTTCGTGTTCGCACACCCGAGATTTTGTATTCAGTGAAGCCGGTGCAAAATCTTATCAAATCAACCAATTTTGATGCATTTCAGAGTTTTTATGCCTTGTTTCAAGAAATTAGAGATCCTTCCTTGAACCTTGAAAAGCTCGGATCTGGAGCGATTTGATGAATACGGAGATTAGTCGTAAGACGCCAACTCACCTTTATTTTTCTTGTCTGACTTTGCTCTCATTGCTTCTCAAGGATTCATAGGAAGGAGTTTGACAGGTTTTATAGTCCTCATATCAATAGCATCGATGGCGCAGTGGTTACGATGGTGGCTTGCGAACTTGACATAAGCAGAGGCGCGTGGGTTCGATTCCCGCGTAAAGCAAATTTACCGATGGTTCATTAGGTTTTTTCGGTTAAATCGGGAAAGTCGGTTTGTTGGATATCTCCAGATAAGTACAAAATCATCGTAAATTATTATTATTTTTTCATTAAGCAAAGAAATTAGAGAACTCCTTTTCAAGGAACCCTCAAAAACCCCGTTCGAGCACTTTCCGAACGTCCCAAGAATCCCACAAGCAACTTTTTCGAGCCCTCCAAAAATCCCGCGAGAAGTAATTTCGGTGGCACATACAAGAACCCTTTGTAGAACTGTTCAAGAGCCGGTTGTAGAATACTTTTAGATTTTTAAAGTATTCTTCAAGAATTCTATAAGGATGTTGCTGCTGGCCTTTTCTGAAATTTCAAAAAATTCTAGCGGGCGTAAAATATTTTTTTGGGTGCTGAACCTCTGGAAAAGTATTATTTTTGGTACCTACTTCGATGCAAAGAATTGGCGAAAAGATCCGCAAAGGTCGTGCGCACAGATTTGCCGAATTTTACTGATCTGACCCAAATACAAAATAGTTATTTTTGGCTGAATACCTTATTTTTGTGCCCAAGCAAGTGGAAGTCAACTGCTACAAACCACCAAAATTCGTCTGGGAATTACACTACCGGTCAAAAGTTTGTGCACACGTAAAAAAAAATTTCGATTTTGCTCACTCGACTGCTTGGAACTCCTTGGTCCAAAATAACTGTACTTGGGCTCATTTTGTAGCTTTTTTCAAGCACTTTGAGGGTTATTTGGTATTCCTTCGGTTCAGCTCAATAGATTCTTGCAAAATCAATCTGAAGCTTTGTAGAATTTCATGAAAATCGGGTCATAATGCAAACCCTCCGCAAGTCTGGCGGAAATTGATGAATTTCGATTATTCAAAGAGCATCTCCAAGTAGAAGTCAAGAGCTTCAAAATCCATTCTTAGTAGGAATTATTTAGGTTATTCCTGATGCAAGTTGTGACCTGTGACTGTGACTCTATTTGTAGAGGGAGATTTTTCTCGAAAGAAAGGACCAGTCATTGAGAAAATATGAAGGGACTCATTTTTTTCACTGGTATGAACACTGATCTTGGTTTCCTCTCACTAACAACACGGAAAAACTTGGAAAGAATCAGAGGAATACCTTCGTGGGCACCGTGAGCCCGATTTCTTCACCTTTCGTGGTTTTTGGGACTCTAGTTTATAAAAAATAAGCTCGGATCAGAAATAAGCTAGAGTAATATTCAAAAACGGATTTTTGAAGCTCTTGACTTCTACGTTGGGATGCTTTTCGAATCATCTAAATCCATCAATTTCCGCCAGACTTGCGGAGGTTTGCGTCATAACCCGATTTTTATGAAATTCTACAAGGCTTCAGATTAATTTTGCAAGAATCTATTGAGTTGCACGGAATAAATACACTAGATCGAGCACTAGATAGCTCTTAAAGTGTTTGAAAAAAGCTACAAAAAGAGCCCAAGTGGAGTTATTTTGGACCAATCTGAGTATTCGAGTGAGCAAAATCGAATTTTTTTTCTTCATGTATGCACAAACTTTAGACCGGTAGAGTAAACAATTTTTTGACCCAAAAATCACTCTCCGTGTGACGACTTTGGCCCTAAAAAATCCCACTTTCGGCGGAATCACCCATGCATGTGTGTCCTTGCGGCTCGCGCGCCGGCTGATGCGCGGAGACATGACTTGAATTTGTGTTTTCATCAATTGTGTGTGTTATTTATCGACACGTCGACATCGACGAGCGCCTTTTGGCGCTTCACCAAAATCGCGGGGTTTTCCCCAAATTTAACATAAAATACCCTGGTTATAAACTTTGAGATTTGCTTAACAAATACGAATGTGTAAAGTGGATTGAAGCTTTAGTTTTTGTGGTGGATTGGTGCAAGGCAAAAATGATTGCTCTTTTTAGGCTAGGTTTTGCACTCATCTTCATCGTCCTCATGGCCGAATCCGTACCTAGAGAAAATTTCAAGACCTGCGAGCAGAGTAGCTTTTGCAGGTGAGTTTTTGCCAAAATTTTACTAGTTAAAATTCATCCCGCTTCACAGCCCTTCAACATGTTTGTTTCGATTTTTGTGTGCAAGATTAATACTGTCGTGAGCTGAGATCGATTTTGTTGTTTGCAAAGTATACAGTTACACCAGAAAAGAAGTCGACATTCCAATCTAAAAACCTTTAGATATCCTTCCTCCAACGGACAATATTTCAGAAAATGGAGCAATTCCGTTTCGTGTTGGGTTTGTTTACAGTAGTGTTGCGGAACTTTCCTTTAACCTCTATTTTTGCATCAATCTGTTTTCAATGTGTTTCCATAATGCCGAGACTGCCCTCTTGATTCTATACAATCTTATCAAAATGTCTTAATCACTATCTCTCCTGCTGGACTTTGAGTCACAACAACTATACGTTTCTGCATCTTATAATAAATCATTAAGCGCTCCCTGACTCAATGTGGACTCAACCCCGTCATGAAAAACTTTCCATCATTGCTGCATCAAATTAGTGTTTTAATTATTGAATAATCCATTCAGCTAAATCAGCTCTGAGACTCGTTCAATTAATTTCTATCCATCCCCAAACATTTAAATAAGAAAACAAACTTCCAGGCGTTGCAGAAAAGTAGAGTCTGACAAGACTCCATACGAGGTTGTTCCCAATACTGTTTCTCACGATGAATCGACTCTCCACGCTGAGCTCTACAACAAGGATACTGGTGTCTATTACAAACTGTTGCTGACAGCTTTGCAAAATAACTTGTTCAGGCTACATATCAATGAAAAAAGTCCAATACACCCCAGATATGAAGTGGAAAATTCACTGCAGAACCAGCCTCAGCTTGCCAAGATGGAGCTTTTTGAAAGCACAGCAACACATATCACCATCAAAAATGGCCCCAACAGAGCTACCTTATTCTTCAATCCTTTCAAGGTTGACTTATATTCCGGAGATAATCTGGTCATCTCTGCCAATGCAAGAGGTCTTATGAGATTTGAGCACCTACGCACGAAGCCAGAACAGTGAGTAACAGTAAACCTTTGAGAATTACTTCTTCTGACCCAGTGAAGTTAGTCTGAGTACAAACTCAAAATCCTACAATTCCGGTTTTCAAAATACTCCATTGAGTCGATTTTTATTCAGTAATTTCATACTCTCTTGAGGTATGCAAAGATAAATCTACCAAACTGTTGGAATTACTTTTATATTGTAATGGCTAACAGGTAATGAATACGAGCAACCAAATTGATTCCTGGTAGTGTCTTCCATTAAAGTTGAAACAGCTTTGGAATTGACATAATCCTTGATGCTCGATAGTGACAAACATTTTCTGTGGTTCAGTGAACAGATCTGTATTGAGAAATATAGATGACTCAAACAAGTGATTTATTCTGCTATTCAAACACTTTGCAGAAAACCTCAAGATCCAGAGCAAGTGGAGCAAGGAGAGCAGTCAGAACAACCAGAAGCAAATATTGAGCATGTTGAGCCTCCTGCACCACAGTTTCCTGGTGATGGGGCAGAGAACGATCCGGGCGCATGGGAAGAGAATTTCAAAAGTCACCATGACGCAAAACCGTTTGGGCCTGAAGCTGTTGCACTTGATTTCAGTTTTCCTGGAGCCGAATATGCCTACGGTATACCAGAGCATGCCGACTCTTTCGCCCTCAAATCAACCAAACAGACAGATCCTTACAGATTATACAATTTAGATGTCTTCGAGTATGAACTTGAAGAAAAAATGTCGTTGTATGGTGCTGTACCTGTACTATATGCTCATGGGTAAGTTTTCATTAACGATACTTCATGATTTGAAATGCTTCCGAATTCTCAATGACATACCTTATTGATTTTTTTATACGTTTCATTTAGAAAAAAGACCACCTCTGGTGTCTTCTGGCTCAATGCAGCAGAAACTTGGATTGACATCCTGTCAAATGCAGACAATAATGTTGTAGAGCAAATCGTCAACTTTGTCTCGGGATCCGAGAAAAAACCTCAAGTCAATGCACACTTTATGTCAGAGTCTGGAGTTATTGATGTATTTTTCTTACTTGGTCCAGAACCGTTAGACACATTCAAGCAATTTGCAATGCTGGTTGGGACTGCTAATTTACCTCCAGTAAGTGCTGTGTAGTATAGTGTTTGGCAAAGCTAGAAAAATTGATTAATTTAGAAATTGCTTCTTCCTTAGATATTTTCATTGGGTTATCATCAATCTCGTTGGAATTACAATGATCAAGAGGATGTACAGCAGATTGCTGACAACTATGATAAATATGATATGCCTTTGGATGTCATTTGGCTCGACATTGAATACACCGATGGGAAAAAATATTTCACGTGGGATAGCCGCAAATTTCCCAATCCATTGGAAATGGTTAGAAATTTGACCACCAAAGGACGCAAGCTTGTTGTTATAATCGATCCTCATATCAAACGTGATGGAGGATACTTCTTGCACAATGATGCAACAAGTAATGGATACTATGTTAAGCACAGAGATGGAAAAGATTATGAAGGCTGGTGTTGGCCGGGATCTTCATCGTACCTTGATTTCTTTGATCCCAAGGTAAGATTAGATCCAAGACCTTTCTCTAAATTCATATTGACAACTGTATGATGAGGAAGATTCGGAATATCGGTTACGCAAAGTATCGTTATAGATTAGTTACTGCATTCCTAGACTATTTCTGATTAGCAAGCCTCAAGAAAACCATGTCATTGAATTTCTTGTTTTTCAACTTGACAGGTTCGTGAATATTATATCGGTCTCTACGACTTCAATAAATTTGAAGGAACGACAAACGATGTGCACTTGTGGAATGACATGAACGAGCCATCGGTATTTAACGGACCAGAAGTCACGATGCCTAAAGATTTGGTTCAT
The DNA here is from genome assembly GCA_029851415.1 of Eretmocerus hayati. Classification (NCBI taxonomy): domain Eukaryota; kingdom Metazoa; phylum Arthropoda; class Insecta; order Hymenoptera; family Aphelinidae; genus Eretmocerus; species Eretmocerus hayati. The sequence continues at coordinate 102,011,633 of CM056744.1, forward strand.
TATGGTGGTTGGGAACATCGCGATGTTCATAACATATATGGTCACATGTACATCAGGGCAACTTATGAAGCTCTCATAAAACGCTCAAATCACCAAGTGCGACCTTTTATATTGTCAAGATCTTTTTATGCTGGATCTCAGAGATATGCTGCTGTTTGGACTGGTGACAATACTGCTGAATGGGGACATCTAAAAGCGTCATACCCTATGTGCCTATCCTTGGCGATATCGGGAATATCCTTCTGCGGTGCAGATGTCGGAGGTTTCTTCAAAAATCCTGATTCTGAACTTTTCATAAGGTAGCTAATTTTACCGAGTCATGAAAGATCGCTTTTACAGTTTCTTATATTTAATTTAAATGAATTAGTCTCGTGATTTGGTCAAATGTTGACAATTTCAGCGCTCATTCTTCAATCAACCGTGTCTAAACTTTTTTCCATCACTAGAATTTGCAATTCGAAAATTTTATTCGAAATCTCACAGTTGGACAATTTGTAATTTCACAGATGGTATCAAGCAGGAGCGTGGTTGCCCTTCTTCCGAGCACATTCTCACATCGAAACGAAACGTAGAGAACCTTGGACATTCAACGATGAAGTAGTGGATATAGTTAGAGAAGCTCTCAGATTACGATATTCATTTTTACCTCTTTGGTACACATTATTCCGAGAACATGAGATTAATGGCACGCCTGTAATCAGACCGATTTGGGCACATTTCCCCAGTGAATCTGCGTCTTTCGCACTAGATGACGAGATTCTTATTGGAGATTCAATTCTTGTCAAACCGGTGACCCAGGCCGGAGCTACTGAGATTTCCGTCTATTTTCCAGGCGATGGCAATGTTGCATGGTAAGCATTATGTTCTGTAGTTTCTAGATTTAAAGTCTGTATCGAGATCGGGGGAGGGGATTGTACCTGGTAACTCAGCTTTACACTTGAAGATCATTCTTGTAAGTTTTTGCAGTTGAGGTACGACAAATTCCAATGGAAATTGTAATATTCACCAATGATATTGCAAAAGTAGCCTAATAGAAGCTAAGGTACACTCACCTGACATAATATCTGAACAAATCTGGAAAAGCTTTTTTGTCCCTGAACTGCTACTTGGAGTCTTGAGATTGGATTGAAATAGCAGCCCTGGGACCAAAAACTTTTTCAGATTTGTTCAAATATTATGTCCAGCGAGTGTACACGTATTGATGTATATCATCAATGAAATTTTCATGAGCTATCGCTAGAGTGTAACAATTTAATTTTATATTCTAGGTACGACATTGAGACAAAACAGAAGTACGCTGAAAAAGGCGAGATCAGCATTCCAGTTACTTTGTACAGAATTCCAGTATTCCAACGCGAAGGTTCGATAGTTCCACGCAAGATGCGGATCAGGCGTAGTACTGTAGCTATGAAGCATGATCCGTACACTCTTGTTGTCATAGCTGATAAAAAGGGTCAAGCTAAAGGCAATTTGTATATCGACGATGAGAGCAACTTTGATTACAGAAATGGCAAATATTTATACTTGAGGCTCAAGCTTGACGGTTTGAAATTATCGTCAACCAATCTGCAAAAGCATGCCACCTATGATACCAATAGCTGGCTTGAGCGAGTCGATATTATCAATCCGCCACAAGGCGTTACGAAAGCTTTGCTGCGTTCTAAAGGTGAGATTTTGTTAGAGCTCTATCTATCTGTTACGAATTTGTCTACATCATAGCTAGGCTATATAGAATGTCGAAATTCGATTCATTTAGTTGTATGTATCCCAACATAGAACTCTTAACACAAACATGAATCTAATCCATCACTCCAATCATCCTTTTTTCCTACTACTAATTCAAGGAATTAAAAGAAATGTAACAATTCGATTTGTTTCAGCTCAAGGTGAAGTAGAACTGATGGTCAACTATAATCCTAATAACGATGTGTTAACATTGCGCAAGCCGACTGTGAATATGGGAGAGGAATGGACTATTGAGTTAATTGAGTAAGATTTTGAACTAGGAGTCAAAATAAGAGATGTCAAGGATTTCAGACGACTTTACCCGCTTGATAATTTACAAATGTGCAAGATGATTATTCATGGATTTTCATCTCCTCTGTGATCTACGGCAAATATTGTAGTTAATGATTAAATGATAGAGAACACCTAGCGTCCTCCAGTGGATGTCACAGTGTTTTGGAGAATAGATGTATTTTATAGCGCTTTGCTCTAACATTTCTGAAGTTCTCATTCTACTTGGCAGCATGAAAGTTGTGTGTAGTGATTAGACTTTATTTTTCTTAGGACTGAATCTTTATTTGTATAAATTCATGGAATCAAGTGAGAGTGAATTGAGGAGGTTTGGTTAAGTTTCTCATGAATTAAAAATTACAAGTGAGAAATAACAGCATTGATCATTCTGTTGAAACACTCAAGTTGAACAAAAAAAATGATATTATGACCTATGCTGCATTTGTAATACGCCATCAAATAAGCTGCTGTTTCAACTTTGCGAGTTAAATAGTTGTAAAATATTTACGGAACAATCGTTGCAATAAAACTTGATTTTTTAAGAGAAGTCCCACGTAATCTCTTGTACTGTTGTATTGGAACCTTTTTAACATGCAAACAAGGCTTAAATACCTTAGATTAAAAAGTCCACAAGAGCGAGGCGATGACCATAGTCAATTCTGATTTTTTTTAAATCACGTCATTCATTCCAATATTCATCTCATTCACAATTAATATTATTAGAGCAACATACTTATTAGAAAATTCCATCATAACATGGTATAAAAGTCTCATTTATGCAGTAATCATCATCGATTCTATTTACAAATTCTCAACAAAGGACATTCATTCACTTCCTCAGCGACGTATTTCGTGAAGAGGATCAACTTCGTGCGTGTTTCGATTGCGGAATGTAGAAAAATATATACCTTCTGGTAAATTCGCATTCACACCACAAAAGTTTAATTAGCGCTGGTAGATCCTGAAGCCACCTGCACTTCTTTAATAAAATGAATAACTATGCACGTTCACTTGGTGCCTGCTTGTGAGCCAAGTATAGGAAACCAATAGAAGAGAGTGCAGACACAAGGAAAATGACATCGAACCAACGGTGATAGAAGTTGAATTGCAGATCACCGAGAACTTGGGTTATGATAATACGATACTCGGCTGGCATATTCATACGCATCAGTAACACTGATGATACAAAATACATACCCTGGAACCAATATTTGCGATAAATTAGAATATATTGCATGACGAAATTGAAGTGAATTAAGATCTTACCATTATCTGGGCTAACACCAATACGATTATGTTTGAAGATTTACTGCTGGATATTGCGTAAAAAAACTGTAATAGAAAGTGAATTAAATGCTAAAGAAGATTTCTGCTGACAAAATGGGTGTAAAATTCAAACCTTTGTGAGAGTGAGCAGCAATCCTCTTATTGATGTGAGAACAATGCACCCAACAAGATAAAAGGATATATGTTGGGACCAAAAAGTTACATCAATATTGAATCCAATCCAATGGACTGCTATCTCCATACCCCTAGTCACTGGGTCTTTTTTACCAACTCGGTCAAACACTATATTGATAGTGGACTGAAAAGTTTCAATCAATTAGTTCTCATTCGTTTTTACTTGAACCAAATTGAATCAATTTGATAACATATTTCAAATCATTTCAAACTCACTATGAAAATTTTCCACATGCAATATATAGAGAAAAAGTAGCCCAAGAAGTTGAAGTATTTTCCCTTCCATGTTGCTGCCCATTCTAATCGCTCTCGTGCATTTTGAATATCATGGGCCTCCAAAAACAATTGCCTGGATAATTCTTCTAATGCAGATACCTCTTGTTGAAGCTGCTTCACATCTGATACAACAAGATGCATGTCAAATAAATATCTTTTGCTAAGAAAGATAATATTGTAGGGTGAAACTTACTTTCTTGACCACCTTTCATGGCTAAGGGTGTCAACATTCCCCATAATCTGGATTTAGATTCAAATTGTGATGTTTGAATCTCTCCCTTTTTTGCTAGAGCTATACGTTTTTTTTTGGCAATAATCATATCCATTGTTTGAAGAAGTCTCCTCTCTATTGCTTGTACATCAGCATATGAAACTGGTCGCATAAAGCAGGCCATTGATGAATATGGATAGTTAACAGCACCAAAACCAGACAGTAAGGCCATCACAGTAACTCCTATCACACCAATTCTACTAACTCCTTGTTCAATAGATAAAAGACCTTTCTTTGGACTCAAAATTGGGAAAGGATCCCCTAGCTTCCAAAATAAATAAAGGTACACCAGGTAGATCAAAACTGTCAAGGGTCTAATAAGGTTCAGTCTTACTGCAAAATAAAAATGATGTAATGTGTATTAAATTTCACTACAACGCAAAATTTTCATACAATTAAACTGACCAAATATTTTGCGAGCTTGTACTAAAAAATGTGACTTACCAAATCTGATATTGCTTATGATGAAGTAGGCTATATAAAATGGTATCAAAACTATTACCATGAATAACAATGAATATAAACCTACATTCCAGTGAAAATACCTAGAACTATCACGGAGAAAAGAATATTCATTATTCAATCATGAATCAAATATAATCTGGGTGATTTATCTAATGCATACCTGCTCTCTAAGACACCAATGATTTCAAATATTATCAATTCAAACATAGTACATGATAATGAAAATGTTGCTGAAAAAATTAGCTGAACAAGTTTATGATGTACCTCGTAGTCTTTGAAAAGTTGCTTTACAAAGAAGACCCATCCTCCTAAGAAGAAGAGTATCTGAAATGGAAACAAATATATTTGGGATAAGAAATTGTGATGAAATAAAACCTGTACTTGCATCAAAAGGCATTCTGCAATAAACCACTAATGAGAATAACATGCACTACTAATTCATTGTGACAAGTTAGACGGTTTTTTGATGAAAGTAGTTTTACATGCTGATTCTGAATAAGTTCAAGCAAGAGCAACAAGTTGTCAACAACAACAAATGAACAAAAAGAGTTGTTCGTTTGGGAGCAATGTTTTGAGGTTACTATATTAAAATTTGGGTAAAATCCAATTCATACCTGAGTAACGAGAATAATAAATGTATCTTCAAGAAAAGCCATGTTGAAACTTGTGATTTATGAACTTATAGATAAAAAAAATCTATTTCTGCCCTTTCGGGACATGATATTTTGGGAATAGCTGGTCGCAATTTTGCCGACGACAACAACAAAATCCAGCCAGCTGTCTGCTTGGCCACATGCGCGCGCATGCCGGTTTTCACTTCGGACACTTCCGTTTTTCCGTTTTTCTGTCTTTCGCTTCATCTGATTCCCGATCCCGCGGATGAGTAAAGTGTGAAATGCTATCAAATCAACATCGGCTATAACTTTTTAAAAAGTTAATAATTTAAGTAGTGTCATTCTATTTCATGGTTTGCTCATTGTTTCCTTTTCAGTACTTTTCATATATATACGACATGATCATCAAGTCAGCTATCGTGTCAGATACCTATCGAACGTGCGCTCATCGACTAAAAAAATCACTCTCATAACGTAAATTGGCGCATAATTGAATGGACCGCAACCCCTATCATTAACATTTTTTTCAATTTTCTGGGCGGAAGATTATCAACTTTTCTGCAGTTTTTCGATTTTCTTGCCATCGATCACAACTGATGAAGAATAGTACTGAACACACAAAATCAGAGTGGTTTTCGCATTTCGGAATAATTTTGATCCTCGCCTTCGGCTCTAGCCAGAAAATACCACTTTGGGTGCGAAACCAACATTCCTGCTCTCTCATCGATATGACTATTGTCTGGAGACTTTAGCCTATGCATTGTAACTAACATTATCATTAAGCATTGTCATTGTCATTGTCATGTATTGATATATTGGATAACGCCGATCTGATATCATCCAATGACCCGTGATTACTTTTTTTCCCCTAAGCTTCGGAAAAGTTCTAAAAAAATCTCTGTCGATGCAGAAGAAAGCTTCGAATTGATCGCAGCGCTGCACATCATATTGCGACAGATGAATAGAAGAAAACTATTTCATTTTTTAAAGTTCTTATTTCACCTATTACATCCTACTTTCGCCAGAAAAAAGGAAATTGTAAATGTCAAAAACATATTACTGATTGAACAAAGCTCGCGTTCGTGAAAATGTCAAATTTTGCTAAGCAATTCACAAAACGAGTGACGTGGCAATTTGTTCAAACCAAGCATGGGCTGAATTGATTTGATGGAATTCACAAAACTTCTTATACCGTAGTGGCTAAATTTTCAGGTATTTACAAGGGCTCAATTATTTTGAGTTGTCGAAAAAAATTTTTTCTCTCGACTATCGATATTAGAACAAGCAGTATTGATCAATTTTTTAGTTGGATTGTAACTGCATGATAATGCAAAAGCTTTTTTTATAAGCCGAATCAAACTATTTTTTCATCTTTGTACATCAATGGTATGTAAATAAATGCATGCGTGACAGAATTAGACCAAGAGCCTAAGGGTTAACAAAAATCAAAATTGAAAATTTCCCGCTATTCATCTTGCGCTATGATTCAGAAAATTATAATTCTATCACCACCAGAATATCTATCAATTAATGAAGGCCACTAGCCTCATATAAAAATGTCATATAATTATTTTTTGTAAGACTGTTGAGATATCTCATAAGATGAGTATTTCTTTCGCTTTTCCTGATCCGGTAAGGTGATTGCATCACTTTTGCACAGATTTGCGAGCAATGCGTATTACATGCACCTGAATACGACCTGACATACAAGGGGCCAATTACGAAATACTTCAAGCCCGATATACATAGAAAAATCGGGAAGAAAATCGAGCAAAGGCTTGAGCACGTGGCTTGCATGCATCAGGTATATAATCATCGTAATCATCGTGAAAATCACCTTGATAGGTGACTCTATATCTATATAATATAAAAATGCAATTTATGGTACGTTCTCGAAAGGTGTGCATAAATTTGTACATTTGCAGTTTCTATATACACGTGTATCAATGATGAAAATACGCCGTTGTCACCGCGATCGTCTTCATTGCACACTTGGGTGTAACGGCACCGTTAGCAGTATAGTAATGTGTATGTCACACATCACCGAGTTTAAAGTGTCACAAGGAAACTTTTGAACGAGGTACATTTTTATAATTCTGCACAGGTATTTACGAATATTAGAGGAAAAGTTTTGTGCTCGATCGAGTGCCAGCGATTCCAATAAGCTTTTCAGTAACATAAAAAAAAATTGGTACTTACCGATCGTTGAAAATTGGGTACACATTACTCACATGGATAGTCAGTCATGCATAAATCCTTGTCTGATTTTGATGATTGAAAGGTATGTGACGAACTCTATATGATATTATTAAACACAACGCGAGAAGGATATTACGAAAATAGACGATTCAGCTCCACTTTTTAATCGGTTACGAGTACAATAATGATTTTTTATTTTATCGTTATAAGGTATAGCCATACATTGTTACGAGAGTTACCTTTGTCGTATGGTAGAAGTTTAGAGGTAGCCGCACCAATTGTGGTGTATTCGACTGTCACTTTGATATCAATAAAATGATTTGCGCTTATCACCAAGCATTTTTGTTCTACTTGTATGATATTAATGTCATCACAGCGTTGCATCTCGAAATGCGACTAACGCTTGATCATTTTTTTGATAGGACCACCGCCCATTCGAGTTTTCGATTAATTTTGTTTTAGTTTTCGATTTGAGTTTGTGATTTTATTTCTGTGCTTCTTCATTTTAGATTGAGATAGCCATCTCTTTAAGGATAAAAGGAGTAATTCGACATCACTATAGCAATTTTGTGCAAGCGTCATTCAAATAAGCGACATAAATATAAATTTCGAGCTAATAAGGGTCTGATATACGATTATTCAGGTGGCCCACTTACGACCTATAATGATGTAAAATGATACTCGCGCAAGATGGGGTGTGATGTATATATTCATTAATCTGGCATTTTATTCCAATTGATTTGAATGTAAGGTATATGTGTGCTTGATTTTCTCTCACTCAAAGTATCTTGGATGAGCGCACCTATAACTGAATTCGCCAGGCAACTTTTTTTATATTTGTTTGAGTATCGATAAATGGGAGAATAAGATTTTTGAAGTAATCATGAGTGTTCTCGCGCCATATTTAGAGAAAGAAATATTGATCTTATGCATCTTGACTTTTTTTGGTCGTTCCTCATTTCGATCTTTCCGGGAGTACCTACTCCAGGCAATCCGATTTTTGATCTCCCAAATCTTCACCCTTCTGCGTCCCTGATTTCAAAATAGTTGTGTTTCCGTAATTTTGCACACTATATTTTCAGCTCTTCATATTGTGGCTCTCCAAATTATTGTGTTTCCGAAAGGCTGACCCTACTATTTGATCCATACCGCAAGCAGGCCACACGTAGGTATCTTACTCGTATTGTACTTCGAAGCAAGAAATAAAATCGCACAAAAATAATAATGTATATTCTCGATTTACGTGAAAAGCAGCCGATTTCTCTGCAGATCACATCGCTCGTGATACCATCCCTCAATCAAAAGCCTGTTTTATGTTTTTTGTCCATCGCTCGCTGTGTAAAATAAATTTTAGTATTTTACATACATCCATCGTTTGCCATTCGTTTAAATCGATTGTACGTATTATAGTATGCATCCATCGCAGGTATATAGAGAAAAAAAAGTTGTTAGCTAGGTGGCCCAACCTTTGCACCGCTCACAAAAGAAGCGGTTCTCTCAAATTCAAGTGGAGCATTATAAAATTTCGGGTCACCCAAGTACTTTTCATTTCACGCCTGAATCATCAAGCAACTCGAAAAGAGCAAATTCTGGTCTGCATCATTTTAGATTCAACGTCAGACAAAAACCCAAGAAATTAAAAAAAAAAAAAAAACTCTGTAAGAAAGAATCCAAGAACCCCGTTTGTGTAATCAGTATTCACAGACGCAATTCTTACGGGAGTCGAGCAAAAAGTCTTATCATAGCCTTGCAATCGCTCACACACCATAGGACAGTTGAATCGTGACACCGCATCCTTTGCGTGCACTGCAGACTCTGCAAAATTATTAATATATATATATATGTATATACAAAATATGTATCATACAAGAACGTCGTCGTTGGACTGAGGCAATCGGCCTCCCGCTAAACTCTTGATGATATAGCCACGCGACCAACCAACCGGTCGACTATCATCTATACATTTACGAAGAACTCAGTCAGTCAGTCAGTCAGTCGTGCAGCGTCCGCGACATATACCGGTTCGAAAAATCGGTAAATCGGGAAATATATATCGTTATACCTAAAACCCTATGCAGATCGAAAATTAGCCGTAAACGAATTTTTTAAGTTACATCCATGCTAAAAAATAGTATTACATACAAAAATGTATCAATTTCAAAATTTGGAAAAAAAATCGGTATAGTGTGTGAAAAGCTGAAATGAGGGCGGGCCCTGCATTATGAGGGCCCGTGGTGGCATTAATTTGTCACAATTTGTTTCAATTTTTTTTAGTTTAATTATTGTGGTTATTGCTGTGCGGGATGATTATGTGGGTGACGAAAGGCCTGGTTCTGAAGAATCGAGCGATACTTATTTGAGAAATGTTGTGAGCGAACTTCAATTTTTAAATGGAGTCGCGCCAAGTGTTGAAGCACCGCATCGTCATCAAGAGGCTAGTGTGGTTGTTACTCTGGCCGATCCGATTCATCAACAGCAGAAACTTATGGAACAGAGACTTGTCGAGAGGAATCGAGCCGCTCAGTATAATTTGCAAAAGTATGCTCGTCCACAGGTCAGTGATTTGATTTTCGAGACGTAATTTTAGCGGTAAATTCTAACATTTGTTTGAGATTTCATAATTTTCAAATTTGACCGGATACTTAGTTCGAATTGTCAGAATAATAGTTACAGTTTCTATGAAATATCAGAACCACACGGTGCTGGACGAGTCAGTTTAACTATTTTAACGGTTTTATATCTTGCGTCATCTAGCTGTAATCTAGATTGTAGAATTCCTCGTAGACGTTTTTACCTAAATATCGAACATATAGAGAACTGTGAAATACTATAACAAACATCAATTGATTTTTTAGAAAGAGCAAAAAATACCTCGTGAAAAATTGGTTGACTTCCAACCAAAGTCATCAACCAGGTGGCTGCAAAGTCAACCACTAGTTGCGTGCCAAATTCAACTATTGGTTGGAAATTTTACCATAGCAAATATGGGAAATGAATACGGGACCTATCAGTTTAACACGTTCGCTGCGACGGGTCCCACTGGTGGAACCCGCGATTTTTCATTTTTCAGTCTTTACCAAATTAGATTTGCTCGGAAAATTCTCCCAAAAAAATCTATCGTGGTGGTCTACTTCAGTAAGGGCATTAACATTGGGCCAAAAAAAAGTTCAACTCCATATGGGCGTTTCTACGGAGTTGCGATGGGCCAATTCATGGCCGGAACAAAATTACGAGAAAACAGCGTCGCAGCAAACGTGTTAATAAACAATGGTCTCCGTACGACATTTTTGCGTCAGAAAAACAAGTTTCATCATATATTTTCGTGAAAAAATAGAAATCAACATTGGCAGTGCCCCTGCGAGCCTTTTTGGATAAAAATCCACATTAAGCGACGTTTTCGCGATTCAGTATATATATTCGGATTGGTGACCACTCGGCTGATGAAGCTGCCACCCTGAGCTCGGGCAAAAAATACGCCGACTCTTTCATTTAGGGACCCATATGATATCGGTAAATTAGCCGGGTATCACACCCGATTAACATTCTTGGGTCAGAAAACCAAGTTTCTCCATGTTTTTTCATAAACAAATAGAAAGAATCACGGATGGATGACATTCCCGCGAGCTTTTTTTGGTCAAAAATTCAGGTTAAGCAACGTTTTAGTTGTCGTCGTATCCAGATTGGTGACCGTTCATCTGGGTCAGCCAGATGGGGTATTAGATTATGGGCTCGATTATGAGCTTGCTCTATCATGGGCTTGCAGGCCGGCAGACCCAGACGTCCTCTAGCGCCTTAAGGGTCCTGTGTAGGACTCACTTTTAAAATGTGGACTGACAAGCTCTACAACAATATTTGGGGAATTGTGCATGGTTGATGCCTTTTTTCTAGGAAACTCTGATAATGCGTACATTCGTTTTTGGGGTTACGCGAGACTCAGAACGCTTGATGAGGGAGTGAGTCTACGATCTAAATCGATTCTGTAGAGATGGAAATAATTCCTGAGTGACCAATTCCAAATGAAACATCTTCTTCGAGCCTCCCTTGATAATATCCGTGCATTAGAATAGTCCAAATCGGAAAATTGTATAGGGGGCTCAGACATTCAGAGATTGAGTTCTACAGGACCCGCACTGAATGGGCTTCCGCGGTATTGCACTCAAGGCTTGACCAGTTTCTTCGTTTATTTTATTTTATTTATTTTTTTTTTTTTTTTTTTTCATAAGCAAATTAAAGTAGTCATCAGCGGTATCCGCGCGAGCCTTTTCGGAAAAAAATGCAGGGCAACGTTTTCGCGATTCAGTATCCTGAATAGTGATTGCTCATCTGGGGCTACCACGCTCAGCTCGCTCTAAAAGCTTGCCGACTCTTTTATCATGGGTATAATATAATACGAAGCCCATAAGATTGGTCAACGGTGGTGAGCGGACGATATTTTTGGATCAGAAGAACAAATCTTCTTGTGTTTTTTCATAAACAAATAGAAAAAAACATCAGCGTAGGTCACACGAGCCTTTTCGTCAGAAAATCCAGTTTATAGCAATGATTTTGCGATTCAGTATCCGGATTGGGGTGAGTGCTCATTTCGCGTTCGCATAAATCTGGATCCTACTCTCTCCGAAACCATCAGTGAGAACTCACTGGTTAATCTGGGATCAACACTGACTGAAGACTTCAGTGGGTAGTTTCAGTGAGCATCAATGAATTATCAGTAGCGCTTACTCAATCGGCAAAAAGGTCCCGCGGATGCCTTTCTCGTCCGGATGTCTTGGAATCGCACTAGCACTTTTCCGATGCGCAACGGCCTTTCCCTCTCGAAATACGTGCTCACAAGAACGATATTCCAAATATATACTCAAAATTATGTGAAATGATTTTCAACTCGGCCTTCTTTAGTATAACATAACTTTTGTTCGTCATAACGGTTGAAATATATACTTATTATGTGTGTTGCGGAAAACGATTCTCGGGTGAACGGTCTCACTGGACTTCAGTAATCCTCACTGAAACTTCAGTCACGGTGGCCCTTCCGACCTCCCGCAAGGTCACTGAAGTTTCAGTGCAACTTTAATAGATACTCACTGAAACTATACTCACTGAAGTCTTCAGTCAGAATTGATGCCAGATTAACTGAAGTTCACTGAGTTCTCACTGATGATTTCGGAAAGATTAAGTAAATTAAAGGCTTCACAAACTAAGACCGGTGGTCACCAGTCCGGATACTGAAGAGCGAAAACATTGCTTAACCTGAGTTCCCTTCCGGAAAGGCTCACGCAGATCCACTGATGCTTATTTCTATTTGTTTATGAAAAAACACGAAGAAATTAATTTTCCTGATTCAAAAGTGTCACCGAGGGACCACTATACCAATTTTATGGGCCCCGTATTCACCCCCAAATTTGCTGAAGGAAGAATGTCAACCAGTTGTTGCAATAATTGTTGCAATACTAACCAATTATTGGTAGACAACCAGTGGTTGCCGCTCAAAGACGACCAGTTGGTTGATTTTCGACCCCAATCAGTGATTGAGGGAAAACTGTACGCAATGGATTACAGTTTTTTCTACAAGTTTTCTACAGTGCATGTACATCCCCATCATGATGCCCATGTTTGCTGTGGGAAATTTTTCAACCAGTGCATTTGCCGCTAAAACTGAAACCTGTTGGCTGATTTTCGGTGTCAACCAATGGTTGGGATCGAACTTGCAACCGGTTGGTTGCAGTTTTTCCTACAAAATTTTAACAGTGTAATGGATATTCAGACCGAGGGGAATTTTCTACAGATCTATTTTCGAAAATTGTGTTCTGATTGGTTACAATATCTAATGTATTGTACTTAACCGGACACATACTTTCACGGACAGTCCGTCAAAAACGATTGACAAAAAATATAACTCTTTATTCGGAACGATACCCATTTCGTCGGATGTTCTTTCGTTCTCAACAATTTTTTTAAAAAACTCAATATTTTGTGAGTATTAAAGAATGATATTGAGAGTCGAGGGAGTGCGAGTCACGAGTTTGGCAGAAACTTTCAGGATAGCCTTTTTGACATTTTACAGAGTCGAAGAGTCTAAAAATAATCAAGATTTACTTGATTAAAACATGGTTCCAACGGATAAATAAGGCCATGAGTTGTGATTCCAGAATGTTCAAACGTTTCACTCTGCGGTTTTGCCTCATATTTCTTGGTGCTGAAAGAAAATCATTCAAAAAGTTTCTCCGTAAAATCGGTAACTCACACGTCCTGGACACTCCTTATTATAAAAGTACAGGCGCCCCTTGACAACCGCGGTTTCCGTAATCGCGGTTTTGTTCAACCGCGGTTTTCAAGCAAGTTTAATTTTTGGTAACCGCGGTTAGGATCTCGGTAACCCTGGTTTTTTCCTCGCCAATCCAATACTTTCCAAAAGTGTTCAGAATATCAATCGATTCGTGCCACTTTTCGGTCCCTCTTTGGTCACTATATCACCGAATACTAATTCGCAGGAAAATAAAATCAAAAATTTGGAAAAATTGTCGATGGAAGAGTCAATGTTCTGCACTATTCATGATCCTTTGTTTACATTGCACAACCAAAAATACCAAAACTCTTGTTCACACGCAGGGATCGTAAATGACAACATTTGAGAGTTAAGGTAGAAAAATGTCGGAATAGAGAGTAAGAATATCGCCACCCAAAAAGAGCCCCAATAGGAGACCAAGAAAATTCCGAAGAACTCAAAATTTTTGATCAACTTGAATTAGGCGCGAAAAAGCAGAAGTGGCACACAAATACCGAGTAGATAAATCAACAAAAAGGAATATTCGTGTCAGTGGAAAACAATAACGGATAACTGATTTTCATAAGGAGAAATTAATTTGTCGTGTTATTGCACATTAGTTTTACTATGGTGTTGAAATCAAGGAGATAGGGCTTTAGGAGTTGCAATTAGTTGAAATTCGAATTCTTTACTGTCAATGCCCCATTTCAGACAGGAATCCGCGGATGTTGGAACAGATCCCTCGTAAGCCCAATAAACCGTGGTGCCTCTTCGGAACGCATCCCCCGTGGTTACCGAAAGATGCCTGTACGCGATAAGATACGAACCATGTACTATACATATACTATAATCTACGCATTCATAACGTTTCATATTCTGTACAAAAATTTTAAAAAAAGGCTTCTCACCCTTCCATGAATATTCTACGTTCACTTTTACCAATAGGTAGTTTATCGAAACAGTCTATTTTTGTACTCAGCAAGTATCATTCCAATTTTGAGCACCAGAGAACAGTTGAATAGTCTCACCTTGTTCATCAAGTAACTACGTTTTCCGTTGCCCAAAACTGACTATCAAGTGATAAAGGCGGATATATGACACTTTCCATTTCGAGTGCCCTAAAAACGCGGTATTTTTATTTGAGTTGTGAAATAGTCAATTATGCACCGATGCGAGGTCAAATAGCAAATATTTTCAAGTCACAGAAATCCATTTCATCCAAGTATGAAGAGAAAGACGAATTCGCAACGTTCCTCGAGATGTTCCTCAAACAACCATTATCAGACCTCTCATAGCTTCACACAAATTTGAGCTGTTGCGGAACTAAATTTTCACGCCCTCGGATCGTCTTGGGGATTTTGTGGTACACACAATCCAATCCAATTAAGCTGTGACAGCTTTATAGTTTCATAAGAAAAGAATGACGTAAAATTTTCCAAACGTAATACGTGACAAGATTGAAATTCCAATAAGGAGTAGTTGAGAAAATATAGTTGATTGCCAACGTGGAATAAGGAAAACGCGTCCTTTCAGATTAGTACCATCTTGATGGTTTTAATTTGACATCAGCTAATGAGTGCTGAATTATACAGTCATGATTGAATAAATTTCGCGGATCAAAATAAGAAGCTATAATTTTCAAAATAATTTGATATAGATCTAAACCGTATACAAGTCCGCCCAAGCTGCCAACTCCTGCTTGATATTCATTGATTCCCCGATTGATCTAATTTATTTTCCGTCACATTCATAGATAATGAATAAAACCATGACTAAATAATATCTCGATCAGATGCATTTCTTTGGTCGAGTGAACGAACAAATTAATTGGGATGAATTCAATCAACCTCTTTTAAAAATGCCACGGACCGCCCTGATGACTGTACACAATATCTTATTCTTGGAAATGTATCATCGGATGAAATTCCTTCAACTTATCAACCCGACAGCCTCCAAATATTACATACATCCATCCAAAATAATTATTATCTCTGATCCACCTTGATTCTTTATTACTTTAACCCATTAACGCCCAGGATAACACTTTCATGACATCTTTTTGAGGCTCGTTATTCAGTACGAAAAATCCTTCGAAAAAAATCCTCAAGGCATATATTTGACGTAAAATTGTCTGATTTTTTGAAATATGTGATGGAGATTTTCGTTTGAGGCGCTCCTGAAGAGTTACATTGAAGTTTTTGCAAAAAAACTACAATTTTTTCCATTTCAAATCGTGTTTGGACGGCATTTTGACCCCTAAAATCGATAGATATGGCTCTGGAAGCTCAAAAAATCGTGGCATTGGGTCCTGAACTACAAAACCTATATTGAGGTGTCATGATATTTATAGATGTATAAAAAGATGTCATGAAAATGTCATACTGGGCATTAATGGGTTAATTCAACGACTAATATTAAAATTCCTGCATCATAAACACACATGATTAAAAATCGTCATTGACCTTTATTGGTGTTATAAATTTTCATACCTAGGGAGAACAGGTACCAAAGCCTCAGGATTATCTACCTTGCTGATTGCGCGTGATAATGACTCTTTCGTGGGTTGTCCCAAAGTTACCCCCCCCCCTAGCCCAAAATTACCCCAGTTGACGGTAATTAAAACCGATCAAAATTTAGATGGGGGAAAATTCGGAGACAAAATTTCAATTTATTCCCTTCCGGTAAATTCCGAATCCTGGATCCTCCGTAATTTTGGCTCACCGGAATCCAGCTGTCCAATATTTTGTCTTTCGTTTAAAAAAAATTAAACACATCCAATTCCAATGAATAAATTCTCAAAAAAAAAAAAAAAGTTCACTCGATGATTAATACCAGAAATTTTTTCACAGCTACCAGCAAGTGATTCTTCATACGTTGACCAAGATGTTGGTGAAAGTATTCCCGTTTCACACTACCATCCTCAGACACCAATTACTGCACAAGCTCCAAATGTATTAGGAATGAGTGCATCAGAGCTTGCAGCAATGTACAAGGCAGCTTTAGATAGAGGAAATCCTGTGAGATATAGTTCACTAATGGCTAATGGTGGTGCACCTCCACCACAACAATTGCAACATCAAAGGCAGTTGACTAAATTAATACTCCAACCGGAGCAGCCGCAGGCGGCCTTAGTTTATGCCGGAGCTGGAGCAAGGCAACCACCTACTCAAACAGCTAGACCAGGATACGCTTACTATTTTTATCCATTGGATAGCTTTCGACACGAGCTTACAGATCCATATGGTTATAAGACATTGGTAAGCTTGCAAATGAATTAATCTAGTTCTGAGTGACGTTGGGATCCCATGCTTTTTCTGTAATCTTTACGAGGGATATATCGTTTTTTTTTTTTTGCCAAAATCTGTAGAAAAGCTACATATGGTACTTGGAATTTTTTTTTAAATGGTCAGGATCCTAGAGAATTGATTGGGAACGAGTTTGAGAACAATTTACCAAATAGTTTTCTGGACAAAGATAATGTTTACAATAGTAGGTAATGCAAGTCATTCGCTGTTCGTGGAGTGTCAAGAGAACAACTTTTTGATACTGTCACATTCATACGACTGAAATGAATCGTGCTCATGTTTTTGAGGGAGAACTCTGTCTGCTCATTTTTTCCATACGACCAAGTGAGTGAATAGTATTTTTCGATTCGAGGGAGGGAAGTTTGGTTTTGCTTTTCGAGAAATTGTTTTCGCATCCGCATGTTGATTTCGACCTTAAGCCTACGGCTCAGCCCGGAAACCCATCACTCGGACGAAAAAAAAAGTTTTTCCACCCTTGTACCGAAATGTACTATGATGAAACAGAGATACTTCGAAGATATGAAACTACCAATTTTCAATCCAATTTCGGATATAAGAATTTCAAATCAATACATTTTGGACGGAGGAAACTTTCCCATAAAATAGTTATGTTTCGGTCTTACTCAACTCTTACGATCCGACGTGGCAATAATTTTGAAAAAATTTGGACCCACCTAAAATTAGAAATTGCGCGATGATTTGTATATGAGAAATTAATAAAGAGTCTATCTTTTGCATCTAGACATGACGAATCGAAATTCATTGTTGCTACTATTCTAGATGTTTGAATAATCAATAGTTCTTCGTGATATTTCTTCAAAAAAACATACTTGGCGGCAATGGTTTTTGACAATATTCTCAGATGAAATTTTCATTGAAAAAGAAAAAGCGAGCAGGAGAGCAGCTTTTCCGGCAATTCTGTAATGTCTTCGACTGAATGACTACTTTTACATCATACTCATATGTTACTTTTTTTTTTCTTCATGACAAGTTTAGGCTCATGAAAGTTTAACATAGATGCATCAAAAAAGAAGCTTGGGCAAGCTCGAGAAAAAATCCTCAGCTTTGATTATACGAGCAATTAGATCAAATTTTCCATGACTCTGAATTACTACTGGATGCTCAAAATTAAAAATGCCGAGAAAAATTCGATTTGAGTAAGAGCGTAAAAACTTCTGTATTTCAACTGTGCGCTCTCGAAACAGTTCAAGGCCGAGATAAAAATCACTAATTTGTAAGGGCGTAGAATATTCTGCGACTTGGACGAACTAAAAAAATGAGCCTGTTTCAAAGTCTTGCATCTACTTTCATCGATACTGCTTCACAAGACATCCCAGTCAATCGATTATTATTTTACCGTAACTGCGCTACATTACTTGTGAGTTCAAAGAAACTATAGTTGCGTAGAAATATAGTTTCAATGAGAATAATAGTGAAAATCAGACCACGATAATTGTACATCTACCATTTTTATAATCTTGGAAATACGAGCATTCCACAGAATCGAAGAACCGAAACAAATCTACTGTAAATGTACCATTTTGTTGACTACCCATAAAAAAATGAAAAAAATAAGTTACTAGGTGATCCAAAGTTTCCTTATAGCATTATTGAACTTACTTAAACCGAATCATTGGTGCGTGACAAATTCAAATAAAATAAATTTTCTTTACAGCCCAGCATCAATTACGATTTGGCACCTGCTGCTGCAACGACTGTGCAAAAGGAAAGTAGTAGTATTATGAGCCCAATTTTTAAAGCTATAAGTAGTTTCGTTGGTATGATTGTGGCATTTATGCTGAGTTTATTCCTTTATCCTCGCTTCATGCAATATTTGCATCTTCCTCTGGTCACAGCAACGTCTAGGGCAGCAATCCAGAACGAGCTCACGCATCTGGTTGCTTTTGTCACAGAGGCCATCGACTACTACAATAAGAATTTACGAAAGGTATGCATTGATATTGTTCTAATTTACGATATGTCATTCTCTTCCTCGTTATACATAAAAACATTACAATTTGTAATTTTTTCCTTTTACAGAAATCGAGGCATCCGAGTCAAACTTTGAAACGCAGTAGATGAAGTATCAGGATCTTAGTATTATACTCAATCGACGCTAAAAATATCAACCATTAATTTATTGTGAATTATTCGTGTGCAAAGAAAACTCTTCAATGTTGAATGTGTCGGGAATGGAATGTGATTGGAGAATGACTGTGTGACATTAAAATGTTTACGGTTAAACAAGTAACAAGAACTTGATTATCTCATATCGAATGTTCAGTTTTATTGATACAATTCCTAATTTTGGGTTCCTCAATTTTG
The DNA here is from genome assembly GCA_029851415.1 of Eretmocerus hayati. Classification (NCBI taxonomy): domain Eukaryota; kingdom Metazoa; phylum Arthropoda; class Insecta; order Hymenoptera; family Aphelinidae; genus Eretmocerus; species Eretmocerus hayati. Next base: position 102,030,824 of record CM056744.1, read on the forward strand.
CCGCATATATTTATAAATTCTTATTTACAAAATGTTGAGAAGATATCTTCTCTCAGATCTGATACGCTGTAATCGTCAGTCAGATGCTTACAGTCCAATCGATTAATGCGGACAAATAAATGAAGCTTAGGCAAATGAAACGAGTTTGTAACAATTAACTTGAAAAATTTCAAGAGTTACGTGTTTAAAAAATCTTAATCTTAAAATCACGCTAACAGTGGCTGAGGCCGAGTATAAAATAATTAATATATATCATATTTATAAAAAGAATCTACAAAGATTTTTAAACTGTATAAAAATTTACAATGAAGTTTTCGTTTCCAGTTTTGTAACTTAATGGAATCGAAAAATGACACATGGGTTACTTTATTGTATCTCGAACGAGAGCAATCACGTATTCGAGCGATAAATTGACTAGAAAAATAAAATGATAAAAAGAGCGTAGAAAAAGATGTATAAGAATTGATTCATCTTGCATAATCACAAAAGGGTTATGCATGAAGTTATACAATTAAACTACAAGATATTATGGGCAAAAGATTGTTATCAAAATTATCTGTGGCAATTAAAATTAGAAAGCAATGTTGAAATTCCAATATTCGTGAGTTTGCAATCGCGGCATTCTTAATTGAAATCATGTTAGTAAATGTTTCGTTTGGTGTAATGAGTGATTCTCATACTATCACACTTGAAGATTCTAATCGATCCCATCCAATTGTTTCCAAACGTGAAAAATGTATAAAAATTGTCATCCTTCAAAAGATGACAGCTCTGTTTCGATTTAGAGAGATCGCGTGACTGATTACGATCTTAGCATGAATGAGAACTCGCGATTGTTTAAATTTTTTGGCCAATTGTCGACCAACAGTCACTCCGGAAGTTTTCGAATAAAAGTACGTCAGTCTTACCCAAAAAATATTCGCTCTCGAGTACATAAATGCATGGATACATATTCACTGCGTTACATCGCACATATGCTCATGTACAAAATTCATTTCCCTCATGGACTGTACCTCTCAATTGATACATATTATGCATACGTTATTTCTTACGACTAAACATGATTATCATCGGTATTTTGGTTACTCAATCAAGAATCTAAAAATTTATGATCTAATGACATTCATAAATATGGCATGAAGCCATATACATGTTATACATTCTGATCGATCATCAATACTTTGGCAAACAAGCTCTTCAACAGTGAGTTTCGGTAGTTTTTCCAAAATATTGCTTGCGGGGTTTTTTTTCTAGTTTGTTACAGATATTCATAGAAATATAAATATACCTTTTTCATAAAAGAGATTCTTTTCTTGAGAATTGCTCAAGTTATAGCCATGATTCTTTCGAGCCATGCAGATTCTTGTCTCTTCCAACCTCGATCAACCATCAAAGTATGAAGAGACTGGTCTACACAATATTCTAGAAAAACTTCTATCAAAGAGAATAATCCAATTGGTGCTTGACGTACTTGTGCGGTAAGAACAACTATCGTCCAATTTTGTGAGAATGGCAACAATTTTCTGATTTATCAGATACGAGTACCTAAACCCTCGAGCTTTTCTAAGTGAAAATCTACTCTTTCAGGAAATTTGATTCAAGATCGACGAAACATTGGTAAGACTCATCTGGGCCCTACTCTAATAGGTTTAGCAAACGAGAAGCTAATGATGAAGCAATTTTCATGAGCAAACTATTCATAAGTGATGCAACTCACGACACATTGTTTATTTGATCTGGAACAGCCGATTTCGTGGTATCTCAAGGATCAGCTTCGCTTTCTTCTCCAAGATTGTGTAAATCTAAGTAATTAACAATACCTCGATGCAGAAATTCATACTGCGGCTGTAAAAAAGATTCCACGTTAGCTTTATTATGCCTCTGCAACGCTAAAAAAATATTCATCAAAAATTTTTACTTACAAATGTGGTAATCATTCCATGCCGCTGAGATCGAAGCTTCTTCACCGTCGTGAAAATGTCAATCCTCTTCTCAATACGCAATTGCTGGACTAGAATGCTCAAAGCAACAAACATTGAGCTTCTATCAGATCCATGATTGCAATGAACAACTAGCGGTCCGCCTGATTCAGTATTATTGGTTTGAGTCTGATCGATTAGCTCAATGAGACCTCTCGTAACTTCTGGTACTTCACCCTCTACCGTTGGCCATCCGTGATACTGATACTGAGTAACTGTGACGTTTTCATCAAATTTCGTGTTTGAAACGCACAACTCTCGACGAGTGAAGTACGGGCAGCTCTCACTTTGAATGTAACGAACACGTATGTGGTCGTAATTAGCTTCATCATCGGGCCAATAGCGAGGACATTTGCGTGGCCCTTCTGCGAGCTATAAAAGGAAAATGATATTGAAATGCCCAAAATTCAAATGATCGGTCAATTTTTCCATGACTACTTACGTCTGAAAGCATAACAATTGTAGAGATAGTCTGTTCGGATATCATCCGCCAGAAATCAGGAATTGTGACTTCTAGAGGATCCTGGGTTATAATGAAAGATTCAGAGTTGTCGTATCCTTCTATGAACGACGCATTTATATAAGTAGAATGTTCTTTTCCAGGGATAGGAGTAAGTATCACTCGATTTCTATCGTATGGTATCACTTGCTCATTTCTATTCTTGTTTTTATTCTCCTCTCCGCCCCCAACAGAAAAGGATTTCCTATCTTCCAAAACTGCCGTAATTTTCTGAAAATAGATCAATTTTGCAAATTGAATTATTATTGATACTCTACGCGTATTAATCATGGAGTGAGGTCGATCAATAATCACTTATTGAGGTCAAGTAACTTACATCGTATTCTTCTTCCATGCGGCATTTTTCTTTTCCGTTTTCTCTTTGACGAAGTTTCTCAACAGCCCCTTTGAGCTGTGTTGCTGGAATTTCTGTATCTCCATACTGACTCATTTCCATGAGAGCCCGATAAATAAAGATATACTGTTTCAAAGACTGCACCAAAAAATTTCTTTGGTGTCTCAAATCACACACTGTGTTGAAAATCGAAACTTGTCCTTCTTCTGTAAGTTGCTGCATCAATGAATCAAGAGCAACCAAAGTCCCAGTTCTCCCAACACCTGCACTACAGTGTACCAAAATAGGCCCTTTTTCTAATGAATAGGCCTCGTTTACTCTCTTGATAAATCTGAGAATAGCAGATGGATGCTCTGGAGCCATGAAATCTTTCCATACCAGGAAGTGATACTGCACAATCTTTCTTGAATCTCGTTCTCCTGAGCGCGTCATTTTCAATTCTCTCACGACATAGTCTGAGAATTGGTGCTCATTTACATGCTCAACCGAAATGTCATCAAAATTCTTCATCTCGCTTTTATCAGGCCAGTACTTCGCACACTTTGTTTTTGAGTATTCTTCCAAATTCGTTAACATAAGAACAAGTTCCAAATGTTGCTCCCAAATCATCCTCCAATAGTCGCAGACTGTATTCTCCATTGGACCTTGAGCGCAGATAAACTTTTTACGCTCTTTGTAACCCAAAACGAAATTCGCATTGATATAATCTGAGCCAATTATTCCATCATTTTGAGATAGACGGACGCGAGTTTGATCGTAACATTTAATATCGGGATAACGATTTTTGTAGATATTTTCTCTAAGTTCAGACGCTCTAGTAGTTCGATCCGTAAATCGATCTGGTAAAAGCTCAAATTCGTGTTGAAATCCGTAATCTGAGTCTTTATGGCGCTCTAAATAAGCTTGAAGTAAATCATTCTTTGGTATGGGTGGCATGTCTGGTGGAGTAGCTGCAAGTAACTGTTGCCTCCCTCTCAGACTTTGACATAAATGCCTGTAAAATACGTCATCACCTCCATTAGAATTAAGACAATTTTTTCTTCGCCCGAGTAAACGATTCTGTATTAACCTGAAACTATTTCTCAGTGTGATGATTTCTTCTCCACGTTGCTGGACACGTTTAGAGTACCGATGAAGCACGCACAAAGTGATGAGAAGTATGATGATTATCAATATCAGTACTAGCGAAATTTGCAAAATTAGGCTAAAAGTTGTCACGTCGTCCACAATTATCAACTTTGGATCAATACCACCGTAAAGTGGTGACAAATAGCTGCTGTATGCGGTCAAGAATTGACCTTCGCTGAGTCCATACACTAAAATATATTTTTAACATAAATCAAGATGAAAAACTGATTGACTTAATTAACGTCTCTGGGACGCCCAAATTATCCTTGAAACTCACCCATGACTTCAATGAATGCGGTGTAATTAGATTTTTCGTCCAAGATACCATCAAAAGGAATGGGCGGTGTATTTTCAAATTCATCTTTGGCAGCAGGAATATCTTCTCTTCTTCTTCTTACGGCGCCCTCCGTTCGATTCAAAACAGGAGTTGATGTGGTTAAATCATCGGTTCTCGTATTATTATCATGAGATTGCGATTTCATGTCTTGCGTTTGGATCGAGGAGTCATCACTCGATTTAGAACTTACTGTTGGTGGACTCTGTAATAAAAAAGAAGTTTCAATGTATAAATAAGAAATAATCGGTAACGATCAGTCACGTTCATGATTTGCCGAGCAAACACTAAAGTTGCTAATACCGTACCATTGTAAGTCCTTAGTTAAACGAAAAAATTACCTCAGGATAGAACTTGAGCGGGGGAGGAACGGGTTTTTGCTTCAATCCGATGCATTGATTACATGCCACACTTGTATTATGAACTTCGCCATCACCAATGAATACATCGGAAGAGAGATGACTGCTATCGAACATTTCTGCAAGGTATGCGCCACCAGAAGGTGAGGAATAAACATGTTGATAAGAAAATACAGGTATCTCTTCAGGCGGTGGCAAGTCGGCCAAGGTTTTTTGAGGTGCAAGTTTCACGACAAAAATTCTATAACAGCATATAGGGCCATTCCTCTCAGAGAATTTTGGCATGTAAATTTTGAATAATTGCCTCCCCTGATTTTCAAGCTTATGCCAAAATTTGGCATTCAAATTTTCACGTTCTGGAATGGTTACGGGCATTGTGCAATTTGCCACAGCTTCGTCTCCATAAAACCGCTGCCTTGTTTGACATGAAACACGGACCTGTAAATGCATATTTCAAGTTGTATTTGTCTATATATTTGTCACAATTCATGTTACATGCTACTTACTGTGTAATTAGTATTTGGTGGTAACTGATTCTTCTTGAATGAATTATGTTGGAAATCTACGTGGTCAACGAATGGCCTTATTTGCTCGGTTTTTATTCGACTTCCATCATCCCTGTAAGTTGCTTTACCAGTGATCTCTATTTTGTACTGGGTGATAATGGCATTACGTTTCAAAGGAGCTTCCCAATGCATAGACATGAGACTTGTTCTACTAATATTGTCGAAACGGCATGAAACAGTTAAGTTTTGAGGAGCACTTGGAACTGAAATGAGCAAACGTTAGTCTCACAACTCAGATGAAAACATTTTTTAGATTTTGGTAAATACTAGTTACCTCCATCTAGAGTCTCGGCTTCAAATTCCTTACTCCAATTACCACAATGTCGAGTGTATTCGTTACAAGCTGAAATTTTGAATTTATATTTTGTTGCTGGTTCCAAGTACTCAAACAAGTAATACTGATTCTTTTGAACAGGCACAATAGCTTCTCTCGTTTGGCCTTCATGGCTTGCAACTATGATGTAGTAGTGTATATGCTCTCGTAGTTCAGGAGGTGGATAACTCCAGGATATTGTAACAGTGTTTAATGTCATACCATTGATATTCAAATTAGGTATGAAAACAGGATCTAAAAATTTCAAGATTATTACATAAATACCTATACTGACTGTACTCGGTAAAAAGTGAAGGTTAGAAGGCATATCTTGAGGGAAAAGAACAAGTTAAAAATCTTACCCTTCTCAAGAGTTGTAATCCACCGGGGATCTACTTGTGTGTGCGATCTACCAATTTTGTTCTTTGCAGAAATACCAACTTGATAGGCTGCTCCTTTATCCAATCCTTTCAACACAAAACTAGTATTTCCACCATGAATCACTTCGTTATTGTAACCCCATGACTCTGATCCATTTTTCATATATTGAATGTAGTATGTTTCTATAGGCTCATTGCCATTGTTGACAGTCCAGTTTAGAAAAATACTTCCAGCACCAACAGACTTTAGGAAATCAATGCTGACAAGAGGAGCATGGACAACATACAAATGTCTCTCAGCAGTAACAGCACCATTGAAGTCATGAGCTTCACAAATGTAAGTAGCGTTATCCTTGCGCATGGCGCTCTTGAAAGACAATGTGGATAAGACATGGGTCTCGTTAACCTGCACCCAACTGCTCATATTCTTCAGTCGCTCAGAGTGATCAGGGTCGTTGCTCTTGATCCAACTAAAATTGGACAGAGGCTCTCCATAAAAATCACACGTCAAGTTCACAGCATCCGAAGCTTTCACTCTCACACCTTTGCTAGCTTCAACTCTTGCTGGCTCTGTAACACATAATGCAATGCTTCGTTATCAATATACTCCCTTACCGCAGCTGACCTAGGCACTCGTAAACTCAATTTACTTACCAATAACCCTAATGTGTACAGTCTTAGTGATGTGCTTGCCCGATATGATTGCATTGCAAGTGTAATTACCGCTATCTTTTCTAGTAGCCTTTTTCAAGTCAAACCTTTCACGGAATCCTGGTTCCTTAACAGATGTAAAATTCTTTCCATTCGAACTCCACCATAAAACAGTGGCAGGCTTTAAAATGCTTCTACAGACCAAGTTAGGAGTACTACCAGCTTCTACACCTTTTGAATCTTGAGAGACATCAATTTCAAGATGTTCTTCAGACTCGGATTCTGTAATATATCAAAATTCAGCATTCAGAACTACAAATTGGCGCGTGTACTCTGCTTGACAATATTGCTACACATCGCCAATATCTCTACACATACTACAGTGGCAAGGACAAATATGAATGAATGAAAATCATGATATATTGTATAGTAAGAAAATAAACTCACGTTGTTGATCATCACTGCGAGCACCAACGAGAAGTATAAGCGTCACCAGGATTACAAAAAGGTTGTCGGGCGTCATATTATTTGCCGGGGCGGAGGCCCTTGATGAAGACAACCAATTCCTGGAGACGCGCGATGCCCGCGCCTATAAAATCTGCATCTGTGCAAACTTTACTCTTATATCTCACCCTGATGACAACGCTTCTGCCAGCTATATACTAAATACCAATCTTCTGTTCTACGTCTTCTACAAAGATTTTGACTCCTTCTTCAAGTAATTTTCCAACTAGGTACGAGATGATGTTGACCTCGCGCACCACCCACTCGCGTCGCGCGTTTTCAATAAACCATCTGCAGCAGCAGCAGCAGCAGGAGCATCATCACATAGCCGGCATGTCATACACCGGTTTAAGTATATATTATTCTACACATTATAATCCAGATTTTAATTAAATCCTGATCTTCAAGATTTTTTTCCGAACAACACCAGCACGCGTGAGCAGAATATAAGTATATCACGACGCCGCTATGTATTATAATACATGCAGCAGAAGATATGGTATTGTACAACGACGACGCCGCGATGTTTACTGTGTGTTAGTGTGAGTTCTGAGAGCTAAAAGCAAGGGAGATTTGAGAGATTCGGAGTTTTCGGAGCAGATGCGTTGAGAAAGCAGTGATTCTTAGAAGTCGTAACTTATAAGGTTGCAATACACGTACTTGAATTATTGAGTTGCTTTCAATGTATATAGGTTGTGTTTGGATGATATTTCTGGAGCACTGATGCAGTGGATGAGGATTCTAGATAGTTATACCAGTGATGGAACTAATATTTTTGGAGATGATGATCATTAGGTTCATGAGTCTTGATAGGAATGTATCTCGAGAGTGTGACTCAATACGAGAGATATTATGAGTCTCGTTGTTGCGTTCTTGCTTCATTATACGTTTCATCTGGGGACACTGAGGATGACAATTACACTTTACACTCCCTCGTTACATACATACAACTATACAAACTCTCGCTTTTCTCTATTATCTTTTCTTTCTTGATTCCACTCTCGATGACTAATCACGAGACTAATCATTGCTGTCGTGGTATAAGTACTTCGGGCGTTGTGCTCATCCTCGCGGTTATATGAATGCTGCATATAATATATGTTGATGTTTTTGTATGACAACACGAGGCAATGACATAATACTTTACACTATATAATACTGCACGCAGGAAATATTTCTCACTGCTGATGAATTGCTTCATTGCTATATGGGCGGCTCCGGATCAGAACGGTATAAGTCCATTTTTTCCATTTCTGGAAAATGCGCCTCAAAGTTTTTGTCATATGGAAAATTCGAGTTATCATCTGAAGTAAATATTCTTATTCTACCGTGTAGTGAGTGTGTTTTCATGCCATTTTTCGCGTGGGGCGTATTGATTTTCAATTGTTTCCACTTTTTACATCTCATTTTGCAATAAAAAATGGACTTATACCGTTCTGATCCGGAAAATTTCTCGACTTTTTTTCCGGATCAGAACGGTATAAGTCCACCATTTCTGAAAAAAATTCACATTTAATATTTTAGATCGGGAGAAGTAGTTGATATGATGAATTTTTACCGTTTGAAGTAGGAAAATGTCGAGAAACTATGAGTTTCCACCTTTGAGATCAAAAAACGTTAAAAAAAACCACGGACTTATGCCGATTTGAGCGAGAAAAAGGTGGAAAAATTTTCCAGATCAGAACGGTATAAATTGAGAATTCTTTGGATTTTTAACGACTGTCCTCGACTTTTTCTCGCAGTAAACAAAATTCCTCTCTAATTTAGGATGACTTTTATAAAATCTCATTGACAGCCGAGACTGTTCTTCGCAAAGAGATCTCATTCAGGATATCGTGACTAAGGATATATTTCCAACATTGAGGTCAACAAGCGTCTATTTGGAAATCCAGTCAAGAAGAGTTTACTCAAGCGGCCCGGTGCGAAGTATAGTTTCTGGGGATCACAAAGCACGCAGCTTTACGTCATGTATTCAGAGGCAATTTAAGGTTGTATAGGAAAAATCGCAATTCAGAAAATTCAATCGACCAGGGAATCCAAACGATGAATTGGGACTGATCCCCACTCAACAAACAGAATTGTTGATCAACCGTAGAATGAGGTTAAGATTAGTTGCAGCTATCTCAATTCAGGAAGGCGAGCAGGAAGGCTATCTTCATCTACAAGATTTGCCCAAATGAGGTTCACTTGTACCGAGTGGCGGCGAGATCGAACCGAAGGCCGGGTGACTGTTAATAAAAAGAACCCCAGTTGATAGATCACAACCATTCATAGTGAAATTGTAACCGAAATTCTGTAATGAAGCTATAGGCTTTCTCTACCATTGGCATTGTTCCTAAGGAGGAAGTGCATAGCTTAGTTGAGTTCGGCGTATCATGGACGTAGTTGATTTTTCTCTAGAGAAGATGCCTGAAAACATGGAGCAAAATCAAATTTCTTTGCAAGCTCAGTGCCGATCGCTCTCACAACTACGCTTTTGGAACCATCATTAAGAAATTCGGCTCTTTCAATGATGATAAGAGATAAGAAAATGAGACACCAGGGCTTCTAGAGAAAGATCCCAGGCCAATGGGATTACTGACCCAAGGTCGTTCATTTTCGTAAGGGCTTGCCTGTGTCCAAATGCGTCAAAAGGAAGTGATCGGACGTCGGCCCACCTCTTTCGAAACCATTCGATGCAATCATTTGGACAATATAGCGAACCTAACTTGTAGTTTTTGAGAGTAGCTACGACTTCTAACTATGCATAAAAGCACGATAAATGAACGTGGAAGACCCAAAAGCGATATTATTGAGCGAGAACATGGACTTATACCGTTCTGATCCGGAAAAAAAGTCGAAACTTTTTTCGGGACAAAAACGATCGTGTCGTTTGTGATGCCTCAAAATGCATTTCTACTTCCGGAGTTGTGCATACATGTTTTCACATGTATTTTCTATCGTTTCCCGTCAAAAACTCAATTTTCACCAAAATGGACTTATACCGTTCTGATCCGGAGCCGCCCATATGTAAGGGAGAGTGGGGCAAAATTGGACGGATTTTGCAGTGGGGCTATCTGACGATACTTGGGGCTATAGGCGCACTTTGGGACTTTGAAGTTCAACTTTTGAATAGATTGTAAAAAAATTTTCAGACCCCTAGGTCTCAGCGTTCATAGTTTTTCTTGAAGTTGAAAAACAAAAATCTGTCCAAATTCGCCCCGAGCTTGGGGGCACTTTTGACAAGTTTTGGGGGCAAATTTGGACAGCTCTCCAAAATTGAGGTATACGGCATTATTCCTTACCTATTAAAGGCGCATTTGCTCATCAAAACACGTGGTAATAACTCAGAACCAAAAGAGGGAAACCCGCCTGAGACTTTTACATCCTGCCGTAGCCCGAGCAAACGAGCCATTTTTGTGTCATTCTTCAGCATTATTGAAATAGGCGCTTCATTGGTGCTCTACCGTCTTCAGCAATCAGCAATCGACTCGCGGCTTCTAATAAGAGTCGACTTTCTTTCTTTTTTCTAATTCATATTGGAGGTATTCATAAAGTCAAAGATCCAAGTGGTGGAGTGCGACAATCAACCGAATATCAGCGAATATGACAGAGAAAATGCTTAAATCGAGGTCTGTCTTAGAACACGTTGAAAGCGACTTCTGACCTCTAAACTGACTCCTAAGACGGCCATTGGACATCGTAACTTCATTTTCTCACACATTTTCGATAACAGAACTCACCCTCAACCTCCCGCGCTTCGAAAGATTCGCACAGATGCATACGTGCCTCGACACGGGCAATTATCCTCGAAAAACACGGACAGGGGATCGGTCGGCCGATTTTAGATGGAATTTAGCATTGTCCAAATTCGCCCCCACCAATTCGTCCAAAAATACCCCCAGGCGTTTTTTTCGCAAAATTGTGATCATTTGGGCCCAAGTGAACCGATTTTGTCCTTTGACGGCTCAAAATCTTCGTTTTGTAATGTAGTTTTTGACCCTCAAACGGCGATTAAGCTCGTCCACTTTTGCAGAAGTAGCGTGAATTTTTGCATTTGGGAAATAAACCCCATGAGGCCCTCGAAAAGCACCCCTATGTCAGCGTGGACTCCTAGTATCGTTTCAGGAGGTCTAACCGCGATACAAACCATTGTCTGTAGTAGTATTGAAAATGTTTTTACGCGGCGCAAAAGCCTAGACTCGCCTCCGACCTAGCTATCTCACTTATCCAATTTTGCCCCGTACAATTTTGCCCCACTCTCCCCTATATCTATACATGTTCTGACCCATTTTTCTCTCGATTCTGATGTATACTTATCCTGCTCCGAGTTGAAAAGAGATCACTATAATGCATCTTTTCTGATGCAGAGCAACTTTTTACCCTCCTATCTTATATAATATTGTGCAAAAGAGAAAAATATTTATAATAAGTTGCCCACCACCGGACATTTCTTCCCTTCGTATAACTGTCGCATCTTTCAATCCTTTCGTTTGAATAAAAAATGCAAATTTTCGAAATTCAACGAATAATTTAGTTCCGAAGACTTTGAGATTAGCACGTGAGGATTTCTGCAAGTTCTTGTCATGCTTATTCAATTCAAAATTGAAAACTGATACTTACCATGTATTTCGGGAGCCGGGTTCAGTGGATCGATGGTGATCGATGATAAAACTTTGTTGCAAAATTTTATCTATGAGTAGTTTCGCGAAAACTCTGTTATTTGAGGGTGGAAAATGTGCCAACCCGAAATCTCACTCGTGAGAATTTCTAAGATGTATTTTGCGACCTATTTGAAACGTATTAACCAAAATTTAGCTCCCATACGAATATAAAAACTTTCACTCATTGGTACCATATGTATAACACGGATAACGCAGGAGCATGACATAAGCAACCTGAAATTTTTAGCAGGACACGGAACCTTGACATTTGCCACTGAATTTGATTTCACGGTTTTCATCTGGTCATCAGATACTTTGAAAAAAACTGACCAACACGGAGAGGTCCAACCTTGCGGGTCCTGGATTTCGTCTCGAACATTGGGAATCATCTTATTTTGGTAAAAAATGAAAGTATCCCAAAGGATTTAGTCCTATATAGGCTAGCCATCCTGAGATATAGCTGTGGAGATTAACATTAGCCATATAGGCCCATGTTAAAATGACACACATAGATATACTACCAATGCTAATTTCCATAGCTGTATCTTGGGACAGAAGGCTCATGGGACTGAATCCTTTGAGTTACCTTCATTTCTCGCCAAGATAAGATGATCCCCAGTGTTTGAGACGAATCCCGGATATAGAGATATCTCTATGATCCCGGACCCGCTAAGTTGGAGCTCTCCTTATAAGACCTCCGTAATCTCGCGTTCAAGGATCGTACTAGTATCACACGGAACTGGCCAAAACATTGAGCTAAAGTAGATTTTCGCAGAAAAGTACTCCCCAAAAGATGAGGATCAATCCCTTTCGATATTTTGGGGTATCGAAAAGTTATTGCGTCTGACGATGAACTTTTAAGAAAAAACTGGTGCGGGAAGGACTGGAATGAGGCAAATCCACTCTTATTGAGCAAAACTGCGTTGGATCAAAAGTTTTAAACCACAATTTCACAACTGACAAAAAAGACAATATATACCTATGCAAAAATCTCACCTGGGATGCTGAAATGGTCTCATAGGAATGGTTTTCAAACACAGCGAGTGGAATTAGTTCTAATGAAGCTCCAAACAAGTCACAGATACCCGAAAGCCTACTAAAATTTCCAAAATAAACCTAATAATTGAAAGTTGTTCAGAGATACTCTGTATGGATCTAACTTCGCTTCAATTGGATTTACTATCATCAGCAATCAGTGCTCACACCTTGCCTTTAGGTGCAAAATGTGTCAAAAAAGTGATTGCAAAATGCGACTGGGTGTTTTTTGAGAGTTCGCGCACAGTAAGAATCCGTGTCCAGCTAAATCGTGAGTTATAGTATTCATTTGATTGGAAAATGTGTGAAGTCACTTTTGGTAGATTTTTTCAAAATCTACTAAAAAGGTCTCCTGATGATTTCTCGAGCAATGCGTCCATTTCCAGTAATGAGGCATCCCATTATATTGTGAAAGTGTTTTGGATTTTGCTACATTTTTACCACTCTACATTTCGTCTTTCTAGCGTATTTGGCAAGGCCGTGAGATCATCCGAACCATTTAATGGTTTTATTCGATGAATATGCAAATAAAAAGTTCCACTGAATCTCCCGGGTTTCCTGAATATGCTTGTAATGTGAAATATGAGATATGATTTACAGTGAAAATATTGCAAAATCCATAATATTTGAACAAGTTTGCCTTATAACTCAAAATAAATGCTACTTTAGAAAAATTGTCTAAGAGATCTTCTTTGTCGGTCTTGGAAAGCCTCACGAAAAGTCACATGACACATTTTCCAGTAAAATGGATACTCTTCAAGTAAAAGAAGAAATACGTTGTTTTTATGGCCAAACTGATACTTTTCATCGCGTGCTAATTATATTGGGAAAAATCACTTCACTTGCCATTTTGAATTATGAACCGATACGATTTGGCTTGAAACGGATTCTCATTTTTTAAGAACTCCCAAAAAACACTCCATAGTCGAATTTTGCAGTCACTTTTTTGACACCTTATCGCACCTCGAAGCGAGTTGTGTGCTGCGCTCTTCGCCTCTGAGATTGATCGACGTAGCTTTTATTCTGTGTACAAATTAATGATGTGATTTAGCCTGACATGAGCAAAACTCATAGGTTCTCAACTTTTCAATGTATAAAATCTGCAAAATGTATTCTAGATCCCAATTTGAGGATTAGATCTGCTACTCTAACCGACTGTCCGAGGTTTTTGAAAGCATATTTTTTATTAATATTGATGACAAAGTGGGTGATCTGTACAAATTGGATCATTCAGATCGAATGTGATTCTTGAATGTAAATAATCTACAAGCTGTTATTTTCACAATGAACATAATTTCATGCTCGTATATTCATGATATATAATAGCTTCAAGAAAATTTAGCATGACTCTGGTGAGACTTACATTGCATGATGAATAGTTATGACTTCGACTTCGTATATAAAAAATTCAAAGCCAGCGGGGCCCAGTAAGAATTGGAGACTTCATACCCGAAAGAATCAATTGTAAAGATAAAACGATGGGATTCCTCAGAAACGCCCAAAAAAAGTTTAAATACCATTAGGCGTTGACAGAGCTTGAGAGCTTGTTATATTTTATTGAAAATTTGACGAATTCGCGTGTGAATCAATGTTGAAATGATATCAACGATTTGCGTCACGTTTTTACAAGCTGTAGTGATGTGTATAACACACGCTGCTTGAAATGTGTCGTGCACGATAAAGATTCATCATGATGACGCTAATATCAATCCCTCAAACTGCTCAAAATTCATCACTGATATATGCTGATTTCTGATTGCCATGGTGCTTTCCGAATTTTTTCCATTTTCTTATTAACACATTATTAACCTCTTTTCGAGATCTCACACAAGGAACGTTCTAGAATAACTGAGATAACTCCCAAAAACGAATTTTAAAGCTCTTGGATTCTGCTTTCAGCTGATGCTTCTATAGCTTTTTGAATCATTCTGGAGCTCGATTCAGAGACATCAACTTGCAGCTATCTGAGTTTTTGACCGAATTTTTATGAATTTACCCAAAGACTGATCAACCTTGATGGGAATATCTAATATGTCTGTCATGTCGAAGGAAAAAATCTCCAAAGAATCCATAGATACTCTCAAAGTTACACAAAGAATCAAGTTGGGGCACGAGAGTTGGGGTCATTTTTGGGCCCAACGGAAGCTGGAGTATAGTAATCGAACTCCCTAAATTGAACCTTTCAATTTTTTCAGATGTATAAAACTTTCGACCGTTACTGTATAGGGTTCAAAAATCGTTTGAAAATTGAAAGATATATATCTGAAACCTATACATCGCAAAAAGTTATTCAAATTGGATTGGATTAAGTTACATAGCATCGTTGACAATCTAAAATATCTTCCAGTTCCAATTATTTAGTTTTATTTTTTGGATAGGGTGGTTGTCAGTTTTTCGAATTAACGAGACACTTTTATTAAAATATTTGCAACATACACCTTGCAAATTTCAATTTAGCATAATAAAATATATATAACTATATAACGGTAATAAAAATCGAAAGTCAAAATGATTAATCTGCTCAGAATGCATGCAAGGACGAGATTTGTCAACAGATGCCGCCAGCAGGATCGTTTCAAAAGTCTCTCTTAAAACGAAACACATATATGATCACAATTCTGCTTAATATTGCATGTATAATAATATTCATGCATACATTACAGATCAAGTATATATATAATCGGTATGCGAGCAACTATTATATATATATATATATACCTATATAGTTGCTCGCACGCGTCTCGCATCATCGTCGAGTCGTCGTTGTCGCGGAGACGAGGTCGCCGATCCGCCGTTTTTGAGAGAACGGCTCTTTGCTTGCGCTGATCTTTGCTCTCTCTCCCTTTATTTTACCCAATATATATCTATATCTATAGGCATGTGTGCGGGAGTTGCCCCTATACACCCCCTACCCGGCTACCCGGCATCATATCAAACTAACCTAAAAGTGGGGATAATATACTACAACTCGTTGAGTCGTTGCGACTTATTGCGAGACCCGGGTTATTGCGAGTATAAGCGTTGGAGGAGAAATGAAACAGAAGTAGAGGGGAGATGACGGGGAAGATCACATATGTATATATCCATATATATATATATATATATATATATATTAGTTACTCACCGGCGCAGCTGCTCAACGCTCAACCGCATCAACCTCTCGCAATGTTATATACATATATGAAATATTTCTCTCTCTTTCTCTCAAATAAAGCACCAAAGGAGAGTTTTGCTTCCATGTTATAGCTCGCGCGGCGGCACGTCCAATATCCAACATCAGTTTGCCGTTGATCGAGGCGGCGCGCGCCTGCCTCGGCGTCCTTTCCTCATCATTTGCTATAACAGTCGCGACAAATACAAGAAATCCATCCGTTCATATCATAAAACTGTCTAACAAAACATAACGAACTTCTCTATAATTTTTTTGAATTTTCAACTTCATCAGTGAACTGTTCAACATATATATTCGTGAGTGTGATAAAAATAGTGACCTTGTTAATGTGCATTATATCCCATACAAAGTGTTATTATATAGAACATTTTTTGTGAAGGACAAGGACCTTGCCCCCCAACGGACAAATGTTATAGTGAGGTTATGTGAGAACCGGTGTATATAAAATTTTTAATAACAAATGGGTTATTTAAAACAAACTTTTCTGAAATAATCATCACGGTTAATAAAAAACATCACTTTTTATCCTCGACTGTGGGCCCATGAAACACACAACAGAATAAGAGAGAGAGAGAGAGTCACCCAGTAGAGTAAAAGAGCGAGCGAGCGGTGCAGGCGGCCGAGCGTTCAACTACCTGTTGTGACGTTCAGCTGGGCCCCCACCCTCCCTCTTCTACTGGTGCATCATTGCTATACATACCTTACTTTATCTTTTATTAAAAAATCTATTAAATTCATATATAAAACCTTCTAGTGTACCTAGTGCATCTTGAAAAAAAATTGTTTCTCAAGGTCATGTCATCAAAATTATCATCATTTAGGAGGTTAAGAGCGCCGATGATATCGGCGTCAAAATTAAACCGCTGAGCTGGATCTAGGAGCTTGTATGGAGGCAGGGGGCCTGCTGCCCCGTCAACCCCAACAACAACAACAACAACATCAACAACAACAATTACAGCAACAGCAGCAGCAAGGCCCCCCAGGAAATCAACAGCAACCATCACCTCTTTCTCAACAACAGCAACAACAAAGACCTGGTTTAACTGCATTACAACAAGATTTAGTACATCAGCAACAACAACAACAACAACAACAACAAGCATTATTACAGCAACAATTACAAAGTATGGGACAAGCACCTGGTATGGGTGAGCTATTGCCACCAAAAAGACAAGCAGTAGTCGATAGATTAAGAAGAAGAATTGAACAATATAGAAGAAGGCAGACTGATTTGGTACCTAAATTTGATCAAACATTTCATGGATTGTGCGAACAGAATTTACAAGATACTCTCATGTTGAAACAAAGATTTTTGGATAATAAGACTAAGAGACAGCCTAAGAAAGCTGAAAAGAAACAGAACGATAACAGTCCTGGTCAATTGGGATTGTCTAGTATACACGTGGTGAGTTTAACTTTTCAATTACTTTATTCTTCATCAGCTAAGTTTTTTATTATGAGTTTCAAAATTCTAGAAAGTGTTCAAGATTCGTTTTTTGAACATCTTTCAGTTTTTTGATCAGACGTCCCAGTTTTGTATGATCTCACCTCCCTGCCTTCATCAAACTCATTTTTGATTGGGGGTTTTTCTAATGATGAAGTTCCTTTTTATGTGATATTGAGTTTAGATGGGAAAGTTGAGGAAAAGTATGCGCGTTGTCTTTTATATTTCGCGATCGAGTTGGTTACGTGATTATAGCCGCCTCCACTGTTGAGATATACCGCATAAAGTAAGCAAGAGAGAGAGGAATAGGTTGAATGTTTATATAGTTTATATAGAGATACGAGCGTGGGAAAATTGAAAGCGCGGATTAGAAGCTGTGTATCTATATCAAGTGTTTTATACGTAGTGAGTATAGTTATTGGCTTCTGCGGGTACATTTATTGTCACAGGTACTACCAAAAAGACAAGGTAAACTGAAATACTTGAATCCATGCAAGGCTCTACTGTCAAAAAATGAATTGGGAGGAGGACCCCTGCATCCGTCCTTCTATAAATGAGAGGATTCTGTAAGGTGTGCCGTTTCAAAAATTCAATAGAAGCTACCTTTTGTAGAAAAATACTCTGGAGCTACCTAAGAACTACCTGACCGTCGTCTACTCTCTAGATATAGAGGATGTAGAAAATATATAGAACAGTGGAAGTGTCTGGAGTGTCTAAATTTCAATGAAATGACGTGGTCTATGACTTTTTGTCTGTGCCTGCATGGTTATGCTATATATGTTGTGTAAATTGATCTGTTTCATGATGAATGAATGATTGGAGAAGTCGTCATATACTATGACGATGATGACGATGATTCGTTTTGAGACAGAATTGAAGTGCGACCTTGCTCATAAACTATGTCGGAACAATATGCCAGTCTTAATGTGAGCTATCGTCTCGATTTGACAACTTCTCGAAAATAATAATCTTATATTGGCAATGTCGAGACATTTTTTCATCAGACAACACACGCCAATGGGCTTCAATGGAATTTCATATTAGAATTTTTCCGATCGTTTGCGATGATCCAGACGCGGATAAAATTGTAATAGAATTTATATAGTTGAGTCATTTCTTGCCTTTGATTAGTAAACGACCGATTGGTTCCTTTCAAAATACTTGCTCAAGCAGGAAATATCGTGAAAAAGGTGTACGTGCTCAGACAGACAGACATCAGGCAGGCTCTTGAAAATGTGTAGAATAGTATGAAAATTAGCTTCAGACACACGTGCAGAATTGATTTTTTTTTTTTTTTTTTTTTTTTGATGATGTGAACATTTTGTTGAGAATAACGAAAGGCTCAAAATTGTGTAACTAGTTGATGAGAATCTGTTTCATGGTGTAGTTTTCAAGTACGCAATGAAATCAGTGATATAATGGAATTGTGGGGAATGAGGAAGTTTGAGAACATACTTACATATTATTTTATTTGATTGGATTTGTCACGCAGCTCTGCATGCTCACTATATTTTTCATCACACGTGAAATTTTGATAAAATTGGTACATTTTATACCTAGACAATTTTTATTTTTTCTTAATAATGTGTGAATAATCTTGTTGATCGCGATTTAAAAAAAAAAAAATGAATAGTACAAATATCATTATGCTAAGTGAAATTTCCCCTCTGACGGTGTTTTTCACCACTCAAATGATGATGATTTTTTCCGGTTCATTAACTTTTTGTTACGACCAGTCAGAGTAAAGAGTATTATTTGTTATTCGAGTTAAATGGTTTTTTGAACTTTGAGAATATTGTTCAGAACATTGCCCCCTTCAGCAGCCGAGACACTTGAAATTTTTCCTTAGAGTGTACAAGGCAGAGATCAGGTTTTCAAAGCTTCTCATTTTGGCATTTAAAAGCAGCACGAAAAAATCTCTGCCATTTTTCATAGCAATGAAATTCAGATTGTACCATATCCATAGTGTTTTTGAATTAAATATTAAAAATTTTCATTTTCATAGATACATAAAATTTTCTACTGAATACGAATCCTGATCGATTATTTCAAGGGTGAAAAATTGAGAATCGTCAGGGCTGTCAATGTCTAAAATGAATAGTTTCATGTACTTTTCCCTAACCAGTTTAGAGTAACCTTCCCAAAAAAGAACGAAATTTGTCCATATCAATCTCCAGAGAAAAATTGCGTCATAGCGCGGGCGTATTCATCAAAAATAGATCATCAAGAGCAAGAGCCTTCTTTTCCAAATAGTATTTGATGTATTAAAAAATACCTTAATAATAAGACACACATATCGATCAGATCTCAAAGCATATTATCGTCGTTGTCGTATGTATTCAATTCTGCAGAGAGAAGTCATAGCGTCACGCCAATGACGCACGCCAACTTGTCCGATCATTAAATGTATATAATCCCCTCGCAAGTATAACGCCCTATCTGTATTATACACCTACATACCTACATTGTAACACTTCTACAAGTTTTAGCTAATATCCACACAGCACACCTAATGTAAGTGTGCCTAACTTGTTCCCACTGTTTTTTTTTGTTGCTCAAAACTTTGTTCCATTACAAAATATTTTCCAATAACGTACCTCACTCGTTGTTCCAATGCTTGTTTCAAGGCCTTTAAAATGAACCAAGGTAAATAGAATCTCTACAAATTGGAGCTAAGATATCTCAATTCTCGCTAAAAAAAATTTTCTGTGGGTTTTCAAAAGGGTATGCCCAATTTGTGCCCCCACGTGTGTGTAAGAGGCCTATATTTTCATAATATACATATATGGGTTTTCCGTGGAGTTGAGATATTTCTGTACCTATATAGTCGTAGTACCTTAGCCCATTTTGCAGCTTTTTTACACCCCTAACTTCATACTATGAAAATTAGATCGATGGATTTCCATGGTATGAATTGCAAATCTAGAGAAATTCTATGGGGGTCATTTAGGAACTCTGCACTTTTTTTAGTACTATAGTTGTAAAATTGTCCAGAAATCAAATTTCGCAATTCTGACAAAAGCTATTCAAAGTTCAGACAGAGTCAAGAAAAATGAGCTAGCGTACGTTGAAATTGATGATTGCATCAATTTTGTTCGACATATATATAGGCTCTTAATTAATGAGTAACATAAAAAAATGAAAGCTAGCAAAAAGAGTATTTTTCTTCTAAGAAACGCAAAGAGGACATTTTGAATCACTCGAAAAAATCAAATTTTCTCATCTTCCAATGTAAAATACATGAAAAAAAATGAATGACAAGATCTGTAAGTAATTGCACAAATTCAAGATCTTGACTGGGGGCAAATTAGGCACACGATCTTCATGTTCCGTAGAGAAAAAATTCGTAACGTACAAAAATACACAATTTTGTCACTTTTTCTTCGACGACAGGTAAATATTTTTACCTTTACCACCACAACATACTTCAAGTTTGGCAAATGATACCCACGTGGTTTTGGGTGCATTTAGAAGGTCACTGTCGTGGGTGTAGTAGCACCACCTAGTATTATACATATTATAGAAAGGAAATTCTCTGTGTTGGACCCTGCATAGTCAAAAATATTTTTCCTTCCTCCTATAGCTTACAAAGAATTTAGCCACCTTTGAAATATTTTAAAGGTACAGTACAGTACACATACAGTACACACTAACTAACGCATACTAAACGTGAGTTTAGAGGTATATAAGAGAGTATTATAAAAGTATGTATCACCTTGCAAGAATTCACAACGGGGAGGCCAGCTGGTGGAGACTTTTAAAATTCTAAAGCGGGTGCGTGCTGTTGTGCCACCTCCAGCATCCCATGCATAGCATCAATATCTCTCCTCGTTTTGCCGATCTCTCAAGTCTCTCGTTCATGAAGCCCATCAGAGACCAGAATTTTTATATACATGGAAGCTGATTCTGAAAATACACTTTGTGAGCCGTCCAAAGTGTCTCTTTAGTCTATAAACGCTAATCAGTGATTCTCAATCGTTCTCAGTGTATAATCTTGACCTCCACTTTTTTTTCTTCACATTTTACACGTATTATATAGATTTCGTGTACACTCACCTCGACACTCACACAATTATATTATTATAAATAAATAAATAAAAAAAAAATTAAAAAAAATCGGCCTGTGTGGCTATACACGTAGCCCGAGGAGAGCCATAGGGAGTCTATATAATGAAACATTAATGTCTTTAGAGTCCACAAGAGCATCCACAGTTATCGCCCCTTTTCTCTCGTTCGAAAGAGTTTCAATATGCATCCAGAACCTTTTAACGTGCTCTTGTCTTATTCGACTCTTTATATTATACTGTTTGGAGATATTTTTAGAAACTCACGCACCCATAGCGAGACGAACTTGTTACATTCGATTCGAGAGATTCAGTAACTTTGTAGATGCCCTCATTGGTTACTTATGCATTCTCTCGTACGGGATTCTTCGAAAAGTTCCAAAATGAATTTTCCGCACGAATATATAACCTAATAACAATGATTATGAAGTAGCAACATTTTTTACCATCATTTTTGTCAAGTTCCGATCAGTTGCCGATCTCAATGATTTTGAAAAATTCTAAAATATCGAACGATAAAAAGTTGTAACCGTCATATCTACAGGTTGATTTGTAAATTTTTATCCAATATTTAAGTTGGCTGTGTGGGGTGAACTATCAAATTATATCTGAAGTTGAATTTCTCAAAGAGTCGTTCAATTCTAAAATGGCTTCGAATAATTTTTGAAAAATAGTACATTATTGCCTCGGGCGCGTACGCTCAGTTAAGAAAATTTGTTTCACGAGCGAAGCGAGGGTCCTCCGCGCTCGAAATGAGCCTGCGAGCACAGGGCAGTTGTGATTTTCCATCGTGAAAATCCTAACTCCGCGTTCGAAAGTGGCATTTTTAGGTTAGAATGATGGAAACCCATGAAAAGTGAGAATACTATGTTCGTATATGAACATGATGTCGTCCATAAACACCAAATTTCATACATGATCACCCATGAAGAAATGTGAGCAGTGTTTGAAAATTCTGTCAATTTCGGAAACAGTTGTGATGGGCTGATTGGTAGGCATGAATCTACATACATTCATGCTAGCATCAATACCTCATGATATTATTAATCATATCCTAGTCAGAAAATGAATTCCTCGGGATCAATCTTGAGTTGTAGGAAAACAGAGTATGTCATTAGGAAGAAAAACAAAATAGATATTTTTTAAAAAAATTTAAGAATCTAAATCTGCACACTTGAACAAGGTATCTGGAACGGGATTTAATCATTGAGCTCGTCATTGAGTTTCAGATTTTCATTTTTACTATTACTTTTTCAATTATGTCAATTCTAGACTTTTTCCAATTGCTCTAATATTTTACCAAAGTCCAAGGTTGATTACTACCAAACATTTTCCATAGGATATGACCAATATCGTGAGGTATTAATGCTGCATTGCCTGCGAATAAGTCCATCACTATAACTTTCGAAACTGAGAAAGAATTCTCAAACATATTTCATAGGTGATCATGTATGAATTTGGTGTTCATGAAAATTATGTTCGTAATAGTATATTATGATACAAGGGCGCAAACGATGGTTTTCGCACTTCGAGTGACTTTTTTAGGCCCGAGCCGCAGGCGAGGGTCTAAATAGTCACGAGAAAGCGAAAAGCGGTGCGCAAATGACTCATTTGCGCACAGACAATCAAAAATGAACATGTACAGTACTCCTCATTTTTATTTCGGAAAGTAATATGGTTTGTCGTGTTTCACCTTGATCGATTCGTAAATTTTGTTTAGTTGGATGAAAAGTATAGAAACCTTGAGTAGAACGAATCGATCTTTCTTCTTCTTCCGTCCTCTCATTTCAAGATTATACGTAAAACACGATCACAAATATATTGTATATGTGTGGTGTAGGAATTTTGAGATGAGGAACATAGCCAAGGATGACCTTGGATATCGACGCGAAACTTGCCCTATTCGTTTTCGCAAAAGAAATATGGGCCTAAAATATAACACATTGTGGTCAACGGCGGTAGGATCATCACAGACGAAAATGTGGTGCAGCGATTGGAATTTTTTTATTGACTCACTGCAATAAAACCAGAAACTTCACATGTGTGTGACTATGCTGAAAAAAATACTAGATGGCTGCCTCTCGATGACTGCTAAGTGACCAAGATCGTGATTCATAATTTTATTCATTTATTATTCGAAATGTTGTAATGATTTTTGAAACTCTGCCAAATTCTCGACACGCTTATCAAAATTTTAATTGCAAAATGATCATAGGAGTCAAGAATGTCTGTTATTAAGAAAATAAGAAAAGAAAAAATACTTGTATCATCGATATGAATCAAATTTATTGGTTCATAAAATGGCAAACTTACTAAAAGTAATAGTAAACTACTTAGTTGCGCGTGGTATCGTTTATACTACTCGCCAATCCCATAAGGATACATGCATATGTATTTTCTCTCAAATGATTTTTCTCCCGATTTTCGCCCGCGACCCCCTCTCTTTTCTTGGCGGGTTATGATTTCTCATGAATTTATCTACGATTCCCAATTACGTTTAGACCCATTCCCAGTTAAATTAAAATCTGCGCGAGCCACCTTAACAGGGATAATTTTTCCTGAATTTCTAAAAGGACGATGAAGCAATTTTTTATTCGCAGCTGGGACTTAAAATATATCAGTTGCGTTAGCGTTGAGAAAAATTTTCACCTTCCATTCGTGCCCAGATTTCAAAAATTTTTCCGCTTGAATTGATTTTTAATGAAAATTCTGAAACATTTACGCGGATTTTATACCTTCATTTCTCATAAAATTCAAGATTTCATTGATAGTTTGAACAATCATTGTATTGCCTGAATATATAGTTGGGATGAATTTCCTTCCCTCATTGTAGCGCTTGAAAATTGAGCAAAAAATGAATCATTTTGTGCCTGGCAAGTTTTCCATTCCATCATTCCTATTAGAGTTACTTCATTTTTGATGATGAATGATACTACAAGTCCCATCAGTTTTAATCTACCATTAATAAAGACTACTGTGAGATATCTAATATTATAAAAATCTAAAAAATGTGCTACCAATGCATGTCCCTCGAAATTTACTCTCCTCTTTCTCTTATCAGTTTTCATGCCTTGTTGATGTTAGTACTGACGTAAGTACTGAGTTATGCTCTGGCTCTGTCCAATGCGTCACATCGCGGGGAATCCGATTTTTAGCGAGCGCAATCTCAGTCAAGGGATGGGACATCCCAACTTGTCGGTGTAAGATATCTTGAATCATAATTTTGCAAGATTCACAAAAACAATTTTTCATTACTCTAACCTAAAAGTGCCGCATTTAAATGGGATTTTAAGATTCTCGTAATGAAAAAAAATATACCCGCACTTCGTTTGCCAGCCCATTTTGGGCACTGGAGGACATGTCTATCTCGCTTCGCTCGACAGACAAACTGTCCTAGTGCCCAAAATGGGCTACCGCGCGGCTCAGTACGGAAATATACTATTTCCTGAATTTTGAATTTTTCATTCATTTATGATCACTCGTTTCGTAGACTTGTTATAAAAAAAAAACTATCTTGACAAAAATTTGATATCTGTTGAATCTCAAGAAATTTTGGGCTGAATTTTTTCAGAGCTTGCGGGTATTACTTTCGTATTCTTGCATGTGCACGAATATTGTAGTTCTTTTCTGAAAATCGGTTCATATTAATTCCGGAATTAGGATTCCATTTTTAACGTGAAGAAATTTTAAAACATTTGAAATAAATCTGATACTCAATAAAGTTGGATGAGTTGAGACATAATATAGTTTTCAGACCAAAAGTTGAATCGATTTTCAAGCCTGAAAAAATCGCATTAAAAATTTTCAATGTCTGTTCTCATAGCACCGACATACTCATTCTTTTGGAAAGATAATATAATTCAAATTAACTTCTTTTGATAAGATAGCAGACAAACTCTTTTTCATCATCTATCACAATATAATACACGAAATGGAACGAGAGAACGATGAATTCAATATAATGGTAAACCATTAAACTAAAGCTCGCTAAATTATAAAACGAGTTAGCTAAAATTTTCATGGGATCATTTAGGCTCAATTTTTTTTGAATATCGATAAAATTTCCATGCAAACAACATTCATTTGCTTATACAAATATCCACATGTGCGTTGTGTTCCCATCTTAGGAGTTATACAACATTGGTTTTTTTTTTTTAATACGATATACAATCTGAAATTGTGACATCGATTCAACTCTCGCAACTTTGATTCGTATCAATTCACTAGTAACTCATCTCAAATGCAAAACCATCGCTAAGTTAAATTTCGCAACTTGGAAATATGCATTTGCAAGGTATTTCATAGGAAAATCCAGTATTCAAAATTCCTTCAAAATCCTGCAAACTACTATCACTGCTCGTATCACTGGAATCATCCTGATGGCAAAGATTGGATTTTAATGCAGGGTTTCTACTCGCCTTAAAAACCTTGAAAACCTTGAAATATCATTGAAATCATTTTTTCATCCTTGAAATCATGGAAAATCCTTGAATTTAACTTTTCCGACAAAAGCGTTTCGATCACAATGACATCGTTAATCACCCTCTCTTGAAGCTGGAATCAAAATTATATTATAAAGATGACTAAAATGCATACTCGATATTTCAAGCTGTTGAGTCTTTGAGAATAATCATAGAGGAATTTCCGGTTCATTGAGATATGGCGTAATTTTTGACTGAATCCTGAAAATCTTCATTGTTGAAGGGAATGATTTGATTATTATTGATCATAGTGTCCACCGACCCTAGGAGCCCTTAAAACCCTTCTAATACGTGCCTTTGAAATCGATTTTTGATTGTCAACACGTTTGCTAGAACAAAACCCACCAGTGCTTCTGTATGTGCTTGAGAATTTTGTCTTATGCCAAACATTGCTCGGGACTTATTGGTGGGTCACGCCGCACCGTTTACATATATAGGGACGGAACTCCGATTTTCGGTTTCACAGCGAACGTGTTGAACATTTGAAAATCCTTGAAATTATTTCGACCCAGACACGAATGGGAAAATTTTTTCTGAAAAATCCGCGCAAAGAGAGATTATTTGAGCCTTCAAAAATGCTTCATGGTACCGGATTGCAGCTATTCCTAGAAAAAATGGTAGGAGTCATTGAAAGTTGATGTCATAGAAAGGTGTATCACTAGAACTAGTCGCTCAGCCTGTTGAAGTCAAAGTTCGACTCAAACTAAGGTCGAAACTCAAAGTTACTCTAAAATAGGGGTGACGCTAAAAAATTAATTGAAGTGAAATTTGACTTGTTGCGAGATTAAACGGATTCGCAAATTAGTTTGGGATCTAATCTATAAAAGCACTTTTCACCCTCAATTGTATGAAGAGTCAATTTCGACTCTAGTGATCGAGTATTATTGTTGTAAAAATTACTATGAGTAAAATATAATTTCACTCTTTCCAGTATTATAACTTCTACCGGCTTAAAGTCCAAATTCGGCTCCCAACAGGATTGAAACATATTTGGAATGTCCGTATCTCCAAGAATGTTTTCCTATTGCATAATCTGTTATCGAACATTCATGTTCAGAGGCATAAAAGTTGTCATTAAAATGTACCCTCGGAAATTTGATTTCTCACCCTTGAAAAGTCTTTGACTCGGTCTTTGAAATCTCCATTCATCCTCCAAAGAGGAGTCAGTAGATATTCATAATCAATTAAATTAGATCCCTCGTTTGCCCAATCTCATCAGAGATTTCACAGATTCGGACTTCAGAACTTAAATTTGACTCTCGACTTGACTGAAAGTTCGCTCAATCAAGGACTAGCTATAAAAAATCCTTATCAGTTTTATCAATAATAGTGAGAAAATGAAGGTTACAGGGAATCATTGTGAAATATTGAATCACTAGATGCCGATAGATCACACAGTATCCGAAAATTTTTTCTTTAAGATCTCATTGACAAGTGTAAAAGTGGTTCAGTCGTAAAATGCGCAACGTAAATTTTTCCCTTATTCGTCCAAATTCACCTGATAATCTTTTTTCTCTTTCTCATCGAGATCAGAATACTGTCTCACAGCTTATCAAACAATCGCCTTCAGTAAACACGCTCGCGCAGGTGAATATCCTCATGAATATCCTGTTCTGCACACGCGTGTAATGTTTTTTTGAAAAAGAAAAAAAATGACGTAAAATTCCACACATTCGAACAATTGGCAAAAATCATAGTCACCGACAAAATGATAAGATGAAACATTTGGTAATTATGTAAACTAATTAATTAATCATGAAAATTTGTCCAACTTCAAATCTCTGAATTTAAAACAACAAATGAATTATCGCTATTGATACAAGGATAATCCGTAGCAAAGTGGAAAATGAGTCTCTTGTTATCCACCCGGAGCGAGAAAGATAGGTATACTTATAGCGAGAAAAGGAGCCGGCTGAAGGCAGCTGAGCGGACAAAGAGCAAACGGTTTATTGCAACAGGACGACGACAGTTCAGTCTTGAAGCGATATGGCGCTCGCTACCTATATGCACCCCCCTCCTTTTCATACCCTCTTTTCCCTCCTCCTCCTCTTTAACCATACCCCCTCCTGCCACCCCACCAAAGTTGCTCTCGTGCCAGTATCAGGTGCTGTCTGCTTGTAAAAGTATTATAGTGCTGTAGCTGATCTTGGATGATCTCGTGTAAGCACTGTATAAGATGATATAATTTTGTGTCTCTTTCACTTCTGAAATCTATAGCCTTGATCAGAGCTCATTATGAAAATTATATTCATCAAGTTAGTCAGGTTTTTTTTTGTGAAAAGATAGATCTACAGCTTAATTATTCAATGAATTATGGTTCAAGTCCAGAAGTCAGCTGAGGAAGAGAATTTTCAGTATAAGTTTGCAAGCGAGAGCGAATGTTGCCTCAAATGTTGCGCAGAGTCGACGAAATGCTGCTTATTTTGCAACTCTGAAGTTACTCCACCCGCTCATCGCGCGAGAGAATATACCTGGTTACGATTGTACGATTACCGAAGGATTTCTAATACTTGACTATTCGATTGATAGACAGCTAATGCCACGTTGTCATACTAAAAGGAATACATTTTTTCGCTGGAAATTTGTAATTGTTGAAATTAAAATTTAGCATTGATTATTAGGAGGCCTTTTTATTATTGAGATAAGACTGTTGAAAACTTGTGTTCGCTCAAAAGATATTGTACTTGTGTATGTAGAATAGAGAGAACAAAGACTTCTAGTGGTATTTGTCTCCAAATCGAAACTTTTGAAAACCATATAATCGAATAACATAACTTGGAATAATGAGTTATCGCTCGAACTAACTGATTGGATATTTTGAACTCTACATATTTTTTATGTAAGATCGACATTAACTTATCTATCATGTGTTTGTCGTCACTCGGTCTTTTCCAAATACTGTTATACTTGGAGCTCTTGTTTTGATGAAACAACTATTTGTCTGCGAGTGTCTGGTTCTTTTTGGAATTTCCTTCGCTCAATAGCACACTCAGACAGTAATGAATACTCATTTATGAACTTTATTATTTTACAGTTTCCACTTCTGATTTTCTTTTGTCTATGAAATAGGAATAACTCAACATTGTAACATGAGTGATATCGTTACAATGCCCCAAATCAACTCACAAAATGAGCTTAAAACCATAAAACTTGATTGTCGTCAACATTTTTCCAGCGTATGGAATTATTTTTTGTATCTTTACCCCTCTGGAAAAATATTCTAGACGATTGGTGGATGAATAATGTATTGAATTAGACCAACAGTCAGGAATGAGTAGAATTTTTTCTCGTTCAAAGCTAAAAGTTGATCATCGAACATGCTAATTTTACATTGAAGATGAGAAAAAACATGACTCGCTGATTGAATAAAGAACTATAGCAAAAGGATATGGTTTCCAAATCATGGGGAACATGGATACATAGAGCACATTAGCATAGTGTGACAGACATCTCAACTTTTAGTTGTTGGTTACAGTATTCGCTACTTGAAAACTCTGCGACAAGAAGTTTACGCATAGAAAATTGAAACTTTCCCCTCCTTCGCAGTGATCAATGCAATTCAGGAATGACTACTTCAATCATTCAAGAATCTTGTTTTGTTCTGTAGTGATGTCAACTGCACTCGGAAAACAATAATCTAGTTCTTTGAATCACTCCTGACTGTCATTCGATTAGAAAAAGAGAAGAAAAATTAAATTTCGATGAGATCAGCTTCTTATCAACAAATTATTCATTCTAAACTGATGACTAATACTTGATTCTCTTTCCAATTAATGTGCCCGTGAATCTAGAATATATCTATACATAAACGAACAGCAACCAATCTCGACATTCGCAAAATCCGTTGGATGAATCATCAGTTTGGCTCTCGCTATATACCAAAAGAGAGGAAGTCAAGCTACAGTATTAGGCCTCGTTCGTATAGTTCACCACTATGCATAATATACCATCACTTCCAAAGCATTTGAGTAGCCGTTGACCAGAGAGCATTCATCAGACTCTGGGGGACGTTGGCTTTCACGTAGTGTCCAAGTTACACAAGAAGAAAGCCAGTGAAAATCGACTCTCTCAGTCTCAACTCCCCTGCAAATTTCAACCTCACCAAATCCTTCGGCAAGTGGTAATATATCCCCACTGAAAACTCTATATACACCTACACATTTATATATAGTAAGTCAGACCTTCCCCTTTTTAGTGGATTACGCGTGCGCCAAAAGCTCGCCTGCGCGAGTGAAATATCCATATATATATATAGATATATTAAACTTTGCTTAAATATCTTTTGGGAGCAGGAGCAAGATAGCACATTAATTAGCAAATGGTGTAGAGCGCGAAAGAGACAACTGTTTGAGCGCGTGGAGAGCGTCAAAAGTAGTGGGGGGTCTAGTGTAGTAATAGTGGGGGAAGAATCGCTCAGCGACAGATATCACTAGCAAAATAGAGTGGGAGGCAAGCGGTCCTTTCTCCCTGATTTCCCCTTGAATGCTGCTTCAAATTGTTGCTGCTGTTGCTGCTGATGCTGATGGCCGAGCATGCTTTTGCCGCCGGTGCAGCCAGCTGACAACTGATGTGCGCGATACAGGCAGTATACACGCCCCTCTCGATACTAATCGGACTACAAACATTTCTTTGCGGGACCCTGGGATGTGAGATGCATCGTCAGTGGCGCTCATGTGCGGGAGTCGACTCAGTCCTGCATTTGTAAAACCGGCTGTTGGCTACAAATATATATAAATATATAAACACTGTTAATACTTGTTCGACTGGCTTTATACACTTGACACCCGCTCTTTTCGAAGCCTGACGCTCTTGCACACGTGTTTCTCGAGTTGAACGCTTTTTCTCGTTCTCTGATATATATGCCGAGTTATTATACTTGTTGTGTGTGTGTGGGGGGGGGGGGGGGGGGTGGGTGACGTTTCGATTTTTGATGAGTTCTAAAGTTGACGATTATATACGGCGGTTTATAGGTAGTGTGTGCAGAGTTGTGTCAAAAAAGTATCCTCGAGACTTGTGTAGTTTTTTCATAGCTTTTATTTTCAACTTTTGCTTTCGATGAGCTCAATATCGGATGATCCGGGTTCGGCGCTGCGGTTACTCAGTTACACTCTTTTCGTACAAATTGGATGGGTGGTTTAGTTTGATCATGCGGTAGTGTCGATGGAAAAGCCCCAAATCTTGTACGTTGGAACCGATGAAAAATTGACGCTGACGAGGCTATTTCTTGCAATGATCCGCTTTGTTTGATCTGACGAGGAAATTTTTTTGTAGATATTGCGGAGCTTTAGGGGAAGTCCCTCGATCGATGGTGAGACGGTGGAATTTCATTTGAGACGATAGCATCATCATTTCAGAAGTTTGAATGATTTCTTGGCTCAGTTTTTGTAGGAAATTTTGGACGAGGAAAGGTTCTTCCTGGAAGCCTGAATGAAATTTACTATGAAGTTGAATGATAAAGAAAATAGATGGAATTATCTGTCAAGCCTTAGCGGTGAACCGTTCGCTCACTTGGACAAGTCGACGACGATTGTATCTCATAAAGTGATTTTGTTTTTTTCCAATTTTGATATTATTGTCCAACAAAGTATTTTTATTCGCTGAATTTCGATTGGAAATGGCGGAAAAACGTAGGAAACAATCACATTTTCAAAAATTATAATGCGAGCTCGATCATACATATCCTTTCTTCGATACTGTAATTTCTTTCCCTGTTGAATTCATTATCCATAGCACTACGACGGTCACTTTTAGATTTTCATAAATATAATGCTATATCGAAAAAAAAATCAATGCAATATATCAACATCTTATAGATCATAATGAATTGCAGAGTAGAGATTTTCGCCAAATCAGCCCCCTTTTTGAGTGTGAGGTGTATCACACTCGTAGTAGTATTATCTATTTTTGTATTGCCGCACGTGTCAACTAGCATGTGGCAAGCTAATAGTAATGCTGCTGTTGGTTTACTTATAGAAGTAGGGTTTCCGGTAGACAAAAGCAGAACTGGGTTATAGAGCGTGCGTGGACAAAGTTCATTCATCCTCAAATTGTACCAACTAACTCTCCTCTCTGATCAATGGTCTCTGTAACCTGCGGTAATCGAAAAACTATCCAAAATTTCTCTCACAATTGAGATAAGGCTTTCACTCATTGTGAAGTATTCCTTGATTATTTAAATCTAATATTTTTACCAGAGTTAATTAACATAGGTACAATTTTATACTTTTCTCAGATTCAACATATTTTTTCACTCAGTTTAGTGATTCTTCTTGCCTATGATTCAGACACTCATAACTACAGACACTCTATAGAAGAGAGAAATTCAATTGGTTTTTAAGAGAACGAGAATAAAAATGATGCATCCTGTTCATCCAGATGATGAGATATTATTGAAAATATTATGGACACATTCTCGATCACCTTTCTATAAACATGATCAATGACACACGCACGGTGAGAGTGACTGATGTTACTAGTACTGTTTTCCCAGATTGCTACCCTGTCAGATCGAAAAGACTCGACCGAATGAATGGTCTACCTTCTCAAAAATTAATTTATTTATCAATATGACGTTCTTACCTTTGCATCGCTCATGTGACAATACAAAAAGAAACCACGAAATGATCCTATTACCGTTCTATTAAAAATCAATTTCTGTAGATCAAATCAGCTAATAATTAATCCGAATTTTGTGCACCCCTATCATTATCAACAAAAGCTACTAGTTGTGTACTCCATCAAAACAGAAATTTGAATTTTCAATGAACCGAAACTCCAAAATCGATCAAACCAAACTCGCCAATTCACAAAATCCTTGACAAAATCCGCCTTTTGTTGTCATCACCCTTGATGTATGTGTAACAAAAAACGCGTCACGCGGGTGTCATCAACCTCATGGCTCGCCACCACCACCACCACTATACCATCACTTTGGATCATCGCTCGGGATAATCGTGCGATTCTGCGCGCAAAGTCTCACTCATCGGGCCACTCGACAACCATATGAGCATGCATCGCATCCAGAGAGAAACATCATGACATCTCCCCGCCATCGGTTCATTTTGCCACTACTAAAACACATATTACACGCCGAATCGCCTTCGCTCTGCACTTTGCTTCAATATCTTATCAATGCGCATGCGCCATGCAAGCTCAACCGCCACTTTTACGCTACTACCCTGCGCTACTACCCTTCGCGCATGCGCACAACTCAAAAAACAGAAACTACCCGTTTCCGAACTTATCCAATTCTGGTGCATTGACTTTGCACACTTTGCATTGACTTATTGGACTGCGAGCATCACACTGCTTCAATATCCTATTTTTTGGAATTTCACATTTGTTCACGAGGCCTCCTGTACCAACCGTATCATCACACCATCATCATCGAGATCATCATCACAATCGACGAATTTTAAACTCTGTACTAAATCATCCGAAGTAGTAGCGATACACTGTAGTATATTTTATACTCAAGTGTGTGTATAAAAGCGTTATATGCTTGTTGCCACGCGTACTTTCTCCAACTCGCGAGGCCGAATCATTTTTTTTTCGGGTGCTGTACACATGCGTATTACTATGGGGTCTACCTGGCAAGAGTGAGTGAGAGAGACGCCTATTTCGTAATGGAGAAAATCAAGTCCCGGATATATAACTTTTGAGAGTAAGTATGTGGGAGAGAGAGAAGAGTGACACTCTTTTTGACGCTCTTAGCGTATCTTCTCTTGCGTCGAAGTATCTCGCCTACTTTGAATACAATAACTTTGGTATGAGTGGAAAAGAGATAGAAGAAGAAGAAGAAAATACTGTAAGAGATCCGATCATACTCGAAGAATTTTATATGCGCCCTACATTGTGGTCTCTTGGAGGAATCGTCACGATGATTGTAAGACAATTTTCCCCTGAAAGAGTTCTTACTCGTCTCTCCCTTTCTCCTTGCACCATAAGCTTGCGCATAGTCTGACTCTTACAGTGGAATTACTAAGAAAGTGGAGCACGTGATGTTGTTAGCAGAGTCGAGTTAGTATAGTGGTCTAGGCGTCTGCTATTTTCTCTTGTGTGTAGCACGTGTTCAGGAATTTAAAGGATACAGGCTGCATAGAGTGATCAATGATTTTAATCCAATTAGGAAGTTATGCTAACCTATAAGTCCTTTCCAGATTAGAAAATTAGTAAATTTTTTTTGACCAGCATCAAACTTTCAAATGATTGTGTACATATGGTTACCGGAAGTTACCTCGCAACGTTATGAAATTTGTAAAAGTGGTAAACTTTGTACATAGAAGAGAAAAGAGAGAGATAATCTCGTTACGGAATCAGGTTGCCTCTTTGCGATGATTTCCGGTCAAGATAAGACACCATGGTCCAAGCTTGAAGACAATAGTCCTTCTTAGCAACTCATTATTACCCAATGGCATTAGATTACTCTTTCCGTATTCGGTCATCGTTTCTGAAATATTTCAAATGTGTCTTGGAAAATAACAGATTCGCTTGATTCTTCCTGTGTAGTAACAAAATTAGTAATCACTCGGATAGCATTAAAAATGTCAAAAATCTGTTTAAAAACCGCTCGAAAACGTTCCATTGCATGCAGAGTTTGTTGTACATATCTTCCGATGTTGTCTGATGTTCACTTTTCAACGAGTCGTTGTATAGCCTGCATGGTTACTTGGTACTTATTTCAAATCCCATCTCCATACGTCCCTCCTTGAATATATATTCTCGGATCTTTTTTTTACCCATCTGCTTCCCCTCAGTCTCATCTGACGCCTTACTCGAGTGAGTATTGATTTTGCGCAAAGGCTTACTTACATGTTAACTCCTTGCTTTCATACTAAGGAGGCTAATACTACTCTGTATCATGATGCAATTCAAGCAAAATGAAGTTTGCGGGGTCACAACTTGGTACGCAATATATCTGGCCAGAAACATCTGTTGTTCAATTTGACTTCAATGCTGAGTTAATGATGATGATGCATCAAGCTTTTCATGTTTGTATTTTATCAGTGAGAAACTTGACTTGTTACAATTTGAAACATAGTGTATGAAAGATTTAAAACATGGCAAGATTATGAGAAATTGGCACAAATCATGGCGATTTGTTCCCATGCGGCGACAATTATCATGAAATGATCCAAATTCTCAATTGCTCGGTTGTGAAGATTCCTCATGTGTTAGGCCTATCTGTCTTTGCCAATATTCTGGAAAAATCTTCCAGAAAAAAGACCAATTCCTTAATCTCTCTGCATTTCTTTTCATACGAATCTTTTCATGAATGTGTGCTTGTTTCAGATTTTAGAAACAACAGAAAACATGAATCCATGGATAAATTCTCGGGCGAAACTATGAGTATCACTACTTTTTTTTATCTAAGGTACGCAGAGTATATACTTCCGGGCCTCTATAGGTGAAAGTCACCAGCAAATGCGATTGAAAGTCCTATATATTCCTTTTACTTTTTCTTTCTTTTTAGACGAGCTCTTGTTGTTGGTTTTTATCGCTACTTTCTCAGCTTCATTCTCTATATCTTACTCTGTCTCACTAAGATGATCTAGTTTTGATTCTGAGAAAGTGCAAGTTGGAATGTAAGTTTTGCTCTTCGAGAGATAATCTGCAGATGTTCAAGACATTTGGATTGGCATGTCTGTATGATGATCCATAACTATGCATATAATGAAACTTGTTACTCGTAAACAATTTAAACATAGATGGATGATCCACATATCCTATTGAAAAAGCATTGCCACAAGAATACATGTCTGGCTGGTTTTCCAGGGTCTCAATTTGAGATCATCGCCAAATTCAATTTTCTATCATACATACTACAGTGTTTTATCGTAATGAGAAGATATCAATTATTTTAATATCACTACTGGTTTGATGAATACCATTGGTCAACAAACCTATTTATTCGTGTATTGTCAATCATGAGAGGCAATATGTTGACCTAACCCATCAGCCTCATGCTTGCATGATGTGTCAGCATACGAAGAGGATCTCTTTCGTACAGGTCCTGTTCGGCAATATGATGATATTCAAGAGTGAAAGTGAATTCGAATTGCGAAACAAAATAAAAGAGAGAATGTGTGTCAAGGAATTCAATTGAGACCTCAAATATCTCGTAAAAGATGTGTATTGTCCTAGTGTCATACATAATGTGTCATACATATATTTTGAAAAATGCATGACCCAGGCTCTGGAGCACCATGAAGAACCTTGTAACAAAAATAGGCATACAAAAATCATCCTCTTCATTCAATACTCATGGAAA
Source organism: Eretmocerus hayati (assembly GCA_029851415.1). Lineage (NCBI taxonomy): Eukaryota > Metazoa > Arthropoda > Insecta > Hymenoptera > Aphelinidae > Eretmocerus > Eretmocerus hayati. The sequence continues at coordinate 102,067,001 of CM056744.1, forward strand.
AATTCATATGAACGAATAGATAGTATTCCCTAATCTCTAGCCCAAATCTTTGTTTCCACGGGTTTTGAATGGAAATGGGAAATGTGTACAAATTCTCATCTGTATCGGATTTTTTGGAATACTCCAATTCAATTTCTTTAGTCAGATAACCCATTTTTCCAGTCATACGTTTGATCTGGAGCTCAAGTTGAGAAAGTCCGTGGTATTTGATACTAGACTTATCCAAATAATTCAACACGGTGTACAAAAAAGAGATCCAATGACAATTTTTCAAATCTCTAAATATTTTTCATAAAGGCAAGTTTCTATCAGAACCTTGTAGAAATTAACCAATACACAAGAACACAAACTACCGTGAGTAATCCAAATCCAGAGAAAATTGCTAACTGCCAGACAACCTTCTAGACTCCCAAAACCATGTCCACAGTGAAGAAAGGATTCATTTCTTTGTTTGATTCATTGTTATTGACAGCCTTGTCAACCAAAATATTTCAGTGTTAACGTTCTCAAAACGTTCGCTGGCGGAGGCTGAAATCGGTGATTTTCCCCCAGGTGCGGTGGGGCCCACCGGTGGGCCCCGCTCAATGTCATTTCCCATAAGAGTAGTTCCACGCGAAAGCGACCCACGAAAAAGGGTCATGTCTCAGATCCTTTTGTTAACATTCTTATTCGATTCTATGGTACAAAATATGAACTTTTCACTACCTATGGGATCCCAAAAAAATTTTTTGGCCCCATGGCGAGAATTTTCGAAAATAAGTAAAATACATTTTCTTAAAATTCTAGCAGCTTTTTTGCACTAAAATGCAAATAAGTCGAGTTTGCTCCCAGATAGAGATATGCGGTTTGCGGCATTCAAAAGGTCTTTTAAAAACCTATCAAAATCGCTATCAAAAAGTTGTTTTTGAGTCTATGGGCAGCCTGTACGAGCAAAAGTGTAAAAATCACTAAACAGTGAATTTCTCAGTTGCCTATTTTTTTTAATTTTTGAAAATCATATATTTGATGTAAAATTTTGTGTTCTTTCAGAAAAAAGTGGTCCCGATTTCCTTTTCCGACGTCTAAGGCCTGTTTCTTCAAATTTTCGCAAACCTATTTTTTAGGCAGTTTGGAATTGTCAGTTTACTGCGCATTCGCAGGAATTTGGACTGTTAGAACCAATCCCATTGGAAAGCCAAGGAAATTTCCTTCAAAATGACCACTTGGCAAAGTCAATTTCATCAATTTGGCTCGGAGCTACAACGTTTGAAAGACCACCGAATCTCGATATTCAACAAGAGGTGGACCGGAGACACCGTGACAATAGTAGGAAAATTCGGGCACGATCTCTGGCCCGATGTATCGTTTGCCTATTGACATTCTCGAGCTGAAGCTTCATCTTTTGTAGGCTGTAACTCCGAGCCAAATTGATGAAATTGACTTTGCCAAGTGGTCATTTTGAAGGAAATTTTCTTGGCTTCTTAATGGAATTGGTTCTAACAATCCAAATTCCTGCGCATGCGCAGTAAACTGACAATTCCAAACTGCCTAAAAAATAGGTTTGCGAAAATTTGAAGAAACAGGCCTTACACGTCGGAAAAGGAGATTGGGACCACTTTTTTCTGAAAGAACACAAAATTTTACATCAACTATGTGATTTTCAAAAATTAAAAAAAATAGGCAACTGAGGAATTCACTGTTTAGTCATTTTCACACTTTCGCTTGTACAGGCTGCCCATAAACTCAAAAACAACTTTTTAATAGCGATTTTGATAGGTTTTTAAAAGACCTTTTGAATGCCGCAAACCGCATATCTCTATCTGGGAGCAAACTCGACTTATTCGCATTTTAGTGCAAAAAAGTTGCTAGAATTTTAAGAAAATGTATTTTGCTTCATTTTCGAAAATTCTCGCCATGGGGCCGAAAAATTTTTTTGGGACCCCATAGGTAGTGAAAAGTTCATATTTTGTACCATAGAATCGAATAAAAATGTTAACAAAAGGATCTGAGACATGACCCTTTTTCGTGGGTCGCTTTCGCGTGGAACTACTCATAAGGAAAACATTCTCAGCACTGGGGGAAAGACACGCGGGGCCTGAACGTGTTAATGCAAAAAATGACAACAATAATCTTTATCAAGTCTCATGGTAACTAATACAGTATAAAACTCTGAAAATCATATTTATTCATTTGTAAGTCTCGACAGTCTTGTCACCCAATATACCCGAGAATATACCCCATAACTCATAAGTATAAGTGTTCACCTTTGGAATGCATTAAATGAAAACAGAAATCTCTTTCATTCCCTAGCCACCAAAACAGTACCAATAAAACCCCATAAAATATACAAACTAATCAACCATTTTATCCTTCACCCCCTACATATAACGAAATGCCCATACGCACTTAATACTCATCGATCTTACGTTATATACGCATTGGAACCCTGAAAAAAAATCCACGGTCCACCTTGTACACCCCACGCAGTCTCTCTTTACATTAAAATATACCCCCACAGCAACAACTACTCTCCGTCGCACATCTGCCGCCTCCTCCTCAAAAACCTGCAGAACGCGTCATCCTCTTTCGACGTCAGAGATTCCAAACAGACGTCGTCGTCGTCATCCGGTCTTGGGGGTTTGCATGCGCTTACGTACATACTTACCTCCTATGAAACCCCCTCATATCCGCTACCACGCACATATATTAGACCATCAGACTAGCATCATCAGGTACACACGTTTATATATCCCGAAAGCGTATATAATGCGGGTTCCAAGGGGGTTAGATCGATAGTAGTGGTTTTAGAAGTGGTGGTTGCTTCTGATGCTTCCCTCAGCTTCTCTGATGGCATAACCAAACAGTAAACAGTCGGTTGGTCGGTCAGGATATAATGGTGAACTGCCATGCTGATATTTCTTCCTTTCAGGGGTGGCGATACAGTAGTGGGGGTCGCCGCGCGCGCCGATGTTCACAATATATATGTATACTTGTATGGGACATACCTGCACACTCTCCATGCGAGAGGAGAGAATCAATACACACGCCATCTAGTGCTAATATTCTTGATGCTTTTCTCCCCACTCCTATGTTACATACTTTGGCAGCGGAGGAGAATGGCTTGGCTGCCGTGTAGCTTTATGTGTGATTCCTGGATATGATGCTGGCGCGTGCCACAGCTTTTCCCGCGAGAAAGCTGCTCTGATCTGAGTATATGTAGAATAATAGTGAGCCGTTTGGAAGATTGTACTTCTAAAGCATGACTTTTGCTCTTTTGAAGAAAAGAAAACAGTGTGTAAGGAGGTTTCTGGGGTAACAAAGGTCAGAAATTTGGCTTGAGTAGGAAAATTTTGGCTAAAAGGTGTTGTCGAACTAGAAGACACTTATTTATTGGAGCTAAATATTTCATAGATTTTAGCCTTCGTCGCTCGGATTGTCCAGGAAACACATATTCCTTATACGGAATCATAGAGCATTAAGAAGATATAATTTTGTGACAATGTTCAATGCATATTATCAACCAGGAGAGTGCCAGATCAACAGAACATGGATTTCGGTGAAACTTTGGGAATCATTATATTTTGATGCGAAATGAAGGTAACCAAGGGTTTCGAGAAGGGTTTGATCCAATCGGTCTTCTGTCAGATTCAGCTATGGACAGGAACAGGCCTATTGGATCAAACCCCTTGTGATACCGTCATTTCACACCGATCTTGACACCAAAACAAGATGTTTCCCAACGTTTTTTCAAAATTCGTGTTCCCCAGACCTGGTGCTCTCTTTGTAAGTGTTGGAGATGAGTTGGTCAATGTTCATCCCTTATTCACCCGTAGGCAAGAAAATTGTCCAGCCTAAGAACATACTCTTTTATAGGTAAATTTCATTGCGATCAAGATACATACAGTTATTACACTAGTGATTAGTTTATTCAATTTTGAATAAAATACAGTGATGGTTCTCACTTCTGGATTATTAGAGCAACATGTTTCAATGTTTATCAAGCAATTCTTGTAGTAGTTGATAGCACCAGTATAGCGCCTGTTGAAAGTATTTACATGCAGGCTTCAATGTGTGGTGTCCGTAATTAATAGAAGATGGTTAATTTTCAAAAGGCATCGTATAGAATGAACTGAAAGGATTTTGAACAAATTCAACTATTTACCACGAGTCGCTTCGCCTCAGGTCGTTAGTATGACTATGGAAAAATCTTGTCATAGACAGCTATTGTGAACCTAGTACTACATAATGTACAAAGGTCCAAATGATATATGATGAATTCCACGCCAAAGCGACCTACGAAAAGGGGTCATCTCTCAGATTCTTTTTTAACCTTTTTCAGTCGATTCTATGGCCCAAAATAGGAACTTCGGACCAGCTATGGGGCCCAAAAAAAATTTCTTCTCTCCATTGCACGCACATCCGTCAACAGACCGAAAATTTATCGTGTAAAAATCGATGCTCTTTTATTCACGAAAATGTGAATATTTCGAGTTTTTGGATAGCTGTCGATTTGCGGGTTGCGGCATCTTAAAGGGCATCAAAAAACCTATCGAAAACGTTGTCGGAAATTCCTTCTCTGTGATTTGGGGGCCTCCTGGAGGCAAAAGAGTGTTTTTCACTAAAATGTTGATTTCTCAAAAAGCCATTTTTTTTATTTCTTTAAAATCATATATTCGACGTAGAATTTTGCGTTCTTTCGAAAAAAATGGGTTACAGAGAAGTTTGGGATGATCCAAGTGACTTATGAGCCATTTTTTGAAAATTCGATTTTTTTGGTTTCAGAAAAAGGCGATTTTCTGCGCATGCGCACAAACGTAGACTTTCGGGACCACTTTCAATAGAAAGCTGACAAAATTTCCTATAAAATGACTACCCGCAAAGTTGAAATTCATGCACTGAAACGAGATCTGCAACGATTATTTTATCGAATCAAAATCAAATGAAAATTCAGCCCAGCAACGCCTTCGTGGCGGCTGCTGAGATGACACATTTACGAGATCTTCTTGGGACTCAATTTTGAGTCCGAAATTGCCCTAAAAAAAATTCGGGCCACATGGTTTCAACGTAAAATTGTATGAACTTTCAAAATATGCGATAAAAAACCCCGTTTGAGGCGAACCCGAGGTGCTACATTCAATTTTTCGCAATTTTGAATGTGAAATATCGTATTTTCTGGAAAAAAATTGAATGTAGCACCTCGGGTTCGCCTCAAACGGGGTTTTTCATCGCATATTTTGAAAGTTCATACAATTTTACGTTGAAACCATGTGGTCCGAATTTTTTTCAGGTCAATTTTGTACTCAAAATTGAGTCCCGAGAAGATCTCGTGAATGTGTCATCTCAGCAGGCGCCACGAAGGCGTTAATGGGCTGAATTTTCATGTGATTTTGATTTGACATGATTAATCCTTGCGGATCGCGTTTCAGTGAATGAATTTCAACTTTGCGAGTAGTCATTTTATAGGAAATTTTGTCAGCTTTCCATTGAAAGTGGTCCCGAAAGTCTACGTTTGTGCGCATGCGCAGAAAATCGCCTTTTTCTGAAACCGAAAAAATCGAATTTTCAAAAAATGGCTCATAAGTCACTTGGATCATCCAAAACTTCTCTGAAACCGATTTTTTTCGAAAGAACGCAAAATTTGACGTCAAATATATGATTTTCAAGAAATAAAAAAAATGGCTTTTCGAGAAATCAACATTTTAGTGAAAAACACTCTTTTGCCTCCAGGAGGCCCCCAAATCACAGAAAAGGAATTTCCGACAACGTTTTCGATAGGTTTTTTGATGCCCTTTCAGATGCCGCAATCCGCAAATCGACAGCTATTCAAAAACGCGAAATATTCCCATTTTCGTGAATAAAAGAGCATCGATTTTTACACGATAAATTTTCGGTCTGTTGACGGATGTGCGTGCATTGGAGAGGAGAAATTTTTTTTGGGCCCCATAGGTAGTCCGAAGTTCCTATTTTGGGCCATAGAATCGAGTGAAAAAGGTTAAAAAAGAATCCGAGAGATGACCCTTTTTCGTAGGTCGCTTTGGCGTGGAATTCATCATATTTTACTTGAGCGAAAAGAGAATTGTCCTTCGAATGATACATTTGATCAGAAAATTAACACACAAACTCTTAGCACAATTTGCTGCATCACAGTCAGTTTGAAAAAAATAAGCTAAGAATTCTGGAACAGCTTTTGAAGCTGAAGAAATAACATGGTGTCCACATTCATGATCTTCTTAAGGAACAGTGTTGTGGAAAAATCCTTCCTAGACCATTTGTTTCAAGATATTTTTTCAAGATAAGATGATTTAGGGTTTTTTCGGAGGTTGCTTTTGTTTGTAGATTAATTGATTTAGCAATAAGTGGAAAATGGGTTTCCCAGGCTTCTGGCACTCATCGGGGAAACCCCACATACATGCGGGACTCCACATGTAATATACATAGCTCTTTGATCCTTGAATAGTGTTCCGAAATTCTTTCATCACTCAGTAACTTGTTACAAATTTCTGTTCATGTTCTAATTGATAGAATTGGATGGTCACCAATGTGACATTCGTGTGATTGACTAGTATGATACTATGATATTATGGAACCCATGTACGAATGTGTTGTCGGACACAGTCCAAACTCCTTACCTTTGGGCTAATAAAACAATATTTTTCTAGATTCCATAGTTAGATTACAAAATTGAATTCTACTTGATTTCAAAGATATGAAGGAAACTAATGTGGAGATGATGGCATAAACAGGAAGCTTTCTGATAGAACTTGAAAGTCTATCCAGATAGAAGTATACACTCAGACATTTAGAGAAAGAAATGAATCAATAAGAATTTAGTCAGTGACAGTAGAGTCACTGACCGCTACAAAATAAATCTTTTCTCATATAGGTAATCTACGGGTTTTATATTACAAAAATCACACGGGTAACACAACAAGTTATGAATTAAACTTGGAGCTAGTAAAGTTAACCAATATATTTGGAAATTTGCTTTTTAACAGATAAAGCTCATTCGTGTAAAACTCGCGAGCAAGATATTTCTCACACATAGTTACTGCAGTAACGTGTTATCATCCTCATCCTAATAACTGTAGAATTACAACAAAATGAGTTTCAACTTGAGAACAATGACTCACTTATTCATTGGAAATGAGATGGACAACACTCTTCGCACTGTAAAATTTGTAATCACATCAGTGATAGAAAAAATTCGTCAAATTATTCCTAGCAGCGTTTCTGAATAAGCAAACGAAAATTGGATTATTTCCAGAATGTATAAGGACCCTCTGTTACACTGTCGGTGTAGCCTAGTTTTGTGACTATCATTATCGTTGAATATTGATTGTACATATTCTTATTTTCCTCAAATTTCCAATTCATTATAATCATCTTGAAGTTGATTGTATCAATTTAAATTTTCAGTAGTACCTCTTTGATGGCTTCCGAAAAATTCTTAGTTGATCAAAAATGAACCTTGATAATTGATTCGCCCTCTAATTTATTCACAAGTTTTTCAATGCCCCTCTAAACATAGCAATAAAAATATCACAGGTAAAACTAAAAATCCACAGTTTTATGTTATACTTTCACGGCATCATCATAGTACCAGTGCCGGCTTAAATGATATAAAAAATTATTCATCATAAATTGAATTAATCAATGAACACTTATCTTTACCCCCAGAGACCAATTACAATGCACTATAATGAATGAATGAATAATGCAAAGCTAAGAAAAGTATACGTCTATATAATTCCCCGAAAGATGATAAACTCAAAAATTTTTATCAAAAAGCGTCACGCATATTATAATCCAAGATAAGAAAAAATCCTCTTGTACCGATCAGTTACGTTCTCTTGAGATATATGAGATTCACTCACGAGTCGCGTCTCTTTGCGCTTGTTCTTCATACTTACACTTCAATCTTCCCCGTAATTAACTTTCTTTCTCTTTATATGTCACTCAGTTGCACACTTCATCTTGAAATGAGGAGCGAGAAATCTCACTTCAACTTCGAAATCAGCACATTTAAAAAAACTTCAAATGATCAATCAGAATCTCGTGATACAAATGAGCATTCATGAAACGATACGATAAAACTGGTATTTGTCACTAATTACTCGTGAAAAAAATTTTACCAGGAAAAACATTCCTTGATTTCTGTATTACAATCCTTATCTTCTTTTTCTCCTGAATAATCGATGATTAATTGTCGTTTTTTCTAGAAAATCAAGCAATTATATCGAAAAATATTTTATTATTTTAAAATTCAAGCGTTTCTTTCTTCGCATACAATCCGCATCGAAAATCAGCAAATTATAAGATTATGTGTGTGCTCATTCGTAAATGTCATATATATTGAGGTGGCCTCGTTTAGCATTTGGTATCAGAGGTTCTTCAGAGTTTATATATATTGATGTTGCTTCTGTTTGCATGATTGGCATGAACGAAAGTACATTCCATACACGATGAAAAGAGGAAGAAGAAAAAAAGAATAAGAATGCGTTATTGTAATGATGAATCCAACATATATTTATTAAAAGTTATCGTCAAAGTTTTCATCCTTGAATCAGTAAATGTCAATCCCCCAATGACCATTCAACACAACAACAACAGACTTCTTTAATAATGATAAATTTAACGGTTCGATGCTTGTATATCGATGATTTTTTTGCTCCATACAAGGACTTGCATGGCCTTGAAGTGGCAGCATCAAGATTTTTTTTTCTTACATTTCAATGCGGCTGACCGATGAGCTTACACCTAGCGACAAATAAAAGTGACTCGATCATCATCATGTACATTTTATACAGTCAGTTTGTGTTGAAGAGAAGAATATAATAATAATGACTATGATGCTTGGAAGAAGGCGGAGCTTCAAGTAGATTAGGTCCGGGTATGGTAAGACAGATGTACATTACGTCGCTAATGTGCGCAACACATATTGCGCGGCTTTTCTACGTTAGCCCACGTCAGTTTTTTGACGCTTGCTTTTGCAAATCAAAAATGGCGTTCTATGTTTTTATCGTATCTTTATATACTCATTACGAAGTTGAGCTTGAAAATACAATTCAAATGCTGCTTGTATAATTTTAATGAGTCGAGAAAAATATTTTTTGTAATTCAAGTTTATGAGCGTTGCGGTTGTACCTTGTGTATAATTTTGATGTGATGAGAGTGGTTTGAGCGCTCTTATCGATTATGATTAACTCAATCATGTATGTATGTATGTATGTATAGCAATATATATATACATATATAATTTTTTTTCTTACTTTTGCCAGTGATAGTATAGCCAATCTCAACTTCAGCATATCATAATTAATGAAGTAGTTCGATTCATAATTGAAAATTAAATCTCTGTATGGTGTCTTGGATGATTTACCAAATTGAAATTGTAATTATGACGATAAGAAAAAAGAATTAGAAACTATCAGTAGTGTGTGTACGGTGTGGTAAAATACAGATCGTGGACTCGAATACTGTCTAAAATCGAGTTTGACAAATTGAGTCATGACTGAATCACTCATGAGGGGTCATCCACGCAACACTCAAAACTTACCTACTCTCAGCATGAATCAGTGAGATCTAACTGACAATCAGTCCATATACACTGATCGGGTCAGTAAAGTGTGATCAATTTTTACTGAATGAATCAGTGTATATAGAATGATTCATCAGTAATTCTGTTCCTATTTTACTGATTCACATGTGGTTTACATTCTGGATATTTGTACCATCATACTCCACTTTGCTGTATTAAAATCAGCGTATTTATATTCAGCCCTTAAGTCTTATCCAAGATATTAACTTGGGGAGATCATCACTTTGAGTGTGAATGATGTTCCATAAGCAAAAGTGGATGATTATGTGATTGATACAGTAATGATGAGATTTTCAATGCATTCAGCAAAACAAATCAAACATCTTTTATATGTACCTGGCTACATCTGTGTACAAAAGTTCTAAAAACGAATATTATCACAGATCAGATAAGTAACTTCAAATACCTCAGAAGATTATGAAATTCAGGCTGTTGGAGGAAAGTTTTGTCATCTAACCAATCATTCTCAAGCCAAGGAATATTCATCATAAACTGCACCTCTTATTGAGTCACTTGCAATATGCTGACTTCATTCATGAGGACACAAGGTACATTGGATGTGGTGTTAAAAGATGTAAATGTCTTATCAAAACTATTCATGCACAATTGTGAACTCTTACATGTTTTAAGGTACATTTCTAGGGAAATTGAGCTAGTCTTTGTTGTCACAAGCAGTCAAAGACAAATTGAATTGTGCCATTATGATGGTGGATTGTTTTTATAAAATCCCTCTCTATGTAGTGAGCCTCCAATTGCACTATGAATCTGACTCAAAAACAGTCTCCTATTCAATATAATTCATCCCTTTAGGGCACCATCTTCTACAACAGATAATATATGTTTTCTAACAAATAATACTTCATCTGAAGATGGAATTGTTCGATTTGCCATCACTAATTAATATGATTATGCTCTCAAAAATGCATTTGAAGCCACACTACAGCCAAAAAATTACAATCAGAGTCAAGCAGCGATTGCGATGACTGGGTATAGTGATGATCAGTACTTGTCGCAAGTTAGAGGTTATGGTGCAAAGTAATTCGAATATAGTGTCTGAAGTTTCATATTGCTGTTAATATAGCATGTCCTGTCTTTTGCCATCACTAATTTACGAAATATCAACAGAGTAGAGCATTTAAAGGCGTTTGGCGTCTATAAATGCCAGAAAAAGTTCGTTGGCGGCACTGATGTATCAGTACTCATCACGTTTTAGAGGTTACTGTGCAAAATAATTAAAATACATATGGTTTGGGGCTTCATATTGCTGTGATTATAGCATGTACTGTCTTTTGCCATGACTAATTGAGGAAATTTCAACAGGGTAGAGGATTTGAAGGCGCTTGGTGTCTAAAAATGCCAGAAAAAATTCGTTAGCGGCACTGATATATCAGTACTCATCACGATTTGGAGGTTACAGCGCTAAATCGTTCAAATATATTGTTTGAGGTCTTATAATGCTGTGGTTATAGCATGTTTGGTCTTTTGCCATGACTAATTGACGAAATTTCAACAAAGTAGAGCGTTTGAAGGCGCTTGGCGTTTATAAATGCCAGTCAAATTCGGGTACCGGTACTGATGCATTAATGCTTCATGCTACTGACCGAATCAGTCCATATGCACTGAAGATCAGTAAGTCGATTTGGGATCAACTATAACTGATGAATCATTGTATATGGAATGATTTAATCAGTTAATTCATCAGTCAGAAGTGGTGAAGATGGATATCTGGCATGAAATTGAAGTAATCATCGCTATTAAAAGTCTGTATGATTAAAAACATGTTTTCATTAGTATTCTGTGCGGAAGGGGGGGCATTGGAGTAACCAATGGACCGCATGGGCTTGGAAAAGTTTGACTGATTAAATCAGTGAGATTTATAATACTGATTAAATCTTTGAGAATCTAACTGATTCATGCTGAGAGAGTATGGGTTTTAGTGATTCCAGGTAAATTTTATCCCAAATTTTTTTCCATTTCAAGAAATGGACATGGATGTAGGGACAAGAAGCTCGTGATACATTGACCAACTCGATCGTTGCACCACCTTACAGTCCAATCAACTTTCCGCGAATAAAAGATGAACCAAACCATACATCGCCACCTGCGAAGGATGTTGCTACAAATTCACGCGCAAAAAAACCAATTTACAGAAAAAAAATGTTGACACTGTGCAAATGCACAAATTTCAACCAATTTTATAAAATAATTCCAATTTTGGCTGCAACTTCATGATCTCAGTTTTGCATTCCTCTTAATGAAACTTTTTTCTTCAATCAGTAAGAGAAAAATACCCACAAATGACGATAAAATATCACAATTCGTACCTCATTACTTGATTGATATTATATTCACAATGAAGCACAATGAGACTCTAAGGTGTTGGCGAATCCATACTTTTTATTAGGACAAAAGCGCAGTCTAAAATTTGCACTCCAAAAAAAGTCTAACACAGAGTCTAATACATTATTATCCACCGCCAAAGCTCCTGAATCAGTTATATAGGCATCAGATATACATAATAGGTAAAAAAATACCTATATATTTACAATCTGCACTACTTTACTAACGTGTGATGGTATATAAAAGGTAGTGGGAGCATATAACAGCAGCAGTAAGCATCAGCAGCAGTGTGATGTAGGCGCTGGCATGCGCCAACCGCGCAGCCCGCCTCCTCTCTCGCGCGCGCGTTCCACAAGCCAGAAAGAGTAGAGAAGGCAGTGACACCGCTGCTATACTAACTCTCAGACTACTAGGGGCTCAGTCAACTCGGCAAGCTCGAAACCGACGCTTCACTCGCAAGCTCCCTCTTACTCTATAATATCTCTCTTGTTCGACCGTTTTTCTACCGTATCGAAACATAAAGAAGAGAGAAAGAGACCGAACATCTGACTGAACGATAAATCAGCTGTTTGGTAGTATAGTGTATTAAAACATAACAAAAAAAAAGATATATATAAAATTGTGTAATCAAAAATGCGGCGTCCGCCAAAAACGGATCGCCGCTTCTGCGGTCGAGCTTTAATTAATCGATAATTTAAGGATATAATGTTATAAAATACTTGAAAATTGTTCAAGTGGAGAGATAATTGTGTTAAAAAAAAAAGGATAGTTGGTAGTTTTGGCTGTGGCCCAGAAATGGGCCCAGCCGAACTTTATTAAAGTGTTCAAGAAATTTTTTTTAAAAAGCTCTAAAAACTGGCTGAGACTTGGAGAGCTTTTGAGGAGCTTGCAAGGAGATATCCTGGAATGATGGTACGTTGATCCCGCAGTTAGTAGTATGGAAAGGGGTGAATAAGGGAGGGAGGGAAGGGGTGAGCTTGCGATGCCAAGGACCCCAAAAAGTTCAATCTCTAGAGAGCGTATCTGTAATAGAGCTTGCGGAGTGTTATTGTGGAAGTTCGCGCTGCGGAGCTTTATATCTTCGTTGAGTGTGAGCTTGCGGATGTATAATAGTGTTTCGTCCACGTGTGAAGCTTAGGGCAACTCGGTTTTTCTTTGCTTTGTGTGATTTTCATCAGCCTAGAATGTCAAATCTCGAATTTCTAAAGTTTCTAGTGGTTTTGAGATTGAAAAATCTAAAATCTCGGGGTCTCCCTACAAACTAATCATTCCAACGGAACTCTCATTGAGGATTAGAGTAGAAAATTTTTATTCATCTAAGTCGTTTTTTGAATCTTTTCCTAGATTTCCAATAACTTGTGATGAATTTATTGCCACTGGCACACCTGAAATACATATAAAATGTTCAAATACCTGTCGAAATCTAGAAAGAAAAAAAACACTCGTTATAAATTTAAAAAATACACTCTTCAATAATAGACATCTCTCAGCACGCATCAGACATCCGAGATCGTTTCAGCATAGACTGCATAATAATAATATACGCTGGACTTATGCAACCACCTGATAGCACAAGAAGCACAATTTAGCCTTCGTTTTCTCTCTCTCTAACTAAACTATATATGTATATATATATACATAATATCCGTTCTTACCGATTGTTTTGCGTCGCGACTTGATTCGCTCATCACAATATTGTCGACTCGCCCCCACTTCAAAATTTCTCTCCCCTTCTCTTATATTTCTTTTTCATCATCCACCTCTTCTGATCGCAAAAAAAAACTTGATTCGCCAAGTTTGCAAAATATTCGACATTCAAGTCTGCACACATCGAGTCGAGAAGAGACTAATATTTAATGAAACTGACTGTATAATAGTGTATAATGATACACTTCTATATTCACCGTATATTTTTTGAAAATTGGTAAAGTGATATCGAGTTTAGAAAAAAATTAGAGCCTGAAGAAATGTCCATTAGGTTTTTTGCAAGTGTCAAATTATGAGAGTACAAAATCAATTATATGTAGAAATGATTACTTGTATGCAGATGAAATAAGTATATTGGTAAAAGAGATTGTGGTTCCCCGATGAGTAATTCACATTTCCTGTGCTTAAGAAAACGCGACTTGCAAGATAGAGAAAGAGAGAGCCGTGTGCCATGCCATACCAAACCAATATACTTTACACACGGACCATCAGAGAGCCTCAGAACGTTTGAGTCACTTGCTATACATATATATGTATATGCACTCGCGTGCCACCATCTCAGCAGCAGCAACTATAGTATTATTGCATGCATTTACTTGCAACGCTCGCCTCTGGATTCTTCTGATACATTCGCCAAATTTGCGATTCGCGCAAGGTCGAGAAAAACCTCTCTGTGTCTCTACGCCTGAAAAAAAATCAAATTCAAGAATTTTTCTTCTTTTCTTTCATGATAATGTCAATTCGTTGCTTTCGAAACATTTAGATTTTAGAAATTATCATTTTTTTTCAAATTTTTTCCTCGAGATTAATAATAATCAGTTTGATAATGAATGCCAATTCTATCTTTGAAAAATATTGATATCATAATCATAACAGTGTTTTCAGTGAAGTCTAAGTTCTTGTAATCCATTATTTTTATTATTATTATTATTTTCCTGAATATGCGAGCAAGGTAGCTCTTTTGGCAAAGTAGTAAAATGATATATTTTTCCCGTATAGAGTAGACGAGAAATTCACCTCTTCCTATTTTTATCAAGGCTGAACTTGAGGAAGTAAATTTTACATCAAGACTAAACCTACATTTCAGATGCATCCCTGATTACCAAATTCACAAGAATAAAATCTCAATGAGTGCCAGGCCCCGGGATCGAACCCACGATCTCTTAAACGTAAAGCAAGAACTCTAACCTCGGTGCCATCGCAGCTTCAAACATGAAGCATTTATATTATTTTTCTCGCTCTCACGCCATGAATTCTAAAATGTTCGTAAAATTTAGAATCATCATCAAATTTTGATCCAGATTAGTCTTGAAACAAAATCAATGATAAAAAGAAAGAAAGAACAGGAGCGTGTTCGATAAATGTTTGAAATACCGATAATAGCGCGCGTGGCGCCACTCTCAGTGCACACAAGCTAATATATACTCACTCACATAATACTCGCGGGGCCACGCGACTGGCTCGACGTCGTCATCATCCAGGATTGGAAAGAAGGAGTCAAAGAAAAGCTCGTCGACGCGTATTGCATGCATCGTGATACTATATACCTCGCGGACAATGCTGCACGGGTCGCCGCAGTGGCGGCGCGGCGTGGTGGCAGCGTAACGGCACTCATCCTGGTTCTATACACTATAAATATATATATATATACATATAACTTTGCTCGCGTTCAATTATATACTTACATCTATGTATGCACTCATTGCACCGGGATTTACCTTTTGCAATGCATGCAAAGCGCAGCAACAACATCAACTCCTGCATTTATACACACCTATAGATATTAAAGAACCTCTAAGGTATATTAGTGCATGCGCGAACTTCTAGGAAGTTCACCTATCGATCACGTGGGCAGAGAGTTAGAAAAGAGAAAGAGAGAGAGAGAGAAAGAGAGTCTGCATGATATACCCCAACAAACGATGTAGTAGTAGATACGGTGCAAGTGCACCGTTGCAACTATTATCCGCTTCTTTCTCGATCCGCTGCACATGCATTCTGTGCAGTCGTCAAGTGGATATAAGGAGCCATCGTCGTTGTCGTCGGATCGCTTGTATAGCACGAGCGACCTCAACGGATTTTGCGAGCGCTTTGCAATGTGCGAGATACTCTGGTGAAGAGAAGAGAAAAGGTGGTGCGCATTCCATGCGACGGTCAGTCAGTTCTAAGTGCATGCCAATGCTGGTGGTGCGCAGACCCAGCTGTTGATATAGATAGATAGATGGATAGATACAGAAGGAGGTGATGTGATGATGATGATGGGAAGGAACGCTATTAGAGTGTAACGGACTCAGAGACGACGCGTGTGAATTATTAATGATTCAGAGCTTTTTCTGGTCGGTTGATGGTATTCTTGACGCTATAGAGATTGTTTCTAAGCGATCTTGGGTGTCTAATTGTAGTTAGGAGCTTGCAGACTCTGTAGAAGATCAGTTTGGGGCTATTGCATACCTTGAATGAATATTTTGCTGTTACATTCTTATATTAGTGCGTTTTCGACATTTTTGACGGCTTATATACTTGGGAGATTGAATAGAATTGCAAGAAAACCATATTCGCACATTTTTTAGTCAGCGAAGGCTTATTCGATGATCATTGGATGAATTGGAGAGGCCTCGATGAATGTACTCAGTACTTTATTCAAATGAATATTCACTAAATCATATGAGAATCCAGTTGCATATTCATGCTATTCTGGTGTTTAGCCACTCTTGATAGAGTTGGTCTTCATCAACTCGTATTTATAGTAATTTGTGTTCTTCGAAGAAATGTGTTCGAAACCAGGGATGCCCATCGAACAAGCTGAACCAATTGAACTTTTTGAGTGTCTTTTGAGTTTATCATTGAATAGCCATTGGGATGTAGTTGTAATCATATCAGCATCAAAAATTAGATACACATGTATGCAGTCACCGATCTATAAAATCTGTGACATAGGCTCCAGTGGCACTGACTATAGAACAACTGACTAAGACTCGAGCACTCTTCTCTTCAGAGTCAGCACAAAATTTGATTCTGTATCATTGTACGTATACTTACTGCACTGCCAGTTATTATTCTAAAAATTGCATCTTTGATCAAGTGCATATCCCAGTTTGATGACTTGTCACATTCGAGTATTCATTGTTAAATATCACAACATTTCTCATTCGCTTCACTCGCAAGCAGGTAAAAGCAAATGAATTACTCAACTACCCCAAAACACAGAATGTTCAGAAAATGATCTGAAATTTGTAATTGATATTGACCAATCTTGAGTGATGATGCCTCTAACTATACCTTTCTGACAATGTTCACATATTTCCTTGCAATTACTGAACAGAATTCTTAATAAGTCTCTCTCTCACTCTATCTCTCTAGATCTTGCTAGACATTCAACTTTGACCCTATGGGGTAGAGTTAGTTGAGTTTCATCGTCTGCTTTGAAGATAATTTGCAGCTCTCTTGATAGAATTTTATATATATTTTAGTAAACGAATTCATACACGAGCTATGCACAACTTGCCACGCGACCACAGAGAAGCACTGATGCAAAGAATTGTCGTTATGGAACATATAGTAAGTCCCACTCTGTTGAGCGTGCAGCTCATCGATGGAAGTGGGTCGGATTCGAGCGTCGTTACTACTTTTGCCATGTGTTGTTATCCGTTATCGTATAGCCTGCATCTATATGAGTCTAGCTTTGAGACTATTACCAAAACATCAAATAATGCCATAACCCACACACTCTCAACAGATCCATCGCATCAAAATTCTTCGTACTTATTTTCTTTTCCGCTTACAAGTGTTCGACACTCTCATCGGAGAAATTAAGGGTAGTATTAATTCTCGAATTTGTCCTCTGGATTACTGCAATCCAATTAAGTAGAATTATTACGGTCTTTTGATATTACATTTTGTGCGAATAAAAAGGAAACAGAGAGAATCGAGCTTTACGACTTTCGCGATTAGTGAATCAAATCTCCTCTTGCATTGATCGTAAAATTTCTCTCATGATGGCATCGTAAAATGAATATTGTAGGAAGTAGTCGTATACCACACATTTGTACACCGTATTATACAGTGTAACGTTACACCTGCCCTCTCGTTGGTTTTTAATCATAATTAATTGTCACCTTATCGAGAAGATGAATCTGAATTTTTGCGATTGGTGTTGGCTATCTGATGCAATTTGATTATAGTATCACGTGTCATTTGTCGTATGATCACGTAATGTTTGATGAAGTTTTAGGGAGTCTTTTTGGGTTATCATCAAGATCTTAATCTTTGAAATTTTCAAAAAATTGATTGTACAAAAGTTTCTTGAGTATGTATAGGTAGAAAAATTTCCAGTTATTCAACGTACAAGCTCAAAATTTGGTGTTCCAAGCATCATATATTGATATTTTACAAAATGAAACGTTGATAACTAATGTACAAATTGAATGATAGTTAATGATCAATAATTGTGAATGAATTCATATTGCTTACTGCTGATTTCCAGTATATTGATCTAACGCTTTTTTCAATAGTATTAATAACTTTTAAGGAAAGCATCGGAAAAATCAAAAATAATTCAGGGAATTTCTTCTATATGAGTATATTCAAAAACTATATTTGCACATGGAATGTTCTACGGAACTGTTCTGCGCAATTGATGAATAAAATGAAAACCGAAAAATCTTCGATTCTCTAATTCTGATGTATTTTACCATTTTTAAGCTCGCTGTGTGCCACTTCAGAAATCCTCTATTCATCCACAAATAATATCTGAAAGGAAATCCGAGCGTTCCTTGTCAAAACTCTATAAAATCAGTTAACATGTTCAAATGAGTCATAATTCACAAGCGCATAGTCTGTTGCCACCAACTTGAGACTGATTGGTCGCATCAGACAAAATTAAAAATCAAGTCATCAACTCACTCTTAATCAAAAATCGTGTCAGTCAATCAAAGGGAGGGGGGGGGGGGTTAAGGAGGTAGAGTCATTTGTCTCAAACTCTAACTGAGACCTCGTATTTTCGTTGTCTTATCTGCCATCCGGTCTGCTCGTTCCACTTTCAGTCGCCAAAATCTAAACGACCTCTATGAATTGATATATTTTTTTTAACATGTTTCTATGTATCCGCACCTTCATCATGAAATTTTATAATTAAGAAAGTTTCTGGCGTCTCGTACATTTTCCAATGGTTTATAGGTATCTTATATTTCTGCAAATGTTATTCATTTTCCTGCGCACATCAAGGGGGAGAGGGTGCAATTCATATACCTGAGCCCTTCACACGTCGTATTATTAGGAATTCTTTCTAAACAAAACCCCGATCCTAAACTCAGACCGTCCACTAATCCCAAAATTTTGAAAAAATGAGAAAATGATACTAAAATCGATGAATTGATCACAACTAACGTAAAATCAAATTTTTGTAAATTTTCAGCAACAGAAATTCCTGAAACGAACTTCCGATGAGTTGGAATCAGGTGGCACCGGGGGAGCCGAAGGTGCAGCCTTTGGTGAACCCTCGGTCAAATTACAATGCACACAGTCGTCAAGCGCTGGAGTGTCTCATCACGCTCACGCAAATACCGTGCCAAATCCCAATGGTACCTCCACCGGGCCTACACCAGGATCTCAACCACCGCCTTCGGCACCTCCTCAAGGTATGTGCTCTTTTTACTCCCCTTAAACTCGTATACGAACTGGGTATAATCTAATATTCATGTCTCGCCCTATTTTACCTTGCATGTCAAGGCTAGAGATTTTATTTTAAGGAGCTTGGAGGTATTGAACCAATGTAAATCTGTTTCGAAAAATTTGATGATTTTTCCGTCATGATGAATCTTTGATAAGAATTTCACACACATGAACCAGATAAAATTGAATTTCTTCAACTTGATAGAATTTTTTTTTTTTGCTACAATGAATTTGAATTGTTAGTCGAATGAAATATCATTATGTACCACGTTATATTACCACTCCACAGATACCGCAATACGCTAGGAATTTTTGAATAAAATTACTATATTTTCCTTGATGGAATTGATGTACTTTTGAAAATTTCTTCGATAATATTATCCAATCTAGTGGTTTTGTTCCCGGTGACTACAAAACAATACTCATTTTATACACATTCAAAGAAAGTCGTGCTTGTATTTTGAACATCACGTATTCATCGATTTGTCTGTAATTATTTTCAAGAAATTTGGTATGTTCCGACAAGTCTACGAGCAACACCTCCATTTTCAAATCAGCTATAAGACAAGTGCCGTCTCAATGCTTGATTATGATACATTATAATTATAACTAAACGGATTCTAGAGGACGTTCGCATATCGCGTCGAATAAAGCCTGAATTAAAGATAACGAATTGTAGCTTTATTGTATAATCATACTGGCACATGTTTCTATCAAGAGACAATGCAAACATAATACAAGCAGCATTCAAGTACATAATTCAATGAAAAATTTTCAAAAATCCAGTATGAAACGTGTCAGTAAGACGACGAGCAGGCATTACATAAAAGTGTTTCAGTCACTACCTACACTCCGATTTATCAACATTTTTTTTTCGTTAAAAAAAATTATCGCCACATAACATGGATATTTCACATGTATAAAACATATGGCTTGCTATTCTTATCAAATATGCTAAAATCACTTGAAAATACTCTTACAGGTGGATCCAACAACGCAGGCAACACTGGTAGTGGCGGTGCTCCGGAAGGTCTCACAAAATTCTCTGTTGAAATCGTCCAGCAACTTGAATTCACCACATCCGCAGCCAACTCCCAAGCTCAACAAATCTCAACCAACGTAACAGTCAAAGCCCTCACCAACGCTTCAGTCAAAAGTGATTTAGTAAATTCTACAGCTTCTCCAAAAAGCGAACCAAACGCTCCTAGCACAACGCCAACACCAGCAGGTGCTCAACCTCAACAGCAACAGCAACAACAAGCCCAGCAGCAGCAACAACAACAACAACAACAACAACAACAAGCTCAACAACAGTCTCAGCAGTCTCTTCAAGTCGGCCAGCAACCACCAACTTCTGCCGATATTATAAATAGCCTTGTCGAGTGTAAACAAGAACAGCCTGATAGTAACGATTTTGACCTTGAGCAGTGCGCTGCTGCCCTGGAGAAAGATCCCTGTTTCCCTGGATTCGTTGTTGATTTTATGGGTGACGAAGCTGCCGACGATGATGCCTTTAAGGATCTCATATCCGAAATTTCAGATTTCCATCCTCAGATGGATTTTATCAAAGATCTAGATTTTGATAGTAACCATCATCAGCAACCACAGCAACAACAACATCAACATCAGCAACAACATCTACATCATCATAATCAGCAACAGCATCATCATCACAATCAACAGCAGCAACAACAACAACAACAACAACAACAACAACACCATCACCAGGTTAACAATGGACTTCAACAGCACATAAAGTTAGAAGATGACAAAGAGCAAGTTCACGCTGTTTTACAGCAACAAGCATCTCTAAATGCTCAGCAACAAGTTTACAATTCAAGGATGCCATATTCGGCTGCAGGCCTAGATTTTAAATCAGAAATGAATCCTGCTTCTCAAACCCTGAAACAAATGGCAGAGCAACACCAGGTCAAAAGTCAGCAAATAGGAATGGGTGGTTTCAATCCATCTGCTGCTGCAGCAGCTGCAGCTGCTGCCGCGGCGGCTGCTGCAAGAGTACCAAATGCAAGATCTCCTTATGCTGAATTTGGACAATTTGGTAATGATTTCATGGGTAGCCCAGGTAATCCTGGTCAACAGCAAACTGGGCCTTATGTTAAAAGCAATGGAGTAAATTTCCAACCACAACAGCAATCGGAAATGTTTAATCAGGCTCAGCAACAACAGGCAAGGCAACAGCAACAACAGCAAGGCCCACAAGGTGCAAAAGGTCCTGGGCCTAATATTTTAGGGCCCGGTGCTTACAAACAACAGTACTCACCGTATGGTAGTCCTGGATCTATGCCAAACCACGGTAGTCCAGGATATCAGCTGCCACCTAGAATTTCACAAGCACAGGGTCCTGGACCGGGGCCTGGTCCTCAACCGAGCTTTAATAATTCGACGCCACCGAGGCCTAATTCTGGTTCTGGCGGTACATCCACGCAGATTCAGATTAACCAAGCTCAACAGTTGCACATCAACAATCCCTCGCATCAAATACAGGTCAGTGCAGTAACATATTTCATATTTGCTTTGATAACGGTGAAAATTGTCTATCTCGAGCTTTTAGGGCGTAACCTAAACATAGTCCTTAAAATTTTGGTGCTTCCACCCATTTTCATCCAATTTTGAAAAGTTTCAATGAAGATACTTGACCGCTTCGATGAGCTAACAGAGAATTCAAATCTAATGATTCGATATTTCTTCAAGACTCGCGTGAGGTGCTGACATTTTTTGTGTCTCTCAACACCGCACGGGGCCTAAGATATTCATATTTTCTCCATTCGTGGAGATTCAAATGACTGTTGAACTATTATGAAAAAGTATAATAACAAGTTATTTGAAATTTGATATGAAGTTTTTGGTCCCGGTCCCTCCATAGGCCTGATCACTACAACTCTTGAAGGACCTGATGTAACTTGAAATGGGACCGTTTCGTCAAATTTTTTTCAATACATAACAGAAAAATTTCAAAAATCTATCTTGCTGCACGTGAATATTCTTTCGTTTACACAATAATTATTTTTGCTTCATTGGCTGTCAATTTGTTTACATTTCCATGACGAAATTTTTTCTTGAAAATTAATAAACTGATTGCGAAATTATTTTAAATCGGTGATACAGATCATTAAAGAATAAAATCAATCAGCTTTCCTCACGAAGTAGTTGGGTCGTTGCAATTGAAAAATCGTACTCACTCACATATCATTATTCTCTCTTTTTTTCAGTGTCAATGATCTGAACAATGGACCGAATATATTCTCTGAACTCTTTCAATTACATTTTCACACTGTCAAGAGTAAGATTCAAATCACTTTAAAGTTTGACTCTCGAACCTGACTTTGAGCAAGTGAAATCTTCTCAAGCTCACTCGATCAAGTTTGGAATAAAATGATATCAAAATCTGATCGTTCATCTGATTAAAAACAGAACAAAGCTCGAGACAGACGATTTTCGCTGTCCATCGTAAGGATGAATAAATTTTCAACGATTTTATTCATCATGACAACATTTTCAACGCCTCCACAACAAACAAACCTTTCCGGTTATCGATATACAGTTCAACCCTTTAACAAAACTACATAATTTTAAACAAGATCAGAAAAAGAAAATCATAAAATCAAAAGTGTTAACATTCTAAATTCCTTCAACAATATCCGAGAGTGTGAAACTGATTGTTTGCCTTCGGCATGCAATATCAATTTCACACACCACCTGCACTTTCGATGACAATCCAAGTACAGTCTCCCAAAAACAAATCATCTTCCATCTGCTGTCCTATGGTCCTGTCCATCATCACAGTCACGCAGATTTATACACTTGAATTCATGGGCAAATTGAATGATAGAGACCATATTATAGAGAGAGACAATATTGATATTGCACACGCGCAAAGCGATCGTCAAGCGCGGCATAAAATACACGTGACGAAGCTTAAAGAAAATTCCTATAATAATAACACTCGTATCGTATTTAATCATCAGGTGTACATCGCTTTAATACAAACGATATAAATATATGTTATATCAATTCAATGTAGTGATGGTATATAAGGGTAGTAGGGATTTTGTAGGTGGATGGCTTACAGGGGCTGCAATTGCGCGCGCAGAACTGCGAAATGGCTTTACGAAGCTTTCGAGCTTTTCCAGTTTCGACTCTTGCGCATGAGAGTAAAATATCGCACGCCTGGTTAAACTTTCAACGAGAATATATCACCATCCCTATATTGCGTCTGCGCAAAAAAGCTTTCAGAATAGTAGTGGGTAGTGGGTGTATGTAGATAAAGGAAGGGGTAGCTTTTTAGTCGACGACAATCAGCCGACGCGCGACGCGCCTTCGCATTTATGAAAGAGTATAGCAACTACTTGTTGCTTGTTTCTCCCTCTTCTCCTCTAATATTCTGTTTCTGTTATGACGTCGCACACATTTTACATATACATATATATATAGTAATGCAGAAAGAGTTTTACCAGAAGTATCCCTATGTATATATATTCGCGTTTTCATACCATACCACCCCCTAACTGCAACCGCCAGCTGCACTTATACCCCTACACCCACACAATCCCAAACATATACACGTGTATGCTTAGCAGACGACGCAAAAGGATGCGCAGGTGGACGTCACATATGTGTTATACGTATATCTATATAAAAATTTGAGACAGGATGCGCCGTATGCAGCATCAGTTCCTCCCCCTCATATTTGAACACTTATGATGCGGTCATGCTTTTGTGTGTGTGTGTTGTGTGTGTGTGGGGGGGGGGGGAGTAATTTAGTGTGTATACGTTTTGATGATATATAGATGTGACCGGATGCGCTTGCGTGAAAAGGGCTATATATGCACCGCAAGGCGAGTAAGCTAGTATTAGTCGCCAAATTCAATGCGGGACGATGCACCCCCGAATTCATTATATAGGTATATATCTATCTACCAGTGATGTGAATGAACTTTCTCTGATGCCGCGCTTTTGATTTGTTTTTGTCTGTATGTGTGTGTGTGTTTTTTTTTTTTTTTTTATTCATGATGATTAGCAGTGGTGGTGTGAGACAAAGTCAATTTTCGATTAATTTCTTTTTTTTTTCTTTTAAGTAATTCTTGTTGCTAAGAGGAAGTGAGCGTTGTGTGTCGCTGCTGTCAACTTATTCTTTGATTTTGTAATAAATTGATGGGTAAATCGATGCGAGAAAAGGTATAGAAATCTGATTTTTTTTACTAGTGAGGTTTGAATCGAGGATATAGTCGATTTATCTCATTTGAATTTTAAATTTACGAGGCTTCGTGACTTTTTTTCTGTCTTGCGCATATAAATTTATCCACAAGTGAATTGTGATGATACTTGTGGAGAGCGAGGTAGATATTCTTATTTTGATATTTCTGGTTTCATTGAAATATTTTGTTGCATTTTTGATTATTGTTTTACATCGTTAAGAATTAAAGATTCATTTGTGATTGCCCAATTTCCATTTTATTCTACTTAGATACCTTGGAAAAATGATGAGTTGTAATGCTGCAGATTACATTGTGTACTTTTTTAAATAATATCTTTATGTGACTGTCGAATCACTCATGCATGCACTTTTTTATTAATAAGTTTCTACATTAAGCTGATGTCGGATTTCGGCGTTATAGACTTTCAAGTTCATTATATGGATTATCAAGGTTATCACAAATAGAGAACCCATCGATGCATTCGTCGAAATATTTAGAATTGAACATAGCTTCAATATTTGTAACATCTCAAAAAATTAACGGAATAAATTCGAAAATCGACAATGTTGGTGAGTATGCAATGGAGATGGGACTCCAACATCCCTTTAAGTGAAATTAATGGTCTCTTACACAAATGCAATTCAGTATTTTTATGATTTGTGCAAGCCTATTTTAGTTACCCCTAACTCCATTAAAATGAGCTAATCTTCGTTTTTTAAAAACAAGGAATATGCAGACAACCAGATTTGTGAGAAATTTTCTTCTTTTTTATTCAAATCCCATCGTTCAAATTTCAAAGGATGATTCGCCCTTGAGAATCAAATTATAGTCCTTGAGGACCATTATAGTAAGTACTTGTTACTTTTCTCAGTTCAAGGTCCACTTACTCTAAAATTAGGCCTTGCGGTGTACTAGTTAGGCAATCGATATATCGAGGGTCGAATAGCTCGCACAAGCGTATCCTCCAAACCAGGATTGTCGCAAGCTTCGTCGCAAGCTCGTATGCTTACAAGGCGACTCTCAAAATTTTCATCTACAAGTTGTTTCATGAGTGTACGTATATTTCATCATCATATCTTGATCGCTTTATTGATCAAAAAATTATCAAAAACTCATTGCGGTGTGCGTGTGAGTGCGTGCGTGCGTGCGCGCGCGCGTGTGTGTGTGTGTGTGTGTGTGTGTGCGCGCGCGCGTGGGAAGGGAGGCTCAGAGAAAATTTTTTCAAAATTTGTTGAAAATCAATGGACCGATGCTAATCTAGGACCATTACAGTTATAACTTCTTACACATCGTAATCCACTGAACTTGGAGAAATGTACGATATTTTGATGTCTTAATTTGTGAATTTTTTCATCTCAATTTTCCATGTGAATGATGCATCATTCAGTGAATCGACGTAAAAAATGATGGATTTTTCGATGCTTCTTCATGCGAATCTGTCCTCGAAACTTCGAGCTAAAAAATAACCAAACCTGTCTAACGATCAATATCAAAAAATTCATAATTCATACGTCACCAACGACCGGCAACCATCTGCATTTTTTAATCAGAAGAGAAGCTGCACACGTCTACGTATACATTCAACAATAAAACCTATATTGTATGTACCTCTTTTAGCATATTTGCAGCTGCATAAAAGCGGTAGCAGCAATTATATTCGAGGAGAACGGCTAATTTCTCCCTTCCCTATACAAAACACACACACACACACGCGCGTCAAATTTATCCTTGTCTGGCACGCGTATGAATTATAATTCTGCTGGCTGATGCTCATTGGTATATTACTTGTTCGCACTTCTGCACATGCTCGAGAATATTATACAATCGTCACACTGTAAAAAGTTTACTCTCCCGCACACTTACGTCAGAAATCATCATATATATATGTATATATCGGCAGGTCTTACATGTTGTACGGTCAGCACAAATTCATTCATTCAAACGCCGAATAAGTACTGTATGTTATATTGACTATATATTTTAGAGGTGAACCGAAAACATTTATTGTGTTTTTTAACATCGTTTTGAGGACAGAATTTCCTCAAGTATTTCCATCTCACAATCTGAAATGAACAGAATACCTATAATCATTAAATTGATCAAAATCGACAATGTCAAGTTAGGATTCTGTTATAGACTCAAATAAAAAGCGTACACGAATAACCAAATAAATCAAATTCGAAGGTCAATTTTGAGGCACCTTACTAATTTTTTATTAAGACAGTCAATTATACAAAAGAAAATCTTCACTAATTTATCGAAATTGTATGAATATGTGTAATTAATGAGTAGTTGCGGGAGTATATATTACCCGGGCGTGTCGCACGACGCATTCCGTGGATATATAATGAAACAATGATGATTGCGGCAAGTATAGAGTTCAGAAGGCGAAATTTGAGGAGGAAGGGATAGGACTAGCAACGACCGACGATCGATACACCCAGAAGAGTGAGAGAGAGGCGTCCCGTTGTAACCTACATCGCGATACACTCCACCCCCGCATTATTACCTCCCAAACACACACACACACACACACACACAACACGCACACGAAAGTACGTATTTGATGTACTTATATGGATGTATTAGAGAAGAAAGGTGGGGAAAGTGTACACCACACGCTCCTTTTCACGGGCTTATCACGTATTTACATACATTTATACAATTTCACTACGTTTATCATGGGGTTAATGATTTAGCACCTGATGATGGCTTATATAGTGGGGAAGGGTAAGAAAAATCATTTAGTGTTGATATGAGCATTGTGTATTTATTGAGCCAATTTTGTCATGCGTGGTGGATTTTTTTGTTGAAGGATTTGTGAAAGATGATCAGTTTTCTCACGATTTAGATTTTTTTTTCTACTCACCTGATGATGAGTTTACTTAAGATATCCCACCGAATGCCCCGTCTATTCGAATTCGGTTATAGAGAAGAATTTCCTGGTGAACGCATTTTTTGTAACAAATCGTGTAATCAGAAGTTTCTCTGACTCTTGAATTTTTTTTCCACTCGTCAGCAATGTCAATAAATTAGGCATGGAAGCAAACATGTCTAATTATAAGTGTTGAATTTACCTTGAGCTATGATGAATATGTAATACTTGATTAATTTTGTCACGTGTATAACTCTGCCACGCAATAAACATTTGTAACCAAATTAAAAAACAAACTCCGGGTCTGTTTGTGGTTACATATTATATCTTAACTATCGCTTTGAAAAACTATTAATCGAATAAATTTTTGCTATTGAATCTATTTTATCATAAATTCTATCAAAAAATCAATTCCGTCAATCGATTAGGAAAATTACAACCTCGATACACATCGAACTCATAACTTTGAGAGTATCATGAAAAATTGATAACTCGATTTGCTGTTGAACTGTATTGATATACTAAATTGCTCGAACGTTGGAATCGATACTTTTCCAATATTGTACTATACTTATTAAACATTAAGAAGTTAAGCAACGCCTCACCACAATGTATTTTTTTCTCTTTTTCACTGGAAATTTTATATAAACACAGTACAGCAAGAGCGCTTGCAAGTTCGATTTTGTTTCCCCATTCTGTCTTATATAATATGGTCGTTAAGGAATTCTCAAAATTTTGCCAAGTTCCCTCACATGTTCACATTGTATATTGCTCTAAACTAGAGGCGTCGATTTTTTGACAGAAGCCAGGGTTTTTGTGGGGATAAGGCGTGAGAGGATGTAATTTAATTAGAGATTGAAGTTGAAGAAAATGTAGGAAGTTTTAAGGTAAATTGAAGAAAAAAATTTCTTAATGTCAAATTTAAAGCTGTTTCATGTGAGAAATATTGATCAAGCTGAGAAGAACTCTCTCTCTCGAACGTGTTTTGCGGATTCCGATGATGGAAAATCGTAATCGCCCTGTGCTCGCAGGCTCATTTAGGATAGGCAGGACTAATTTCCCTCGCTTCGCTCGGGAAATAAACCGTCCCAGCCCTCGAATTGAGCCTGTAAGCACAAGGCAATAATTTACTATTTTCCAGCATTTCTTATCCAATCTTTCAAATTCTTGAGCCTGCTCCAAAATTCACTCAACCCGTTGACTTGAGAAGTGATTTTCGTGATTCGCAACCACTTTCTGATGGTCAAAACATCAAATTCTATTGTGAAAACCGTGAAAAGTAGAAATATAATTTCTAATCACGAGAAAGTCGAGCATTTTTCAAATTTTTTTTTTTTCTCAAAGATGGTCGATTATTGAGACCTTATTCTTGTGCCAATAACATCAATATCCAAGAAATTTCCTGATTTTTTACAGATTTTCCCAATGCTTCCATCAATCGTTATTACACAAAATATCGAAAAAATCGCTTGTTCAGTATATTGGACGACAGCATCAACAATCAATGGGTTAAATCTCCACTTAATACACTGTTAACGATTAACAAACTGCATCAAACTTTAATAGAGATGAAAGAAGCATAGAGCCAACTCGGCCTAGTAGATAAAATCGCCGTGATAATTTTCTATGCAGAAAGGCTTGGGTTCGAATTGAGGAAAAAATTAACGAATGAACTTAATTTCCAACAGTTCGGGAATCATGCAGATCTCTTGTTCGTGTATCTTTTTAATATGTTTGCAAAATATACTTGAAGTTTTTTTGTCATACACAACAACGGAGCGCACCACCTCTTATTTTCTGCGACCATGCAGTGAGTGAGAGAGAGAGCATCGAAGAACTGATGTCGCTTGGTCTCTATCCCAATGATCGCTTGCTCTCAGAAACCAAGACTGAAAAACGGAAAAGAGAGAGAGAGAGAGAGAGAGAGAGAGAGAGAGAGAGAGAGAGAGAGAGAGAAGAGTCTAGTGTCACGGTCGAGTTAAAATTAGCAAGTCAACCGGATTCGCGTTTATATGTGTTTCGTCCTCTCTTTCTCTCTCTCTTTCTCTTCAACGCGAGCTTGACCTCTCCTCCTCACAGGTTTGTTCTTCTCTGATGGTATACACCATCAGCTTCGTCTTCTTCTTCTCTTCTTCTTTTCTTCTTTTTCTTCCTCGGCTCACTCTTTTGCGATCGAATATGTTCAAAATCGAATCAACCTTATATCAATTTATTAATTTTCTTTAATCGAATTAAACTCGACGATATTAAGAATCAAAATTTATCTACCAAACGAGTTTGTGATAGGGTAGGCCATCAGGTTTTAAAAATGCGCTTCGTGAAAAAATAATTTTTAATTAGCTCGGTAAGGATTTGCAGATAATATCATACGGTGAAAATGGTTGTAGCGAATGAGAATTTTGTAAAGATTTTTTTACATTTTGAGTCAAATCGAGAAACCATTAGAATTTTTTAAAATAATGAAGTATGAAAAATATACTAATATAGTCACGCACCAATTAAATTTTGACTTCCTCTCTAGCTGTGCAAGCTTAGCTTCAGTCTGTATGTCGAATCCCATGAGTTTTACACGCCTGATTCACGAGTTTTAATGAAGACGATGCAAAGTGCACGCTTAAAAATAGTATATCTCTTGTCTTAAATTCAAGTACTATACTACTACAACTATACGTATGTATACTCATCTCTCTTTTTCGTAAATTCAGTACTGCCTCTATCGACTTGCTTCTATACTTAAGTCCCAGATTGACTTACTAATATTCATCTTATATTATCGTAAACACAAAATAGAAATATTTTCGAAAAAGTAAAAGAAATATTTTGAAGTAGAAATATTCTATACGATTTTTATCAAGATCCAATTACCTCAATGACATATGAGAAAATTTCATTTCTGATGGGTTGACAAAATATAATAATTAAATGTAAAATACAAAAATAATTGTCATAGTCAGCTTTCAATTCACCAGAACTTGCTAATTCTGTAAATGATATACATTAAGGAAAAGCTTGCGTTCTACATATTTACTTACAGATTTCCAGCGTGGCATTCAGAACTCGTTACGTTCGCTACCATAGAGTCACCACAAGCGCCCGAGCTTGCAACGCGAAAAGCTCGTTCTCAAATTCCCATCTCGAGAACTAATATTAATTGTCAGAACCTTGTACATGTGCAACTACAGTATTGTTATAATAGAGTATATTTATTTTTCGTGTTACAAATAAGCGAAATTTAAGTAAGTATAGAATGCTCATTAGCTACTTATATCAGCGATCTAAAAAATATTTAATAGCAGTCCTATTTCTCATTACAATAATCGATAAAATTATTTTCTAATACTCATTTCTATTGGTGGTTAAATTTTGAATTGGCATATTCAGACTTCCGAAAAGTCGTTTAAATAGACTTGTCCATGAGTACTCTGTACCTTCGGAAAAGTTATGGTGGCGCCTCTAGCGGCCAAATTGATATATTGCCAATAATAATTTTTAAAAACAAAGAAGAAGGAAATCAATAGTATCGCGCCCTGCGGATTATTTTTCTACAAATTTTGAAAAAAGTTGCATCGAGCTCGATGCAAAATTGAGGCCAAAACTTTGTAGGAGAATTGTTTAGTGCTGCCGAATTTTTCCCTAAAAATTTCAGAGCTCAGCATCGATCTCGATGCAACTTTTTTCAAAATTTGTAGAAAAATAATCCACAGGGCGCGATACTATTTGTTCCCTTCCTCTTTTTTTTCAAAAATTGTTATTGTCAATACACCGATTTGACCATTAGAGGCGCCACTATAGCTCTTCAAAAGGTAGAGAGCATTCTCAAATTCAAAACCACCATTATTTACTGATCGACTAGATTCAGAATACATTCATTTTTTAAATAAAATTATTCAATAATCAGCACGGTGCTCGTAGAGAGAGGACGATCCGCACGTTCGACCAAAAGTGGCACATCTAGCGGCGAGGAAAAGAAACTCTCCAAGGTAGAAGTAAACAGTAGGTTTATTCGATTACGGCGGCCACGCCAGGCCACGCCGGCGTGGCCCATCGGACCTCTCTTTCTAACACCGCGAGAAAGAGAGAGAGGTCCGATGGGCCACGCCGGCGTGGCCGGCGTAATCGAATAAACCTAGTAAACAAGCCATCACAGAACGGTCTGATACTCGGTCTACAACCCGATTTATTATATTCCTCTAAATGTTTCATCAACTCAAACACGTAAACTTTGACGATTTTGTCACTCGTAGTTGTTTAAATGACTCTATGCCAAATTTGTTTAAATTTTTGAACTTGCCTCTTGCATATCGCGTGACTTTTTCTACCTTAGAGAGCTGACTTCAACGCCATCTTACAGGGCTCGAACATGCGGATAGATTTGATAAATCTGTCATCAAAAACTGAGAGCAAGTGTTGATTTAGTACTATGCCCAAGGATCGACATCCCGTTAGACTTGAAATATAGCAATCCTCTTTTTGAGAATGCGAGCTTGATCCGTATTTTTACGTGCGTCAATCAAATGGAGCTTCTTTAGCATTTTCATTTATCAAGACAACAAAAGCTTTTAAAGCTCATAATTCAAAAGCATCTCAATATTTTTCAAAGTACTTCAACTAATTTCAGAGCTCACTTTAAGATCTTCAAAGTGAGATGGAGTAAGTTTGATTTCAACAAACTAGATTTGAGCAATCTCATTTTGAAACACAATCTCCGAAATTTCATCTTCTAACGATTTGAAGCTTTTTCGGCTTCTAAACTCCTGAAATAGCTCGATTTTACTTTGTTGAAATCAAACTCACTTGGGCACATTTTGAAGGTCTTGGAATGAGCTTTAAAATGAGTTTAAATGCGTTGAAAAATATTGAGATGCATTTCGAGTAATGAGATTTGAAAGCCGTTGCTGGCTCAATAAATAAAACTGCCAAAGAAGCCGCATTTTATTAACATGTGAAAACACGGATCAAACTCGCATTCCCAAAAACGCGATTACTCCAATTCAATTACAACTGGATGTTAACCCTTGGGGAATATACAAAATCACTACGTGCTCATCAACTTTTGGTAACATAGACAGTCTTGGTTTTATTACACCTATCGTTCTTTCCCGCGAACCGTGTTTTAGGCGATGACAAAAATTTTAAAAAAATTTTCATACTCTTTTCTTCCATTATTTATAGCAAAGCACACTACATCAGATATATAAAGGTCTACCATACGTTTGTTTATTATGGTATATAATATAATGTTGATAATGATAATATTTCACTGACATTCCGTGATTGTGGGCCTCTTGCGCTTCACGCGCGTCGTCTCGTCTCGTCTCGTCTCGGTCTCGTCCGCCCACTCTTGCCGGCGCGGGCGCGCGCGCGTTCATATAATCAGCTTATACACTACTTTCGTTATATTACATCCAGTTGGCCTTATTCGCGCGTAATAGCTTACAACAATATAGGTACATCTCTCTCTCGTATAACTATATACATACATACATATTTAGGCACACTCAAAACACATCTTTTCGCTTGAATTTTCTCTTTTACCTTCATTATAACAAAAGCATCGTTCGATTTTCAACGATACAAGCTTGTAAAATTCAAATTCAAATGCTTCGATTAAAAAGCTCTACATTACTTTCATCTATGAAAGGACTATCAAAGAAAAAAAATCCCCAGATCTGACCTTGCAACTATTTTCATGAAAAGAAGAAAAAGAAAAGAAAAAGCATTAACTCGACTATTTACCATAAGATTTCTCAATCTACATCGAAAGCTTACATTACTATTTGAGTTATATTAGAATCGAGCAAGCTAAAAAGCTCTGAAAAATTATTGAAATCGCGCTTATATCGTCAAGTGTATTCTAAAGTATTCGAAAATCGCAAGCATCCACGCAACGACAAAAAACTGAGCTTGCAAGCAGAGCTTTTGCATTTGAGAAGCTTGCGCGGACTAACTCAGGATTGCGGAGTATAGGTATGGCGAGAAGGAGAGAGAGTGGATGCGTGACGTCTCGCTCTCTCTCTCATCGCGGTCGATATGATATGCCCACTGCGCGCGCGTCCGCGCCTCAACTGTATATATTTGCAACCGTTACAACACCCTCTACTACTACTCTCTCTTTGATATGCCTTTTCACCCCTACGAATCATCACGTTTATCCATCGCGTGAACCGACTAAGTATGTTATATATAGCTTTCTACTATATACTATATGATGAATATATATCATATAGCTTCGTATATATATAGTACAAATGTTGGTCCGCGTACATAAAGCTATCCACGTGTTGCTCTCTTTTTAACGGATTCGCTTCTCTCAGTAGGATCTCAGAGCTTGCACAACACATTGAGAGAATTCAAATAGAGCTTGATCATTTATAATATTTTTCATCGAGTTTAACTTTCACTGTTAAAGTGAACCATGGATCTGAGCTTGCAAGCTTGGTAAATTCGAATTTTAAGCTGAGAGCTTTTATTTTTCAAGCTCGTTGCAAGCTCAAGATCTCATCTGTTTCGATAGGTAACGGCTAATCATATGTGTTCAAAAATCGCCACGGGAGTTTCCGGTTAAAATTTTAAATTTGAGCTTTTGATAAGGAAAAGCACTTTGCAAGCTAAAACCGCTCGAAGAAAATATGACTCAATTTCAAAATTCGAAGGTTTTTTTACAAAACTCGAAAATCTTCATGAGAGCTTGCAACTGGAATTTTGACGAAAGCTTGCACTGCGAAAGCTCACCAAGAGTTCGAAACATTTTTGAAAAATTTACTTACGTATACCATTATTCTATGATTTCACAAAAATCCAGCCAAAAAACGAGCTTGCAATTGAAAATTTACATAAAGCTTGATGCAAGCTCAACCTACCAAAAAAAATTGTCTCACCGATGTACTTTGTGCACAATCAAGATTTCAATTTGATTCATTTGTTTACAAAATAAATACAATGTCAATTCTTATAACGAGCCGAGAGATTACCGTCATTCTCATACTTTCTACTACGGATATAATACGCGTAAAATTCACTGGGCGTCGCGATAAAGTAAGTCAAAGCAAAAGCAAAAGCAAAGTATGTGTACACACATAGTAAAGCAGACGACAACGATGTCCAACTCATGGAATCATGTGTTTATATATACCTTACAATTCGAAGTTGGGTGAGCTTGCGGGAGCCTCCGTCGTCGTCGTCGTCGTCTTCGTCATCGTTGTCGCACCTCTCACTCTCTCATATACTTATACGGAAGCAAAAGCTCTGACTCTGTGCAAAGGATCGATCGTGAGAATATAGGCGCGCATGCGGCGGTGGATGCCCGGCTGAGCTTTTACCGCATCCTCTGATAGATATAGAACTAATGAAGGGAAATTCCTGTAGGGCATACGTTTTAGCATACTTATTCTTGTGGTATTGATGATTTTATGTGATTTTACTTCTAATAATGATAATGTGGACCGATTTTGTAGTAACGAGTAGTAATTGGAATATGTGGATGAACTCGATTACATTATTTTTGACTGATCGAATAGTACAAAATTACTCCATACCACATAGTATTTGGAAT
The DNA here is from genome assembly GCA_029851415.1 of Eretmocerus hayati. Lineage (NCBI taxonomy): Eukaryota > Metazoa > Arthropoda > Insecta > Hymenoptera > Aphelinidae > Eretmocerus > Eretmocerus hayati. The sequence continues at coordinate 102,101,935 of CM056744.1, forward strand.
AGTTTTTGTGTCACTAAAAATTTCATGATCATTTCGTGAAATTTGAAGAAAAAAAATTCAATAATTTCAATATGCTTGTGCTTAACAGATTATAGACAAAAGCTTTTCTTTACTCTATTTTTTAGAGAACTCCTAATTTCAAAATTTGAGAAGACTCGTTCATCATGCAAGGCTTGCTGCTCTGTAAAGATGCTGTTTCAGACATATGTTGTGGACCATTTAAGCCGCGCGCGCGGGAAGAATCAGCTGATTGCGCAAATACTGTGCGCATAAAAATTATGAAATTCGCAACAGCTCGCGGCATTCACAGAGATTATGTATCGGCTACTATGATTTTGCTCCAGTTTGGAAGAAAGTGGTTTTAGGGAATTGAAATTTTTCAGATCTTGATGAATTCATAAGTTAGTAGAAAATTGGATGATCCAAAATTTGTGGGACTTTTGAAGTCGCTTATTGCAATATCTGAGATTCTTCTTTATAAACTCAACTCCACAAATTTATTCAATTACTTTGTGCCTATCGGTGATTCAGTCCGGAAAGCACAATATCAATTTAAAAATTGAAAAAGAAAATGATCGATCAAAATCTTACTGCAATGGAAAAAATGAAAATCATAATTTTGAATACTTTCTGTCGGCTCACAAGTGGGTATTACCCGATGAAAGAAAAAAAAAGAGAAAGATTTGAAAAACTCAATAAAATCAACGAGCTATCAAGCAGAATTCGATTTTCATCTACACAGCTTTGCTTGAATTTGCTCTAAAATTTCGTATATTACTTGTTGAATTTTTATTTCTTACATTCTGCCTAGCATATGTAATAAATGCTCGTATACACCCTCAAACCTACACGAGCCAATGGCCTATGATTGCAGCTAAGGAAGTCGACTTATACAGCCTAGAATCCATCTTTGAATATTTAATCGAGCACTCAAGACGGTATGTATTTTGTGAAGCGTAAATGTGTACACATGTGCCGTCACATATTGCACTTACCCTCGCTTCATCATACTCGCATCACAAGTAGTACAAAATTGCTTTATTTATGTAACACCCTGCGCGCATCGTGCTTGCAATCGATTGACCAATTTTTTTTCCATTAAAAATGTCACCACATCATCATACGAATGAATATACTCCGTATATATATCGAACAATTTTACAATGGAATTACAACTTTGCAGACAACATTTGCATTCCAAATTGTATCATATTTACTTAGAGGTGGCAAATTTTATTCAAAGCTCAATGCATAGAATCACAAGAATGTATTCTTTAAAATATCCCTATCAGAGCTTGCAAGCTCACCATTTCAAGTTCAACCTACACACAGCAATCCACTGAGAAAGTAAGAATCCTGAATATCCTGCGACTCATTCAATAGCCTCAAATCTTTCGGAACGAAAATTTGAATAAATCGCGCCAAATTGATTTTCCCGCGTTTGGCCTTGCAAGTTCAGACCCGTTTGCCGATTTACAATCCATAGTTCTATACCATATCAGAGATTATCTGTGTTCAAAATTGTATTGACCTCATTCAGAGCTTGCAAATTTAATTTAAAGCTCAACCCATAAAAATCGTAGCATTCTCATGATACCTTTGAGTTTATTAGAGCTTTCAAGCTTGCAATTTCAAGTTCGATCCAAACAAAGTGATTTCACTTCGAGAAAATGAAAATCTTGAATATTCTCAAGCTATTCAGCCGAAGGCTTAAGTACTTCAGAGAACATTTGAATGAACCGCGCCAAATTGATTTTCCCGCGTTTGAGCTTGCAAGCTCGGGCGCGTTTAGAATTTGACAATGTACAATTTTCAGTTTCTTATATCATATCAGATATCATCTGTGTTCAAAATTGTGTAATTGTAACTCAGAGCTTGCATATTTCATTTGAAACTCAACTCTTAAAAGTTGAAACATTCTTCGGAGTTTGCAAGCTCGCCATTCCAAGTTCAATCGAAACTTCAAAGTGAAAATAAGAATCCTAGATATGTACTCTGCCGTTCATCGCAAAGGTCTCACAAATACTTCAGAGCAAAATTTGAATAAAGCGCACCAAATCGATTTTCCCGCGCCCGAGCTTGCAAGCTCAACCTCATTTTAGAATTTGAGACGCGTCGTCGTCGAGGATGTGCCTTATAGCTTGAAGCCTGAAAACGCTATCTGTATTTTCTATATATCTATGTTATACTTGAAGTAAAGTGTACATAGCGTAACGTAAAGTCGGCAAAGTAGGAGAGAGGTGGAGTAGGAGGCGACGACGGCAGGATATTGACCGGGAAGGTGGTGAGCTCACAAGGCGTGAGAGAGAGAGACTCTCGTCGCGTGAATTACTCGTCTCATTAGACCAAAGGAGTCCAGAGTAGTCGCCCTCATGAAACAATGGCTCTATATATGTATGTTGAAGCTTGCAACAATATCGATTTCACGCTTCCTTTACACTTCGTCTCCTTCCTCACACACACACACACACACACACACACACACACACACACACACACACACACACACACACACACACACACACGCGTCCCTCAACCCCCCCCCCACACACACACGTGCCCGAATACACATGTAAAAGATTTGTTTGAGAACCTATGCAGTTACAAGTACTTAGATGTATGGATGAATTGCAAGGTTTTCAAGGGCTCGGTGCGGCATGGTGACAGGTGAGAGAGCAATATTGAGACGGTCTCATACCATTCTGCGTTGTTGCTTATATTCTCGGGCATCAAAGGATGTATAACGTATACTTTGTGTATATTAGCCTTTGTAGGTGGTCCTGATCGTGTACAACCCTTTCCCTTATTTTTTTTTCTTTGAGTCTCTTTTCGGTCTTCCCCCTTCCCTTACTCTAAAAATTTGTGCATATGGTGCATCGCTGTTGTCTTGTGCTGCAAGTTTTTGAACCAGCTTCTTCTTCTTCTTCTTCTTCGTCTTCGCGCGATTTTTTTATACGCCGCGTATATATGCTGATATTTGGAGTAGAACGATTTTGCGTGTCAGGTTGAATCTGTAATAGAATGGTGTAGGGGTATACTTTGGAAATTTTTGTTGAGTGTGGGGTTCGATGGAATGCGTTCCTGGAGAATTTTTTTCTTTTCTTTCAGACGTAGGATGAGATTTGGAAGGTTGAAACTGGTGCAAATTTTCGATTCGGTGATTGAGAATTGTGAGATTTGGAATTGAACAGATATAGACTTCATGAATAATCGGGAGTTTGGTGAAAGGAATTTAGTGTAATGCAATGGTTCAGCCAAAGTATTTAGCGAAGTAATTTTAAATTCATTTAGGATGATTCAGTAGATAGAATATAGATTAGCAAAAACATTTCAACGTTTAAAGTTTTCTCTCTGGATATCCGAAGAGAATCAAACTTGACAAGTATAATATCTAGGATCAGGTATCAAATCGTAATCGATCTTTTAGATTTTTACGATTACACCGTTTTCATAACACAAAATGGAGCAACAAATTTGCTGCGAATCCGGAAATTGCAGTTCCATCCTTGTGTGCTGTGGGATCTACTGGTGATTCCCGCGCAATGTTAACCCTTAATTACCCACGTGGTAGACTTTTGGCACACGCGAAATTTCAATCTCATCTCCAAGTCGGAACTCATGTTTTGGAGTTCTGGAGCCTACATGTAATTTCATAATTCAATATTACCTTCCAAATGGAACAATCACAGAATTTGAAAAAAATTTTTTTTCAAAATATCAAAGTTTCCATTTTGAAGAATATTCATTCAAACCAAGTGCCAATAGTTTCTTTGAAGTCTACTCGTGATATAAAAATGATCGACAAGACGATCACAGCCACAATTGATATATTTTTTTCGGAATTTGGAAAATTTTCCATCGGCGTAACCCAGAGAAAAGACAAAAAGATGACATTTTCTGGAATTTTTAAAGAAAATATGCCAGAGACACTCTGTACGCTCTATCAGTCTTTTGTGAGATCGCATCTAATGTACGCTTCACTTATATGGGTTCCTTTCACAAAAGAATCAAATTCATAGTCTTGAAGGTGTGCAACACAAGTTTTTGAGATTAATATCACATTTTACCAATACGCCAATGCACCCTTTCTCACATGATTACTCTCTGATTGCTACTAACAATAAGTTCAAGATTAATTCTCTTGAATCACAATGGAGATATCGAGACTTATTATTTGTTTACAAGATTTTATGATGTGGATACACGGATGCGAGTGATTTATTGGAGAGGTTTGACATCCGTGTCCCAAAATATAGGCTGAGAATAAATATAAAATTCTTTCAGATTGATATGAGATACTATAACCATACCTCGGTTATAATGAGAGCCTGTAAAATTGCAAACGATTATATTGAACCCCATTAACTGGCTAGACTCAAGAATTGCTCCTATATCTGAATTCAAGCGTGTTTGTAAAAACGAGCTCTCTGTATATAATTAATACATTGTATTTGCATACTTTTCATAGAAGTTCATTTGGTCGTAGAGGACCTATTGTTTTATTTTTCAATGATTTGAGTTATCTATCTTGTTTTCCAATTATAATTGTATTTTACATCTAGAATTTAAGTTATCCGCTTTGTTTTGCTACACCTTGCAAGACATTCATTTATACGTTCTAAAGGTCAATTAGACCGTGTATATTTCAAAATAAAAAATAAAAATAAATATGTGGTTTCCAAACCTAAGTTAGGAAATTCATATTGATTCTAAAATGTTTGAAGTACATGAAAGTAATTTTTAACCAGGATTTTCCACGAGAAAATCGCGAAAATATAGCAATTTTCGTGATGTGTGCCATTTACCTACCACGTGGGTTGGAGTGTTAGTAAATCTCACGTGGCTAACTAAGGGTTAAATCTCATAAGATAAAAATCTTATTAGACACACTGCAGAGGACTGGTGGGACCCACTGGTTGGTCCCACCGCAGCGACCGTGTTAAGCAAAAGCATACATGATATCGATCACATATGCTAGCTATTAGCTAGCCCAATAATGTAATATTAATAACATTATTGACTCAAACTACGTATGATAAACTATCGCAAAGAGAAATTTATCAAAGTATTGAGCACACCAAACATCATGGAATAGACCTTTCTCCACCAACAAAAATACAAAATATGACCCCTTCACACACGCTGAAATCACACATTCCTCTATAACTCCAAAAAAATTCAAAAAATTCTCATACCCTTAAGAGAAAAAAAACCCTAACACTCAATGAATATTTTCACTTACAGGTGTCTGCAGGCCAGCACATGCAATTGACGAGCGATCTTAAACCAGGCAACGTTTCCGTAGCAGCTCAGCAGGGCATGTATTTTTCACAACAGCAACAACAACAACAACAACAACAGCAGCAACAACAACAACAACAACAACAAAGTGGTGGTCAAAATGATTCGTCGTATTGCACGGTATCGCAGTCGCAGACGATAAATTTTACACAGCAAAGTCTAAGACAACGAGCGCCAACGCAACAACAGCAACAGGCGAGAGCTCAGCAACAGCAACAAGCTCAAGCTCAAGCTCAGGCCCAGGCTCAAGCTCAAGCTCAGGCTCAAGCTCAACAACCAGCACAGCAGCAACCTGGAGCGGCTCAGCTTGCGGAACAGCATGCAAAGCTTTTACAGCACCAGCAGATGATGCGAGCGCAGGTGAGTGAATTATCTTCAATGTTATACATTTAGATTGGGTTTTTCCAGAGAAGATTTTTGGTATAATCTTGAATTTCGACATGTTGAATTGGGATATTTTGAATCTGAAGAAATAAACATGAATGAAACTCTATCAGTTTTTTGCAATAATAATGGAAACCAAAAAATTTTCTTGATGCGGAAATTTTTTTATCGATTTTCTTTAACACGTTCACTGGCGACAGGCCCCACCGGTGGGACCCGCGACTTTTTATTTTTCAAAATTAACTGACTTGTACAGGTTCGGATAATATACTGCCAACGACAATCAATTGTAGTGATTCATTTCGCTAAGAACATGATAAACGAGATTAAACACAATTTACTCATGTACAGACATATTTGACGGAATGCGGGAATCTAGTTCAGAACTGAAATAAAATTACGAAAAAATGGCGTCGCAGTAATTTTTGTTAAAATCTTTTACCCACAACTTAACATCTTTTTCTTGAACAATGTCCTATAAAATAAATTCTAATAATGAATTTGCCCGCACAAACATTCAAACGTGCAAGCTCTTCCCTTCAATTCAAGATAGAACAAACCGATAAAAATTTTCAAGTATCCCAATCCTTATTACACAATATTAAAATTAAAATTATCATTCAATATTCTAGGCGATGCAAGCGCAACAGCAACAACAGCAACATATAGCAGCAGCAGGAATGGGTGGTGGACTCGTAAGGCCACCACCTCCTGAATATAAAACGGCCCAGGCTCAGCTTTTGCATGCAGGAATGGGAATGGGGCAACCACAGCAGCAGCCAACACCCCAGCAACAACAACAGGCTAGGTTTCCCAATGCTGGACCCATGCGTAGGCTCGCCCAGCAACCTATTCCTCCTTCCGGTAGGTCTATCATATTCATTTTTCTAAGACCAAAACAGAGGATTTTCGAGTCAAAGGTGTTTTTTATGTTGAGACAACGTTTCGATAATTGGTTTTATGGTTTATTTTATCTTTTTCAAGTCATATTTCATAGGCTTCAACATCATTCCATTAAATGCTAACCCGTCAATAATGACGAGAATTTATTTTTTGAAATGTGGACAAATGTGATATTCAGTGATTCTATTGTAGTGTAGCAGAAAAATATTACGCTAAAGCTACAATGAAGTTGAAAGTTTGAAAAAAAAACCTATTAAAAACTAATAGAGAGAATATTGAGTACACGATGGTTAGGTGTGAAACAGGTAGTGATTGTGTAATTGACTCTCGTCATTATTGACGGGTTAGTATTCAATCGAATGATGTTAAAGCCTAATACGGAACCTGACATGAGCTGAAGAGGATAGTAAACCAACTATTGAAACGTTGTCTTCACATAAAATCACCTTTGACTCGAAAATCAGCTGTTTTAGTCTTCAAAATTTAATAATTAGCGAGTGTACAAACATGAATATTCTTTTTTTCTTAATCATAGTGTACCTTTTGCTGTAATTGTATCATTTCATTATGTATAACCATCATCTCATTCTACCAGTGACTTTTTCTACTGTCTCGTTCTCAATATTTCCAATCGTCTGTCTATCCAGTTATGAACAAATCAAACAAGATCGTCCAAATTCTACAAATTAAATTCGACCCAATTAATATTTTTTAAAACTTCTTATCAAAGTCATTTTTTCCTGATAATATTTTAAAATTCTACTAAACTATCAAAACCTCGAACGTCTCCAACTAAGATTTGATAATATCCGAATCAATTCTAAACTTGAGTAAAAAAGTAGAACTCATACTCGTTAAACCGAATTCATATAATCAGTCTCATCATTTCTTATTCAATAGGTCCAATGATGAGGCCACAAATGGGTGGACAACCCGGCCCAATGCACGCAGCCAATCAAATGTACATGAGCGGTGGTGGAGCTACACCTGGTGGAGCTCCTGGACCCAATCCTATGAATGCTATCGGTGGAATGCATCAAATGCAGCAGAGGTTCGGATATCCGAGAACCAACAATCAGCGGGCGCCAAACATTAGCGTCGGTCCGAACGACGCTCTCGGCAATGGGCTCGCTCAGGCTCGGCCAAATAATCAAAATTGGCAGCATATCTTCATGCAGCAGCAGCAGCAACAACAGCAACAACAACAGCAACAGCAGCAGCAGTGCCATCAAGGTACTTTTCTTTCACAATCTCAATTTTGAAGGTTTTTTATTAATTCCGAATGATTTGGTATCTTTGCCTAGATTGGTGTTGATATTTCATTATTCTCTTTTTGGAAGCTTTGAATAATTTCTTGCGGGTAATTTGATGTAGATTGATTATTCTGAAGTTTTATACTATGATTTTTTTAGCAAACTTCAATATTAGTGGAGGAGGAGGAATCCAGATGAACGCAGCTCAAATACAGCACCAACAAATGCTAAGATCTCAAACCGGAGGTGTGATGACTGGTGCTGGAATGACGAATAGCGTTCTCCAGCAGCATATCATGTCTCAGCAGCATCAACAGCAACAACAGGCAAATAATCAGATGGGTATGCAATTGCAAATGTCTCAAAGCCAGTCTGTCAGTGCTGTTGTCTCTGCTGGTAATGGAACTGGTAAGCAGCACACGTATTTTCTCATTAGATCAACATTAACATTTGAATGAGTTAATATCTAATGTTTCTATCTACTTTTATTCTAATTAGGTTCACCATTACATCCACATCAGCAGTATGGTTCGGGTAGTCCTGTCCCTCGAGGGAATTTACAGCCTCAAATTCCTCCTCAACAACAACAGCAGCAACAGCCCCAGCAGCAACCGGATAACTCGGTAAACGCTTCGGATTTAAATTTTGATTTCTTAGACAATCTTCAAACTGGTGATACGTCAAATTTCAATCCGCAAGAATTGTTAAATCAACTCGATTCTGGATTCAATCTTGACTCGATTCTATAAGCTCTTGAAACTTTTTGAGTTTTTGTAAGACGAGGATTGGACGGACCGTTCATGCCCGAACCTTAATGTAATATATATATCGCGGTATTAACGAATCACGCATCGACAGTTCTATAAAAACTTGTCATGAGCCTTTTATGTTAATATGAGAAATCGGAACTCGTTGTTTCGTAAAGGTGATGATGGCTTTATTGACAAGATGGACGGAAACTTGTAGACAACCGATACACAATAGTTTTTCAACCGCATCAGAAATATACTCAAGCAACTCGCGGCTAATGTATTTAAATTTACTATTAAAGTATCTCTAGTGTGAACCAATTAGTTGAACCAAGCACACTCAAGTGATCAGTGATGACCATTTAAATTGAAGTAATCTTCAAAGAAATAATGGAAAACTTGTACATAGAATGTTGTGGATCGTGTGTATGTGAGAATGAGTTATACAGGCTGTGAAGCCCAATTAGTCTAGTAAATAATTTTGTACAGAAGTGTTTTGCGCGATTGAAAATCGCTCTTAGGTATACAAATCTTTTAAAATAGAGATTGCATCAAAGTCAATCAAATCAGAATCACACGTAGGAAAATAAATGAAACTAGGAAGTGCACAAATATTCCAATTATCTATTAAAGTTTTGAATATGCGCTTCCTTGATTTGTTCCTAAATGGAGCGGACGCTCCTCGAAAGATTCGCACAATTTCCTGTGTCGACTAGAATGACAAATCTACTGCGTCAGGCTTTGAACTTTTGTACTTTGCCGATAATTATTATTCTTGCCGAAGTACTAAAGTTCTGTTAGAGGAGAGTCCGCATCCTACTCATCTTCCATATAGTAATGCATTCCATTAAAAGAAAGGATATTGCATTGGGCCTGTCTCCAAGATGGTGCGACATATGATTTAATATCCAACAGCAAAAGGTTTCTTTGTCACAACATACTCAAGTGCACGATTGAGCTAAGGAAAAGAATGAGCATGAGAAAAATATCTAATGTATCATCTAAAACGCAAAGTCCCAAGCAAAAATGAATATCAAAATTCTATATCATTCCGAATAATTCTGAATTTGTTAACTTTTCCTCTTCCATTGATTTTCAATAGTTGATAATTGGGACCAACAAAGACAAAAGAAATTCCGAAATTATTCCGTTGAATGAGTATGCATTTTTCTTTCCTTTTCTTTTTAGATTTCTGTAAATATGGTTAAGGGTACCTCATGTGTTTACAAATGAAACACTGTTTTGCAAAGTTGTGTATAGCAGTTTCCAATTTTATATGAATATTAGCATCGTTGGGAGGCATAGAGCAAGCATTTAGTAGGAAGCAATAACTTTATCGTTTTATAAGCCATAAAAATATTTGTTACCGATGTAAATGTAAGCTAGCCTTGATTATGCAAAAATGTCAATCATGGGTGATCTATCATCGTTACGATAAAATATTTGATGAGAATCAATAGTACATAATCAAATATTCGACCAAAATTATAACTTTTTGAACTTTCCAATACTTGGATACACGTTATTTTGTTTCACTGCCGAATAATTGACTGCTTCTTTCTGTCAATGGCAATTTTACCATTACGAGAAAACATTGAAATGATGGTGCGTCTATTGACTGAGAATATTTTTTGGAATGTGCAAGATTAATACGAGTGCGTGGGTACTGCTAAAGATAATTCTTTGAATTGATTGAAGAGGTGAATCACACTTTTGATTCAACTTGTCAATCAGTCAGCCTTTGAGAGTACTCACGCCCAGTGAATTTTTATCACGATCCAGCAAGATAATAGAGGTATGAAGGAGACAAGTGCAAAAATTGAATTCTTATGTTGTAATTGTGACCGAATTTACTAGACTGATTCAAGGTTGTGCTCGCGCCTCTTATCATTTTATGACGAATCGGGTCTTTCAAACAAAGAAACTGACGAGTAGTTTTCATCGTGACTTCCTCTGCAATGAGAAGGATTGATTCTTATCACCATTCGCTAGGTTCAGTTTTCAGTTTGGATGTTCTAAAGTGGTTCATAAAGTTCCAATGATAGTGATTAATCCATAAGAGATCTATAATTATTCACAAAATGAAAACATGATCCTTTCCTGGATTGATTATCAACAGCTCATTTTGATTAGTATCAAGATGCAGTTTGTGGGTTATTGAGCAGGGAGCAAAATCTCAATTTCGATCCGCATCTTTGAGTTATAATTGAAATGATCACTATTGGGTTTCATTTTACATCCATTGCAATTTTACCTAAAAACTGTTTAAAAGGCTATCATAATGATGAAAATACAACAATCGGTCTATTTTCATCATTGTGATATTTTATATAGGTCTTGGAGGACCACGCACGGTTGTGTGACTGAAAAATTTGATAAAAAGATTCGCCGACTCTTCATGGTTGACATGCAGTTAGTTTGGAATAGTCGATTTCCACGATGTCTTCTGCAAATCGGGTCATTTCTTAAGCAATTAAGTCTCAGAAGAACGATAAGCTGATCTTTTCGCATAAATTTTGTACGTTTTAATGTATTCAAACAGGCATTACTTGGATATCCAATTAGCAATGTGATTTTATTCAATGAAGGACCAACGCAAATCAAAGAGAAACCCCATTTTTTTCCTCAAAGCTCCAATTTAAATTTTGATTCCTCGCATTTGCACAACGTCCTGGATTTTCCAAAGAATAAAATAATAATAAAAATAGTTAAGCAACAATTAATTGAAATGATACAAGCCGAAAAATATGAAAACTGATATCATAGTAGGAATAACTGCGCACGAGAATGCATCGTGCATAAGTTTCGATCAGATAGACATTGTTTGTACAAAAATTTATCTTTACATCATATATTAATAGAATTAGCTGATAAAAGTATATAGAAATTATCAAGAGAAGTTTGGGAAAAATTTCTATTACTTTGACCCATCTTCTCTTCTAATGGACAGCCCAAGAATGATGATAACGATGAAGCATTGGTTCAATCTCCTGTCCATGCGAATTCACGTGCATTATTAGTAGACAAAACTCTTCTCAATCATATGAATATAAAGTACCCAAACGAACATTAAATGCATACACCAACAGACAGTCAAGCAAACAACACTTTCAATACTCTGGACGACGATATGAGAGTCGAGGCATTTTTTCATGTCTTTGTATATTTTTATGCAATGTTGTAGAATAATATTGTTTCAAATATATTATACAGATATACATGATAATAAATACAAATTTATATGCTACAACCGACTTACTATTCTGATAAACCCAGTATTCAGCTATCCTCTATCCCTCTGTATTTTGGATTGATTCAACATATATAGCAAATCTTTTTATAGATCGGACTCATTTCGGACTCACAAGAAATTGAAGACATTTCCTCACACGTGCCCAGCTATTTTACGATTGAGTTCAATCCGAGGCACATAAATGATTTTTAGGTATGGGAAGCTACAGCTGGATGTTGAAAATTCAATGTTTCTATTGTATATTTTATCCACGGGAAATTTTTTATCTCGGGTCTTTTGGGCTAGTCACAAAATTCTCATCAGTTCTGAAGCGAAGAGCGACGAAAAGCTATTACGCGAAATGAGCCCAATTTAGAATCGCAAAAGCGTTTCTGTGATCAAACTTGGAAGCTCCAAAACCAAATAGCTTACATTTTCATCTTGAGATCACTATCATACTCTATTTAGGTGAGCTGCTTCGTGCATGTTGATCGAAGACCGTATTCTTGATTTTGAGAACTACTTCAAGTTCATCATTCTTGATGTTATGTTCAGCCTGAACTCGCCGGAGAAACAATCGTCCAGACGTCTTCTCACGCGATCATCACAAGAGTTTGCAAAATGTAGACACTTTCCAACAGAAACAAGTGCGATACCGCTAATAGTAGCGTGGTACACAAAGAAATCTCCCTCTCGAAAATGCTCATGCATAAGACAGATTGATATTTTCGAATACCCGTCGCTTCCAAGTAAGCCTTTGATCTGAACTCAATTCTTAGCGGCACCAACTTAATGATTATAGTAGTGATTTTCTGAGAAAGTCAAAACAACTTTTGTAGACAAATATTTTCTTTATAAATGCATGATTATGTATGTACAATTATTCAACATTTCGTAAAAAGTCGATTGCTAACATACTTCATCGCAAAATGATGTTAACATATCCTCATCTTCTATTTCATTGAAATTACCATTACTATTACTGCTACCCTTTACATCTACAGTTGTGTCACTCTCCATCACAACTACAGAAGCACTGCTCTCTACCACAGTTGTGCTTGGATTACTATCCTTCACAGTCACAACTGGACTGCTTTCCATTACAGCTACAACTGGGGTGCTTTCCTTCACAACTTCAACTGATAGATTGCTTTCAATTGTAGGCGCACTTGAGCAGTTTTTCTTTTCAACCTCTATTGTCGTTTTTTCAGTGGGAGTAGACTCTATCCTCGGTCGTTTCGACGACCTGGTCGTTACATCTGACCCTTTCTCTAAGATTTCATCCCCAGTCGAACAATCAATAATCTTAATGGGTTCCTGCTCTTGTTCTGTGATATATGTTGGTTTTGGTGCTGCTGGTTTTGATAATGAAAACATTAAGGTAGGAGCAGTTGGATAAATCAAAGGGCGGATTTCAGCTAGACCAAGAGTAGCTTCTTCAACAATACGTGGATCACTATCTTGAGAAGTAGCTATTCCAAAAATCTGAATAGCATATGATAATGTGCTAAGTGATGAGCTACGAGTGTACGCTTGCAAAGTACGGAAAGCTTTGATGAGTTGCAGACGAAAATTGGTGCCGATTTCGGAGACGGACGAATGAGTATTCGTTACATACTGCTCATACAACAATAATACAACTGATGTTTGGATTTTCTGCAATTAAATTACGAATAGATCAGTATTTGAATTCACTGATGTTATTAACCAATATCAAACTTACTTCATAAGATGACAGAGACAAGTTCACACTCATACTTGAAATAACCGATTTTACGGTTGCAAGGGCTTGAGCACTAAGTATAATATTAGCAGATTCAGATAAAGTGCTGGTATTTC